>FR997843.1:0-1200000 GCA_905475405.1 Schrankia costaestrigalis | reverse complement strand
AAGACGTAGGTAGCTATTTAACGGTGAAAAAGCCTCATAATAAGTCTTTGTTAAGTTGTTTTATTGATACATAATTTATTCTTTGTGTATAAATTTTGTAAAAAATATTTTTTTTGTCACTTGGAATCCAACTCAATACCGATGCTTAGCAATCATAGATTATAACAACGCCCTAGAGGTCAGAAGTTTATTTAAAAAAATAACTAATAATACCAAAAAAAAATACATCAATTTCCTTTAGGAGGCGGCGGTAATGTTAGACAAACACCACGCCAAAGGTTTCCACAGGGCGAAAAATAGGTTGCCGGTTTGTAAACGATCTAGATGCTCTGTGGTTTCTGCCTACCTCTCATGGGAAAAGGCGTTTACGTATCATCATAACAGCCCATTCATGTCCCACTGCAGGGACGGGCTTCCTTCCTTAACGGAGGGATACTTAGCCTACTAATACTACAATGGTCAGACGGATTGGTATAAGGTTTAATTTAAGTTTTCCTTCTTTTTATCTCGTATAGGTAATATTCACGGTTAGTCCCATAATCGGTTTTTACGACACTCATGGGATGATATGGGGTGGTGACATACTGTATTCTTACTCCGTCACCACACGTTTACGTATATACCAATTACAAACCTAATCCAACGAAAACATAAGAGAGCCTCGATGCACGGTCATCCTTACTTCAACAAACATTATTCAGTGTGTGTCCACAGGGTGTGTTTGTTTTAATCTCTCGAGCCTTTGAGTCTGAGAAGTGAATACGCTACAAGTGCTCGAGTGAAAGAACTTCAAATAGCCTTGTTCAAACGAAAACGCGTTAGTTTTGTAGGAACGAGACTCGCTCTTTGTTATACAATATATATGTAATAATGTTTATGTAATATAAAGTCTTTACGTTCGTTTCAAGGTTGAGAATGTGTGTTATTGAAAATACTTTTGGTATACTTTCAGGGGCATAACAATATGTTCTTTTCTTATTTATAAAGACAAGTCCCACGCTAGGGATTGACACATGCGTCGCGGGAACTTTACAGACATGTAATGATTAGACAGAAAGTACATCATAACAGCCCATTAATGACCCACTGCAGAGATGGGCCTCATTCCATGACGGAGGGATACTTCGCCTACTAATACCACGCTGGCCAGACGAATTGGTTTAATTTCAAGTTTTCCTTCTTTTTATTTCGTAAAGTTAATATTCACGGTAAGTCCCTTAGTCGGTTTATGACACCCATGGGATGCGATGGGGTGGTGATATATTGTATTCTTACTCCGTCACCACACAGTACACAGAAAGGACATCCAGGCACAAAATAGTCACTTATGGATCGGACAAATAACTATCTTCCGTCGGGTTCGAAGACGTGACCTGTTTCGTGTATGGCAAAGATTTGCCATCGATGCAGCAATTGTTTCGAACCAAAAAAGGTGTCCATGGGCGGCGGTGATCACTTACCATCAAGTGACCTGCTGGCTCGTATGCCATCATATAAAAAAAACTACGGAATTGATCAGAGGAGCTGTCACCCGTCTATGTAATCCCCTCGCCGAAGTTGATTAACCTGCGATATATCGTTTATGAATACTTGATTGCAACTGGCTATGAGTGCGATAGATATTAATTGTATCCATAAGTTACCACGCCCTGAGTCGTGAATATAAAAATATTTTAAGCAAAACGTCTTAGGTTCGTAATCCTAGTTAACAGCGACTTCTGTCGAGCAAATTTATGCGACTTCTTTGTACAAACGACAAGGAATTGTGAGAATGGAGTGACCAATTAATTATATTAAACTTTGTAGGAATGGAGGACGTTCTGGGTCGTGTAGGTGTCTTGAGATATATTTGAGAGTTAGGACAAAAAATATAGTTTTAATTTGAAATATTATTGTTCTTTCAAAATAAAAAGAAAAATGCCTCTACTTGGGATGACGCCCTGTGTCGCGGTGACTTTACAAACAACAATTTAACTAACACAAATAAAATCTAAACTCCTATTTGTAGATTACACACTGCATTGTCTGTGTGAATTAATGAACGAACTCCATATACGAAGGGAACCTTCAATAAATCAATTACCCTATCTTAGTCTACTGCTACATAGGCCTCTTCCAACTCAAACCACAAAATACAGTCCTACGCTTCCCATTCCGTTCAGCGACCTTTTTGAGGTCGTCGGTCCACATAGCTGGGGGCCGTCCTGTACTACGTTTGCCGAAGGAACCTTGTCCAGTACATGATCGCTAGATGTATTGGTATCTCTTTTTCTGTCAAATTATATTTATCCTAAATATAGTGTCTGTAAAATTCTCCTTTAGTCACTTTTTACGACAATCTTGGAATAAGATAAGATAAGGGTAACACTATATATTTTTACCCCATCACCATATTAAGTAATTATATAGAAGCATTTGTAACTTAAATACCTTTTAATATTTATACGCAATCATAGTGCTACGCGCTACGTCGTAGCAGTTACGTCGTAGCACTTATGTCATAGCCTATTACGCCACATACATTATTGTCTTACTACTATAGCATTTGTGATCGATTTTTATCTGCTTGTAAAAAAGATAAAGAATAACTATTGTTAATACAGTGTTAGGTAAAGAGTCTTTATAGGCCTTCCTTATACAATTTGAAATTATCAAAACTAACACTAATAAAAGTAGTAGAAAAAAAAGTTGCTTAAAATAGACACATAATTCGAAAAACATCTCGACTCATTTTATTAATTCTTTTGTAATTTCTTAATTTGACAAAAAATTTAAATTATTTCTATGTAACATTCTGTTTTACAATTCCAATATAGTAGATATTCGTAAACAATTTGAAAACTGTAAAACTTGCAGTAGAGTAGTGTGACCTATATAGTGTATGTGCACAGGACGACTCGAGACTTTACAGAGAGAGCTGGCAACGTCGCATCAACTTTTGTACTACAAGAATAAAGGATTGCACTTTGATGTGCTCTTCAATAATTAGAAAAGATTTCGAAAGCCGACGACCTTTATGGCGTAGTGGTTACATAACATGACTGCTATGCAGAGGTCTCGGGTTCAAATCCCGCTCAATGCTAATCTTTGTGTGCATGAACATGATTGTTTGCACTAATCTGGGTGTCTCTATGTCTAATATGTATGTATTTACAAAAAAAAAGTATTTAAGTATGTTTATCCGTTGTCGAGTATCCATAGTACAAGCTCTGCTTAGTTTGGGACTAGATGGCGTTGTGTGAATGTGTGAGGAATATTTATTTCGAAAGAAAATGAAAAAAACAATTGTACTCGAACCTGAATCGTCTGTGAATACGCCTTAGACACCATTAACAGGTCCCTTTCCACCTTCTTCTTTTTGACCCGTCCCAGTAAGTGGACATTAATAGTCTGTTATAAAAGTTAAAAAAGAAATCATAAAACCTTATCAAACAGGCTGTGAGTTGGGTGGTCTCGTGGTTGTTACTTATTAGTAGTGGCCACGGGACTATTTTGCTCTCACCATGTATTTTGCTTACGTCTGCTTGTTATATGTGTTATGTTTTCCTTCTTGTGTAAAAAATGTGTTATGTTTATAATACTTAGTGTAATAGATGTCCTTAATTATTTTTTTAAACATGCTGTGGACACATAGTTTAGGAGCATAGTTTAAAACTAACCTATAACTTGTATTTATACTAACCCCTAGTGTACTGTGTTCTGTTTTGTGTTCCTAATAAAAAAAAAAAAAAAAAACCGTCTGCCCAATATGGCATTAGTAGTCAAAGAAATGAAGAAATAAAAATAGGTAATTGAAAACCCTCGTTCGTTGTACAGTTTGACATTATTCGCGTGTCCATTGCTCATTATTCACACCGCTCACGATACAATCTCGTACAATAACGTCATTGTATGCCGCGTATTAAATAAAAATCTCGCCCAGACTCGTGTAGGCGAGGTTTTTGGGTAATATTATTATTGAATTATGGGTTATAGTAATGGTTTCTTTTTTTTATAACTATTCTCTAAATGTTTTATTTTAATAGTGTAGTGGAGTCGTTTACACGCAACGGGACAGTTACGCAATATTTTACTGCCTCGGTAGTATGTCGGCTAAGTCTCGACTCAACCGACACAGGTTTATACAAATTAGAATTAAACACTCGTATTTAAGTCTACCATAAGTAAACCTGTGTACTGAGGACTTGTACAGACATGCATTTAACATAACATAACAAGATTTAGGACAATTGTTTAAGAATGAAATATTTTTTTAATTTTCCTGCGAGGGTTTCGAAACCAGGGTTTAGTGCACGGCAACCGAGCTGCCACCAGGGCAGTTAGACGCTGGGTCCTTTACATGGAACTTAAACAAAGAATCGAATTCTGATAACCCTACTAATGTACTAAGCCCATTTAACATTAAACCGCTACACCACCAGGCAAGTAAATAAATAATAAAATAAATAATCCTCACACATTCACACAACGTCATCTAGTCCCAAACTAAGCAGAGCTTGTACTATGGGTACTAGTCAACGGATAAACATACTTAAATACGTCTTTTTTGTAAATACGTACATAATTATACAAAGAAACACTCAGACCAATGCAAACAATCATGGTCGTGCACACAAAGATTTGCATTGAGCGGGAATCGAACCCAAGACCTCTGCGTAGCAGTCATGTTATACAACCACTACGCCACAGAGGTCGTCCAGTAAGTAATAAGACAATTTAAAGTCTTGCTACTCTGATGATGTCTATTTAGTTAAGTGTATATTTAAGACATGCCATAACTTGTCTAATATCGTAAATGTATATTTTGTTGCAGGTTTTATACAAAGGTATTAGTCGGCCGCGCTCTTAACTAAACATGAACGTGCTTAACTTATGGTGAGTGAGTTATGTTTACGTATGCATTCTATGATATTATTTACTAGCTTTTGATTCATTCTATAAAATACTGAAGCTTTTAATTAATAGTTCCTTTGTCAATAATTATATGCTACTAATATTATAAATGCAAAAGTTTATGAGGATGGATGGATGTACTTTGTTACTCTTTCACGCAAAAACTACTGAACGGATTTTGATGAAATTTGGAATATAGGTAGTTTAGGGTGTAGAATAACATTTAGGCTACCGCGGGTAAGCCGCGGGCATCAGCTAGTTGAAATCTAAGGAAAAAATAAAGTGCGAAAGTAGTAGATAACGTCGGCCGACCTACGACGACTTTCAGAGAATACAGGAACATAATTTTGACGACTTCTGTGGCGTACTGGTTATATAATATGACTGCTACGCATTTGGCTGGGTGTTTTCTATGTATAATATGTATGTATTTAAAAAAAAAGTATTCAAGTATGTTTATCCGTTGTCTAGTACCCATAGTACAAGCTTTGCTTAGTTTGGGACTAGATGGCGTTGTGTGAATGTGTGAGGAATATTTGTATTTAATTAGTAGTATCGTTCAGAAAGAGTAAATGCTAACCACTCGGACCTTACGAGCATGTATGGAGTTACCTACATGAATGTACACGAAGCAAACCAGGTTTATAAGGATCCGTAGAACATCATTTTTGCATTGTCCACTTCAGTTCATTAATTTATTGGCACTGTCAAAAATTGATAACAATAGTTGACAATGCCAATACGTTGGCGTGAATTTGTGTATGTATATTTTCCTAATATAAATTCCATATCATCCTATTTAAATCAAATAAGAAAACCGCCTAAAAAGTACAATATACAATAATAAAACGGAACCCTATAAATAAAAACACATCAAAGCGAGCCGCCCGCAAGATGGCGCCTCCTATGATAATCATCGATAATTCTCCACCAAGTCAGATTACATTCCCCAGCCATTGCCCAAAAGAAAAAGAAATAAATGATACAGGGCGAACAGACCTCGCCGTTGATAAATCGCCCCATCGCGTTTGAGATGTCGGCGGGCATTTTTCCAACCTCCTACAACCTTAGAATAAGGCTTTAGATATACTTTTTTGTTTTACCAAAATGGATAGCGGTTCATTTATGTCATTGTCTGTGTTATAAATCTAGGTTAAAAAGATTTAGGTGACTTTTATATTTCAATAGTTGAAGTATAGAGTAATGTAAATTAATAAAATATAATATTCCTCACAATATGCGAATTATTATTATTTCTATATTATTAAACGTTACGTCATCCTTATAAACATAAACAACACTCGTTAATTTCATTTTATGACGAAAAGAGGTTAAAACAAAAAAAAATTGAAATGGTCATATCTCCTAAATGGTCGGGTATTTTTTTGGTCCTGTTTAGTAAAGTTATACCGCCCTATCTTGTGTTAAAATATAATTATGCGCCATTCACTCATGTGCACTCTATATATTATACAAGATCTAGAAATAAAATGACATTAACCCATGTGTTCAAGCGCCTATCTAAACATTGTGAGCAACTGTACTCAGCGCTTGAAATTATTAAATGTAGTAGGCGTACATCGTAGTTTTGTGAGGTCAACTAAAAGTCAAGTCATTAAAAAACCTTGCACTTGTCATCGTAACACGTATCCGTTGTTTCATTGAGCTATCCCCAATAATCCCGAACATTTTGGTCCTTCGAGCCGGATGCTGATAAAGTGAAGAATCAGCAATTATTTGAGATTATTTAAATAATATTTAAAACAAAGGAATTATATTATACGCCATAAGAAGAAAATAATTACCGGCAAATTTCACGTGGTCAAGTAAAAAAGGATTACATGGTGTTAAGGTCGTTTATTCATAATTAAATATCACCCATCACTCGATCAGGTATAAATAATTAAGTATTTTAAATAAAAAAAGGTTAGTAAAATACTTTCTTTGTTCATTGTATTGTATTCTTGTTTTTCTATTCAGTTCATTAGGTACCTATCGGCCGTTCAAATTAATTAAATGACATTAGTTTAATAATGTAATATATAAGTCTCGTACTTAATTACAAATAATATAATTATATTGTTCAGTATAGTAAGCGTGAGCATTTATTTTATTTGAACAATATTACATTATAGTCATTTTAATTTGTCCGTGTTACGGTTTATTAATTTGCATAGTACAATACTTCGAGTGTTAGATATTATTAAGTATATTATTATTGTTAATAACAATATTTTTATAATTGAATAGGTAGTCATTAAATGTTAGATCTTGTGTAAATTACATGTAAAACTTCAAGTTAACTTTATAGAAAATAATTTGTCTGTTGCCGTATTAAAAGTAAATAAAGTAGTTAGTTCGTTATTATTTGAAATATATTTATATTAAACGTGTAATTTAAAGTTAGTGATTCATTATCGTAGCGGCGAAAATAACTACATAAGTACTTACATACCGACTAGTTACAATAATTGTTAAGCAAATATACCTACATATATTCATTATGTTCTTTGCATTTTAAACTTAGTTTTGTTTTAAGTTTTTGGTACTATATTTATACGCATTTTACTATAAATTGTTAATAGTACATAGGTACTTGTAAAGAAGAATAGGTTTGTTGTATTAATAGTTAAATTTGTACGTACATGATTGAAATAGGTTAGGTAATTAGGTACTTCTTTGTGTCTTGTAAGTACGTCTTTATAAATCAATCACTTTAAATTTGTAATTGTATCGATTCCAGGTTGACAACACTCGATTCCCAGAATGTCAGAGGAAAAGGAATTAGTCAAGAAGCGAGCTAGTTTTAAGGGACGTTTAACATCTTTTACAAATTATCTCGAGACGCTAAGTGACCAGTCATTTAATAATTCTGATATTACCGAGTTGCAGCTGCGTATCACAAAGATTGAGTCTTTATACAAGCAATACGATGAGGTACAGTTACGCATGGAATGTATAACAGAAGATGTTAAAATTCAGTTAGCCGAACGTTCTGAGTTTGAACTATTATATTTTAAATCGTTGTCTAAGGCGCAAAATATAGTGATTGATTTTACTAATAAAATAAATTCCTTCGTTGTTGATAATACTAACAAGTGTAATATATTTAAGCCCGTTAAGTTACCTACTATCCAGCTGCCAAAATTTAGTGGCTCCTATTGCCATTGGTTGGAGTTTCGTGACACTTTTACTAGCCTCATTGATTCAAATGATAATATTGATCAGGTAAACAAATTTCACTATCTGAGAGCTTCTTTGGAGGGATCTGCTGCGGTGGTAATTAAGTCTGTTGAGTTTTCTGCTAACAATTATAGTATTGCTTGGCAGTTACTTTGTGATAGATTCGATAATAAAAGGTTATTAGTTCAAAATCATGTCTCAGCCTTATTTAATATACACCCTATAATTAAGGAGTCTTCTATAATAATAAAGGGTTTAATAGATCAATTAAATAAAAACTTACGAGCTCTTGAATCCATAGGTGAACCGGTCAAGTACTGGGACACTCTTTTAATGTATATCGTCAGTCGTAAGCTAGATCACAAAACGTTTCGTGAATGGGAGAAATACAAGGGTCGTTTAGACAAAGACGAGATAATTACCTTTGATAATTTTATTAAGTTCTTACACTCTCGCGCTAATTTAATTGAAACTTTAGAAATGTCACGCAGTCAGTCACACAAAGCTGTTCAATCACAACTCAAGGTGAAATCCATGGTGGTAACACAAGCTTCACATAGTTTTAATACTGAAGTAGCTCAGAAGTTATGTGTTAAATGCAAAGGTCATCATAACTTATCAGAGTGTTCACAATTTCTTGCTTTGAGCAATGAAGCTCGGCTTAAGCTATTGCCAAGCTACAAGGTTTGTTTCAATTGTTTTAAATCAGGTCATTTTGCAAACAATTGTAAAAAACCTGGCTGTAAGTTATGTAAACGTAAGCATAGTACACTAATACATACACACATCAAAAAAGTCTAAGCAACATGCATGATATTACAAATTTACCATTTATATTAATTTATTTTACCATTTATTTTAATTATAACGTTGTATTTTATTTTTAAAATAATATTTTTAGGGTTCTATGATGTAAAAATAACAGCTGTTTTCTTTATAAGTTCTTTTAATAACAGAAATTAACAATATTAGAATATACAGGTACATAAGAAACTAAACTTTTTTTTTACAAATTGAAATTTCTTAAGAAAATGAATTTATTGTGAAAGAATAGGACAATTTAATACAAAGTATGGCCTCCTCTGCTATTCAGAACTTGTCGGCAACGATTATTCATTGAATTAATGAGACTGTTTATGTCATCTTGCGGTATTCGCTCCCAATGGAATTGTAGCAAATCCTTCAGCTGTTGGGTTGTTGTCACTCCGTCCAAGTCCTTCAAAACACGTCTCTGGAGCATGTCCCATGCGTGCTCGATGGGGTTGAGGTCTGGCGATTGTGCAGGCCAGGGCAATACCTGGATGTTCTCCGTTGCCAAGTATTCACTGGTTCGCCGAGCTGGTCGAACGCGCATTGTCATGCATTAACGTAAAATCGGAGCCAAAGGTTTGTGCAAATGGATGGACATAAGGTCTGAGAATATCCTCAACGTAATTTTCAGCGTTCATGTTTCCATTTACAAAAACGAGCTCAGTTCGCCTGTTCTTCATAATACCCGCCCATACCATAACTGTTGAGCCGCTGTATGGATGAACTTCCTGAACGCACCTGAGTCTTTCAGTATTTCCGGGTCGACGGTACACTCGCACCCTTCTTGTATCAGGCCTAAACCCGAATCGCGACTCATCGGAAAACATAATTTTATCCCATTGTTCCTGGGTCCATGTTATGCGTTCTCTACACCATTCATTTCGACGAGCGCGATTCCCGTGACGTATCGGTGGGCACCTGATAGGGCGTCGAGCTCGTAGGCCGTACTCATGCAGTCGATTTCGCACAGTTTGGGGACTTACATCAACACCACTTGAATTTTGTAGCCTCAAACTTATCTCTCGAGCGGTTAACATCGGCTGGCGTCTTGCAGTCAGTTGTATGTACCGGTCTTGCCGAGTGGTTGTACTCCTTTTACGGCCTGGATGCTGTTCAGCGGGTTCCCCTGTATTATTGTAGCGCTGCCAAAGACGACAAATAACACTTCTATGAATACCAAAATGTCGAGATACCTGAGATTGATTACTTCCCGCTTGCAACATCCCTACAGATCTTTGCATTTCATCTGCCGTCAAATGACGTCGCTCCATGACGTAAAGAATATCTAACAATTCAATTTTGTCGCCAACTGTATTTAAATGGTTGGTAAAATTATAAAATCAAGACTAAAACGTAGCAATTAACATGCACTCAAATTCAAACAAATTCGCAGTCATTTGAATTTTATGAAAAAAAACAAAACATAATCGAAATTTTTTTACCTATACACTTGAAGTTTACTTACCTATACACTTTGAGTGAGTAAATACTTAGAAATTAATTAATATAAATGGTAAATTTGTAATATCATGCATGTTGCTTAGACTTTTTTGATGTGTGTATTTCAGATTTTAAGAGTTATAATAATAACGAACAGAAACAAGACAATACTTCTTCTACAATTAAAAACTTACCTTCAACGTCATTAACTACTGACACTTGCAACACCAGCAATGTTCCTGTGTCAACAAATGTTTCTTTATCATGCAGTCATCGTGCACAGCACGATGTTTTATTGTCAACTGCTTTGATAAAATTATACACTCTTTTGCAAAAAAAACGGGCACCTAAGGAAATTTACGTTCTAGGGTCGATTTTAGTTAATTAAATGAAATTTATTTCTTTGACGTTGTCTATATACTTATAGTCGTGTAAATTAATGCGGGTGAAGTGAATTCGAGCATTTAAAAGAAAAAAAAACGATGGATTCTTTAAAATCGATGTACACGCCCAAACAATAAGAAGTGGTCGGCAGTAAAGACTAGTTTTTTTTTACATTTTTAAATTAAATAAAGTTACAAATGTAAAAACCTAATAACGAGTGTGACCTCCTCTTGCCAAAACCACAGCTTGAATCCTTCTGGGCATGTTTTCCACGATGTTTTTAATAACATTTTGAGAAATACGTTCCCACTCTCCTGCAATGACTCTTTTTAGCTCCCTGATGTTTTGTGGAGCAGGTTGCACTGATCTTACCCGTCTCTTTAGAACATCCCACACATGCTCAATTGGATTGAGGTCAGGACTTCAAGCTGGCCAATCTAAACGACGGATCCCAACTTCTTGCATGTACGCTTCCACGTCGCCAGAACGGTGCAGGCGAGCATTATCGTCCATAAAAATGGAATCTTCCCCAAGTGCAGTCAATGTGGGTTGTGCATATGGAATTAGGACTTCCATTATGTACCGGTATGCATTTAATGTTCCATTTTCTATGAAAACTAACTCCGTACGTTCCGTCGAATTAATTCCTGCCCAAAACATAACGGAGCCTCCGCCATAAGGAGTGATTTCTTCGAAACACACTTCCGCATAGCGTTCCCGTGGTCTTCGCAGCACACGCCGGCGTCGGTCCTCTCCACACAAAGAGATTCTAGCTTCATCAGAAAACAATACTTTATTCCAGTCCTCCAGAGTCCATGAAGCACAGTTCCGAGCAAACTGAAGTCGAGCAACACGGTGCTCACGGAGTAATTTAGGGCCCCGAGCTGGGCGGTAACTTTTGATATTGGCAGCCAAAAGCCTCCTCCTGACCGTCCACAAGCTAACTTCTACTCCTCTTACTTCTTCAAGGCTCTTCTTCAGGTCTACACTTGACGCCTTACGATTACGCAACGCCTGACTCACCAAAAATCGGTCATCTCTTGGTTCTGTGCATCGTTTTCTTCCCGAACCAGGTCTTCTTTTGACCGAACCAGTCTCTTGATACCGTTGCCAAGTCCTCTGGACAGTTGAACGACTCACATTTAGCCGCTGAGACACGTAAGTTTGCGAACAACCTTCTTCAAGTAGGGCTATAATTTTACCGGCCCTTATCGCTTTATCACTCATATCAAAAAGTGGTATTTAATGTAAAAAGAAAGATTAAATTGTTTAATTTGCAGAAAATATCCAAAAAGTTTTAAAATATCGTAATAAGTTAAAAATCATTTCAGCAATTCGCGCCATTAGTAAAGCAATTTTAGAATAATCCACAATAATTATTATTTTTCTTTTAATAATTTCAAATTTTAAATTTGCAACCTAAAGAATCATGCCATAATGCTTTTAAAAAACATACCAATACATCGTCAAATTAACAAAACCTATTTCTTGTTCTTCTTCATTGAAATAGAGAAAAAAAACTAAAGTGCCCGTTTTTTTTGCAATAGAGTTTATAATAATAATCGTACCCACATAGTGCGAGCAGTGCTCGATAGTGGTAGTACATCATGTTTCATAACTGAAAAATTATGTAAGCTATTGAAATTAGCTACGAGTGAGGTAGACAGGTCAATTCTTGGCATAAATAACGTGTCGTCACACGTAGGTAAAATATGTCATGTTGACATGACTTCATTAAATGATAGTTTTGGTTGTAAACTTCATTGTTTTGTTTTACCATTAATTACAGATACTGTGCCATGCCGTGAAATTAACATTTCAGAATTGAACATACCTACAAATATATGTTTAGCTGATCCTACTTTTTATAAGCCCTCTGATATTGATATTTTGATAGGCGCTGACCTATTTTGGGACTTAATAGGATCACTTAAAATAAAATTAGGTAATGGGAAACCTATATTATGTGAGACTAAGTTAGGCTGGATTGTTTGTGGTCCTACTTCTCACAATTATGTATCTATGCTCTCAAATGAAATAAGATGTAATTTTACTAAAATTACTTCGAAAGCTGATGATGATTGGACTCAGGTGAAGTCTGACTTATCGAGGTTTTGGGACTTAGAAGAGGTGAATTATAATTCTTCCCATTATCTTCCTGAAGAAAAGTTATGTGAAGATCACTTTATTAAAAACACGACACGACTTTCTAATGGAAGTTTCTGTGTTCGTGTGCCTCTCAAACAAAATCCTTCTATATTAGGTGACTCATTTAAGAGAGCTAGTCAGTGCTTTTACTCATTAGAACGCAGACTAAGTAATAAGTCTGACTTCAGTGACATGTATTATGAATTCATGTCTGAGTACGAGCAGTTAGGTCATATGACTGCAGTTAAGACTTTAGAGTCATCTGAACCTTTGTATTATATACCTCATCATGGTGTGCTACGTGAGTCTAGCAGCACAACTAAACTTCGTGTAGTATTTAACGCAAGTTGTCCCACTTCGTCAGGAGTTTCGCTGAATGACATTCAGATGGTTGGACCAACTGTACAGGATGATATGTTGTCTATACTTCTTCGTTTTAGACAGCACAAGTATGTCTTGTCAGCTGATGTGGCGAAAATGTATAGAACTATACAGATCCATCCATCTGATAGGCATTTGCAGCGAGTAGTTTGGCGTGGCAGAACGGACGATAAAATCAAAATTTATGAGTTGAATACAGTCACATATGGCACCGCCAGTGCTCCATTTCTTGCCACGAGATGCTTAAAGCAGATAGGCATGGAGTGTAAGGATCCAATAATTAGTGAAATCATTCAGCATGATTTTTGGATCGATGACTTATTAACTGGAGGGGATAGCTTAGATGAGGTACAATTTATTCGCAAAGAAGTTACTAATGCGCTGGCATCAGCTTGCATGCCATTAAGAAAATGGAAGTCAAACGAACCCATACTAGTGTCTGAGTCGGTAGACTCTCCAATTGACTTGATAGGATCGACCGAGCCTAATAAGCTATAAGGTCTCACTTGGTATGCAGGTTCGGATGAGCTTGGTGTTTCAGTTAATTCTGATATAACTGTTACAGGAAACACTAAGCGCGAATTACTATCATTGATTGCAAGAATATTTGATCCATTAGGGCTTCTATCTCCTTGTATTATTATTATGAAAATGTTTCTGTAAAAAATGTGGTTAGACAAGCTATCTTGGGATGAACCACTGACACCGGAAATTCAAACTCGTTGGAAGAGTATTGTCACATCTTTACCTATTTTAAATAGTTTTAGAATTCCACGAAATGTGTTTTGCGATTTGCACAAGGAGCTAGAGGTACACGTATTCTCAGATGCGTCTGAGCGTGCGTATGGTGCTTGTATTTATATTCGTAGTTTTAATAGTGAGGGTGAATATCAGGTTCGTTTGCTAATGGCTAAGAGTCGAGTTGCACCTATTAAGCCTACTACAATCCCTAGGTTGGAATTGTGTGGAGCCGTTATAGGAGCTCGTCTCTGCCAGAAGGTAAGAAGTTCATTAAGAGCTAATATCAATAGAATTTATTGTTGGACTGACTCGACCATTGTGTTGGGATGGCTGCAAATGTTGCCTTCTAGGCTTCAGCCCTTCGTGCGTAATCGTGTAGCTGAAGTTCTAGATAAGGCAGCTAATAGTCATTGGAGGCACGTCCCAACTAATTTAAATCCAGCAGACTTAATATCCCGTGGTGTAGATATTAACACTTTGCGCGATTTGGACTTGTGGTGGTCGGGACCAAACTTTTTAAAACAAGATATTTGTAATTGGCCTTCTCAGTACCGGTATCAAAGCTTCGAAACCTTACCTGAAATACGTCCTGAAATAACATTAAGTGCTGTTGTTGATGGTGATAGTATTATTCGTTTTATTGATTTCACACGTTTTTCTAGTTATACACGGCTCGTACGTAGTATAGCTTACGTATTACGTTTTATTAAATTGTGTAGAAAGCAGACCATAGAAACAGAATTTCTATCTGACAGTGAGCTGCAAGATGCTACACATGTTTTAATTTATCAAAGTCAGATTGAATCCTTTCCTGAGCATAAATTGCTTATTAATAATAATAGTTTACCAAATAAGAGCGTTCTTCAAAAAATTAATGTATATTTAGATGCAAAAAAGATAATGCGTGTTGGAGGACGTCTCGATAATTCTGATTTTTCTTATGAAAAGAGACATCCAATCATATTACAGTCCACTCATGAATTTACAAAATTATTATTTTCTTATGAACATAAGAGGTTAATGCATGCTGGCCCACAGTTACTATTAGCTTCTATTAGAGAGTCATATTGGCCTATTGGTGGTCGTAATTTAGCGAAAGTTTGCTATCATCAATGTGTTCGATGCCGTAGAATTAAGGGAAAGACAGTGACTCCATTAATGGGTAATTTACCACGGCACCGGATCACTCCTGGAAGCCCATTTCAAAGTACAGGTGTTGCTTACGCAGGGCCTGTCATGTGTGCTACTCGCCAAGGTCGCGGATGCAGGCTAGTAAAAGTGTACATAGCAATATTTATCTGCTTTGCTACCAAAGCTATGCATTTGGAACTGGTGGGTGACTTAACTAGTAATTCTTACTTATTGGCTTTATATCGGTTTATTTCACGTAGAGGAAAACCAATTAATATTTATTCCGATAACGGTACCTCATTTGTCGGCGCGTATAATGAAATTTCTAAATTCTTTAAAACTAACTCGAGTACCTTAGGTGAATCTTTAGCAAATGATGGAATTCAATTTCACTTTATTCCTGCCTATAGTCCTCATTTTGGCGGACTCTGGGAAGCGGGTGTCAAGTCAACAAAATATCATCTTCAGCGAGTGTTGGGCAATTGTAATTTGACCTTTGAGGAACTTTACACCACTTTAACTCAGATTGAAGCAGTATTAAATTCCCGGCCTTTGACACCACTTTCTTCAGATCCTGCTGACTGCACACCGCTTACGCCAGGTCATTTTCTCATCGGTCGTCCGTTAACATCGTTGCCATGTCCTAATATTGAGAATAGCTCCGAAAGCCAATTATCACGATTCCAGCGTGTTGAACAGCTTCGCCAACATTTCTGGCGAAGGTGGAGTAAAGAATATGTGGCAGAACTGCAGCAAAGAACCAAATGGCGTTCTTGTAAGGATGGCTTGCAGTTGAACACACTAGTTGTTTTGAAGGAGGACTCTCTACCGCCTCTGAAGTGGAGATTAGGACGAGTTGTGGCTGTTTACCCTGGTTCCGATGGAATTGTTCGCGTGGCCGACATCAAGACCTCCACTGGTATAACAAGAAGGGCCTTCAATAGGATCTGCCCCTTACCGGTGTATATAAATTCTGGTTGAAGACGTGGTCTCCAACGCCCGGGGGCATGTTCAAGCGCCTATCTAAACATTGTGAGCAACCGTACTCAGCGCTTGAAATTATTAAATGTAGTAGGCGTACATCGTAGTTTTGTGAGGTCAACTAAAAGTCAAGTCATTAAAAAACCTTGCACTTGTCATCGTAACACGTATCCGTTGTTTCATTGAGCTATCCCCAATAATCCCGAACACCATGTTTATAAAACCGAGAGAAGCCAGACGAATGAATGTCAGCCAAACCTCAAACCCACACAGAAATAGCTAGCTCATTGTATATTCAGCGCGGCAATTACTGTTCAAATGTCATTGTATTCTAACTGACAGATGTGACAGTTTGTATCTGTAGAGAGAAGTGCGAACGATTCGTTCATTACTTAAGATAATTCTGCTTGGCTTGATTCTTATTTTCGTTGGTATTAAACTGGAAATACTGGTGCTGATCAGATGAATAGATTTATACAATGAAGACCATGTGGATTTGTGGACACATTCGACATTCAGGCTTGAGATAATAACCTGTTAATCACACATGATAATTGTCCTGCGTACCATTCGAGCCTGTGACCTCGTAGACGACTGCTGATTGTTGCGACCACTACGTCACCGAGCACGTTTTTGTGCTTCAATCATCCATAGACCTCCTGCCATATTTATCAGGTCGTCAGTCCATCGCGTGAAGAGATTAGCCGCTCTTTGATTTCTGAAAAAGAGTTTCCTGTCTTTCACTTTGAATATTAATAATTTATTATTTGTCCAATAACTTTGCAAATATTGGTGAAAAATATTCAGTACGTGTTATAAAAAATAATTAAGTATTACATAACCAGCAGAGCGTATAGACAAAACATTTTACGTTAATCCTACATTTAAAAGCCTAACATTTATCAGCATTTGCTCTCTGTATACTAAACATTTATTGTGTGGGCAATGGTTTGGTCTGTCTAGAACTTTCCAGCCCCTCTTATATAGATTCTGCGTGCCTTGCGCCTAAAAATAGCTTGTAATAACATTACAAACATTTTTTAAAGGTTCTTTTTTTTCACTGAAATATTGGTAAGAAATATTCAGTGAAAGACAAAACATTTTACGTTAATCCTACATTTAAAAGCCTAACATTTATCAGCATTTGCTCTCCGTATACTAAACATTTATTGTGTAAGCAATGGTAGTAGGCTGGCGGTCTGCCAGTTCACACAAGCCACCTCTCAGATCTGACGCGGACGAACAATCGAGTTTAGTCGATACTCCACGTTCATAGCTTGCCGTCTATTGTTGTGTAACAAATAGATATGACATTTTGTTTAATGGAGGCTGTACGATACTAGCTGCTGTAGATATAAGTTATATTCATTACAGTTTAATACTAAGCAAGTTCATGTAGCTTTTTAGATGCTTTGGTGGCAAAGTTGCCTAGTTTGTGCCATAAAATTATTTTTGCGATACGCTACCGAGTTTCTTGAGTTTGTATGTACTTTGTGTCAGTTGATTTGACTGATTATTATCGAACCAGCTTGTAAATTAAACTTAGCAGCTTATATTGATAAAATCCTGTCGTTACTTGTCGACAAGTTTGCGGCATATCGGCTGCCTGCCTATGCAAGCGTTGACTTGCGATACGCGGCACTAACTGCGAAATAATTTCTCATGCCGTCGACAAAGTTTTCCAGAGTGAAGCCGTCAACTAGTCGTCCGAGGAAAAGTTAGCGACATAGGTCAGCGTACTTAGCAACGTAAGGCGTGGCTCCACGGAACACTTTGTTTCCCCACTCTACGTCTTACTGATAAACGGTAGCCAATTCTTGGCTTGAAGCCCGTTTTCTTATACCATACTAGCTGATGCTCCCGGCTTCACCCGCGTTGCGTAGGTAGGTTAAATGGTATTCTATACCCTTAACTAACTATATTCCAAATTTCATCAAAGGCCATTCAGTTTTTTTTGCGTGAAAGAGTAATATACATTGATCCATCCATCCTCACAACTTTCGCATTTATAATATTAATAGAATTGTCAAAGTTATCAACCACCTCGCTGCCGTGCACGAGGTCGCGGGTAATTCCACGCATGACTATTCATTGTGCGATATACTATTTATTGTTTTCAGTCTGGATGTTCTTTGTGTATGTAAATTCGATGTTTGTGAAGTCCCGCGACACAGATGATAACTAGTGAGGGAGTTGTCTTTTTAACATAACAGTTATTTATTTATTTAATCACTTTATTGTACACCAAAATAAAAATCAAAACAGCAGGTAAGTACATGAATTATCTTAAAAACTAGGTGACACAAATGGCGGTCTTATCACTCGAAGTGATTTCTTCCAGACAACCTTTGGATGGAAAATGTGTAATATAATTTTTATGTTGTGTGGTGTACTGAATAGTGTAATAATGTATTTATATATTTTTATAATATGTAGTAGGAACGGAAAAGAAAATTATAAAGAAAAGGTAATAAAAATAGTAACATTAATACATACTTACTTATACTGAAAAGGAAATAAAATAATAATATACAGAAAGATAGAATAAGATACGGTATAGTGACGCGTTTAACAAATACATAATGATACAAAAACATGAAGCAAAGCAGATACTATAAAATGAAAATGAATGAAAAATAAGCTATTAATTTTGGACAGAATTAGATATAAGAGTGAGAAAATGCTCCTTTACACGGTTTTTGAAGGTATGCTGAGTTTGAGATCGTCTTATCGATTCAGGCAAATTGTTCCAAAGGCGTACAGCTTGCACCGAAAAGGATTTGTCGAAAAATCGTGTGGTGTGTGAAGGCATTTTTAGTTTTAGATTCTCTGATGACCGCAGGGCCCTCGAATGTGTATTGTGAAGAAATACAAAACGATTTTTAAGGTAAGGAGGAGTATGAGGATTAAAAAGAATATTATAGAGTAGAGATAGAATATGAGTATCCCGGCGAAGACGAATGGGAAGCCACTTGAGTTTTTGACGAAATTCTGAGATATGGTCATATTTGAGAGATCGCTGTTTAGCGCCCGTTGAGTGTGGACGTGTTATCGAGTGTTCCTTGTTGAGGTGGGGATGCGTCGAGTTTGACTCCAAGGCCACGCATTCAATAATAAATAAAACAGGAGCTACTTATATCGGCTACGGCTACATCAGCTACGGCGACGTCACACCGCTACGTGCTACGGTTGCGTCACACAATCACTATAATAACAAGCAAGCGATCGGACCATCGGCTACGAAATTAAAGTCACGCACTAACTATATCCAGGTAAACATAAATATTTTCTCTTATTGTTTACTCAGTGAATATTTCCCACGACAAGATATTTACTGTTCAAAATGGAATGGGGATGCTGCGAAATATCAAATAAAGACAAAAACCACATAAAATGCGTCAACTGCACAAAAATATTTCACATATCTTGCGTTTCAACTAAAGATCAGCCGCTTTCATTGAGTCACGATAAGCAATCAAATGAATGGCTATGCGCTGAATGCGCGGAGGACAATTCCAATCTTTCTGACCACGCAAGTACGTCGGCGCCTACGCGGTACAACCCTAATAAAACTGTCCGCCGTAATAAAAGGCAGGCGCTGCAATCTCCGCCGCAAGTTCCTAAACAAAATGAACCAGTTGGAGACATACGCGATGTCATGGAAGAACTCATAGACCGCAAGTTCGAAAATATATTGGAGAAACTTAAGGTCTCCTTTAATGAAGTAATTACACAACAAATGAGAACCTTCCAATCAGAAATTAAAAATGTTAAAGAAGAACTTGCAGAAGTGAAAGGAAGTGTAAGTTTTATTAGCGACCAATATGATAGCTTTATAAAAGAATTTAAGACTTCCAAAACAATAGAACAACAACAGCAAAAGCATAATGATGATCTAGCAAACACAATTTCTAACCTGTCCTCGAAAATTAACCAACTCGAACAAAACGCACGCTCTAACAACATTGAAATCCAATGCTACCCCGAGAAAAATGGCGAAAATATTCTTGACATCGTTTTTTCACTTAGCAGCACTATTGGATACAAGCTTAATAGAGAACAAATATTAAACTGCACACGAATTGCGAAGTTGAACAAGGACAGCAGTCGTCCCAGGTCTATTATCGTGCAATTTTCTTCCAACCGACTCCGTGATGAATTCCTTGCAGCGAGTATTAAGTACAACAAATCTCACCCGACTGATAAATTGAACAGCTCACATTTTGGACTACCTGGACAAAAGTTGCCTATATTTATAGTTGAACATCTTTCGCCATTCAATAAATCTCTTCACGCCGCAGCTAGGCAAAAGGCAAAGGAGAAGGGCTATAAACACGTATGGGTAAGAAACGGACGAATATATATGAGGAAGCTCGACGACTCTGAATATATTCCCATTTACAACATAAAGTCACTAGACAAATTATAAATTATATTTTTCTTTTTAATATTTTATGCATGCACTGTGTATTAGTTAAAATTCAATAGTTTAAACATATATTTTCAAAATGTTAGAGGCTTAAGAACTAAACTTGAACAATTTTATATAAATGTACTAAATTGCGACTATGATGTAATTATCTTATGTGAAACATGGCTCAATGACTCAATATACGATTCCGAATTATTCTCTAATAAATATAAAGTTTATAGGAGAGACCGGCAAACCTCAGGATTTCACCAATCAAAGTCTGGAGGTGGAGTAATTATAGCAATTTCAACTAAATTTGAATCTAATCGTTTGATACATTATGAGAGTCAATGTGAGGATCTATGGGTGGCTATCACAATAAATAATAGCTCAGAAAAATTATACATATGTGGTATATATCTTCCCCCGCCCGTTCAAAACGACATATTAATCCATTTTCTAGAAAATACCTCTCGGGTAATTGACACTCATAAAAACGTCCTAGTTGCCGGTGATTTTAATCTAGGCAATCTCACTTGGAACGATGAAACAGACAATAAGTTACCACGAAGCCTAAACACTAACAACTTACTTGACTTCATAGCCTTAAACAACCTGACACAACACAACCTCATTCGTAACAATAAGGGAAAAATACTGGATTTGATATTATCGAACTTAGGGTCAGTATCAGTATTACTTAGTCAAAATACACTCTCTAAAATTGACCCATACCACCCACCACTAGAATTTAACCTCTTAACCTCGAAACAACAAAAATTAACTCCTACGAACATAATTAGATACAATTACCACAAAGCGGATTATAAACAACTTGTTAACAAATTAAATATGGTAGACTGGGAATCTGAACTATCCTCCTGTGGTGACATTGATAGTATTACATCAAAGTTCTATTATATAATACAAGATGCTATAAGTGAGATAGTCCCTAAGTGTAAACCAAAATCTAATAAATACCCGATGTGGTACAACAATAATCTCAAACGTCTTTTAAAAGAAAAATTTAAATTTAGAACACGTTACAAGAAATTCAAAAACCCCTTAGACCTCATTGCTTTTCAGACACTTAAAAAAAGATGTGAGTCTAGTATTCATACATGTTATCAAACGTACATAAACAACATAGAAACATCTATAGCACGTAATAGTAAAACGTTTTGGACATACATCAAAAATAAGAAATCAAATCATAGCACTTACCCATCAGAAATGTATTGTAACGATGAAACTGCTTCAAATGGCCAGGATATATGTGATCTATTTGCTAAATATTTTGCTTCGGTGTATACTCAAAGTAGTGCTGCATATAATATAAAAAGAACCAACAATTCTACAAACAACACGTTAGACAACATCACCCTCTCCACTGACATGGTGTCAATAGCCTTGAAAAGGTTAGATCCTTCAAAAGGAGCTGGACCAGACGGCATTTCCCCATTATTTGCCACTAAATGTGGCGAAGTGTTGACAGTACCATTAACATTTATATTTAATCGCTCCTTGCAATTAGGTCAATTTCCTAATATGTGGAAGGAATCGCTAGTTGTTCCTATTCATAAGTCTAGTGACGAAGCCCAAGTAAGTAATTACCGCCCGATCACAATATTATCAGTATTTGCAAAACTTTTTGAAACGCTCATACGTCCTTTCATGACCTCCCAACTAAAACACTTAATATCGTTAGGTCAACACGGCTTTATGGGAGCTAGATCAACAACAACGAATCTCATGTCTTTTATACACAGAATTACAGCCCAGATGGATAACCGTATGTCCGTAGATGCTATATATACCGATATAAGTAAAGCATTCGACAAAGTCGACCACGGCATTTTAATAAATAAATTATCAACATACGGCATATGTGGGAACGTCCTCAATTGGATAGGGTCTTATTTAGAAAACCGCAACTCTAGAGTTGCAATAAGCGGGTTCATTTCCAATCCATTTTTCACAACATCAGGCGTGCCGCAAGGCTCCCATTTAGCACCGATTCTTTTCACCGTGTTCATTGATGATATCAAACACTACTTACAACACACAGAGTTCTATTTATTCGCAGACGATCTCAAGATTTCTAGAACAATTAAAAATCCCATTGACGAACACCTAATTCAACAAGACTTAAACAACTTGAATAAATGGTGCATTGACAATAAAATGAGTCTCAACGCAGATAAATGTAAATGTATACGATTCACTAGAACCAAATCAAGGAACCCCTTAAAATACACAATAGACGGGAAGCAATTGATGGAGGTAACGGCAATAGAAGATCTTGGTATACTTTTAGACCACGAACTGAGATTTCATAAACATATAGACAAAATAGCGTCTAAGGGATTTAAAATGCTCGGATTTATCATAAGAAACAGTAAAAATTTTAAAAAACCATCTACTAAATTAACTTTATTTAAAACACTAGTTCGCTCAGGTCTTGAATACTGCAGCCAGATATGGTCTCCTCACTATGACATACACATAAAACGATTGGAATCAGTACAAAAAAGGTTTTTATGGCACCTAAGTTACCAATGTTACTTATCTAAAAATCTTCAATCTTACACATCACGACTTACTCATTTTAAAATTAATAGCTTACAGGAACGTAGGGAGCTCTTAGATCACACATTTCTTTATAAATTAATAAATAACTACATCGATTGTCCATACCTTTTGCAACAAATAAAAATTAATGCTCCGAATAGATTACCCAGACTTCAGTGGTATGTTCCTTTCCACATAGCTACGAATAAAACAAACCTAGGATTTTACTCCACCTTGAACAGAATTTGTAGGCAATATAATAACCTAGTTAAGAAACACAAAACAATAGACATCTTTTCAGACAAGCTTACATATTTTAGACTCATGATCTTAGATACCTTTAAAAACAAAACAGTTATTTAGCCATGTTCGAAATTTCACTTTTTTGTGTACTACTTGCTTATTTCTTACTAATATATATCGCAGGGACCTAAACACCCTGTCACTGGCCACATAATGTAAAAATACTGTTAACTTGTTATGTTATTGTGGCCTTACATTTTGTAACTCTTCATACTTAACCATATTATGTTTGCATGCTGTGGCAACCTATAATTAGGTCTGCACTTAGCACTATTCAGATGTTATACCTTCTATGAATCATGTATTAGTGTAAGACTTGTTGGTTGTCCAAAAAATAAATAAATAAAAAAATAAAAATATTTGCGAAGTCCAAATATGAACCTGATGCAAATATTTTGGAGTCTCTCAAGTTTGTTGAGTAGGTCTTCAGTAAGATCGAGGTAGCTGGCATCAGCGTAGTCGAGGATGGGAAGTAGAAGGGACTGAGCTAGTGCAATTTTCGTAGCAGTTGGCAAAAAGTTCCGCAGCCTTCTTAACGAACCTAAAGAAGCAAACATTTTGCGGCTGACCTCCTGCAATTGAGGAACCCAAGATAATGTTTGATCCATATAAACGCCCAAGTTTTTAACTTTTTCAGAGAATGGAACTATCTCTCCATCACAATGTATACTTGGAAGTTGGTCCCATTTAATTCTCGATATCATTTTTGAGCTGCCTATCAGAATTAGTTGAGTTTTGGAAGGGTTAACTCTAAGTCCAAATGATTTACTCCAGTCACAAATATTTATAAAATCTTGATTTATCCTGTTTATGGCATCAGATAGGTTTAATGCAGGAGCTTGCGTATAGATTTGTAAATCATCTGCGTAAAGATGGTAGTTATCCATGCTAATATTATAAATAGGAAAGTGTGTCTGTCTGTTTGTCTTTCTTTCACGGCAAAACGGAGCGACGAATTGACGTGATTTTTTAAGTGGAGCTAGTTAAAGGGATGGAGAGTAACATAGGCTGCTTTTTTTTCTTCTGTGTCGGAGGAAAGAGGAACCGTGCTACCCCGAATTTAACGCGAGCGAAGCCGCGGGCAAAAGCTAGTTAATAAATAAATCAACACTTAACATCAGATTACGTGCTCATTTAACAAACAGACATCAATATGTATGGTAACCACTACATGTATCTCAATAGTATTAGTATGGACGTGATTCCCGCAAGTCCCCGGGGTACGCTCACACCGCTCACCGGTAATTACGTGGAGCGGCCATCACTCGCCAATCCCTCTGGGACTACAAACGTTAGTAATTACTTATTCAACTAGTACATACAATGGTTTATCGATAGTATACACGATTCTTAACACCATTTTATTAATAGGAGTTCGTTAAGGTGTGATTTTGTTATCGTTTGCTGTTGATGAAGGAAATAAAATGTTTTACTTTGAATAAAGGTGTGTGCTTTACAAATGGATAAGAATGTCTTAGCAATAAGCTTGTTAATCTGAGTCTCAAGCAAGTAATATTATTAGCTTTAACCTTTCCGCCACATAAACATAAGTAGAAAATAGGGGCTACATCAATTTAGTCCACAGTATCGTTTTGCCATCGGTACGCTAAGAAAAAGAAGTAGAAAATAAATAAAATAAAATAAATAAATATTCCTCACACTTTCACACAACGCCATCTAGTCCCAAACTAAGCAGAGCTTGTATACTATGGGTACTAGACAACGAATAAACATACTTAAATACTTTTTTTTGTAAATACATACACAATAGACATAGAAAACACCCAGACCAATGCAAACAATCATGAGAAAAAATGAATGAAAATAAATGTATATTCTATTTTTCCCTTAGTCGTTATAACAATTAAAATAAACATTAATACCGATATCTCTATCTGATCAAACCGAAACGTAATAAATAACTGTAATCTATTTGAATAACGACCAATCTTTTTATTGATTGGTCTTTACAGCGTGTAATAATTGTATTTAAAACGAAAAGGGTAACGTCAGTATGTGATGTATGGCGTCACATATTGACGTTACCGTTTCGTTTTTCGTAAGGCTTAAAAGGACGTATTTATCCTTCACAAACGACAGGAACTTACGGGTCGTAGCACACATATAAAAAAATAAAGACAGCCTCGCCTTTTTCCTCGGTTTCAAGCGTCAAAAATCCGATTTCGTTACGATTCCGATTAGTGTGCGTTGCAGTAAAGAGTTTCATAC
Source organism: Schrankia costaestrigalis (assembly GCA_905475405.1). Classification (NCBI taxonomy): domain Eukaryota; kingdom Metazoa; phylum Arthropoda; class Insecta; order Lepidoptera; family Erebidae; genus Schrankia; species Schrankia costaestrigalis. The sequence continues at coordinate 1,174,394 of FR997843.1, read as the reverse complement.
AAATAATACTGAACGTCTCGAGTGGAAACGGTGACGATCCCATTCCGTTTTGATATGTTTGCTAAGACTCCCAACTGAGTACCGTGTATCGGATATATCCTTTAGGATTATCTGGACAACTGTCCCAAATAGACAACTTCCCTTATATCGGACACTAAAAAGTTTAATTAACATTTCTCAATTGTAAAAAAAAACAGCAAATCTTCTATGGTCGAACAGTCGCCATTTGTAAAATATTTTGGCGAGTAATGTTCTGTACGAGGCGAGGGGGAGAGAGAGTTGGGGCCACGAAGCGGGCGTCTTGCACGAGTGGCCACAACTGTGTCGAGTGGCGAGCGAGTGCGCCGAGTAATTGGAACGACTCGACACCAAGATGCAGTTCCCACGACGCTGTTTTGTACTATTTTTATGTTTGACCCGACTGTAGCGAATATTTTTAGCTCTGAGACATACTACAATTTTATAATATACCAACAACCTAGAAACTATGTGTTATTCTTTTACTTATAGCATAAGCTATATTTTTGTAGTTTCATTAAAACCCATTCAGTAGTTTTAACGTGAAAGAGTAAAAAACATCCATCCATACTTACTAACTTTCACGTTTATATAATATTAGTAGGATTTCTTATATTAATAACTTTTTGGATGACAGCAGCTCAATAATTACTTCAACTTTTTCAAATTATTGTTTCGTAGATATTTTTTGGAGCAAAAATCATCGTTCATTAAGTTTTCTAAAAAGAATCACACAAAGTATGATTGTGTACTTTTAAATGATGTAACTTTTGTATTTATCGCTTTACGGACAAGATAACAGATACGGACATTTCTTTTGAGATTCGATGAATGTATTCAATGTTTGTTTCGGCAATGGCTTGGTTTTAAAACTCATACCCTGGGGACATATCCTACGTCTCTGAAACTTTTACAAACAACACAAATAATTGTAATAAATACTTAGTGGGAAATTACATTTAAATTTACTTATAAAGCTTAGGTATAACTAGATGTTTTCATTGTTTTTTTTTCTTCTTTTCGAATCCTTCGTTAGATTTTAATCGGCGACGCGCAAATAGAATAGAGTAGAATATTTATTAATCATAGATTATGAGTCCTTAATTTAATTACTTCATCAAAAGACTTACTCCAGTGCATCAAGGGAAGAGATCATATACATAAATGAATCTGACAAACCATGACAATTTAAATATATACCGCTTTAATATAGAACTTATAAAAAGGGGTTCTTAATAAATGATTTAGATAAAAAAGAACCATTTAATCAGATTTTACTGACGTTTCATAATAATTGTAACCAATTATTATGAAGCGAAAGCCTTTACTGTATTACCGCGAAATCCGGCCATTAATTATATAAATATGATCAGAATATGGAATATAATATTAATGAAGCAAATATTTACTAAGACTCGGATGTTTCATGATATAAACTATTAACATTTTAATTAAAATAAATATTTTCCGTTGTGTATACAAGATATTGTTAATTAATATTATTATACGTTAGAATATCTTAATAAGTTAATGAACATTATTTTGTATCGATTTTTCTTGGAAGGAAGTAAATTATATTACTATTTAGCATCATATCCCGTGAATTTTGTAAGATAGGCTAATAAAGAGCTTTTGTATAAACGGCTAGTGAAGAAAAACTAAGTTTATAATATTTATTAGAAGTATAAGTAAGCGTTCTAAAACAGTATATCGTATAACTTAAGAGACGAATTTTTTTTTCTGTCTTTTGGAATTGGTACTGTCAAAATATTATAAGCTATTTTAAACAAAAAAGGGTTTTCCTCTTTCTCCTTTGGAGGCCCGTGCCTGCAGTAGGCCTTATAATTTTTGAGGAAGTATTTGAAGTTAAAAGAATAAATATTTATTTATACAAAGATATCCAAAGTAAAGTTAACTTAACACACAGAGTGCTCAACAACCATTAACATGAATCATATTTAACATGAAACGTATAAAATCAAACAAAGATATTAACACGAACCCTTCTACAATAACATTAATACGTCTGACAACACTTGAGCGTACATTACTACCAAGTTCAATGTCTTCACATTTCTCATTTAAACTTGCCTATTGTTGTACACTCTGCTACAAAAGTGAATTAACACATATAATATTATACACAATTCTCTAGAAAAAGTAGAAATGATATCTATTTAAGTATTACAACACGGCTTTATGAATAGAAAGTAGCAAGTTAACATTATTTGACAGAGAAACTTCAAAAGCGCAAAACCAACAAGCTTTTTTGCTAGAGTATTGTCTAAATTCTTTCAACACCTTCCACAAGCAAGTGTCGGGACATGAAGAGAAAAAAGCCTAACTATTAAAAAAAATCCAATAGACACTGAACACCAATTTGCCATAAATCGCTGAACACGCTTAAAAATGATCTTGTAATATTGTATGTCTTAATTTACTTTTGTAGTTGAGTGTACAAATGTTAATAAACATGAAGTTATATTAGTCCAGACAGCTTTAGTTATACAAACTCCTTGGGATCTCTATCTGAATGTTAATAATCTGTGGTTTCATGTTTTTCATTAACTGTTTGATGTTTCGCGCCAAATGGAATTATTTAAAAAGAGCTTGCTAAAATTACACATTATTTTAATATAGTTTTCTGAATGTCTGCTATATTATTATTTTATTCCTTATTCAACTTTTACGACACTATGGACCAAGAAAGGACTACGTAATTAACCTGTCTGTATAGTTCCTGTAAAGGATGTTAAGTAAAATGTCTTAAATTATATATTATTATTATCTTATGCACGAACCCTTATATATAAACTCGAAATTGGTTACCATAGAGTTTTTATTCAGCTGACTGATCAATGAGCAATGGACAACACCACCTCCAAGCTCAGGCAATCATTTTGTTTGCATAAAAGCATTTTATTTAAGTCTTGAGTGTTTTGTATGTACGTATTTAAAAAAAAATATTTAATGTATAATTACACTCAAAGAAATTAATTGTTTAGCAGTTTGCATAATTTTGAAATCGGTCAGGTTATCTTCTTATGTCTATTTTGAGGTGTAATATCTTTCAAATTCGTTATGATTATTTCGGTAGGCATATATTACGACTAAATTACGTAGGTAGACAACCTGCTAAACAATTATTTCCCTGACCGTACAAGTGTATATAAACGAAAACGCGGGCATTAGCTAGTTATGTACTAGCTTTATATTATTATAATCGTTACCTAGTGAACGCGATACGAAATTCCTGTCAATAGGTTTACGGCTCAGTGACTTATTGTTGAACAGACGGATGAACAAGCCGCCTTTTGTATTATTATATAGTAATATACACTTTATATAATACTATACCTCAGTAGGGCGTCAATTCAAGGACAACCTACAGCAAGGACGGGCCTGTACTAGGGAAAACAGATTAAAAACAGGCAATAATAAATTAGAATAATAATTAATTAATAATAGATTAGACGGATACAGAGCAATTTCTGGACACAAAGAACAATTTTCTATAAATATGTAAACCTTGTTTCAATTGAAAATTTTAATACTGTCCAAATTAAAAGCCTTTGGAAATTAGCTGTTAATTATTTATTCATTTTTTTATTTAGGTAAAGTAATACATAGCCTAACATTCATTTTTCCTCTTCAACAGACGTAACAATAATCCGCTTGGAGTGAGATCGTCGTAGAGGCTGTGCTACGCGGGTGCTACGTTGCTACGAGCGCTACGAAGTGTCACAGATCTAAGTGCGCAATATATGGACTGCGCTCGTGCTCTCTGTACACACATTCACGTTAAGTAAGTTACCATTCTATTTATATACGTTATTTTACGTTTTATTACTTTTTAAGTGTCTTGGTACAGTCACGAGCAATAATATGTACACATTTTCAAATTTTCTAAACTATCTGCACGTTTATCTAGACATTACAATATCAAAATGAATTCGTAATTTAGAAGAGGTTCCGTACAGTTTTGAATTAATCTTCGAATTTTCAATTTTGGATTGGCAGAACTTTAGATAACTGGTTTACAAAATGCGAAAATGTGTACATATTATTGCTCGTGACTGTACACTTAAGAAATAACTACTAAAATACTAAATAACTAAAAAAAGTACTTAATTAAATAAAAATATTTTAAAATATAAAAAAGGTAGACCTACCAGCATCAGCATTCTGCATCAGATCTATGATCCAAATTATTATCATTATTATCACCTAGTGTAGATCAGCCCCCCGCTCTGTTACAGGTAGGGATGGTCAACCCTTGAAAATCCTATTAACCCGTTTGTGTTCCAGGTAGGGGTGGTCCATGCCCCACGCGGCGCCTCCAGCCCCCGCCATGTCGGCCCCGGCGCGCCACCCGCACTTCTACACCGTCGAGGTCGGCGACACGCGCTTCACCATCCTCAAGCGCTACCAGAACCTCAAGCCCATCGGCTCCGGAGCGCAGGGGATAGTATGGTATGTATATATTAACATTATCTTCACTCATTCTTTTCGGGGACTCTCTAGAATGCACTTGGACCCCATCGGATCTTGTGTTCTGAACATTATGTTTATAAATATTATACTCTCTAAACATATTTACAGATTTAGGCTAAGCCGCCATGCTAACATTATCATTAACTAAAACATTAGACTCTTCATATCTGCACTAGACACTATATGTCGTCACTAGAAACTACATGGCCACACTAGACACTACATGCCGTGATGAGACACTAAATGGCTTTGCTAGACACTACGTGTCTTCACTAGAGACTACATGTCTTTGCTAGACACTAAATCTCCGGTCACATTTAAGTTCAAATTAAACAAGTATGGATATATTAGACAATAAAAAAAAGTTCAGTTCGCTACACACAATTATTCACATACACTAAGTTTAGATTCTCAAGCCTTGCTCTCATAGAGGTAGGCAGAGATAACTGAACACCATCAACTAAGAACCTTACAAACCTGCTTTGGTTCAACGAGTTAAGCTCATATTGAACGAGAGGCTAGAAACTTAATTTAAATAAACAAAACAAACAAAACTGATAAAGACTGTATCATTTAGGCTTCCCAAGAACTTGATATCCAAATTACTTAATTGTATTCCACATTTCGTTTTCTAGTTATTAATTTATTTAGTACTAAGTACACTAGTAGAAAAAATATTCAATGCCTACCAGGTGTTTTATTGTCTATTCGGATAGTGGACTATTTTTGTTGATATTAGATTAAGCCTATCTATAAATAATATATAAACGGGATATTAACGCGCATTTTATTTTACTTGACGTTTCGGCACAGGTTGCACTGGCCGTGGTCGCAAGCTGTCTGGTGATGCGACGTTACAGCTTCGTCTTCGTGATGGATAATATATTATTATCATCTACCCTCGCATTTTGAGATGTTAATATAAAGTCCCCCTAAACACAACACTGACCGTATCGCTGTTCTGTACGTTAACCGACCGTTCAAAAAAGGAAGATATTGTTTTTGATATCACTGGACTGAAACGTCAAGTAAAATAAAGGTAAATAAAATGCGCGTTAATATCCCGTTTATATAATATTTATAATAATGAAAAGCGATAGTTTAAAAGTTATAAGTCTATCTAGTTTACTTTATACTCTTAATAGATTGTCTGAATGGGTGGATTCACACAATGTCTTGTTATTGATTATAGCTCATGGGTGAATGCACATTAATTAATAATACAAACGAATCTTGTTAAATAAGCACGTATTATGTAAACATAGATGCATCTCTCGCACGACACATTAGCATGTTTGCACCACTCACATTCTTGCCATAACCAATTGTATCCTTACAGTTAATCTGATGGGGAATTATATTTGATTTATTATTATTGCAACGGTCTTCTTATTATTTCTTTTTAATTCCAATATTTATTATTTTCCAGCGTTGAGATCAAAATCGCTAATGAAATGTTTGCCTTAACGACACATTTTATTTTGTAAAATAAAGATATTTCTATAATTATTGTTTAAATTGTTCGTGTATATTATTCCTCTATAGAAGACATACAATGCATTTCGACAATTATCCAACGGAATGGAATAGCTAATCTATTATTCATTATACATACAATATCACTCGTAGACTACTTTAGTGTCTCTGTCTGACGTAAACATTGTTTCATATCGCACCTTTGACGCACTAACCACATTACTATGGGCGTAGCAAGAACATACATCTAAGGAAATTTAAATAATTATTTACAAACCTATTTCCTTCTGTTATACAAAAATATGTTAAACCTGAACTATTAAAAATATAAATTTAATATATTTATACATACTATTTGCTATGCTATAAGTTATAGTATAGTATAAAAATAAGATATGCTGTCGATGTCGATTAACAGAACGTCGATGTAGGGCACATTGAAAATCATCAAAGTTTTTTTATGTTTCGTACTTTCAAATTCCATTATAGTCATCAATAATTAAAATTACGAAAATCAGTAACCCAGTCTATAAGACTACATTAATATTACCAAAAACAAAAAAAAATCAAGTATTCCAGCTACGCTCATAAAAATCACCAAGCACCTTTATAATTTTTGTTTTTTATAGCTGATCGAGTAGTGAATGTTGTGCGGTATAAGATGGTTCAGTATAGCTCGGTGACGCTCGGGGACTCTGTGTTCTGTGTGCCCGCGCGGTACACGGAGCTCGTGAGCAGGGGCGCGGGCGCGCAGGGGATGGTGTGGTAAGGTCGCCTTGTACACTACCCACACACGTTCACATTTGTATGTGCGCTTTGGTTTAAGGTTTAACTACTAATTTGTTACACTACACCATGGACTGCTTGTGTCGTCATGTTGACGTTAGATTGAAGTTCCAAGTTTAAAATGTCATAGTATTGTATTCATAGAGTTTGCAAGTGCGACTAGTTTGACTTAGAATGTACGCTTATAAGAAGTATTATACGAGAAATTATAAAAAAAATATCAACTTAAAAAAGCTTTTTAAGTTTTAATGGATAAGTACTAAGTTATTTTTTTTTATTGTTTTATTTTATTTCGTTTACTATAAAAATGTTATTTATGTACATTAATAATTTGGGGAAGACACCTTGTTTCACTACTGTCAATGACTTATATGTTGCACAAGGCTTGACAATTAATTTGGCTGTATAAATCTTATATTAAACAGAATAAACTAGTTTTTTGAGAATGGTTGCTACTGTACATAGCCATTTAACATTAGTTACATCCACATAGAGTACTTCAAAAGTCACGTTAGTCGTACATTTAAAATGTATGAATACACCATGTTGCAATTTCAATCTGCAAAGTTCAGAATAAGAGTCATTTTAAAGTAATTTCAAAAGACAAAGTTGCCAGACATGTTTTGCAAAGTCCGGCAACCACACTGTCTGCTAGCGACACGTGACGCACGACATTTGTCGCCTTGTCGCCCCGACTTTACTTTAACATTTGAAAATTAAATTCAGAACTGTTTTTTTCTTTCGGAGAACATTCACTTTCTGATCGGTTTTAAACAAAACACTTTGTTTTCTTTATCGAAATCTTTATTTAGACGTTCTATGAAATAATACGGTGGCAACACTGACTAACTTTGTTTTATTTGACTTTGTGTATCATTGTCATATAAATTACCTTTTATCTTAACTACAACGGATATCCTTATATATCCGTACATCCTTGATAAAAGTAGGAAATGGTGGAATAACGCTTATCGCATTTTCATGAAGAGGTAATTGGCTACGGTTCATTGGGAGCGGAAATATCAATAACAATACATATACATAATAACTTATTAATGCATAGATACCTATCACTAATCATAACTATTGTATTTATTTGTCTTTCGTTGGTGGTGATTTTAGATGAGATTTCAATGCGAGCAGCACATAAGCTAAAAGCACTTTATAATTTTAAAGACTGAAGTTGTTTTAAGAAAAAATAGTTATTGTATGGAGGTACGCACAGTAATACGTCAACTTAGTATGTTAAAATAAATAAATATTAAAATAATAATGCGTGAAGGCTTATAGGTGGTGGCAGGCTCCGACTGCTTGCATTGAGATCGTCTTCTAAATGTTTGCGTTATAAAACTAACTTTTCTAACAACATAAAATGTTCCATAACAACACCTTGTATTATATAACAAAACAGTTTTATAAGTAATAGTGGTACCTATTATGTATATAATACTAGGATATTATTGTTCCACTATAGATATGAACTTCTTTCCGGGCCATAGCAAACTTGGGAAACGTAATCCTCGCTCGCGAGAATAACTGATTGCTGTAGGGCTATATCATATTTTCCCTCTTTTCGTAACGTCCGATAACCCTCTTTTGTTCGATAACGTCTGCGATCTATCCCTTATGCCCGATTTACACATCGACAAGTACAGTAGTGAGTTAAGTAGTATTTTAAGATTAAGTTGATTTAAATAGATCTCCATCCTATTTTTTGGCAAGTTAAGTTGGCGAGACGCGAGAGAGGGGGCTACTTCGTACTTAACTCGCCAAAAAATAGGATGGAACTCTATTTAAATCAACTTAATCTTAAAATACTACTTAACTCGCTACTGTACTTGTCGATGTGTAAATCGGGCATTAGCCGGCTCTTACTATACCCATGGGATGAGATGGGGTGATGACATGAGTATTCTTCTCACGTTACACGGCTTTAACACCTAAACCAAACATATTTTTCAAGTTAAAGATTCTCCATAACATTAAGGGTCAACACAACCACATCGACATTTTGTCGGTACCACAAAGCAACTGCAAAAAGCCGCTGCGACAGTATTCACACTTAACCACAGCTCGACCACATTTTATCGCTGCGACGTGGTGTGGTTGTGGTACGTGTGAATTGACCCTAAAACTGATACCCTTTTACTATGTCATGTGTTATGGAAAAGTTATAATCTACATATGTTGTTAGTTGTAATACATATTGTAATCTAAACCATTATAAGTAAGTAGTTTTACTACTGAGAATGATGTCTGCTTTCTCACTAAGAATAAACTATCGAACTTAACTGGCTCTGACAAAGGTAGCGAAATGTTTAAGGATGAGGAAGCAATCTTTCTCTACCGGTTTTCACCGAGGCATGTAATGTTCAGAAAACCTTCAGAAGTGCCTGTTGCACATGGGTCTTTTGAACTTCTTTTAGCGGACATTGTATGAGTATCATAGCTTAAAAGTGGCCTGAGTGGTAAAATAAGTTATCTTTCACAATATGTATAGTCAATAAATGTTAAATGTTTTATTTGCAGCGCCGCGTACGACACGGTGACACAACAGAACGTCGCCATCAAGAAGCTATCGCGCCCCTTCCAGAACGTGACGCACGCCAAGCGCGCCTACAGGGAGTTCAAACTTATGAAACTTGTTAACCATAAAAATGTTAGTATTGCCACTGTTATCATCATAACAGCCCATTATTGACCCACTACAGGGACGGGTTTCCTCCTGTGACGGAGGTATACTTAGCCTACTAATACAACGCTAGTCAGGCTGATTGGTATAGGGTTTAATTTCAAGCTGTCCTTTTTATTTCGTAAAGATAATATACACGGTAAGTCCTTTAGTCGGTTTTACGACATGCATGGATGAGATGGAGTGGTATTCTTACCCCGTCATCACACGGAGAATTGCTACTGTATCTTACTACTATCGGGTATTTTATTTGCAAACCAAACACTTTAGAGCGCTTATAACTACGACGGTTGTTGCTGGACTGCTGCCCCAGGGTTTTTGCAGAATAATAATTCGACCTTAAATCGCACTGCTATCGGACTACAGCTTTTAAGTCATGTCAAGCCAATTGTAAATTATTTGGAAATGGACCATCATTTATGGATGAAGAATATTGCAAAAATGGGATGGGTCAAATTAATTGCTCTAGCCTGTATAATAATTACGAAAAACGAGTTACTGATTTATAAACCTATTTCAAATGTGGCTCTCGGGTTCAGGTTGATCGCACAAAGTCGGGAATTTTCATTATTTAGCTTACACAGAATTATGCACATCAAATAAGAAAATATCTGCCAAACTAGCGCTACTTTCGCAGATTAGGTACTGTAGAGCTCTTAGAAGTGAACAAATTCCCGCACTGTTGTTCCCAAAAGATCCGTTGTTCGAGCTCACTTTGTATGTAGGTTGTCTGCTATTTTAATCTGCTGCCTGAGCAATGACCTTTTATCAACATAATACTTTTACTTCCAGATAATTGGTCTTCTAAATGCCTTCACGCCACAGAAGAGCCTGGAGGAGTTTCAGGACGTATACCTGGTGATGGAGCTGATGGACGCCAACCTGTGCCAAGTGATACAGATGGACCTTGACCATGAGAGGATGAGCTATCTTCTCTACCAGATGCTGTGCGGCATCAAACATCTGCATCTTGCTGGTATTATACATCGGGTGAGTCAATAATATATTTACATAGTCGTATTCATTTTAACACCTTGATCAAGCTGATCAATGTTGCTGGAGGCGGTTAGAAGGGGGAGTCATAAGATCGCGTGCGATGGAAACAATTGGAGGATGCCTATATTTAGCAGTAAACCTCTTTGTGCTGATATGTTGATGAAAGTAGGTATCCGCGTGAAGTTTCTATATTCCGCATGAAATCATCTCGCCGGACGGACGCCCGTTAAACAATTTTCACTAGCGTAAAAACAAGGAATACTTGGCACAAATTCAGCCTAATATTACTAGTATGCCAAGGGACTCTCCATCCTTTCAGGAGACTCGATCCTACAGTCGGATACTAAAGAGCCGACGATTATGGTCCGTATATTGTACATATTATGGTGACGGCAATGGAGTACTTTTAACTGCACCGGTGTTGCCGTTGATGCAAGTTGATGTCTGTTTACGTCTCCGCAAAAGACAGAGCGTCATTCCTATTTCCGGTGTTTTCTTCTTCTAAGTTTGCATTAGTTTTCCGGATGATGAATAGCTCTGTATGTTTGTCTTTAGGACTTGAAGCCGTCCAACATAGTGGTGAAGAGCGACTGCACGCTGAAGATCCTGGACTTCGGCCTGGCGCGCACGGCCGGCACCACCTTCATGATGACGCCCTACGTCGTCACCAGGTACTACCGCGCGCCTGAGGTGAGTCACTCTGCTTTACTCTTTAGTCATAGTAATTATCATTAGGCTGAGGTTTTCATGATGGTGTTATGTTGTCAGAGTAAGGAGACTAGACAGTCACAATTTCATGTCCTGTGGTTGTCGTTAAATATGACTTAAGGGAGATTTGACTGGCATAAGATAATAACAAAGGAATGAAAACCCTTAAATTCACCTAAGATATACTTTACTAATAATTAGAAGAGACACGTCGGACTTGGTCGAAGATACATGAAATGAAGGCTGACTATAGAAGACTTAACTAAGTTGCCATTACTTTATCACTCACTTTATCTATCACAAGAACAGGCTGGCACGCCTGTTCTCAAAACTGTCTCAAAAATTGTTGCACAACCTTTAAGTATAGATGCTCTTTTCCCAGTTTTTCATGTAAAACAATTAATTAACAAAAACATATGTTTGCAGGTGATCCTCGGCATGGGTTACACGGAGAACGTGGACATCTGGTCCGTGGGCTGCATCATGGGCGAGATGATCCGCGGCGGAGTGCTCTTCCCCGGCACCGATCACATCGATCAGTGGAATAAGATTATTGGTATTTACTATTGTACCATACTTTTATTTCAAATCAAATTTCAAATCAAATTTATTTATATAAAAATATTACATAACAATACATTAAATTTATCAATGTTGACTGGTCCCAAACTAAGCAGAGCTTGTACTATGGGCACCAGACAACAGGCATACATACTTATATTTATAATTATTTATTCCTACTACTTATATAATACGTGACATAATAAATAAAAACATATGAACTATATAAACACATAAATAACAAATAAATTACGTCACGGCTCGATCAGGTGGCACTTGTCCGCGAAAACGACGGAACACCACGCCCTGCGGCCAAAAGGTCTCCTCCATGACGAGATGCAGGTAACATGTTGGGACCCGAACCACGAACGCCTTGAAATTAACGTTGCGGCGCGACTCCAACAACTGCACTCTCGCCGTGTACTTCAACCTATGGCGAACGTACTCCACGATGTCCTCAGCCTTTGTGGTGTAATGCAGGCGTGAAATGTACACCGGAGTGTTCGGTTTTGCAGCACGGACATTGATACTTGGCTCGCTAGGTGCTGTGCCGCAGCAGTTCTTAATGCTTCGCTGGCGGGGTTTTTTCCTTTGCACAGCCACGAAACCATAATCATTAGACCGATCTTGCAAAGGCTTCTTTAAAACAATGGCATTGGGCTCATTATCTAAAGGAGCTCGAGAAGGCGCGCAGGGAATAGCCTGCTTGACGGGAGCGGGGCGCGCGTAGCTTCGTGCGACACACTCTGCCTTGACAGCTGTAGACGGTGTTGACAACAAGACCGCTGACGCGTAGCTTGTTGTAGACGATGCACCGTGACGTGCGCTTACACGCGCCGACATCGGTGACACAGATACTTTGACCGAATTACGCAACTCTTCTAGTTCGGTGTCTCCAACTTCTTCTTGACATCCGCCAGACTTGTCTTCAAGTATACCATGTCCTTTAAAAGACTTGCTACGTCGACGTGCTCTAAAGTAACCAGGGGTAACTTTTTCAAGTCCCTAGCTACAAATCTTGGCACGTCTACGGGATCAGTCGTCTTGAGCAGTGTGAGGATGTCCTGCATACTTTTCATAGGTCCGTCACGTCTACGTGACACCATCTGGTCTTCTTTATTCAGCGATCGAAAAACAACAACTTGGCAGCCGCGATTTCTTCCTCGCTGAAATTCGAGACACAAATCTGGAGCGCAGATACTTCGCCTATGACGTCTAGCTTCTGTTGTACAAAAGCCAGCACCTCATTCTCCACAAGTTTATCACTCATGGTGAAAATTGACACATGCGTCGGCTCGCGCCGCGCTAAACTATTATTAATTAATTAATAACTATTTACACGTCCGACTCACAGCGCTGACGATATATATATATAATATAATATATATATATATATATATCAGTGGCGAAGTGTCCATATAACCCGATTCCTACCGGCTTACCTTTGCAAAAACCGCTAAGCATACTCTATTAAAAAATTATAAATCAATGACGCAACATCCATTCAGTACACAAAATTAAAAAACCAAAAAGTTTTCTGTTACGTAAATCGCTTTAATATAATTATTATTTCCGTACTCATAACGCCATCTCTTATTACAACATTGTCAACTAATGGCGGGTAAGCCGGGCGCAAAAATAGGAATCCAGTATAAACAGACGGTACGAAAGTCGTACGCACACATGCAAAACCTAGGTGTATTATTATGCATTTTATCTGCGTATGTAGGCGTAAAGGTAAGCCGACTCTGTCCGGGTTATGTTATGAATTTATGATGAGTAGGTCCTGTTGTACAGTACCCGAGCGCGGCGGCGCCGGCACATCGACGAGTGGAAAGAGACATTCGGGCAATATCGGCTTCGTAGAGCGCCAGCTCTGTCGCACGATTGCAAGGATGAAAGATGCGACATGCGAGAGCGAGAGAGCATTAACGTGATCATAGCATAGCTACAATCAATTTGTTTGAATTTCCCACTGCAATGAATGACGTTGAAACGATGCTTAATAATGGCTCCCATCACAAGTTGCATTATTTTTGTTTTCATTTATTATTTAAAGTATTGCAAATAATCGTTAGAATTCGCTTTGTTGTGTAAAGTAGTAATTACTAAGTATAATTTGTGTTTGTGTATTGAGTGTTGTGCATTGATTGACATTGTCATAGTACTTTGGGTGCCTTACATTATTGTAAGTACATACTTACTTCGTTGTTATTATTTTAGTTTGTTGTTATAATGGCAGCGTTAACAGTATTATTATAGATTGTTGACTAATTGATTAATTATTGTGTAAGCAAAACATCTTTCTTGAAATTAAATAACGAAAATAAGAAACACAGACATAACTATGGAATACAAACGACGCCGCCCGGCACGATGAATTTACGATAGGTTTGGTAGGTATATTTTTATATTATTAACATCTTAACGATAAATATTAGTGGCTTACAGGCAGTTGTAAATTAAATAGTACCTACGTATTATTTTCTATGTTTCTTATTCTTAGATTTAAAAAAATTGTGGAGTCATTTAGGATATAGCGACATATTTAAAACAATATCTAATTCATCAAAGAAACATGCCCATACTGAGAATGAGAAACATATTCGGAGTTGATTAGCTTTACATGAGTTTGGGACAACTATAATATTTTTTTACGAATACGTATGAAGTACGTACTTCGCTTTAGTAATTTTTATTATATTACGAAAGACACTGTAACGGGCTCGGTGGCGCAGCGGTCGAGATAAGCGGTTGACGTGCACGAGGTCACGGGTTCGTTTCCCATGTAGGACAGTTCTTTTTGATCAACAAATTATTGAGTCTGGGTCTTGTTCTTTGTGTCTGTGAAATAGATGTTTGTGGCAGTCTTCGCGACACGCAGTTCATGATCCCTAGTGCGGAACTTATATAATATTATTTTCATAAAAAAATAACAATAATAAAAAAATCTGTTATAATAACCAACAGTGCTTACTCGTATGGTAGGTACAGTGAGCCAGTCAGTGGCTCACTGTTGCGCTTGTCAAATGAGTACCGACACTGATAAGTTTTTTTTTCGGCTTCCCTTTTATAAAAATTCACCCTTCGCCACTGATATATATATATATATATATAATATATATTTGAACTTCTACAGTCCTTTTTCATCTCTTATACGTCTAAATATCTTAATGTCATCTGCATATGCCAAACATTCGCTTAATAAAAGGTCGTTAATGAAAATCTAAAATAGTAGAGGGCCGAGCTTTAATCCTTGTGGCACTCCCGATGTTGGTTTAAAAGGCATTGAATCATATCCTATGGGTGTAACTAATTGAATTCTAATCAGTACATAGAATGTCAGCCATCTCTGAAAGTTACATTGTATTGCCACATGATAGGCTTTTGCAAGCAGCGTTGCGTGATAAACGCGATCGAAAGCTTTCGAAAAGTCAGTGTAGATAGAGTCAACCTGCTGTTTTTTATTGAAAGTCATCCCAATATTAGAAGATTATAACAAAAATTTACATTATTTGTGGCACAATCGTTTATAAACATTTGTAATAACTTCGCAGAGCAACTGGGTACTCCATCAGCGGCGTTCATGGCTCGCCTGCAGCCCACAGTACGTAACTACGTGGAGAACAGACCTCGCTACACCGGCTACAGCTTCGAGAGGCTCTTCCCAGACATACTGTTCCCGAGCGATAGCAATGAACATAATAGACTCAAGGTACGTGTCTATCAATCTACTATACTTGTAATGTAAATGTTTGATTATTTGTTTTGTTGTACGCCGATAATATTAGGATCTATTCATCTAAATTGAATAATTTAAATGTAGTCGTCATCATCATTGCGTATGGCTTCTGCTTTGAACCTTATACATCTATATCCAGCTGGAGGAGCCAATCTTTTGCGGTCGGAGTAAGGTTGTGGAGCTCATGCATTCCCCCAGAAAAACGACGTCGGGGTCGATTTAAATGTAGTGTAAAGATCGCGCACCGTGCTGGCAACCGAATGAAGTGATTTTTTGACTAAGTACATAAGTTATGCTCGAACGAGCATATTTAAAGTGCTACTTATCATCAGCGAACACTTAAGTTTTCACCGATTAAATCATTAAAACATCATCAAATATAATTTGTGAACATAATGAAGGAATTTACTATACAGCAAGTCTATTAGCCTGTCAACGTCAAATTAAAAGTCAACCGTATTCTAAACCTACCTATATAGCGTGTATGATTGTTTGTTTGTGTAGGCGTCCCAGGCTCGCGACCTGCTGTCCCGCATGCTGGTGATCGACCCGGAGCGTCGCATCTCGGTGGACGAGGCGCTGCTGCATCCATACATCAACGTGTGGTACGATGAGGGAGAAGTCAATGCGGTGAGTACCATCTTGAAATAGATTTTTCATCAAAAAAATCGAAGCACCCTCCAAGTTTGTGTTTTGTATGATTTTCACTATTGATATTTACCAAATGTGTTCGTAATATAAATCTTTCTTTAAAAATATTGGATAAATATTACTCATCGGCAGACAGTCTTAAAATCTCTCTCTCTCTTTCGTTTGTAACTGCTGGTAAATCATTGTATATAACAATAAAAACAATAAAGGTCTAAATATACCGCCCTGTGGTAGCCCTAAGTAGCTATACCGTATTCATCCTTACTTGATTTATTTAGTAAACAAACACCACATATTTCAAATTCACTAGTTTTAACATCAATCGCACACTTTGATATGGATGAAAATTTCTGGAAAGTAGCATTATACGTTTATGCAATAGAAAACACGTAAATTTCTTTGATTTCACCACTATCTTTCTTATATTTTAAATAAATGTATTTTTTTCCAACGGCAAATTTCACAGATAAAAATTAATTTCATTATTTGACATTTGTAGATTCTAGAAATTTCATAGATTCGTAGGGATGTATAACAAAAGTGAATGAACGATTGGCATACGAATAAAATGATGATGTTTAAATAAGTCCTAAGTTCTAATATTATAAATGCGAAATTTTTTGAGAATGTATGGATAGATGGATGTTTGTTACTCTTTCAGGCAAAAACTACTGAATGAATTTTGATGAAATTTGGAATATAGGGTTAGATTAGGGTGTAGAATAACATTTGAGCTACTCATACAACGCGGGTGAAGCCTCGGGTATCACCTAGTCAAAATATAAATAAAATAAAAAATATTTATTTAAGTACTAGATCATGTTGTTTAAGTAACAACATGAGCAGATATACAACTGATTAAATTGAAGGTGTCCGTATACCCAGCAGGATCTTTCGTCCAATTCGATTGTAAATCAAAGTTCCACTTACTTTACTCTACTAGGAACTTTGATTTTCAATCGAATTGGTCGAAGGGTCCTGCTGGGTATAAGGACACTTTCAATTTAATCAGTGGTATAGCGCTACTCATAACAAGATTTGTAAAATTTAATATCAACAAAGTTGTAATCTTTTTTATGGGCCTCACTGAAAATCAGCGCTGTAAGCGACTGAGCATAACTGTGCCGCAGCATTATGCTGAGTGGGGTCCGATTCCTGCACAGATGTGGCTTTATCATGACTTTTGTTTATATTCTTTATTTTTGTTTTATTTTTGTAATTGTCTATATATACACACCTCAACAAAGTCTAGGGATATTTTGTATAAAGTTGTGAAACCCAAAAAAAATTGGGTTTTTTTTAATTCTTTTGATGAAAACTTACTTTGATAACCTTTTTTAACCATTCTAAATTTGAATTTGAAAAATAAAATTAAAAATAAAAGAGTTACGCGGCCTAAACGTAGTCAAGTTCGAAAATTTTATTTGCCAACAGTAAGTTTTGACTGCATTTATGTGTAAAATTTAAGTTTTATAACAATTTAAACGTTTATTTCGAATAAATGATATTGTGTGCATCAAGCAGCGGCGCCATTTCATCAGAAACAAAATGTTATGGGCAGTAGGCATGCTCCCAGCTGCGGGTACTAAGCGGAGTATTGCTGAAGAGATTGGAACAATACAAAATATGAAATCAAGGTTATGGTCACGTTATCGTGCTACTGGTGAAGTGGCTGAAAGATACCACGGCAAAAAGTCTATCACCACTCAACGAAATGATCGATTTTTGCAAGTTCCCGCGAAAAGACAGCCAAATTTTACTACCATGCAGCTGGTTTAGAGGCTCCAGCTCTTGGTGGAGCCTCTTGCGGGTGACCAAACTGTCAGAAGAAGTCAGCATGAAGCCCACCTTTATGCTTGCATACCACTTTGTACTCGAGCACTACGCCGAGCGAATCGCGCACGACGACAAGAGTGGGCTCGTGAACATTTGCTCTATAAAGATAACCTGTTATCTGTAGCGGTGTTTACACATGAGTCCCGGTTCGGTTTCTACTTGGATTCACGTAGAGAACGTGCTTGGCGAGTTCCTGGTTGTGATAGCCGTCTACAACATCCTCAAGAAATCTATTCATACCACGATAAAACAATTATGGTTTGGACGGAAATTTGTGTCGGTCGAAGAACAGAGCGCGTTTTGATCAGAAACACCATGACGGCTGAAAAATAACTTAACGAGGTGCTAGTACTAATAATCTACCCCCGTAGACTACGATTGGGCCAAATGTTTAAGCTCATGGACGATAACACCCGTCCGCAAAAAGTAAGAGTGATGACAAGCTGGTTGCAGGAGCACGAAGTATCGATTTTATGCTGAACCACTCAATCGCCTAACCTTAAAACCATAAAATACGAGTAGGACATGTTCAAAAGAAGGGCTTTGATGAATTTTCCTCCATAAAATTGCGATGGAAGGGCTACTTGTTTTGTATCCTAGTCGACCTGGAACAATATACCGCACCAAGACCTGGAAAACTAAATCCAAGCATGAAAAACCATTGCAGGACCGTTATTTACGGTTTTTTGAATGTACTGACTACTGATTACTCACATAACAGTTAAAAACTGATAAATTTTCGCTTATTTTCACTTTTGCTTAAGAAACACATTCATTGTTAGTTTCACAAATTTTCTAAGATTTTTATTTATTTGAAAAAAAGAAATATTTATGCTAAAAATGTATATTTATTTAATTCTGGATTGTAGCCTGATAAATTGCCTTTATAAAAATATAAACATGTTGTATGTTATCTCCCCTCCGGCCGTGATGGCAACTGAGTTTGGCAACCAGTTGCTTAAAAATATTGGATATTCTTTTTACTCAAGCAGTTGCCAAAGACGAATGTCGATTCTTGATACGCACCTATAATATTTTACCTTTGCAGTTTCGCAACCAGTTGCCGAAGGAGTAAAAACTTTCTTGTTACTCAACCAAATCTGCTAAGAATTCAAACTTTTTTCAGACTTAAGAATTCAAACTTTTTTCAGATGTTCAGAATATATTTTCTTTTATTACTGACGTAGTTGACATCTATCATTTTATTTGCCTCTTGAGGTTATCGATTTTACCTTTCCACTATATTTAACGACATTTGACAGGTTGACGTTAGTGACGTTCAGCAGTATCTCGAATGTAATGCCATCCGATTGTAAGCGATTTCGCGATTTTTCGATTTTTCAAATTACCTACTTTATTTTACACATTTGGATCCTTACATCAACTTACATTATCTTTTTATTACTGTTTCTTTCTTTATCTATGTTAAGAGAATTAGCCTATAGCTTAATATTATAAAATTATAGTTAGCTCAAGTATTATTTAAAATACATAATTTATCGTGACATATTCGCGGGTTATAGCTAATCTAAAAAATCATATTACATTTTATAAACGTATTATGAAGAGTTCAGGTTTATTCATAGCATTTATTTCTACCGATTATTTGTAATTTGTTTCATAATGGTGGTAATCGTTATGAGTGTCCATCACTAAGTAACCATGGTAACTGAAAAAAACATGAATACGTCTATGAAATACAATATTATTTGTTTGAAAAATAAGCAGAAGTATTACGAAACTTCATGGACGTGAACTGTCAAAAAGCTAAACTTACGCTGGAAGGGGTATAATTGCAATATATGTGTAATACACATTAGATTACTGTATTTACTGCACGAGTATGTGTACGATTTAAGACCAGTATAATAGTCTGTTCCGGAGACATCAACATGTCTACTTTAAATGTATACCCAAATACATCTAACATTGAATTCATTAGTTCAAGAAGAGGAGGTGTATACCCAAATACATCTAACATTGAATTCATTAGTTCAAGAAGAGGAGGTGTTTCTGGAGACATCAACATGTCTACTTTAAATGTATACCCAAATACATCTAACATTGAATTCATTAGTTCAAGAAGAGGAGGTGTATACCCAAATACATCTAACATTGAATTCATTAGTTCAAGAAGAGGAGGTGTTTCTGCGTTGTACGATGGTAGGCGTTACAGCCGTAAAAAAATATATGTAAATAAAAACTCATTTTGGAAATGTAGCCTTACAAAAGGATGCAGAGGTAATATTACTTTAAATACTCGTAATGAGATAATAATGCAAAGAGCACACGAAACCGATTGCAGACGTAATTTTGCGAAAACCACATTTTTGAAAAAATTGGATGATCTCAAGAGAGTGAGTAGTTGCAATTTTGAATCAATCCCCAAACAATACGACAATATGGTTCGTGATTTAAAAAACGATGAATATAATTTCGTCGGCGATATACCAAAGTTCAGCAGTGTGAAAAGTGACCTTTACAATGGGCGAAACAAAGTAGTTGGTACCACAAAAATGCGTTTCTCAAATGCTACGGACGTTGAAATACCCATGAAGTACCAACATTTTTATCTTTGTGAATATGAAGATGGAGATTTTAGAATCATTGTATTTTGTATTCGTGATGTGACAACAAAAATGAGTAATTTCAATCATTTCTTTGCTGATGGCACTTTCAGAAGTTGCCCAAAAGCCTTTAAACAGTTGTATACCATTCATGGCTATGATGAAATTAACAATATCATAACTCCATTATTTTTCGCACTTCTTCCCGATAAAAGAAATAACACATATAAAATTTTGTTCAGTATAATTAAATCTCAAATTCCTACCTGGAATCCAAAAAAAATTACATTGGATTTCGAAATTGCAGCAATTAATGCCTTTAAAGACATATTTCCTGGTATACTTTTTAAGGGATGTTACTATCACTTCAACCATGCGTTATGGAAAAAGGCGAAGGCCTTACAAATAAAAACTAGAGTAAAAAAAAGGCATGTGGCGAGATGTATTGGAATTGCACGGTTACCAAAAAAATACTTAAGAGAAGGATATGATTATGTAATGGCAAAAACACCTGTTGGTGAGGAAATCAATATGTTTAATAAATATTTCCAAACGCAGTGGGTTAATAAAGATTTTTGCTGAATCTTGTTGTTGTGAAACTGAAAAATTTAGAACTAATAACAATATAGAGGGATGGCATAGAAAGATCAACAGTTTTATTGGTAAGAAAAATCCAACGTTGGCACATCTACTCGATGTTTTAGAATCTGAAGCGACATACTATGATTTGAAAAAAATTACACCTAAAAAAAAGAAGGAGTACGAGGAGATCGATGAGGAAATTGGGTTAGCGATAAAAACTTTAAATGAAAACAAAATTAGTGTCGGACACTGTCTCGAAATTATCAGTCCATTTGTTATCCCATTCTAAAGACATATTAACTACCTACTAAATTCGAAGTGTACTTATAATTTCAATTTTGTTGCAAATGGGGAACCTAGTTGTTAATTTTCAGTAACTTTAAGCTGTAGTTAGGTAATTACATGGAATAAAGGCATAGACACCTATATTATGTTGTTTTCACGATATTATTATTTGAAACATAATGTACCTACCCTTGTTCCCTTTCGATGACGCAACTCTTAAGAAATTTAATCAAACAAATTCAATAGAAACCAAATTTTATATGCATCTGATTGAAAACATCCTAATTTAATATAATACAGACCTTAGTCCTTATTTTGATTTCCACAACTGATGTTGGTTACGAACTGAGAGTGGTAATTCTTCTTAAGTAACCACACCTTTTGAGAAAATCTTAGTTGGCAACTAGGTGCGTATCAAGAATCGACATTCGTCTTTGGCAACTGCTTGAGTAAAAAGAATATCCAATATTTTTAAGCAACTGGTTGCCAAACTCAGTTGCCATCACGGCCGGAGGGGTTATCTCCAATAATTTTGGAGTTATACCAAATAAAATTGAGTAAATACCAAATATCCCTAGACTTTGTTGAGGTGTGTATATATAATTGCCATAAACCGTTCAGTACTAAAAGAACTTTAAGTAAAGATTTCATTCATTCACATCAGTTACACGTCTCTAGCTATCAGTACTCTTTAGTCTGCGGTTGACACGACGCCATATATGTTTACCATATAGAGCAAGTCCGTTTAAATAGACTGTACAGTACCCGACGCTAAATATTCCACATCGACAGAGATACGCTTTACAAAGCTGAAATTATCTGATCGTCGCAAAACATCTTGAAGTACTATCATATCCACATGATGATATTAAGACATAGATTTTCATATCGTCAACAAATATAATAGTCTGGAAGAAACCAAGCAAGAGTTGATGTCGTTTATAAATATAGATATTAAAATGAGTCGAGCAATGAACCCTGGGGGACTCCACTAGGGACCTGGACCCAACCAGACATACAATTGTGTAATACTACTGTCTGGGAACTGTTCTTCGGATAAAAAGTAAACAATGTCTATAAATCGCCCCGTATTCACATGTAATATAATTTAAAGTAGGTAGGATCGCGTTGTCAGTCTGCTCAAACACTTTATTAGTCCAGTCAAAATAAATATCCAGTTTGCATTAATTCCCAACAAGCTGGATTTTTGTGCAGGCCTTGAATACGTCATTACAAATGATATGTCAAAAGTCCCCATCGATCCCGCTTGTGCGTTGTTTTTTATTCAAGGTCAAAGGTCACAAATTTGCGTTTTTTGCGTATATCTCTGAAACAACGAGAGGTATCGAAAAATGGTTAAGACAAAGTTTGTAGATCGTAAAATTGTCTACAAAAAATATCTGAACACTTTTCTCCTACAAAGCATCGCTTTTGAGATATCGTGACTTTAGAGCGCAGGAAAGTCGTATTTTTGACTATATGCACACACTAGCTTTTTCCCGCGATTTCGCCCGTATTTATAAGTATTATTAAAAATTAGGCTTATTTCTATATATATAGTAGCATATGCATGCTTGGTCTCAGCCTAATCGGTTATAAATTGACAAAGTTACATACAAACTTTCATCCCCGATCTTATCCCTTTAGGGGTCGAATTTATCAAAATCCTTTCTTAGCGGATGCCTACATTATAACATCTACCTGCATGCCAAAATTCAGCCAGATCCCACCAGTGGTTTGGGCTGTGCGTCAGTCACCTTTAAGTTTTATATAGAAGATTTCCGTACCACCTCTGAGGTAAGTAAGGCCAATCTTGCACCAACATTGAATCAAATACAACCGTACATTGAATCAAATACAATAGTACATTAATCAAGTACACGGCGCTTTTTTTAACGTGGTTTCTCCAGAAGGAATTCTCCTACCACATAGTGATCTATCAACGCACAGCCCAAACCACTGGTGGGATCTGGCTGAATTTTGGCATGCAGGTAGATGTCATAACGTAGGCATCCGCTAAGAAAGGATTTTGATAAATTTTACCCCTAAAGGTATAAGATAGGGGATGAAAGTTTGTATGTAACTTTGTCAATTTAAAACCGATTAGGCTGAGACCAAGCATGCATATGCTACTATATATATAGAAATAAGCCTAATTTTTAATAATACTTATAAATACGGGCGAAATCGAGGGAAAAAGCTAGTGTGTGCATATAGTCAAAAATACGACTTTCCTGCGCTCTAAAGTCACTATATCTCAAAAGCGATGCTTTGTAGGAGAAAAGTGTTCAGATATTTTTTGTAGACGATTTTACGATCTACAAACTTTGTCTGAACCATTTTTCGATAGCTCTCGTTGTTTCAGAGATATACGCAAAAAACACAAATTTGTGACCTTTGACCTTGAATAAAAAACAACGCACAAGCGGGATCGATGAGGACTTTTGACATATCATATTTTGTAATGACGTATTCAAGGCCTGCACAAAAATCCAGCTTGTTGGGAATTAATGCAAACTTTGATCATAATTTTGTCTATTTTGACTGGGCTATATTGTAGTCCGTATAAACGACATCAACCTGTTCGCCATTATTCACGGCGTCCGTAATAAAATAATTTGTATGATATTGCAGCCGGCCCCGGCGTCGTACGACCACTCGGTGGACGAGCGCGAGCACACGGTGGAGCAGTGGAAGCAGCTCATCTACCAGGAGGTTGTGGAGTACGCCGCGCCCCCGCCCCCGCACGCGCACGCCGCGCCGCACCCGCCGCCGCCTGACCACGCGCTCACTACATAGGTACGTACCGCGCGCTCACTACATAGTACCACGCGCTCACTACATAGGTACGTACCGCGCGCTCACTACATAGTACCACGCGCTCACTACATAGTACCACGCACTCTCTACATGGTACCACGCACTCACTACATAGTACCACGCGCACACTACCTAGTACCACGGGCTCACTACATAGTACCACGCGCTCTCTACATAGTACCACGCGCTCACTACATAGGTACGTACCGCGCGCTCTCTACATAGTACCACGCGCTCACTACATAGTACCACGCGCTCTCTACATAGTACCACGCACTCACTATATAGTACCACGCGCACACTACCTAGTACTACGGGCTCACTACATAGTACCACGCGCTCTCTACATAGTACCACGCGCTCACTACATAGGTACGTACCGCGCGCTCTCTACATATCCCTCTTCTGAGGGACAATAATCATACATCTTAATCTACCGGAATAGCAAGGTTGCCTTTATCCTCCTAAGGCCCAAGTAAATGTTTGCTTAGTTGAGTTTATCACCCAATGTTCTTATACGAGAACACATTGTGCTAACAGGGTAACCGCCCAGACAAAAAAAAGAAAAAAAAACTTAAATGCAGTTTTTTATTCGATGTAGTTTTTATTCCTGATATTACTGTTACGACAAAGAACTGATCTAGGCTACCGAACATGCGAATTATTTTGTTCTTGTCCGAGAACATGGGGCTTCTATGACATAACTAACGTTCTTTTTTATGTTCTTTGTCAAGGACATTGGATGTGAGAGCAATTAAAAAAAATAAGTATGGTTTTTTATAAATTCTTTTATTAATTATTATAGGCACAACAATCATTCTTTTTTTTATTAAGTTATCAAAATAAATGAAACATAAACTTAATTATTATACGTTTACACCATCTTCTACACATATCTGA
Organism: Schrankia costaestrigalis; assembly: GCA_905475405.1. Taxonomy (NCBI): domain Eukaryota; kingdom Metazoa; phylum Arthropoda; class Insecta; order Lepidoptera; family Erebidae; genus Schrankia; species Schrankia costaestrigalis. Next base: position 1,149,280 of record FR997843.1, on the reverse strand, counting down.
TTCCTCAGTGGCTTCTACAGATGACAGCAAAGTTACTGCTTTGTTGTCATACCACTTAGTAAAAGCTATCTTACCGTCTTGCCTAACTAAAACTTGACTCTTGCGCGCCTCTACCGCGATCTTTCAACTGTCTGTCATCCTCTACATTAGGTCTTGCTGCTCGTGGTATTCTGTTCTTCATAACTGTGCCTGAGCAACCTATTCCTCTCTTAAGAAGTTCGTCAAGCAATTTCTCACTTGTAAAATAACGATCACAATAAAGTACGTGACCAGGTACAAGAGGTTCAGCTAAGGACAACACAGCCTTTTCTCCAAGTCCAAAATGAGATTCTTCGTAGTCAGGATAAGAAGTGCTACCTTCGTATACGTGGAAATTGCAAACGAGACCATCTGGATTAGCTAAAACAAAAACCTTTAGTCCTTCAGGATTTGGTTTACCAGGACAATATTGTTTGATTCCGCAAGATCCTGAAAATGGAATTATCATCTCGTCGATGTACAGTTTGTCGCTCTTATTTAGCATCATGCATCCTTCTTGAATCCGTTTTATAAGTGGTCGGACTTTCCACAGTTTGTCTTTATTGCGTACCTCCTGTGCAACATCATCGTCAAAAACTATTTTAATTGCATTTCGTAATTGTGAAAATCTGTTTCGGGACATATTGGATGCAATTATATCTACCCGCCACTTTGTTTCCCAGTACATCCTCAAGTTGGGGTAATTTATACAGGCCATGATCATTGTTATACCGATGTACAAATAAAATTCATTTATGGTTAGATTTAGGCTTTTACCATGAAGTTACAAATACAAATACAAATACAAATATGTTTATTTTTCACATAAAAAGTACAATTCCACTTACAGACTAATATACATATTATTATCCTTTAAAATAACAGCTAACATTTGTAAGTAGTTTATTGAACTCTGGTATCCAAGAAAAGATTTAACTTGTGTTATGGATACCAGTGCTCTCTCGTGTTTAACTGCAGTCTGATTAGTCTTTTCGACAATTAACTTTAGCAAATAATCGTCTATGTACTGCCGGAAGTACTCCAATTGGCTGATAGTCATCGGTATTAACTATAAAATAAGAAGGCTCAGACCTTAATGATTCCTTCGGAGCGAAACTGCTGCTAATCCAATTGTTTGCTGGTACTGAAGAGCTGTTTTCACCGGCTGCTAGTATCACCTGGCCAGGTACAACAGCATTTCGAACACGAGCTCGTCCTCTGCCTCGACCACGTCGTATAAAGTTTGCAGCGGGTCTTACAATAGTTGTATCTTCGTCAGAATCAGTGTCACTGGAACTGGAAGACCTGGTTTCTGGTCCTATGATAAAAGGAGGGTCACCTGTGTCTTCGTCGGAAGGCTGAAAATCTTCAAAGTCAGAGTTGTTGAGCAAATTTGTGATATCTTCATTCCCCAATCCTGTGAAAATTAAGAAGTCATTAATACTAACTGTTCTCATACACGAACAAATAATACTGGGTAGTTATTGGAACATCAGCACAGTGTTCTCCCACAAGAACATGTCACAAAGGGCAACTGTTAGCATAACAGACAGATGTTCTTGCACGAGAACACATTGAAAGACAGCCGAATAAAAGTAAGTTCCAATTGAGTATTGACAGAAATTTAATCACAAAGACAATATTTATGGTTTTACCATAAAATATCGTACTTTTTTAAATTAAAAAGACACATGAATGTATATGTAATTAGCGATTTAACTCACCTCTGTTACGCGTGCCTTCCATTTTTCTGTGTGCGGGGACAAAATGGCAGAGTGCTTCCAATTGGTTGTGGTCGAATGAATGCAAACTTTGTCACAAATACACACATCAAAAAAGTCTAAGCAACATGCATGATATTACAAATTTACCATTTATATTAATTAATTTCTAAGTATTTACTCACTCAAAGGGTATAGGTAAGTAAACTTTTTTGTTATTGATGACATACTGGCTGGTTGTAAAAAAAAAATTTCGATTATGTTTTGTTTTTTTTCATAAAATTCAAATGACTGCGAATTTGTTTGAATTTGAGTGCATGTTAATTGCTACGTTTTAGTCTTGATTTTATAATTTTACCAACCATTTAAATACAGTTGGCGACAAAATTGAATTGTTAGATATTCTTTACGTCATGGAGCGACGTCATTTGACGGCAGATGAAATGCAAAGAGCTGTAGGGATGTTGCAAGCGGGAAGTAATCAATCTCAGGTATCTCGACATTTTGGTATTCATAGAAGTGTTATTTGTCGTCTTTGGCAGCGCTACAATAATACAGGGGAACCCGCTGAACAGCATCCAGGCCGTAAAAGGAGTACAACCACTCGGCAAGACCGGTACATACAACTGACTGCAAGACGCCAGCCGATGTTACCGCTCGAGAGATAAGTTTGAGGCTACAAAATTCAAGTGGTGTTGATGTAAGTCCCCAAACTGTGCGAAATCGACTGCATGAGTACGGCCTACGAGCTCGACGCCCTATCAGGTGCCCACCGATACGTCACGGGAATCGCGCTCGTCGAAATGAATGGTGTAGAGAACGCATAACATGGACCCAGGAACAATGGGATAAAATTATGTTTTCCGATGAGTCGCGATTCGGGTTTAGGCCTGATACAAGAAGGGTGCGAGTGTACCGTCGACCCGGAAATACTGAAAGACTCAGGTGCGTTCAGGAAGTTCATCCATACAGCGGCTCAACAGTTATGGTATGGGCGGGTATTATGAAGAACAGGCGAACTGAGCTCGTTTTTGTAAATGGAAACATGAACGCTGAAAATTACGTTGAGGATATTCTCAGACCTTATGTCCATCCATTTGCACAAACCTTTGGCTCCGATTTTACGTTAATGCATGACAATGCGCGTTCACATACAGCTCGGCGAACCAGTGAATACTTGGCAACGGAGAACATCCAGGTATTGCCCTGGCCTGCACAATCGCCAGACCTCAACCCCATCGAGCACGCATGGGACATGCTCCAGAGACGTGTTTTGAAGGACTTGGACGGAGTGACAACAACCCAACAGCTGAAGGATTTGCTACAATTCCATTGGGAGCGAATACCGCAAGATGACATAAACAGTCTCATTAATTCAATGAATAATCGTTGCCGACAAGTTCTGAATAGCAGAGGAGGCCATACTTTGTATTAAATTGTCCTATTCTTTCACAATAAATTCATTTTCTTAAGAAATTTCAATTTGTAAAAAAAAAGTTTAGTTTCTTATGTACCTGTATATTCTAATATTGTTAATTTCTGTTATTAAAAGAACTTATAAAGAAAACAGCTGTTATTTTTACATCATAGAACCCTAAAAATATTATTTTAAAAATAAAATACAACGTTATAATTAAAATAAATGGTAAAATAAATTAATATAAATGGTAAATTTGTAATATCATGCATGTTGCTTAGACTTTTTTGATGTGTGTATATTGACCAATCAGGTAACAGTGAACAAAACCGCTAAATACCGCGATTTTTTAAATTATCTTGAAATAAATTGTGTTCTCACGTGAGAACAGTGTGCCACTAGGAGTGCAATCTGCTAATTATGGCTGGGCGGATACCGGTCCTCGGTAAAGTCCTTGTACAAGAACGTTGGGCCTTAGGAGGTTATTCTAAAACTAATAAATATTTCCAGGTTTGAGCTAGCCAGGCCCCCGACGTCCGACAGAAGACTTGTCGGCCGACGACGGCGACAGTCGCGGCCGACACGGCGGGCTCTGAACAACGCGTCGTATACATACAATAACTCTTGTACATATATATACCGTGGTAACGTTATGTGCAATAACCGACAAACAAGTGCAAACTATGTAAAAATACTTTTGACTCGTTCATTTTCTTTCTTTAAGGAGAGTGAATGTTTCAGAAACATTGTTAGGCAGCAAAGTAACCCGTAGTTTTAGCTCAACTCGTTTGTACTCTGCCCTACTAGGACCTTTACACTAAGTCAGTGAATTTCACAAAAAAAAATACTTCTCTAATCTTGAATTTGTCAAAATTATGAAGTTAAAACCCAAAAAGAAGAACTAAAAATTTATTTACTTATCATTTTTGATTTAATTTATTGTTAATAAACAAATATTTTCAAAACTATTTTTGACAAGTTCACAATTATATGAACAATATTTTGTGGTATTTACTAACTCAGACTAGTGGTCAGTTTCGGTTTTTATAATTTAAATACCGTTATCGACATGTCTAATAGTAGTTTCTTCCTGTTTCTTACTATATAAAGAATAGAATAAGGAGGTAAAGTTAATTTATGGGACGCTTGTAATAAAATACTTGTGAATGTACCGGTACAATCCACTCATGTATGAAAAGAGTCTTGACAACATTTTTTGGACAATTAATTTGCATGAAGGAGTGCCTTTCGCGAATTGCTGAAAATGTTGGTGATATTTCAGCTTAAATGGACTGACTTTAATATGTTGGAATATTTTTGTAAAGAACATTAATGATTAAAGGGATTTAAGTCATTTCCTGGTTATGCAATTATTTCTTTTATTATTTTTTGTAATAAATGATGAAAAATATTCGAGGCAGAATACGAATCTGGGCCTTTTTTTTGGGTTAATACCCCAAACGCATTTGAACAATAGGGCTGATCAGAACTTTTAAAGTTCGGGTGGTTCGAATTCTGGCTCGATTTGTTTCCATTGTTTATACATGTATTTGGATAAGTTATATCAAACCTAGTTTTATTGGTCAAATATATTTGTAATTATTAATAATTAAGTATTTCAGAGTTGAGCTTGTTTCACGTATGTTATATTGTAATCATGAAAGTGCAATTTTCATTTTGTTATTATTTTTGAAAATATGTTTTTTTGATATGATCACTATTGCAAATGTCTGTTGTATATCATTGCCAAACTTAATGAATAACGATTATAAGTACAGTGCCATTCAGACTGCCATGCGTACAGTCAAAGATAATAAAATTGTTTTTTTCTATGCCTAAAGTGTAATATGTGTACTTTGGAAGGGTTAAAGGTAGGAACTCGCGGGTAGCGACCGCGTTTTTGTCTTATGATCCTAGGTCCTTTGAGAGGCGACTTAATGATCATTGGCATTATGGTTACTATTTAAGTCCCACAAGGCATAGCGGAGTCTCTCAGGTTGTGTAACAAATAAAAATCCTTGACTGTACTGTGTTTCGTGAAAATAAGAATTTGCAATTGTGTATTGTAGTCGAGTGAGTGACGAACGTGTATTTAATTATGTTTGTTAACCGTATACATTGGGATTATGTGTAGGATTTTTGGTAAGTAGCCCTTTCTCTCCCTTCCCTACCTCCCCTCCCCTATTACCCCCTAGTTACGTTGTTGATAATATAATGAGTGTACGGAGTAGTTAAGTACATTTCTAACTAATTAGTATCTTATAGCTACCTCACACGTTGCCTATCGCCAGCGAACTGATGCCGAGATACGTAATAGAATCGATTCGAGTTGTAATAGTAGTAGTTCGTCGATTTATAATATTATATTGAAGTTACTGCCCACAATCGACTAAAAATGTATGGTCAATAGTTGTGCTAATATGCCGTTCAATATTCGTTTTTGATAATTTACCACACAGCTGTTGTTATTAAACGATTATTTACGATATTCAAAAAAGAATTTTATTTCAAAAAACATAGATTGAGAAATACTGATGGGTAATAATAATAATATGAAAATGGCATTTTTATGTCAAATTTGACATTGATATGTCGCAAATAATAACGATATTAGACAACTGTGTGGTAGAAAATTTGATAACGATGAAATTAGTTGTTCAATTAATGATTAACATAATCAAGTAGTTGCAGAGGTCTTCGTTCAATAAAACATTTACGTTACCTCTCATTAAGGTCAGACGTGTGAGGGATTCGTAGATTATTGTTTGAAACCTCACTAGGTGATATAAACTAATGTATAAGTAATAATAAAGAATGTCGATAGAATAAAGGAAGGTTTCATAAATAGCACAATTTATTAGCTATAGAAATATATGCTGGACGGTAACATGTTTGTGATGCGATAATCATTTTTGTATAATCGTTAATGTTATTATGAAAGCAATAATATACATACGTAGATATTTGTAGGGCGGTCATAAGTCGTGGTTCATTTTGTATAATGATTTCGACGCGTAAACATATCACGGACGAAACAATAGACACGATATTTGACATATAACACTCATCTGTTGCTTTGATCGCTCTTAACATAATCGTGTTACTTTACTTTTGTTCCATCATTTAATAGGTTAAATATTAAAAGAACTGTAAGCTTGAGTCACTAAATTATGGAGGGTATTTGTAAAAAAAATCCTTTGCTCTAAACGATCTTGGGCCCTACATGAAAGAGCGCCAAAAATCGTCTCGTAAGGTCGCCATATTGTTTATGCCGTCATCATTCATGGGCTCTATTGATTGCTTACCTTTAGGCTCCCGCTCGCGGTCCCGAGAATATAAGTTCAGTAATTTAGTGGCTCAGGTTGTGAATGTAATATGGTTGTGCTAATCTTTAACAAACAAAGCACAACTGAGCCGTGGTATAAACATTCCTAATGAAAATAAAAAAAATGAATTTTCAAAAGTATACAAAAAAATTATAAAAGGTTTTTAGGTCTAGTGTACTTATATGTAAATATTAACACTGTATGGAACGAAAGTGAAGCGAACATTGTGTGTAACCTTAGGACTTGTGTTTATCACTATAGTAAATAATACCACAACTGTACGTCCAAATTGTCCATTTATATGTTAATGTACCTAATACAGATTACAGTAATATAATCGTTAGTATGTATTTTAGTAGACTTTGTAAGCAAGGTGGTAAGTAGGCGCCGCGCGGCTCTTAGCTCTATACATACTTGTGTTGACACTTCAATGACTATCTAACAAACAACTTATTTTTACTGTACACGTAAGTTATTTCATATTTTAACTGAATAAAATCGAAATGGTTATTATAAATGGTGTTTAATTTATTCTTATTACCCTTTGTTAATTTGTATTTAGTACCACAACAGTACCTTAACTAGTACACTCGAGTTTTCGAACAACTTTCGCAACTTGGTGACGGAGTAAGAATACAGTGTGTCACCACCCCATCTCATCCTATGGGTGTCGTAAAAACCGACTAAGGGACTATCTACTAGGAAAGGGTTCCCGTTCCTTCAGAGGATGGAGAATTTGGTATTTCTAGAGAGCTCTGAAGGAGAATAGATTTGGTTCTAGAATAGTGTGGCCAAGAAACTCTACCGTTACTAAGCGCTACTTGTTTCAAACCATAATAATTTGACTTTATTCCAATTTTACTAGCATGAACATGGACGTAAGCTCTTGCCTGATTATTATCAATGAATAACAATTAGGTGAACTATATTAACTTGTATGTCATGGTCAGTGGCGTACCGTGCCTTGTTGGGGCCCCGTATAAAAAAATTTTTTGGAGGCCCTTATATGGGGGTAAAAATTTTTCACAAACGAAAAAATTTTAAATAAGTAAATCATTTATGGCTGATGATGATTTTAGTTTTTCTAAAGTTTCTGCCTCTATGGACAATAGTGAGAGGTCTGACAGCCGTTCTTGTCCCATCGAAGTTCTTATGTAATGTTTTATCAGTTTTAATTTTGAAAAACTTCTTTCAACTGCACACATTTTGGGGCCCCCATGGCCCGTATAATTGATACGGCGGTAGCTACGCCCCTGGTCATGGTAGATTCATACCATAACAAGCCCTGTACCGTTACATCAAAATAAAATAAAAAAGAGTCAGTGTATTAGCAGCTTCTTACAATTTTAGATGAAATCTATCATATTGGTCATCTAAAAATATAATGCACAGTGTTCTACATAAGAAGACTAGGCACGGTGAGGTCATTAATCTGTTTGTTATACCTATGCTATCTATATTTATCCCGATATATTATTATACTTTTTATATCTACATAATGGTCATAATCCTATCCTACTAATATCATAGTTATACGAAAGTTTGTGAGGACGTATGGATAAATGGATGGATGTTCGTTACTCTTTTCTTTCACGCAAAAACTACTAAGTAAATGGATTTTGATGAAAATCTGAATATTGGTAGCTTAGAGTGTAGATTAACATTTAAGCTACTTATACCACGCGGGTGAAGCCGCGGGCATCAGCTAGTATTACTATAAAAGTATAGTCGATACTTTTTCGTACAACTGGTACAACTCTAAAGTTAAATTGTCAAAATCAAAATTAAAGTTGTCACTTGAGATGTCAGTTGTCAAACGTAAAATAAAATACCACACTATCCAAATCCAAATTCATTCACTTCATCATTTTGTTGTTTAAGTGAAGTGATGGATTGATAATAAACGCTAAGCTTTATTATTACCTTAATTTATTGTGTTATGAATATTTACTTTAAAGCAGTTTTAAGTTATTTAATTATTTAAGTAAAACAACAATGTCTGAGAAGGATAAATCTAAACAAAATGTGCAAACGAAACATAATATACCGAAGGACGCTCAAGTCGTCATGTCTATCATGAAAGAAGTTGGAATCACTGAATACGAGCCTAGAGTTGTGAATCAGCTTCTAGAGTTTACCTACCGTTACGTGACATCGGTTTTGGACGATGCTCGCGTGTTCGCGAACCACGCGAAAAAGAAAACTATAGATCTGGAAGATGTTAGACTTGCTGTGCAGATGCAGTTAGATAAATCATTCACGAGCCCACCACCGAGGGAAGTGCTGCTGGAAATATCAAGGGTGAAGAATGTTAACCCTTTGCCAATGATCAAACCACACTGTGGGCTAAGATTACCTCCTGATCGGTAAGATAGTCTATTGTGAACAATTACATTACTTTATAAGTTGACTAACAGACAGTAAGTAATGATGTCATTTTATCATCCTGAAGGAAGGAAAACTTATAAATTAAGTCTTTACTAATTATAGTTGTGGTTGGCACAGTATATTGAACTTGCTCTCCATCACTAAAGGAAAATGTAGTTGCATGTATGTTGGCCAAGATGTATGTTTATTAGATGTGAATATGACTAATTTCCCAGTGGTATACTGTTATCTTAATTATTTAGTCTACTTGAAGCACAAACTCACTTTCCTTCCCAATCTGGTTCTCAAATGTGCCAATCACAAAACATCAAGTGATACCTATTATTATTTATCAACAAATAGGCATTGATATTACTATAATAAATGGTGACCATTTCCAGTTATTGCCTCTCAGCCTGCAACTACAGATTGAAACCAGCTACAAAGAAAGTGGTCACCAAAACTACAGTATCAGCTGTGCCCACTCTGAAGACTGTGACTACATCAAAGCCAATGCCAAACCAACCAAATGTCTTAGTGAAAAGGCCAACAGGCTCCCTTGTAAATGTTAATGCTTCTAAACCAACTGTTGTGCCTAAGCCTGTCCTCAAATTCACTTCTGGTAGTAAGGTAAGTTTTAACATTTATTGACATATTAATATAAGTTTACTGTAACATATTATTTATAATTAAATTACAATTAAATATGCTATATTACAAGGAAAAACAATAACAGGAAAAATTAGTAAACTGTTAAAGGAGAATGGGCAAAAATATATGGAGCTTGGTCCAAATTTCCACCATCAATAAGAACTATGACATATGATGTAACACTGCGTCTAAATCATTATGAGAAGACCGCAACCCAAAACATTTACTCAGTAAAAAGTTATGACCCCATGAGAACTTGCAATTTAAAAACCTTTTTACACTTAATTATTTCACTATATCTTTTAAACTACTCGATTGATTTAGGTGTATGACATTTCTTTGTAATTCATACAGTATTCTGGTTGATATAAGCTCTAAGAGCCAAAATATAAACAATGGGGCGGGCGCGGTAGGTACCTCGCTACGTCAAAAAAATCGAACTATCATGTGGGGTATCAAATCAAATGAAAGGACTTATAGCTATCTTTACAATGCTTATGTTTATTTTAAAATATTTGTAATACTGGGAAGAATGTAAACACAAAAATATCACACAAGTTTTATTTATTCCTGTCTCACAGTGTGGAGTCTGTCCTTATAAGAATACATCTCATGTCTTCACCTACAATAACATTGTCCAAATTTACAGCTGGAAGTAGAATTGTGGGTTGGTGTCTCGCCCATCCAAAATAACAAATAATTACCATGACATGGGCACAGCACCCCACAGTTCGCATTCCAGAAAGACAAGAACAGTAGTAGTTCGAAATGGTTTTTCGATTATGGATCATTACATACGTGTAGTGTTGTCTTGCACGTGCGAAAAATACTTTTAGCACGATTGCACACCGTCCCGATTACATTTTTATATGAGTAGGTGCGCTAAGGTTATCATTGTATACTTTGCAGACGATTTGAGAGCATTACAGAACAGGGGAATCCGTTTACCATGTTTTTACTGCTTGAAATGTGGCTATGTGCGAAAAAATTAACGGTTAAATAACTAAAAATACGTATTTTTAAAACAGTCATAACATTTTTCTGAGTGAATATATTTTTGTCACCTAGTAATCAAAATTGTATGGTATTTAGTCGACTTTAATCTTACATAGCCCCCAATAGTGGTGGAAATTTGGACCACTTCTGCTCATTGTCCATTCTAACTTAGTTACTACCCTGATAACCTGGCATGAAATATTGTCTTAAAATAAAACAAGTTATGTTATAAAACTAATTCTATTATAGTAAGTTTCTAGCATAGGAATGATCATATAAAGCTAGTAATTATACAGAGAAGCAAGTGACTGCACTCTGTCATCTCCAGTATGGTCACTACTCCAGAATTATTTTACCTAATGGCTTCAAGCCTGTGAGATTGTCTTGCTTTAATTAAACTGTTCAATTCTTTATTTATTATTATAGGTGGTGGCTAAACCTGCTGTAAGAGTGACTGCAGGCCCCTCAACTCAGATGCCCGTCAAAATGGAAGTTGATGATCTAACGTCACAAAAGCGCAAACGTGAAGATGACGACTATGATGCATAATACAAAAACATTTAATGATAAGGTTAAATTTCTATATTAATTTTAATTGATAATACAGATTTTTTTATATTTCATAGTTTTATTTTAATGTCTTTTTAGTTTAAATTTGTTCTTTTCATGTCTCCGTTGTGACTTGGGTATCTAGGATATTGTTGATCGAAAAATAAGGGTTAAAAATATGAGAAAAATCAAAATATTTAATTAATATAAATAACAAATTTTAATAAAAGAAGGATAATATATCTCTTATTGCTAAAACATGATTTTACTATTTGTTCTTAAACATTACTTAGTATTTATTTCTTATCATACTTGTAGAATCCTTCACCACTCTTCACTCCAAGTTTGCCTTCAGAAACAAGTTTATTTAACAGAGGTATGGGTTTAAACAGCTGCTGATCAGGGTACTTCTTATGCCATCCATCAAGGATGAACTTGTTAGTGTCTAGACCTACATAGTCAGCTAGTTCCAGAGGTCCCATGGGGTAGCCGGCACCAAGTTTCATGGCTATGTCAATGTCCCGGGCTGATGCATCTCCTAGAAGATAGTACAATAAATTAGTAAACTTACACTTGGTAAACATAAAATGCAGATTAGGTATCTCTCAGACAAAAATATCATTTTATTTTATTTTTATTTTTTTATTTTATGCTAGCTTACCATTAGCTTACTTTAATACTATTACTTCTATGGCTTATCATTCGGATTAGATAAGTTAGTATCTGGTTTAGTACTAAGTTTAACATCTAATTTGAATATAGTTTGTTAATTGGACTTTGTACTCCACAGTCACCTTTTATACTTTAACAACACCTTCCAGATAAGTATATGCAATACTTAGTACAAACCTCTCTCATATAAACGAATAGCTTCACAGATGTAGGGAACGAGTAGTCTGTTAACCACAAATCCAGGTGTGTCCTTGCATGTAATACAAGTCTTGCCAACAGCTTTGCCCCACGCCATCATAGCTTTGTACGTAGCTTCTGAGGTCTCAGCCCCCTTCACTACTTCTAGGAGTCGCATCACGGGGACTGGATTGAAGAAATGTAGACCACCAAATCTATAAAACAAAGATTTGCTGAATTATGTTTCAGGTAAACAATTTCAGTGTTAACCTCCTAAGGCCCAAGTAAATTTTTGCTTAGTTGAGTTTATCACCCAATGTTCTTATACGAGAACACATTGTGCTAACAGGGTAACCGCCCAGACAAAAAAAAGAAAAAAAAACTTAAATGCAGTTTTTTATTCGATGTAGTTTTTATTCCTGATACTACTGTTACGACAAAGAACAGATCTAGGCTACCGAACATGCGAATTATTTTGTTCTTGTACGAGAACATGGGGCTTCTATGACATAACTAACGTTCTTTCTTATGTTCTTTGTCAAGGACATTGGATGTGAAAGCAATTAAAAAAAATAAGTATGGTTTTTTATAAATTCTTTTATTAATTATTATAGGCACAACAATCAGTCTTTTTTTATTAAGTAATCAAAATAAATGAAACATAAACTTAATTATTATACGTTTACACCATCTTCTACACATATCTGATTCCTCAGTGGCTTCTACAGATGACAGCAAAGTTACTGCTTTGTTGTCATACCACTTAGTAAAAGCTATCTTACCATCTTGCCTAACTAAAACTTGACTACTGCCTCTACCGCGATCTTTCAACTGTCTATCATCCTCTACATTAGGTCTTGCTGCTCGTGGTATTCTGTTCTTCATAACTGTGCCTGAGCAACCTATTCCTCTCTTAAGAAGTTCGTCAAGCAATTTCTCACTTGTAAAATAACGATCACAATAAAGTACGTGACCAGGTACAAGAGGTTCGGCTAAGGACAACACAGCCTTTTCTCCAAGTCCAAAATGAGATTCTTCGTAGTCAGGATAAGTAGTGCTACCTTCGTATACGTGGAAATTGCAAACGAGACCATCTGGATTAGCTAAAACAAAAACCTTTAGTCCTTCAGGATTTGGTTTACCAGGACAATATTGTTTGATTCCGCAAGATCCTGAAAATGGAATTATCATCTCGTCGATGTACAGTTTGTCGCTCTTATTTGCACCTTCGTATACGTGGAAATTGCAAACGAGACCATCTGGATTAGCTAAAACAAAAACCTTTAGTCCTTCAGGATTTGGTTTACCAGGACAATATTGTTTGATTCCGCAAGATCCTGGAATTATCATCTCGTCGATGTACAGTTTGTCGCTCTTATTTTGCAGTCCTGCATCCTTCTTGAATCCGTTTTATAAGTGGTCGGACTTTCCACAGCTTGTCTTTATTGCGTACCTCCTGTGCAACATCATCGTCAAAAACTATTTCAATTGCATTTCGTAATTGTGTAAATCTGTTTCGGGACATATTGGATGCAATTATATCTACCCGCCACTTTGTTTTCCAGTACATCCTCAAGTTGGGGTAATTTATACAGGCCATGATCATTGTTATACCGATGTACAAATAAAATTCATTTATGATTAGATTTAGGCTTTTACCATGAAGTTTAACTGCAGTCTGATTAGTCTTTTCGACAATTAACTTAAGCAAATCATCGTCTATTTACCGGCGGAAGTACTCCATTGGCTGATAGTCATCGGTAATAACTATAAAATAAGAAGGCTCAGACCTTAATGATTCCTTCGGAGCGAAACTGCTGCTAATCCAATTGTTTGCTGGTACTGAAGAGCTGTTTTCACCGGCTGCTAGTATCACCTGGCCAGGTACAACAGCATTTCGAACACGAGCTCGTCCTCTGCCTCGACCACGTCGTATAAAGTTTGCAGCGGGTCTTACAATATTTGTATCTTCGTCAGAATCAGTGTCACTGGAACTGGAAGACCTGGTTTCTGGTCCTATGATAAAGGGAGGGTCACCTGTGTCTTCGTCGGAAGGCTGAAAATCTTCAAAGTCAGAGTTGTTGAGCAAATTTGTGATATCTTCATTCCCCAATCCTGTGAAAATTAAGAATTCATTAATACTAACTGTTCTCATACACGAACAAATAATACTGGGTAGTTATTGGAACATCAGCACAGTGTTCTCCCACAAGAACATGTCACAAAGGGCAAATGTTAGCATAACAGACAAATGTTCTTGCACGAGAACACATTGAAAGACAGCCGAATAAAAGTAAGTTCCAATTGAGTATTGACAGAAATTTAATCACAAAGACAATATTTATGGTTTTACCATAAATTATCGTACTTTTTTAAATTAAAAAGACACATGAATGTATATGTAATTAGCGATTTATCTCACCTCTGTTACGCGTGCCTTCCATTTTTCTGTGTGCGGGGACAAAATGGCAGAGTGCTTTCAATTGGTTGTGGTCGAATGAATGCAAACTTTGTCACAAATATATTGACCAATCAGGTAACAGTGAACAAATCCGCTAAATACCGCGATTTTTTAAATTATCTTGAAATAAATTGTATGTTCTCACGTGAGAACAGTGTGCCACTAGGAGTGCAATCTGATAATTATGGCTGGGCGGATACCGGTCCTCGGTAAAGTCCTTGTACAAGAACGTTGGGCCTTAGGAGGTTATGAGTCAAGTTTTCTTTCATTGAACTTTAAGATATTTTTTTAATGAAGCAATTTATACATACTTGTCCTTTCGTTTCACAACCGAGGCAATTTCATTAATTGATAAAGATGATGTGTTTGATGCAAAAATAGTGTGGTCAGGAGCTGCCTGTAACCAGTAACATAAAGTTATTAGTTGTATTTACAAATAGTTTTAATGTCAGATAGTAGATTATTTTTACTGAAAAATTACAGGTAAATAATAATTTAAGTAACAGACACAAGCTTTAAAATCTCTATAATCTAATAAGTAATAGCAAAAGGAATGAGTGTAAATTGGGGGGTAAATCAACTTTAACCAGGGCTAGAGTACATTGCAATAACAAGTATAAATCTATATAACATTATCAATAAATAGTAAGTACACATACTTCATCAAGTTGCTTAAATAACTTGTGTTTTACATCCATATTCTCAACAATTGCTTCCACAATTAAATCTGAAGTCTTTGAAGCTGCTACAGGGTCTGTTGATGTCTTAATTCTAGCCAAAGACTCAGCAACAAACTTTTCTCCATCTTGGGGTTTGTCTTTGTAAAGTTTCTTAGCTACTCGTCCAAGATTTCCACCAATAGACTTTTGTGCTTTTGCCAACACATCGGCATTTACATCAACTAAGGTTACATTTTGGCCAACTTGAGCAGATACCTGAAACATAATAAATATGTAAATAAAATACCCATAATTAAAATCACGATATTAATTTCAAAATTGTAAATCGAGAATTATTACTAATATTTCAATTTAAAAAGTATAACTTTTCTAATCAATTGACCATATTGTTCATACTAAAATATTTGGAATCTTACCTGGGCAATACCTGAGCCCATCAAACCACCTCCAATTACGGTAACATTTTTGATAACATTCTGCACCGCTGAAGAACTAGAGAAATTCCTAGTTAAAACACTTAATTTAATCATTTTCTTAATATTTATCACGATATTGCTTAACAAAAACTAGTAAAAAGCAATAAACAAGAGTTCTTGACGTAAAATAAGTTTCTAAAAAGTTACAGAACTACAGATCCAAAGTTCATTTCAACTTTTTTAATTGGAGTAAATTTAAATCCGTTTGTCAATTGTGACATCTGTGTATGTGTCAAATGTCAGTTTAATTTTTAGTAGTGCTGCCACAATGTTAAAACCCAAAACTGTTAAAATATTCCAAAGATAGTTGTGGAGTAGGTTAAATTATTGTTTAATCTAAGATAGATTATTGGCATTGTTTGAGTAATAACACGGAAACTCAGCTTAATTTTATTTTAGAAACAAATACCTTTGCACAATTGAAGCAATAGGTAGAGTTTTTCGACCACACAATGTTTAAGATACGAAACTACACTCTGTCTATAAAGTCCTGAAAATAAATGAGGCCGCCACTGTGCTACACGTAGCAACCCTATTTAGTCTGAGAAAATAGTTTTCATACTAGTAATTTATTGAAATAAAATAAGTAATTTTGAAACACATTATAATTATCTAATACTCAAGTAAGAAATTCACACAACTCATAATGAGATAATTCATTTCATTGGTTGAAACCCTAAGTGATTGAGAAATTTGAATAATTGTTATAGCATGACCTATTAGAATGGTATGGGTATTAGAATAAATTAACGGTTTGAATCAGAGTAATAAAAACGCATGTACACAGTTAACAAGGAGATTTATTCATCGCTTTCATCGTAGGATTTTTTAAATATTCGATGTTGAGATAACTTTCGTTGCCACCTTCATTGTCATCACTAAAGCTTTTTTTGCTGCTGCTATTATCGTCAGTATTTGCCCACAGGTGACGTCCTCTCTAGTAGTATTCTGATTGGAGCTTCTCGACGCGATGGCAACTGTTTTTCCAAGTTTCAGCTGTGATGCTGCTGAAGGCCCTTTTAGAAATTGCCAACATTTTGTGACCTGCGGGAACATAAATAGTTACTTGTTAGTGATTATTTTATAAAATATTCTGTTATTTTATATATCAATTCATCATCATCATAATACTTGGCCTACTGGTACCACGCTGGCCAGACGTATTGGTATAGGGTTTTATTTCAAGTTTTCTTTCTTTTTATTTCATAAAGATAATATTCACGGACAGTCCCTTAGTCGGTTTTACGACACCCATGGGATGAGATGGGGTGGTGATATATTGTATTCTTCCTTCGTCACTACATGGAAACTACTGATTTACTAACTATACTAATCGTCGCACGAATACTTAAGTGTCCAACCTCCATTTGCAACATTTTACACCAGAGACGTTTTATTGATTAGTTTAAGCAAATAATATGATTTTATAAAAGTTTTATATTAAAAAATTGTTAACGTGTTTATGAAATGATATATTACAAATAATCATTAAAAAGTCAAACAGTTATGTTTATTTTCACAATTTTTTATGGAGGTTGAGCAAATAAACACAAAACAAATTATGCAATTGGAGATAGACCACTACTGGAGTGGAGGTTGAGCATTTTGCATTCGAATATATTTAGTACTTAAGTGCCCTATAACCAAATACAGTGTGTGTGGGTATCGTGGTAAAAAAAAATTACTAGTTAACTGGCTATTTATTATTAAAAAAAACACGGAATGAAAAAAAACACTGATATATATGTTACGGTAAATGTGATTAATTGAAAATTATTAGTAATTACCGGTTATTATTAATAATAATTACATGTTCTGGTAAATGTGATTAATCGATCGAAATTTATTACTTTTAGTAGTAATTATTAATAATTCACAACACATGTTGGTAAAAGTGATAAAATAAATAAAAACCCAACGTTTTTTGACCAGCAGATATTTTTTTTTTCATAAATTAAGAATGTGGTTGGTTGGTTGCTACACTAGGTACCTATACATAATACAATACGAGTATAAATAAAAAATACAATATTTTTTTGTTTTTGTACCGATACAAGATCGTTTACTTCGCCTGGTATTGTTTATGTTGTCTGATCCTGTCAAAACCTTAGAGATTCCATAAAGGCTTTGTCGTCAGCTTTCATATATTTGTAGGTACTTCTAATATATTTTATTTTCTTTTCGGTTAGTGTCTGATTTGAATTAGTCCTTATTCGTCGTATTCTTCTTTCGTCGGATTCTTAATTTATCGTACGTAATGTCAACATAAAATGGAACTATGGTATTACCGTGACTCTACTTCTTCATTTCATTATGTACAATAAAAACGACATAAATTGAAAATAAAACGGTGATAAGACCATACCTATACGTATAAAAAATAATTAATATACTGACACTATTTAAACAATTTAGAATGGATTTTTTTAAGAAAAATAACCCTTTTTTGACGATTCTTTATGTTTTCATAAGGAATTCTTTAGTTTTGCGGCTATTCATCCTTCAACGGCGTAATTAGTTCTGAATTTCTCATCCAAAATAGGGAAGAAAATGCAAAGCAACAGACATAATAAAAATAGATGTACAATGTGAGCAATGGATCTGTGGCGAGTAAAAAATAGTATTAATCTTCTTATCTAGCATCTAACATCATTGCGAACACAAAGCGTAGGTATACGTAAATACAAAACTACCCATTTAATGCTAAGAAATTTACCCATTTAACAATGAGCAAACATGCAAGTAGCAGGTATATTTTGACAGTCACCGCACAAAAGCAATATTTTTTATTATTATATTAGTTATATTTTACAACCTTACGAAATGTTCAAAACAATCTGTTCATTTATAGATACGTCACAATTTCATTTAAAGATTTAATTAAATCTGAAATTATAAGAATTAAATTTAAACATCCTGTACTATAAGTTAACGATACGCAGTGATAATCTGCAAAGAAATGTTAACAAAAATACAAGTTACCGATTCTTTTCTATAGTTGTGACTATATTTTCCGATTTATATTTCGTCACGGACATTTCGGGTACTGATTTCTATTAAAATAATACGTTTTTTCTATATTTCGCGTTAGTTTTAACTCAAATGCGTGCGAGCACCAGCTTCGTTACAAAATAAATTAATAATGGCGGCGTATTGCGTCATCAAAATGCGCTGTCGTGATTGGTTACCTGTGAGGAGATTGAATACTTAAGCACTTAATCGATGTTCGGATGCACGTTTGGTGTTTCTCTACGGACTTTGAGCAATTAAGCATTAAGCTTAAATTCTCTTGTGTTAGTTTTCAAAAACTTAAATTCCTTATAAATAATGTATTTTAAGTCCAAACAGCAAGTATTATATACCAATCGAACCGCAATTTGATCCTTAATAAAATTGCATTAAAAAGTGAAATTCGTCAAAATGGTCGGTTGAGCAAATAAGCATTCAGGCGACGTAATATTATTATTAAAAAAGATTTGATTATTGGTTTATTTGGAGGGGCGTATAGGGGGCAAAGAGGAGTAGAAAGGGAAAATAGGCTAGAAACTATTATTTTAACTATTTTATACAGTTAATAATGAGAAAAATTACTATACAAAAGAATATGCTTTATTATACAGGTTACCTTGTATGAAGAATGATAAATAATGTCTTTCCTTAGTTCTTCAGGTAAATCTCGATTTTTATATTACTAGGGCATTTCTTGTAGGCCTATTGCATTTAAAATTTTGCATAGAACTTCAAGACTACAATTAAAATCCATCACAGTTCTAGCTATCACCTGCAACTATCTGAGGGTTGGTTGGAGCCTGAAATTTTACAAAAATTATGTTGATTGAACATTTGATTATACTTTTACAATAAATTTAGACATACCTAGACACAAAATACAGGCAAAGAATGGGATGGAAAGAATAACTGCAATACCTAACTAAAATTTATTCAGTGTTAAATATTAACTAACAAGATATCATTTAACATGGAGTTACTAAGAACTAAATAATAAAAAAAATAATAAAATATTGCAATTAATTATTCATTGTCGACAGACCAGTTGATGCGAAAGTGACATACTTAGTTTAGTTATTAACCGTAATATAGACATAAAGCAATTGATTCAAATTCAAAATTGGGATAAATCTTGACTGAATTATACTAATGCAACTGATAATGTATCAACAGAATAGGTCGTACTACAATATTTCTTACTTTCAATGACAATCTTACCTAAAAATATGCTATGTACGCAATGCCTGTGTTTGGTCTCTAAATCGCAAATGGAGTGAATATATTACTTGAGACAGATTACAAAACACAGTAACACGATTACATACCCATCAAAGTTGCAGTTCGCCCATAAATATCATCCAAATCACATAAAATTTGAGCAGCTTCGTGCTCCGTCAAACATCGATAAAGAACTTTAAAAATCACTTCCCACGTGCCACTTTGATTTACTCTACTCATTCTTTATGTTGTTCTTCGTAAGTCAGTATTAGTTTATTGTAGATTAATGAACTTATAAAAATCACAAAATAAAAACCGTTCCGCAACTTCTACTCGATGACAGCTCATGTACAAGTCTATTTTGAATTTCAGTGTTGCCAGACACATGATCAATTTAGTTCCTCAAACTTTAATTTCTTGACTTTATAGACAACCTATAAATTTTGATTTTTCTTGCTATACGTCATTGCTGATTTATTTTTCATTTCATGTGAATACAATAATATTTTGTTGATGTTCATATTTCTGAACGTTACAATAAACAACAATTTGACGTCTGACTTTGTCATTCTGCTCTTTGACTTTTGACCTCTTATTTCGTTTCGTTCTACTTAATATTTATATATTTCATTGAACATTTTGAATTAAATTTATATTAATAAAAGTGGTTGACCTTTACTTTAAATACACCAAAATTTAAATTTTGTATAAAACCAGTTAATATATGATTCCGGTATTTAATGTTAAGACTAGTATCTGGTAAAAGGTCTCAGTCTCTGTTCTCATGCGTAGCAAGAAGTGTATCTGTCGTAAAGTGTAGTAGTGTAGTGAACTCCCAATTTTTTAGTTTGTTGTTGATATACTTTGAATTTTTTTATACCTATCTATTTTTTGTTTAAAATTATCAAAATGTGTTGTGTTATCATATCAAGTCGCAAATATGTTTATGACAGGTATGTAAACTCGCAAGTACCTGCTAGGTACTTGTTATCTTAAAGATTATTCGTATTTATTTTACACTTTGCTCTTAAGTTTACCGAGTACCAACTTGTTCGTCGAAACTATCTACGCTACGACACGTATAGATAGAGACAAACTAGTGAGCGCTTGCTTGCACAGATACGGCAACTCGTTTCACTCCGCGACCGGCTTTCGCTCGAGTAATACCACAACATAAATTGCAAAATGAATAAATTAGGTGGTTTCGTTAGGAATTTTAGCAGTTCAACTTCATTAAATGCGGTTAAAACTGTAACAGTTGTTGGTGGTGGGCTAATGGGCTCTGGAATCGCACAGGTAAGTAATGTTATGCATTTAGTTATCAATTATGTGGGTACTACAGTAGAAATAATGATAATAGAAAATTAACATTATCATTATACTAAAATGTTATTAACACTGGTCCCATCTTGGATCCTGTCTTATATATATTTCTTATAGCATTTTCATATCAAACTTGTACAAATATGAGTTAATTACCTCAATTTACAATTTATAAAGTCTATTAATAGCTGTAGGAATTGATTAATTTATTCTATTGTCTGGTTACAGTTAACTGGTCACTGTGCAAAGTTCATATAATGAGTGATTATTAAACATTTGTTAATATGAGAATATTAACAAACTTTTATTTTTATGAGAATAAACATTGTTATCTTTTTAATTTATTGAAACTTTGTTTTATGGTAAATTCAGAATTATAAATGTCTACTTTTATTTAATTAATACACCATTACTTAGTATATACCTAACTTATATTTTTTATTTATTTTAACAAATTATATTAAAACATGAAGCAAAACTTTTATTAAATACCTTTTTCCCTTATCCATACTCATACTAAGTATATTCTTCTTACAAAGTATAAAAACCATCAAATACATACATACAATAAACTTCTTTCTATTGTCAACTATATAACTTTTAGGTTGCTGCCCAAGCCGGTCAGAATGTCACCATCATAGATGTAAAGCCAGAGCTACTTGAGAAGGCTCAGAAATCTATTCAGAACAATTTGACAAGAGTAGCTAAGAAACTGTATAAAAGTGATGATAAAAAGATCAACAGCTTTATAAAAGACTCCTTTGATAGAATCAAGGTATCAACTAAGCTGGAAGATGGGATAAATGTTGATTTGGTTGTTGAAGCCATTGTGGAGAAGCTTGATGTCAAGCAGGAGTTGTTTAACAAACTTGATCAGGTAAATGCTGTTACTTATTAATCAGTTCATTATGTATTAAGATTTATGAGACCTTATTAGTGCTACTGCTGGGCAAAGGTCATCACCATTGCTTTACAAGTATCCATGTCTTACACAATCAGTTTCTAGTAAAGGTATCTTCTTAAGCATATAACTTTACATGTTTCTACTTCAAGATTTAAGTAAGATACATATGAAACTTATTATTTACTTTCAGTTGTGCCCAGCTCACACAATACTGGCATCAAACACATCATCAATATCAATAAATGAGATTGGTGCTGGCATCAAGAGAAAAGACAGGTAACTAGTACTTTTTTGATATTCATAACCTTTCTATATTGCTGATATTTGTCTGCTATGAAGTGTATTTAGAGCACTTATTGATTAAAGCTGATGGACTGAAAAAGTGGCACTTTTGCACCTATGCTAAAACTCAATAAAGAAAATAGTATTTTACGTCATAATAAGTATAATAACCATCTGGTTGGCGCAACAGTCGTGTATGCCGAGGTCGCAGGTTTGAATCTCACACAGTACCATTTATGTGTATGTTAAATATATATTTGTAATATTACCGCGACACAGGGCATGATCTAGTAAAAAAGAAACTAGCTGACCCGTGCACACTTCGTTGAGCGGTGAAAAAAATGCGTCTCTTTTTTAAACATATTTAATTACTGCTTTACTCCTATTAGTCTAAGCGTGATACTGTATAGCCTATGATACTCCCCGATAAATGGACTATTCAACACAGAAAGAATTTTTAAAATCGGTTCATTAGATCCAGAGATTACCCCCTACAACACAAACACACAAACTTTACCTCTTTGTAATATTAGTAAAGATATCATAAAAATGCGGAATTTGAAGACTTATGTATATTTACTCTAAATGTAACATTACAATCACAAAATATTATTGATAAGGCCAACCTCACGACATAGATAGGTATGGATGTTTTATCACTAGTGGATTAATATAAGTAAATCATTCTAAAGACAACTGCAGATAATACTTTTAGATAATATATAAAGCTAAAGATCTTGTTTGGTTGGTTTGACATAATCATCATAAAAATACTGATTACAATTCACTATTTCAATGCTGTTAGTTCATTTTTCGTCTCTTAGGCCCAGATTCAGAGACCACACTTTGACTTTACTTTAGCAAAGTCTAGTTATTATCTCTGAATTTGAAAAACATTAAAGTAATCTTTCGCATGAAAAGTTTACTTTGGGAAGATTACTTTTGAAAGAAAGTAAAGTCACGACTCTGAATCTGGGCTTTATATCTCGTTTTTGTATCAAAGTCGATCTTTCCTTCAAAGTAAAGTCAAAGTGCGGTCTCTGAATCTGGCCCTTAGTCAATGGTCCCTTAGTTATTTATGTATCATATTTCAATACGAAGCAACTCAAAAGTACATTATAGTACCTACTTACACAATTTCGTATAGGTACATAAATGTTCCTCAGAATTATAATATAAAAAAAAAAATACTGTAATTATAATAATAAGTGTAACCCTTTCAAAACATTTTATTTTTATATATTAGATTGGATCTGGTTCATCATATTAAATTAAACCATTACACACACACATTATACCTAGTTGACGTCAATTTATTAAAAACCTAACAAATTATCTAACAATCGGCTTAACTCTCATAAAAATAGGGAAATTTAATAGTTGGTGAGAAGCAAAGCTTTGACGTCATTGTTTTCTCACCATTAAATAAATACATACCTATATAATGTATTATATTTATAATTGTGTATATTATAGTTAAAATTGAATACTTTATTATAACTCGTTTATAATCTCATAATAACAATAAATGTAGGTAATAATTAGGTTTAACGTAAGTGGGCAGTAATTCCCTTCACAAACTATACATATCTATCTAATATTTTAATTACCTACCTGTACCATATAAATTTGGGTACAAAAAGGGATTTTCATTTATAATCACTTAATAAGTTGTTTCTTTCATACTAATAATCTTCCTCATACATTCACACAATGATCTTTTCCCAAAATAGGCAAATATTGTATTAGTTATAGTTACTATACCACTGATAATCATACTTTTAATATGTATACTTTTTTGTCGTAAACACTCAGAGCAATGCAAACATATACCTACACAGAGATTAATGGTGATAGATTCTGTGATTCCATGATTTGTGAAACATATGAACAATACAATACGTATTTGTCAAGATTTAAACTGTTACACATAGATATTGAGCACAAGGGGAATATTGTATAACTTGCTTTCGCAATATAATAGAGTTTTTACTTTTGACGAACACATGACCTAGTAGTTAATATGTCTGCCTGTAGCTCTAAAGATCGCGGATTGTATATGTTATATCCCTAGTAAGATAATAATTAATCGCAGTCGTATACCTATGTTCCGGTATATATTAATACCCCTAGGGATATAACTATATTACGGCTGTATATCTTACTGCGACATGTGTATTTACAAGAAAGTATGCTTATTAGTTGTCGAGTATCAAGTAATACAAGATCTGTTTAGTTTGTGACTAGATGGCGTTGTGTGGATGTGTCAGGAATTACTATTTACGATTCGAACGAAGTTTTCTACATTTACTAATCAAATCAAACCCTTTTCCAGATTCGGTGGCCTCCACTTCTTCAATCCAGTACCAGTGATGCGTCTTTTAGAAGTGATCAAAGGTGACCACATCTCGGAGGAGACATATCAGCTCATGATGGAGTGGGGCAAGTCCGTGGGCAAGACATGTATCACTTGCAAAGACACCCCGGGCTTTGTGGTCAATAGACTGCTTGGGCCGTACAGTGCTGAGGCTATAAGGATGTATGAGAGAGGTTTGTATTAAAAACAAGATATTTATTTAATATTTAATCGCGAGGTTGCGGTTCATGCAAAATATTTACATTACGCGTCAACCAACTCGGCAGGCGTGAAGTTGATGTAAACGGCTGCGCAGATGTCAGCTTTGAAACTAAATAGTGGTGAGCGTGAGAAGTGGGTTACGTTACTGTCCATGCGCGAAATTTTCTGATAGCTTCAGGTCGGCCTAGTAAGTTAGCACGTACTGTATTCATGCGTATTATATTTTTTTGTGTGTAAAATCTCCGGGACTTAGGGGTCAAGGCCTATTACTGTTGTGAGTCGTGCTTATTATAATAATACATACAAAGGTACATTAATTCACGCCTCATCCCTTCCGGGGTAGGCAGAGGCGACAGAACGCCAGTTGTCACATAATAAAATAAAATAAATAATAAAAAAACAATTACATAATTTTATTTAATAAATGATTATTATTTATGGGTAATTTTATGCATGCGGGAAGGTTTTGGGATATTTCAATAATATATAAGTAAGTAAACAATAAATATATTACGCTTAAATAGCTTGTATTTCGATAATCACCCAAAATATAAGTGAGTGTGAATCGTTGAGATACGCTTTACGAACTATGGATGACCAACGAATTTGACTAACTAACTATGCACAAGTTCGCGGTTCCGTGAACCTCGCAAGACAACTTTGTCCCGTTGACATTGGTTATCATATGTTTGGTTATCATTGTGCCTGTTGAAATGATGTTTATAAAAGTTATTTAAGTTATCATGATCGATGTATACCTTTAAACATATTTATCTACATATATTGGTGTAGGTTAACAATTTTACTGTAGGTATGTGTTTTTTTATGGTTAAGGGTATAATACATAATTATGTATGTAGTTATTTGTTTTGTAATATCTATAAATTACGAATGTAATAATCAAGATTTATTTGCTTTTGTGTTTTGTTTTGTGTACTTGTTTTCTATTTATAGTAGCATTTTTTTTGATACTTTTTTTTCAATAAGTACCTATTTCGTCGATATTTGTTTGCTATTAGATACCTATACTTTTAACTTACTCTTTGATAACTGTATTTATCTACAATAATTCATAAACGTCATAATCATTAAACTATTATGTTTGTCCTAGGTGATGCTTCCAAGGAAGACATAGACATTGGTATGAAGCTAGGAGCAGGTTATCCTATGGGTCCATTCGAGCTAGCCGACTACACGGGACTAGATACAAATAAATTTGCGCTACAAGTTATGTATGAAAAGACGAACAATCCTGTTTTCGCGCCCATACCGCTCGTAGACAAAATGGTGGCCGAAGGCAAACTTGGCATTAAGACTGGAGAAGGATTCTATAAATATAATAAGAAGTAAAATGTAATGTAACAAAATAAAACATTTTTCATTTTTTTTTTAAATTTGTTTTCTATTTTTAAATTATTTCCAGATGTAAACCCTATTTTAATAACGTGGATTACCTTTTAGAGGCTCTCTACCTACATCACAGAACATTTATACTCAAACCTACATTTGGCCAAGGTTGGCAGAGGTGGCGACTTAATTATAGTTTTACTACGACACAAACCATAACAGGATTTCTAAATATAAATTGCAACTGACATTTATAAAAGGTTGTTGTATTTATCATATTCATATACTTATTAAGAAAAGAATACCTTTAACCTCAGATATTTTCTTAGTGTAGGAGTAATGTCCCACTGCGGGGACGGGCCTCCTCCCGTGAAGGAGGGATACTTGGCCTACTAATACTGCGCTGGCCAGACGGATTGGTATTCGGTTTAATTTCAAGTTTTCCTTCTTTTTATTTCGTACAGATAACATTCACGAACAGTCCCTTAGTCGGTTTTTACCACACCCTTGGGATGAGATGGGGTGGTGACATATTGTGTTCTTACTCCGTCACCACACAGATAATTACCATCAGATAATGTTTAGACAGTTTTATTGAACTCTTATGACCTTACTGTATTATTCTATAACCTAAGTATTCCCCTGTGTTATTCTGGATATAAACCTTACATTCAATTGTTTATGGACATGTTTATTCTGTATTGATACGCGTATCAATTTAGCAAGAATTATTGAACTTAACCGATAAATAATTATCAACTGATAGCATTATTATATCGTGTTTGCCCCACGTGGTTCTAGTACACAAGTAGTAGGTACTTACCTATTTTATATAATCATAATATACCTTTTTAATTTGATTTACCTCTTTGAGAGCTCGTGATATATCAGTTTCATTGTACTGTAATATGGAAACCATAAGTTAGAACAAAACTTTTGTATCTTCACTTTAACTTTGACCTCAAACAAAAATCTATTAAAAATGCCTAATGTCACGTTATGTCTGGTAGACTCAAAACGGATGCATTATTTCTGCAAGTGGTGCAAATCTTCTATCTGAAAGGAGCTGAAGATCTGGCACATAAATATATTTCCTCCTTATGGCCATATAAACATACATCGTAAGCCTGACAGGAACACATCGGGCTCACTGTTTTTTACCTAAAACTACAACATGCTGTCACTTTGGTCAGTCACTTACCTAATTTTATTTATACTTATTTATTCCCGTCTCCTGTTCACCTGAATAAATGTTTATAGGAGACGCATCGGCTGCAGACATAGACACCGCTATGAAGTTAGGAGCGGGATATCCTATGGGACCCCTGGAGTTGTCAGACTTTACAGGCTTGGATAATAAGAAGTTTATATTAAATATTATGTTGGAGAAAACTGGCAACACCGCTTTTACACCAATACCACTGTTAGACAAGTTGGTTAGCGAAGGAAAGTTGGGAAGGAAGACCGGTGAAGGTTTCTTTGTTTATGAAAAGTAATTCTTGAATTGTATGTGTAGGTAGTTGAGAATTAATTAATAAAATTTTAGATTATTTATTGAAAAGTTTTTGTTTTATTGATGAAACAGTCTAATTTGCCACCAGATATCTGTGTTTGCCACAAACAGAAGTAGGTACTTAATTTAATTTATTTAATGTAAGTGTTTTAATTTTCATACAAATACTAGCGGTCCGTCCCGGCTTCGCACGGGCATTATATTCCCGCTTTTCTGTTGAAATGTTTCCCGAATTTTCTTTGCTATAAACCTCACGGAGCCCGAGACCTTTCCAACGAATGCAAAACTGTAGAAATCGGTTCGTGCGTTCTGGAGTTATAGCGTCAGGAAGGAAAACCCGACTTATTTTTATATAGTAGATTAACACGTTGAACGCTAAAGCCTATTAATCATGTTTTGTTTCTTTGCATAAGCAGAAAAAAAAATCAGGTTATTGATATTTTGCTCAATTCAATTGTTTACAGTGAAACAGGAAAAACTGCAATATTACCCAATTATAACAAATACTATAATGTTATAATATTAGAAATTCGTCACTAGGAATATGTCTGTATCAAAGTGGGTACAGTCCATTGCTGCTAGTGGGTCTTTGGTTCGATTCCCGCTCGACGTACATTGTTGTACGCTTTAACATAAATGTTTGCATTGTTTTAAGTGTTTTGCTGTGTAGAAATATGTTCGTGGATTTTTTATAAGTAGGGATATTATGTACGTACGTTGTATCTGTTATCTGAAAAAGCTCTGATGTGTTTGAGACTAGATGGGGCAGTGTGAAGGTGTGAGAAAAAATATATTAAATACCTATAAGTATATAAATGAAATAAATTATGATAACCTAAATTTAAATAACTATTAATTAGACTCTGTGTCATTTATAAATTGCTAGTTTGTGACGTTTGCGCTTGTCGGTTTAGCAAATAATTAATTATCCAGATAAACTGGAACAGGTTCAGCAAATAATAATTAATAGAGCTAGCCATTATCACACATAAACGACATCTGAATCCCGTACCTAAACACGCCAACATAAATATTCATGTTAATGACAACACAAAAAGATTAGCATTAAACAGGAATTGAACCCGTGACCTCCGTGCAGCATTTTTTATTTCAACCACTACTTAGACATTTCAAATGTAACAATATTCTAGCCTGCCCAATATCTAGGAATGAATCTAGGGTGGCATAATAGTCACTAGATGACTAAAAAAAAATATGTAAAAGAAACTTTGAATGTGGAACGATCGTTTTCTCTTCCTCTCCATAGTCACCTTACCCACCTTAACATCGCCTACCGTTAAGTAAAACCAAGCGAGTGATTTTAGTTATCTTGTAGATAAGCTCCCAATCGAGATTATGACTCAATTGTAAACCTAATCTACCATTCATCACAACTTATAATATTATTGTTCCACTGTAGGGACGGGCCCACAATAGAGACAAAGGGGAACTTGCTCTACTTATATCACGCTTTGTTTTTTAAGGGTCCTCAAAAGTACGGAGACGCAATACCACTCAGCCTTAGACTGTGTCAGTTGGTCTGTTTGCTAAATGGTCACCCATCTATAAAATTACCTCGCTGACGTTGCTTAACCTGTATTCATGAATCAGTGATTGCATCTCGCTGTGAGCGAATCAGAGAGAGAGCCTCAAATAAAATTTTGTTTCTAACTTAGTATTAGGTACTTAGAAAATATTAATAGAAAAAAAAATCCGGAACCAAATATTATGTATAAAGACATCAAAGAAATTATCAATAATACCATGACCGTCATGTTAAAATATCTTACGATAAATACATACAATCTTGATTTATGCCTTGATTAGATAAACATATCCCTAAATAATGTCCAATGCCTCGCAAATTTGTAAAAAAAAAATCAGTCTCTCTTTGGTACTGTTATAGTACCTACACAGATTTTGTTCAAGTTACATTTATAAAAGGTAATTACTAATTTATATTTAGCATTCATTATGTCATTTGTGGTTTCACAATCATTGTGTGCAGTCATTCATTGGATCGCTCGTGTTTTTGTCATAAAATACAATTAAGTTATTTCAAAAATTAAACTTTATTGTTGTGCTATGAATTTGTAAGTTATCAGATATTTTTGACAATGTATATTGTTAACGCCTTTTTTATGACACTAATATTGTGGTGTTAATTAACAATTACTTTGGCGAGAAATTTTCATTTTAAAACGTCGTACCTAGTGTTTTACGGAAGCTACTGTTGTTTTTTTAAATTTAGTGTTGGTAGTTACGATTGTCAAAAAAGGTATTGTTTACACACCTTTGGCCCACCAAAAAGGTACGTTGGAATCCCGATAGATACCTAATCCCAAAAATAGAATACCGTTCACCGCTGCTGTGTATATCTCTTACCTATAGGTAAAGGTCTAGGAGAGCGAGAGAGCATTATTCCAAGCGAGTCCTGGCGAATGTTGGTCCTCGCAATCGGGCTCCAATAACGCTGGGGGCAATGTCATTTCCTTCCATTCTGAACTGTATCAAAGTATTTTGCGAATCGATCGAATATGCTGTTTCACCACCCGCAAGCCGCGACAGTGATTCAAACAATTTGTAATAAATTTTATGAAATAAAGTATTTTGAAATTTGAAAAAAATTGAGTGATAAGGGCCCTCACAAAGCCCGATCTACGGACTTACATGAACGATCGTATCCTCACTGTTAGTTCCCGCTGCATCCTTGATAGTATGATATTTTTGCTCTGACAGACAACTTGGTCACTTTTATGTTCATCTTAATCTGTTGAGCTATTTTATAATCTTAGAAAGCACTATGACAACTGAAATGCTTTGTATCACATAATGTGTCGGCATCATTTATCGCCCCGCTACTAGAATTAATAGGAAGGATTGCACGGGGACCTTGTTTTCACTGAGGATGCAGTTAGGAGTTAGTGTACATCTAAGGCGTAAAAAAACTCTCACCAGGTGTTTTAGAAGAATATGTCGAGTAAACTCACGCCTTATCCCGTCCGGGGTAGGCAGAGACGACAGAACGCCACTTGTCACGAGGCCGAAGCTATTTGCCAGGATCGAGTAAACTTGTTCTTACATTAAATGGCATTTTAGTTGTAGATATAGATCGATCAGCTTTGTTTAAAATAGTACAGAAAATAAAAAGATACAAATTAGACAAGTCGTAGATCAGGTTTTCTACGATTAGAATAATAATTACGAAATACTAAACACCCGCATTTACGTGTCTTGTACCGATAGTAGGTAAATAAAAACAAACTGTTATGGTTTTTTAAATTACCACTACAACTTACTAATTGTTATCAAAATTTATTGTTTTTTGATATAACGTAGATAATGAAATATAAGTATGAAGGGAGTGTGAAATAAATATTACATAAACATGTCATCCGCGTATATAATACTGGAAGCCAGCTTGAAGCGCAGTTTGCAAGACTTCAATTATCTATAAGAATGGTACGCAGTGAGCTGCTAATCTTTGAGCTCAATGTAGAGTATGCATATAGGGGACTCCCATTAACTTTTAAACGATTTAAACTAACATTATTTTACTTGCTAAGAGCTCCTCGGCTCCGAACTTTAGAAGTAGCCACTAGCCAAACGTAAAAAGTATTTATGTTATTTTTCTCATCTTTCCAGCTATACAACTAAATGAGCGATGTATCGAGCGACAGCAAACAGACTAAGATCCGCAGACAGAGGTCTATATACCAGGTGCACTACAACATCAAGAGAAGAGACGACGAGATGACGGCTAAGCCACTCATTCTGCCGACGAATACCCTGGAGATACAGGCGTATGCGTTGCAGGTTGCTGGCCATAGGAAAACTGAGGATACTAAGTATTTAGGTAAGTTTTGTTAGAACAGTTTTCGCCACACGAACTTTAAACAGCTGTGTATCAAACAAACCCACGAGAAAAAAAATTATAATGAACATAATACAAAGCCAAATATAAATGTAACAAATAGACAATATGGAGAAGCAATTTTATTAGGGTCCTTTTGGGCCACAGAAGAACACCAGCAATCGTGCACGCACACGCAAGCGGGACTTAACCGCAGTAAAAGCAATGAGTGACTTTAAGGCTGAGCGCAGACTTGGAACACGACAGTCTTAAGACAGACTATTGCTTTACAATATGTATGAATATGCGCACACTTGGAACAAAACGTCGTATAGACAATATTGTCTCAGATAGACGAATACCGCACGGCGACTAGTCTGACTAACGATTGTCGGCTTCCCTTTTGTATCAATGCGGGCGCGCACATTAAAGACAAAGACATAATCAGTGTTGGGATTATACATGTATGCCGAGTATAATCCCATCACTGATTATGAGACAAAACAGTTTTGTTTTATGTGTGCTACGTATCGTAGTCAAAACTATTTCGTTTTAGTTTTAAGACAGACTTGTCTATATGAGGCAAGTCAGTCTTGAAACAGTCTAGTCTCCAATGTGCGCTCAGCCTAAGACGATAATTACTGTTTCTCGCAGGATTCCCCCAGTGTACTGTGTCTTTAATCGGCTCGAGTAAGACAACCTTGTAACATTGATAGCCCTCATTGTTGTAAATTACGGTTTTCGATTCGCAAATAAATCCTTCGGAACTAAACTAACAGAACTTATAAGAAAATAAAAAACAGTTGCTTCGTTTTTCGAATGACGTGACTTGTTTGACTGCGGCAGAAAAGATGCGGGTTTGTCTTGTATCAAGATACCATATTTCTTTTCAGAGGGGATTTTTTGTGTAACATTTAAAACTTCTTTCATTTATATTTTTCTTTTTCATTGATTCCAGGTCTTCTACAATGCAACAACGGCACAATCCTCAAGCCAATAATCAAAGAGTCACAGAAGCGCGAAGTAGAGTTCTACAATCTGATCTCTCGCACTGACGCGGCCGAACTGGCTGAACTGCGCAGTTGTGTACCAAAGTACTTCGGCTGTAAGAAGTTCACTTACAATGGGTTTGAACAGGAGTATATCATATTGGAAGACCTTGTTGAAAGGATGTTAGAGCCGTGCATTATGGATGTTAAGATTGGTAAGCTTTTCACTCTGATTAAGGCTTTTTGTCACAAACTTACTCATAGTCTATTGCAGATGTTTTCACCAAGAGTCAGACTAAGTTGGTGCTAACGCTGTATCGCTGAATACTACTACAAACACGCGCAAATATTATTGTGTCTAACGGTGAAAAGCGCTGTGCAGAAATACTTTTTAAAAAGCACGGAGTTCTTTTGCATTTGTTATGGATAAGATGAACTTCGTCGTTTAAAGAAAACTTTTAGACATATTCCTCATTAGTGAATAATGGCAAGGTCTTTTCCATTCGATAGCCACTAAATATGATAGGGTCCTTGTATTTATTTAACCTATTACTTTAAGCCCGAAAAAAGAGACCTTACGAGACTTTCATCAAACTACTTTCGTCAAACAATCATTATCAACGTATTAACATTCCTACAGGTAAAAGAACATGGGACCCTTTAGCATCAGAACAAAAGATAAAGAACGAACAGTCAAAGTACACTCAGTGTAAGCAGCAGTATGGGTTCTGTATACCAGGGTTCCAAGTATACAAGCTTGCCACAGGGAAACTGCACAAGTATAATAAAGACTATGGCAAGAAACTACACGGACATGGTGTTAAAGATGGTGAGTGTTTCTATATTTTGGATCCGTAATTTCTCAGCCCGAGGGTGTCGGAGGTATACCGACTAGGAATGTTTATCCATTGGAGTGAAGCGTGGTCATGGAGCGGAAAAACGGAGAAAACAGATTTTGCGACATCTTCGCTCCTAGTTTTCCTCCGCTCCACTACCGCGCAAAGCTCCGGTGGAGAGACAGCGTAAGTCAGACGCCGCATTGTCTCCGATATTATCTGTGCAAAGACAAAAGGACAAAAAATTGGACTTGAAATCAAACCGTTTGGCCCGAATGGTATAAGTGGTGCAAGAATGGGCTGTTTGAAAATGTAATTTCGAAAATCGATCGAGTGATGATTAATTTAAAGTTAATTGAAAAAATTGTTCAAATCATAGTGTCAAAATAAAAACATGATAGTTTTTAAATTCATGTGACATAATTCATAAACATAATTTTATTAATTTTACAGCCATAAAAAGTTACCTAAACGCAGTCGGCGGCGTAGCATGTCGTGCACTGCTACTGCAGTTCTTATCCGAGCTATGGAAGATACAGAAGTGGGCTCGACGGCAGTCCGTGCTGCAGTTGTACTCGACCTCACTGCTGCTCGTGTACGACGCGGCCAAACTGCGAGCGTGTTGCGGGGAGACTGCTACTGACACGTTAGTATACTTACATACAACCTTTTAGGCAGGCAGGAAAAGTATCGTAATTTTTAAGTAACATTTAATACAGCATAGTTTATGTAACACTTTCCCCCACTCATAACTCATACACGCCTCTTAAATTTAATCACTGTTAAGCGAGATTTTTATTAGGAAAACCAACCTTATGCTAAACTAAAGCGTAATTTAAGCTAATCAATTGACTAAAGTTTTAAAGGCGTTTATGAGTAAGGGGGTTTGAGTTCAGATAACAACTATTCTTATTTCACGTACGAAGCGTTATTAGACGGAGTAAAACTACATAAACCACTTCTCCGCAGGTCCCGTGTATGTCGTCCCCCAGTCCCCCGGCGCCGTCACTCCATGCACAGCGTCAGCTCGGGCTCCAACTTCAGCGGACAGATCAGCTCGAAGGGACCCGTCTACAAGAAAGTGCAATCCGTCCCCCTCTCCCCTATGACATTTGCTCAAGCAAGCTTTCACCCCCAGACACAACCTCCCCTTAACTCCCCCTGGAACGAAGCTTTACAAAGAATTAATCAGAATCATTCCGCTGAACATAATTATGAAGATAAACTATCTAAAATTAAAATGAATTATAGAGCCATGTTGGATCAACTGTCCTACGACTCTCCTAAGCCTAATCCTTGGGGTACTGTTAAAGTGATAGACTTCGCACACGCGTTCTTCAACGACGATGGTGAAGGAAAGATCGATGTTAATTTCAGAGACGGTATAGATAGTTTTGTTCACATATTCGAGTGTTTCCTTAGAGAAACTGATGATCAAGTTATTTAGTATTGTGTTGTATAGATAGGTTATTAAATTTAACTTTAATTGACTTCAAAAAGAGGAGGTTGTTAAATTATGCAGTCACACTTTCTAGGACTGGCAAAGCACGTAACGGAAGTCATTAGATATAAGGCGTAGTCCGCTCAAGCAACATAGACACCGCTCACGCATACAATATAAAAAGCAGTACATAAGTAAGTATTTATATATATCAGAGAGATTTCACTAATTTAAGCTTTTAGTTAGTAACCTTACAACATAAAAAACTTCAATTGTGTGTGGTGTATGTCCTTCAAAGCGATTTCATGAATTTCACTGAAATTGTACGATCATGTTCTTATTAACAATATTGCGTTTGCTACTTTTGTAAATTTTCATGTAAATATTTGTAAGTTAAAGTTATAAACAGTTATATTTATGTAAATAAAAGTTAAGTAAAAAAAATATACACTTCTCATCAAAAAAATCGAAACAGTTGCAAGTTTGTGTTTTATAAAGATTATCTGAAAAATGTGTATATTTAGGAATATGTGTTATATATCATTTAATAGGTAATTTAATGAGGTTTTAAAATAATCATGTTAATGTTCTAAATTCAAATTAAATTTTCATAGATTTCGTATTTTGTTTAACAAGTCGTTTTTACCCTGTACATAGTTTGACGGAAATTGATAAAATTAGGCACGTAAATGAAAAAAAAAGCTAGGAAGCGTTTATTTAATAACTCGGATACCATTCCCGACCTCTCATTACTGCTTCTGCACGGTTTTTCATCGATCGGATGAGAGTCACGATCAAAAATAGTGGCGCTCTATTCCATTCCTCTTGGATTGCATTTTAAAGCTGGCTAAGTGTTTTTCAGGCATGATTTTTTACACTAATTCGTCTTTTTTATTCATCCCATAGATGTTTAATCGGATTCATGTCCGGGCTTCTTGCTGGCCAATCAATAATAGAGATATCGACTTCAGTAACATAATCTCATACGACGCTCGCGGTGTTTGTCCTAGCATCCTCGTACATAAATGTTAAACCGGGGTCAAATAAATGTGCATAGGGCATCACAAGAGGTTCAAGATACTGTTCGATGTACGATGACTGTTAAAAAAGGGCAGACGGGACCCAAACACAAAGACAAACTCGGTCTTGTCGTTGCCACTAATTTCTCCTCAAACAGTCGACGAACCGCTACCATGGATGGCCTTTTCTTTTAATCCTGCATGGTGCAAAGCGTTCTCCATCACTTCTGTAGAGCTTAGTCCTTCCATCGTTGCCATACAATACAATTTTGGACTCATCAGAAAGGAGGAACTTGCTCCACTAGATGTATGACCAATTTAGGTAATTACGTAAAAAGTTAAGTCGCGCTTTTCGATAATCTGCAGGTAGTTCCTCCCTATTTGCTGGCTTGTATGGTACAAGTCCACGTTTCTTCAACCTTCTTCTAATTGTAGAGTCACTTACAGCCACCATAGGTTCATCATGAAGCTGCTGCTGCGGTTGAAAGACATTAAGGCGTGGACTTTGTAAGAAAGGTTTTACTATAAATCGATCTACTCGGTCTGTTTTCTGCCAGATCTCTAACGGCGGGTGAACAAACCAGTCTCTTGATAGCGTTTGCAGATTCTATGAAGAGAAGAGAGACTAAGATGCAATATTTCAGCCGTAATAACTGACTAAGTCCAGAATTCAGCAATGCCACCACTTGGCGGTTTTTGCGGGTAAACATCGCATGGACGCAGTAATAAGAGGAGCGAAGAACTCTGGGTGCGCGATACGGGTTATTAAATAAACGTTTTCTAGCTTTTTTTTTTCATTTACGTGCCTAATTTTATCATTTTCCGTCAAACTACGTACAGGGAAATACGACTTGTTAAACAAAATACGAAAGCTATGAAAATTTAATTTGAATTTAGAACATTAACATGATTATTTGAAAACCTCATTAAATTCCCTATTAAATGATATATAACACATAATATACACATTTTTCAGATAATCCTTATAAAACACAAACTTGCAACTGTTTCGATTTTTTTGATGAGAAGTGAAGTTTGTACTTATTATAATTTAACAGTACAGTGTATCATAAATGCACAAATAAAGGATGAATAGCAGGATACTAAGACACATTGAGCTCTTGTATTCACTCACATTATCGAGTGAAAGCGTACCTACTTAACTTTTTGTGTTCTATAATACGTTAAGGAGTAAAAATTGTGTCAAAATCCAACTAAATATAAGTGTTATAAGAATAATAATTATAGATTATTTTAGCAATAAGTCTTTTTAGCGTAAAATAGTTTTTGATACAGTGTTTTTACTTGAAACAGTATTTCTTATTAGCTTCATGCCAGTAATTCGGCTAACATTTCATGACAATATCCTAAGTCCACACGGCCAGCTACTTAATCATGGCGACTATCAAAACTTTTTGATCTTTCATTATTCGCAGACTGTATATCGATGTCTCCTGGTTTATGTATATTGTGTAAGTTAGAAGAATATTGTTTATGTTTGGTTAATTGTCTAAGCAAACGTAAATTTGGCATTTGGCAGTTACTATACAGTTTTAATCATGTTTCCTCGGCTCAATATAGAATGTGATCATATAATTATGTATTGTTATATAAATCATTGTTATGTAAAAATAAGTTTAAGAAATAATATATCAGTTGAATAAAAACATTTTATTACTTTAATCTTTTTGTTATTATTACAATCCCGCAACACTTTTGGTATCGCAAAATACTTATAACGTAAGTAGAACTTAGAACTACTAATTTTTATGCATTTAGTTTTTTGGTGACACACCTGCCTACTAAAGCAGAATCTACGCACATACAATCTCAGTGATAAAACAAGTATATTTTTTAAACTTACAAACTTTTAGTTCGTAATTTATAAAATTGGTTTCAATTAGAGGTTGACATTCTATAGACTGATGTTAGAAATTTAAAAAAAAACTAGTTCCCGCCATTTTCAATTCACGCATGACTTGACATGTATGACTCAAACATGCACGACAAAGATGTTCCTTTTTCTTAAAAAAGGAATTACCTTAGTCTGCTGATGACTTACCAAGCTTCATTTCATTTTATTTACTTATTTATTTTATTGTTTTTGGGGAGCTTACAGCTACAGTACCTACAGTGAATTTAATTGTAAACAATTACATGCCAATTACAAGCTTGTAATTTTAATTTTTTTTAGTGTACCTAACTAGAAATCAGACTGTTTAATTTCGGACCCAGCATTTTTCTCTATACCTTGACGGTAGCAGAATCACCGGTAAACGATGGAGTCATTTTAAGAAAAACAGAACAAAATAAGTTGTTTTTAAGCGAAAGTAAAAATTGGGAATGTTTTCTCTTGAGTATAAAATATTCTGTAGTTTTCTCAATAAAAAATTAAATGGCTCAATCAAATAATATTTTTTTTTACAGCAAAAGGATTATGGCTCATAACCACAAGATAACAACAAGCCATTGATCAAAACGGCACAATGTATATAAAAAAATTACGTAAAAAACGTAACCTAATACACTTAAGGGACACCTGACAATTGACATTAGTATTAGCAGGCAGGTTGAACAGACAAATTTTGTTTTGTTTTTCTTCCATTGCAGTGATATTGTGATTGTTAAATACCTACACCTAGGAAAAATCCCTATGTCCACTAAAATCCATGGATCTTTTTACACTCAAATCACACAGATATGTCCACTTTAATCCATGATCTGAAAATATTTTTAAAATGGATCTATTTAAAATCCATTATAAAGCTGCATCTACAGTAGCCATTTTCTATAGGTAAATAAAAGACTAGAAAACCGATCAAAATTTTAATAGTAACATATGTATAAATGTTTTTTTTTATTTATTTGAGATGGGGTGGTGATTGATTGATTGGTGTTAGCAATATTTGGTCCGTATTTGGTGAACGGATGGTGATGATTCTCCGTGTGGTAACGGAGTAAGAATACATGTCACCACCCCATCTCATCCCATGGGTATCGTAAAAACCGACTAAGGGACTATCGGTGAATATTATCTTTACGAAATAAAGAAGGAAAACTTGAAATTAAACCCTATAAATAAATAATAAATAAATAAATATTCTTTATTTCAGAATTTTTACATTCCATAATATTAATATTAATTTTAATTACAAACTAAAAGAACACACTTCAATAAACATTTTAAAAACAATCAAAGAAAGAAATACTTAACCTAATAAAAAAAAAAACAACAACAAAACAACAAAAATAAAATAACATCTTTTTCTATGCTGCAATCTGTAACCATTTTTTATATATATGGAAGTGGTATGTAATCGGTTGGACAACTCCTTGATAACATTGTTTGTACACGTCCCAACTCTTGACATGAATCCAGCGATTCTCCTTCTCTGGATGGCATTAAACGTATCCAGTCTTGCTTCTGTAAACATTCCCGACGCGCTACAGTGAGGGGCAAGACCCATCAGTTGCCTGAAGATGTTATTGTACTGGACACGAATACCATCCAGAGACCTCTTCGTGTAACGAGTCCATAGTTGGCACGTGTAGAAACTCTGGCAGTACCTATGATCTAAACAGATGTACCTTCGTCTCGGCGTTGGCTTTAAAAAACCTCCTAGCAATCATGTTGCCCACAACTGACAACGCCCTACGCTGTCTGTCAATGTCAGCATCATCTTTGAGATCTGACGACAGTATGTGGCCCAATGTGGCCAAGGTACTTAAACCTTTCTACTACTTTAATGACCTGTCCCCCTAAACATACTGGTGGGACATTCTGTGGACCTCTTCCTGACCTGAATGTTAACATTTCAGTCTTCTTTGCGTTATATATTAGATCGTGTTCACGCGCATACCTTTCACATATCGCTAAAAGTTTTCTTATACCTTTAATTGAGGGGCTGAGGAGCACCATATCATCAGCATAACTTAGGTTGTTAATATATCTATCCCCAATCCTAAGCCCCACCTCAGTACCACTCAGCTCCTCAATTAAATCATTAACATAAATATTAAACAAGTCAGGAGAGGTCAACCCACCTTGTCTCACGCCACTGGACAGTTTGTAGCTCTCCGACACTGCTGTTTCCCACCTGACATTGTTGGTCTGATGAGAATACCAATATCTAAGCAATCCAACAACCCCAGCCTTCACATTAGTCTTACCTAGTTTCTCCCATAACAAGTCGTGATTAATTGTATCGAAAGCGCGGCTTAGGTCTAGGAAACAAGCATATACACTTGTGTCCTGTTCCACATATTGCGACACAACCTGTTTCAGAGAGAAAATAGCCATGTCAGTTGATACTTCACGGCGAAAACCAAACTGCCCATCACTCAGCTTAAGTGCAGGACTCATCTTTTTATGTATCAAGCGCTCAAGCACCTTGGCCACAATCGTAGCCAGCGATATAGGTCTATAGTTAGACATACTTAGTAGCATCACCTGTTTTGTTCTTAATTATGGGCACAACTAATGTACGTATGAGTTCTGCGGGCAGATACTGGTGTCGTGAACAAAGATTAAACAGTAAGGCCAGAGTATCAGCAATATACTGCCCCGCGTATAACATATGTTCAATACTTAACCCGTCGTGTCCCGGAGACTTACCACGCTTCATTGTTCTAAGAACCTCAGCAACCTCGTCAGCAGTGACCTGAAAAACCTCCTCTCCTGTTTCATATAAACTTGATGACATGTCAAAATTAAAAGAATGACTAGTTGTGTGTTTTACATTGAAATGCGAGCTAAAGTTATTTGCAATAGTTATTTTGTCGGACTCTCCCTCTACACTGACCGGTATGCTAGCTTTAGGGTTAAGTTTTTTGACTTCCGTCCAAAAACTACTAAAATTTTTCGAAGACGCATGATGCGCTAGTACGTACATTCATTTTAATTTTGTCCTGGTTATTTTGTACATATTTTAAAGCATATTTAAACTCCTTACGGGCGTTACGCATTTCCTCATAATAATAACCCGAAAGAGGCCTACCATAAACATTCCATTGTAAAAAAGTTTGCCTAGCCTGAACGTGGTACTGTCTAACATGATAGTTCCAACCAATTATATACCGCTTCCTATTATTCTTATATGTATAAGTGCTTTCAGCAGCTGTTTGTAACACCTTAACTATATAACAATAGAGTTTGTCAATTACACTTAAATGTTTTACATCATTACATAATATATTATTATTACACGACAAGTTATAGTCATCACATTGGTTTATTAAACACAAATTCTCAGTACATAGCTCACCGTATTTATCACATTGCTCTTTATTTCTATTAACCCACCTATACTTTAAATTGCAATCAGTCTCACTCTCTAATATCAGTCTTTTACAAATAATACTATTAAGTCTTACCTCTATTACTAAGGGCAGGTGATCCGACAGATACGCATCATACAGTACCTGAACACCACATACCGAAGGCTCAGCCGCTGCGGAGACAAGGCAATGATCGAGCCATCGCTGCGCACCCGAGCAATCACTTATATATGTATACGTACTTACATCTAGTTTCTTACAGTCTATACATGACAACAATTCGTCAGAACAATAGTCCATTAGTTCTTTGTAAAAAACGCGCACCGGGGTGCGCATTAAAGTCCCCCAATACAAACACGCTTTCCACATCTACACTATCAATGACCACACTTATATTAGCGAGACACTGTGCCATTACCGGGAAATTGTCTTCACAGTCGGTAGGCATGTACACACTGAACACTAAAATACTTCGATCATCGCGCACAAGCTTAACCGCGACCATACGGTCATTGTAACACTGCACAATATCCGCACGAGGAAATATTCTCCGGTCCCACAGGAGAGCTACGCCCCCGTAGGGCCTCCCCCGCACCATTCCTTGCTCCGTGTCGACGGCAGATATACCATGACTACCAAATTGTTTGTCAATATTATGCAACAATCCAAGATCATGTGGAAATAGCCATGTTTCCTGCAGCGCTATTACGTGATGACTATTACATACCAATCAGTCTGTTCAGTGTGATATTAGTAGGCCAAGTATCCCTCCATCACGGGAGGAGGCCCGTCCCTGCAGTGGGACATTAATGGGCTGTTATGATGATGATGATGATTTGGTGAAAGCCACCGGATAAACAATTTTGTTTGGAAGAGTGGCATACAAGACTTAATAAAAAATTGGGCAAGAGGAATAGAGCTATTTAAGATTGCATGTGTCACCCGCTTTATTTTTTACAATGGATCATGGATTAAAGTGGACTTATGTGTTTGATTTAAGTGTAAAAAGATCCATCAATGGATCTTTTCAATGGATCTTAGTGGACATAGGGGGAAAAATGAACAAGTTTTGGTTCTGTGGCACGAGTTCGTTCGTGACCATTAATTTATTCTGTCTCCATTCGGATAGGTATTTATGAAAATAGGTATGGGTATAATAAAAAAACAGTTCTACTTAAATAGATTTTATTATTCCAAATAATAGTTTTATATTT
The DNA here is from genome assembly GCA_905475405.1 of Schrankia costaestrigalis. Classification (NCBI taxonomy): domain Eukaryota; kingdom Metazoa; phylum Arthropoda; class Insecta; order Lepidoptera; family Erebidae; genus Schrankia; species Schrankia costaestrigalis. The sequence continues at coordinate 1,106,966 of FR997843.1, read as the reverse complement.
GTTATAAGTATGAAAATGTATTTAATAAATTGGTTTATTTTTTCGCATTGTAAATATTTAATATAGAAATCAGCCAAAAATATTACTCCCAAATAAAGATTAACTATAAAACTTAAATAATTAATACGAAAACTGGCAATCCTAGCCGATATCATTAAACAAAATTGATGATAATAATATTATATTGTGTCAAAACACTACGTCCACTGTTGGCATGTAAACACTACAGATGGTAAGGATATTACATTTTATATAATTATAATCAACAAACAACAAATGAATCCGATACAAACATCAAAATCTCCGACTGAGCTTTACATACATTATTTATTAATTTTGCAAATATTTATAAATCTACTATACGTAAATCTTTCAATCCGAAACATTAGCTATCATTACCTATTATAATCGTATCCGGATCCGCAATCTAACATCCGTATCATCCCTAGTTTCACAAACATTATGTGTTCCGACAATATCGGCGACTGACGCTACATTAATTAGCCATTAATTTATACCATGCGCGATAAACTTATAATAATATAAGCAGTATCTGATTACAAAAATATACGTTAAAATATATGTTTTTATAACATGCTTAGCTCAGTGCCGCGTTTACAATAGTACACATAGATATACCAACAGCTCGACTCTACAGCGACGACCGGCCGACCGGCAAACATATCATGTCCAATATTATATAATATCTATGTAATAGTTCACTAAGAATTGTAACTCAAATATTTACAGTAGGCCATTCAACAACGGCGTTTACGTCGACGGGAATACTTTTGCGACAAATAATACTAGCCTTCATTAAAATGTTAAACTTTATATCGATTAATAACGTCTACTAATACATATTTAATTTCGGTACAACATTAAATTATATATTTATGTATTACGGTGATCGCAAACGTTTTCGCGCCGACGGCACGCATCAAACGACGACTGAGCGAAAAACTTCCGAGGAGCGACACGTCTACACACCGAGGGGTCATCGAACCGGGCGAGGACTACGCTAAATGAAAATCGGTACACAACAAGCAATAAGTAACCGAGCGTCACACGACGGGCGACAACACGTCGGGGCTCGCGGACGGACGCGACGTCGCCGGATAATTTGGGGAACAAAAGTGGAGGAGAGGGCGCGTGACGTCACAATGACGAGGGTGTGACATGACGTCAGCGCGTGAGGTGCGACGTTATATGCGCGGCAGCGGGTGCGGCGGGTCGCGGTGCGGCGCGCGGTAGTCGTACGCGCAGCCGTGCACCTCGGCGTAGCGGTGCGGCGCGCAGTACGTGCCGCCGCAGCGACACACGTGGCGCGTCGACACCGACACGCGCCGCCGACACAGCTGGCAGCGCGACACGGGCGCCATCCCCACTGTGGCAGGCGCGGGCGCCGGCTCGGCCAGGTGCAGGTGCTCGCGGTTGCGGTGTCGCTGCAGCGCGGGCAGCACGCGCGAGGTGCGCAGCGCGTCCAGCTCCGACGTGGAGGACGAGAACAGCGCGTCGGCGAGGGGCGCGCGCCGCACGTGTAGTGACGACGCCGAGTGCGAGTGCGCGCCCACCACGCCCGCCCACGCGCCGCGGTTAGACCCCACCACGCCACCTGCTGGGGTACACGCACACTGTTACGACTAACTATCAATAAAATCTTGTTCTATCTATTTAAATTTAATAACTCAAAAATAATTATTATTAAGCAAAGTATACTTAGTTAAATAAAAAAATAGCTTACCATATTCGGCTGCAGGTATAGGCGCTAGAGTCTTAGTGGCGAGCTGAGGCGACTCCTGGCGCAGTCGACAATTATCAGTATCGAGGCACTCTTCCAAGATGGCGGCCTCTCCGTCTCTCTCCCTCCGGCCCTGCACCAAGATGGAGCCGGCCAGCTTGATCCTGTCGTCGTCGGTGTCCTGCACCGACTGGTCCGAGTCGGTCCGGGTGCCTATCGGCGGCAGTAAGGTGTATCGGTCGGTGAAGGAGCAGTCGTAGTCGTATCGCGTGTAGTTGCCGTCGTAGAGAGGCGCGAACGAGTCTTCCGCGTCACTGTAGGGCGCGTACGAACAGTCGAAGGCGTCCGACGAGCCTTCATCTAACAAACTAGGGACGGATAATGTTTCTTCGGACCTCGTTTTTTGTATGTCAGCTTTATCACCTGAAACAAAAATATTACGATTAAGACTAAATTTTTTCGCCACCCCATCTTATTCTTAGAAAACTTGAAAACCCTGTACCAAAATGTATACGTAATAATATGACCGTATAATATACAGGGTGGCTCATTCAAAGGGGTCAGTATGGGAAAGTCTTAAACTATAAGTCATACGATGTTTTGTTCTTAGGAACCATGACACCGATTTTGATAAAAAGAAAAACTGCATTCATACATTTGAAAAAGATACTGTACTCAGCCGGGAATCGAACCCGGTTGTTTTGCAAAAATAAACTTTTACTTTTTCTATTTATATACCAATTTTGTAGGTCATAAGCAGTAAATGTCTCTAAGAAACATTATGTCTAAAATGAATAAAATGCATTGTTTTCACATACTTTAATTTATCATAGTAGGTGTTCAAAGTGGACACCGTTTTTTTTAAATACAATATTCAACACGTTTAGGTAACGATCATGTCATTGCATTTTGTATCTTTATGTGGTGAATTTGCGTTAAAATTAATTTTATGGCTGACCTAAATGGTATTCAAAGTTATCATAGCTTGTTTTGTACACTTCATCCTTAACGTAATCCCACAAGAAATAGTCTAGAGGCGTTAAATCGAGCGACCTCGAACGACGCACGGTGGCCACATCGAACACCTACTATTATAAATGTAAGTATGTAAAAACAATGCATTTTATTATTTTTAGACATAATGTTTTATAGAGTTATTTACTGCTTATGACCTACAGAATCGGTATTTAAATAAAAAAAAGTATAAGTTTATTTTTGCAAAACAACCGGGTTCGATTCCCGGCTGGGTACAGTATCTTTTTCAAATGTATGAATGCAGTTTTTCTTTTTATCAAAATCGGTGTCATGGTTCCTAAGAACAAAACATCGTATGACTTATAGTTTAAGACTTTCCCATACTGACCCCTTTGAATGAGCCACCCTGTATATTAGTACAGTACTTACCGCGGCCGCGCCGGGCCCGCTGCACGCACAGAGTCTCCATACGTCGGCGCAGGTCGCTCATCTTGCCCATCGTGAGCGCGTTGTCGTGCAGCGCGCTGGCGTCCCCGCTCAGTCCCGCCCCGCCCCGCACTGTGCTGCAGCTCGCCAGGTTGTCGCGCTCCGGCTGTGCTATGGAACTGGAGGCTGGTGTGTCTGCAACGTGACAAAAAAAATTACTAAAATCTTCCATACACCATTCTGTGAAACCAAGTTAGGCCGACAATCACCATTGTTTAGAATGCTAAATCAAAATACCGTATTACAAACTCGTGATACTGACATTGATATCTTTAATAACTCATATTTTATATTAAATTTAAAAATAGTTTATTCAATTTACTATGTTAATAAATATTCACGCATAAAGGTTTTGTTGCTTCTTTTTTTTTTTGTAATATTTTTCTTTCGTGGTATTTTGTTATGTATATGAATAGGCAAATTGTTTATATATGTATGTATATATTTATTTATATTCTATTTATCACATTCTTGATAGTTAAATAAATATGTAGAAAATAGGTTACTACCCATGCGGATAAAGAACGGGATTAGAAATGGCGACACATCCATTCACTTCTCGCTCGCACATTATCTGCGTCTATACCCACACTCGTGGGTACCGACTGACAAAAAATTATTAATTTACAACTAATTTAATAATTTTGTTCTAAGATTATTATTCGTTATTGCGTTGTTACGTAGTATGCTGACGGTATCGGCTATAGAAGCCGCCATTTATAATTCCATTCTTTATACGCACGGGTAGTACTAATATATTCTTGTCAGTGTTATGCATACCATTATTGTCATAATATCAGATAAAATACTTTGTAATTTTTTTATGATTTTCATATTTGTATTTTTTTTAAGTTTTTAATATACTTATATGATTTGCTAGTGCTTTGAAATAAATAAAATAAAAATGACCAAAATAAAATTTTTAAAAAAAGTAAACGATAAATTACACATTATAAATCGATAAGAGAAAAAAATACACGAGTAAATTAAATTGTTTTGGTAATTTAAAGAAAAACTAGTAAATAAAATACAAAACATGAAACACTGTACACGTAACCAAAGGTGTCAACGATTAGTTCCTAATTCTTAATTTTCCACGTGCGTAATTTTACCAATTCTTTTATGGACAAATTCTTCTTTATGCGCATTCTTAATTTTACCTATTCTTAATTTTCCGAATGCCTCATTTTCACAATTATAAAAAGTACGAATTCGGAATATTTCTATTAAGTACCTACCTACCTAGTCACAAGTGCAAATATGAATTTATATTGATTATATTATATAGGTACTTTAAATATAAATCTGAAGAGTTTGTTTGTTTATTTGATTGAACGCGCTAATATCTAAAACTACTGTTAGGAATTGAAAAATTCTTTCAGTGTTGTTGTATTCTTTCGCTCTGTAATGTGTGATACATACAAAGTTGCAAGGGGTCAGCAAGTTACACAACTAATTTAAATGAAATTTAATTAAATGGAAGTAGAGTATGTTTAAAGTAGCCTTACGTGCGGAGTAGCACGTCTTTTAATGAGCTGAATGGCGGTGGTTCCAAGTTTTCGCTTGAATCCGAGTCGCTGTCTAGACCCTTCATAGACTCTTCGTATAATTCTGAAATTGGTTTCCATTCTGTGCAGCAACGGTTTTTTAATTGATTAACAGCAAACGCTACTTTATTTTTTGAAAAGTCTGGTTTGCACGTATGGCTACTTTAAGTTCATTTCAGAGTTTAGGGTTACGGATGCATTGCTACTTATTAATTATTTATAATTAAACCTTATTACACAATGTGCATAACTGTACTTTCTTGTGTAAAAGACAGAATTCGTACTTTCTATAATTGTGAAAATGAGGCATTCGGAAAATTAAGAATAGGTAAAATTAAGAATGCGCATAAAGAAGAATTCGTCCATAAAAGAATTGGTAAAATTACACACGTGGAAAATTAAGAATTAGGAACTAATCGTTGACATCTAACCAAATCTGACTTAATATCCGTATCAAGATCCGAAACCTTTGTGAGTTTGTGACATCCTTATTTTTACGTGCTCATTATATTTTGATAGAGAATTTATTACTTTACGAGGAAAAAATACGTGTCGTTGTTTCATTAAATTATTTAATGACTGTTAGATCAATTACAGAGTAAACTTAGTTACTTCTCTTGTACTGCTTTATCTAAAAACAGCATGCAGCAAGAAAATTTAATTACTTAATACAATTTATTATTTTGTCGCAAATAGTATTACTATGAAAACGGAAAGAACGAAATTTTGCATAAAAACCTATATCAATCTAACCTATGCCTAAGTTTAAAAATTGGGTCCCAAAGCAACTATTTGCCAATATATTAACTACTGATTCCTAACTACAAATAAAAACAGTAGTTGGTAATCTTAAGTACATTAAATAAATCGATAATAGTTAACCATTTTAATAACTAATTACAAATTGTTGTAGAACAAATTGTAGATGCAATACGATAACGAGATTACTTTTTTACTCACTTGAAATAACAATTATGTATACAGTAGTCGTTTTTCGAAGCTATTGTAACATGTATCTAGATTAATTTGAATGATTAGCCCCAAACACCTTTGTTTTTATTTGTTTCGTAATTTAATTAATTAAGTTGCTGTCTGCTTAGTCGGTTTTAATTTTAAAGTTTTTAAAAGCAAGATGTAAAATAATATAATAATATATCTAAGACTAAAATGTCATACATATTCAATTATTCATGAAAATACTCATAGGCTTTTTTAGGCCAGTCAGAATAACAGCGCTGCAGCTATCATCAACGTTGCAGCATCATGCTGAGACTGGTCCTAGTTTTACACCTCATGGAACTTTTAGCTATGTTTATTTGTAATTTTAATATTTGTTCATGTAAGTATGTGCAATGAGGTGCAACATAAATAGTTTTTTCTTTCTTTCTAAGTTACCCATATTTAATTTAAAAGCCATAATTTGACCAACAAGATAGCTAGATTATTAAATAAACGTGGCAATGAGAGTAAATAAACTTACATTTGTTAGGATGCAGCGGCGAGTAGGTGCCGTCGTGGTTCTCTTTGACCCGCAGCATGTTGACTCTCTCACCGTCGCGGAACACTAGCACTGTCACCTTACACCCACTGCTACTGCCCCATTCTGCGTCATCTCTGTAACATTATCATATCTTATCAGACAGGGAACTTTCACTTTAATAAGACAACTCCTGAGAATCTAACCCTGTGTCGCATGGACTTTTACAAACATCAATTTAGCCGACAAAAGAACATACAGACTCATTTAACTAGTAGGTTGTATAGTAAATAAATTAGATGATACAATCTACGTACCTGTTAGTGTCAAGTAGCCTCTCAATATCTCTCCAGGGCTCAGCATTGGGTGGAGGTGGCAGTCGTCTGGTGGATATGGGACCACCGCGCATGCCCAACACGAGACGCAAGCGAGCACCATCGCTAATCGAGTGTTCACGTAGCGAGGACGAATCATCCAACTCTTTTAGGTTGTATAGTAAATGCTGTTGGGACACTGGGATACCTGGAATGGACGATAGTGATTGTATTAGTAATTGTCAATAGCATTGTGTCCGTGACGGAGTAATAAAACATGGCTCTTATGTTATCCCGAGAGGGTAGTTTTTCTTTTGTTTTGGCTAACCTTGTGACAAAAATTATTCAAGCCATGGGCCTCTGACTTCATGATTGTTAATTAAATGACGTTACGACCACAGTACGAAGACGCGATACTCAGCTATTCCGTAGATAAATGACAGGCTGTCATTCATCTACGGATGCCCTTGACGTTGCTTAACTAACGATATCTATACTAATATTATAAAGAGGTAAAGTTTGTGTGTTTGTGACGTTGTAGGGGGAATCTCTGGATCTACTGAACAGATTTTAAAAATTCTTTCTGTATTAAACAGTCTATTTATCAGGGAGTGTCATAGGCTATATAGTATCACGCTATCACTAAAAGGAGTGGAGCAGTAATTAAATATGTTTAAAAAGGGACGCGTTTTTTTCGCCGCCCAACGAAGTGGGCACGAGTCAGCTAGTCGTTTATAAATCAGTGAATGCAACTGTTTGTGAACGCTTTAATCGTGTCGTTAAGAGCGACTAAGAAAAGTACCTTCTAAACAATTCGAAAATAAAATAAGGAAAACTTACATAAATACACGGACAAAATATAAGAACAGAGTGAAAGGACGTACACGTCATCGCGTTTTCTGTGAATTTATCATAAAAGCACACTTGTGTCCCCATTACAAGGACACGGTCTCTAGTGAAGGAAGCATAATCGGCATATTAATAAGATGCTAACCCGCCGAATTGGTTTACGATTTTATGTATTTTTTTTGTATTTTTATTTTATTAAAAGTAAGTTACACATGTCATGTTTACCTTATTTTGTTTTCGTAGAAATAATATATCTTATTTTGTTATCGTAGACATAATAGGATCCTGTCCTTTGTCACCCTTTACGTTACCCACGGGATGAAATGGACCACCATGTATGGTCCATTACCATAGATCATTCACAGGACGTCCCGCGTTTTATCCCATAATAGGTGGGATAGGAACACCACATGAAGTACTGTAGTGGTAGTATTTACAATAGTATAGTATCCGAGTTTAGTAGGTCAGCCTATATAAATAATCCCAAAATAAAAAAGGGGTAAGGTAACATTGAAATAATTTCATTATAGTATAATAACATTAAACTCAATACATAAATTGTATTTCTAAAACTAACTTGGCCTAAATAACAAGCCCAAATACACCATTATAGCTACGTCCATTAGTTACAAATAAAATGTAATAATTTTGTATACTCATTCAAATTAATCTTCATTAGCTTTAATCTACTATAGATAGAAATATTTTCCTTTCTAAAATGAAAAACTGTCTTTATCTTTTAAGCAAATCGAGGTCCACTGCTGAACATAGGCCTCCTCCAAATATTACCACCCTGCGCAGTCTCTCAGCCTTTGGTTTCTCAACTAGGTAGCCTCAACGCGTGAGGGATTTCCCACCTACCGTCTTCTGATAAGGTCAGAATTATTCTCTCCCAAAGGCTGTGAGTTCTTCGCGCTATGTGCCCTGCCTACCGCCTCTTTAATCGGAAAAATGTCATTCACTTCTTATGGAATGTTCCAGAGACATTCTTTTTATTATACTTATCTAAATTCTATTAATTCATTGGTAATTATATATAGATAATTGTAGATTCATTTTTAATAATAGAGATCATCAGAAAAAAGAAATTAAATATGTTATAGTGAATTGTATGTACGCCGCTTCTGAGTATCATTCACCATATAATTTATTGATGGTTCGATTGCCGCTTATTCTAATTCTTTATGTACTTCAAACATTAGAAAGATTTGCCTTAGTTGGGGTTTTTGTAAACGTAAGTAAATAAAAGTATGTTTATCAACGGATAAACTTACTTTGGGCAATCATACTACAAACTCTGCTTAAGTTTAAAACCAGGTGGCATTATGTAAATTTGTAAAGAATGTTTCATTAGTAAATATCATTTAAATAATAACATTGAAAGTTAATTACTTCGGAGACGCCAGAGATAGCGCTAGAAAGAATAAAATATTGGTAATCATGGTCTCGTAATCTCCTTAAAAGCGATCAACAAATTTTAATAACGAGGTAAGTGTACGAGTGGTCTAGCGTTCAAAGACATCTAGGGGTTACACAGAAGACGAAGATTTAAATTTATTCATTGTTTATCCATCTAATTCAAAAGACATTCTTATCTGCGAATAGTACAACGCAAAGTATTCTAATTCCGTTTATTACGGCAAAAAAAAAATGTTTCGATTTATGGCATTACGCACATAAATAGCGTTATCGGTCGTAAAAAGTTTTGATCATCAAATACGTCAAAGCAGTTCTAGGTGTTATGCAACAAAATATTTTCACCTTACCTCATATAGTGACGAATACAGACGCTACGTAATTCGCCACAACCAATTTGGCAATGACTTTAGAGAAGTACGAGATTTAATAAACGACAATGTGTGCGTGCGTGTAATGGTGGAACTATCCAAACAAAGTGAATCAGTGTGCACACGCCAAGAGAAAATGTTATAATATAACACAATGCTATCTATTTCTAAACTAAACATAGTATTTTACTATGGGAACACGGAAAAATTATAAACTTTTTTGCAAATATTTATGTTTACGCACACAAAGATTTGCAGTGATCTGCAATCTAAGGAAAAGTGGAGTATCCCTACACTACAGATGTCGTAAAATCAATAGTTTCAATATGAGAAAATGAACACGACCTGCTTAAAACGAACGCATTAATCTAGACTCGACTATCAATTAAAATCCCTACATACATTGAATAAAATCCTGTACCAATCCGTCTTGCCAGCGGAGAATCAAAAGACTTGCCATGCTTCACAGAAAAACACCTGTTCATACAGTGCGACATGAATGAACAATAACAGATGCCTCCCTTGAAACCCAAAGTTGAAATAAAAAGCAATTATAAAAAAATCAGGTAGCAATCCTCTCAGTAGGTCAAGTTCCACTAAGAAGTCCCTGCAGTAAGAAGTATTTAAAAGAGTTGCCAAGTAACCTTAACCGTTCCATCTGATTTACTGTATAACAAGATTAAGTTCTACTGTATCTAACTATAAACGCATGTAACTAAGACACACGTCATGCAGCTACGTCACAATCTTTATACACAGATTACATAATACATAATTGTAATACCTACATGACATTTCTACGATAGCCTTAATTGTGCGTACACTCATAAGTTATATAATACACATGCATTTGATATTACGAAGCCAACTTGACATTTTTAGGTATTTAATTTGAAATAAGTTTAAGATCAGAGTAATCTGAGATCATTAGCTTAAACGTACTCCTTGGTCGCCATCCCAAACACTACAAATTGTCATCACTTAATAATTTAATTAATCTATTATAGGTAATTGGAAACTACATAGTGACATTCTAAGAATAATGATTTTTCGGTATCTTCTAGTCCCGAGGGGGAAACAAAATAGAAGATCGTCTAAATGGAACACGCCTTAACACCAAAGCATGTATCTAACACAAGAGGCCTGTTTTTAGGAGCATTGCAATAGATCTTTTACTATGTATGTATATTTCTTTCGCGTATCTCGTACTTTCCTCCTTCATGTAACTTAGGGCAAAATTTAGAGACCGCACTTGACTTTACTTTGAAGGAAAGTTCGACTTTGATACAAAAACGAGATATAAGGCCCAGATTCAGAGTCGTGACTTTACTTTCTTTCAAAGTAATCTTCCCAAAGTAAACTTTTCATGCGAAAAGTAATCTTTTCGCATGAAAAGTTTTTAATGTTTTTCAAATTCAGAGATAATAACTAGACTTTGCTAAAGTAAAGTCAAAGTGCGGTCTCTGAATCTGGCCCTTAGCCTACTTAAACCATGCTGTTCCCTTTTAGACACACTCTGGATATGATAGTGAGACCCAGTATTCTCAATGCGTCACTATGTTAAAGAATATTCTAGTATCTAGTACAATACAAAGTAAGATTCTTGTGTAAATCCAATTCCTACACGTGGAATGGTATTCCTATCGTTACTAATGGTATTACTGTTTAATGTTACAGCTTCTTAGAGCATCAATAACAATAATAATCCATTATACGTATAACTAAAGCACACAGGTGATTCAGATCATAACATATTTTCATATCGGCAGCAAGAAACTGTTTCCTAACTAATTTTGAAAGCGTATAGTCGTAAATCAATCATATAAATATAAGTACGAGCTCATACTATATGATCACTTTGGCAACTCATCAAAATTTGTAAAATCGTTGACCTGAGTGAGTAAAAACCGACTAGTCGGAGCCCACCTTTACAGTCCGGAAATAGAGCCAGCTGTTTCAGTGAACTTTGTAATTATACGCTTTTTACATTTACAAGGCCAGTGATATATCTTTAGTGGATTAAATTTGGGTTTATGAACTCTATGTAGGCAGTTGTAATAAGTTTCCATGGTGATCACACGGCCTCTTTAAGAGTCGTATTTATACAGGTCGCGGCACGAATCATGAACTTAAATGTAGATTAAAGTTTGGTTTATAAACCACATTGTAAAAATAGAATATTTGGGTATTGCGTCATCGGGTATTCCACGACCGTGTAGCGTTCTTTAGGTAATTTACTGCTACGCAAAAGTCGAGGGTTCTGTTCCGGGACAAGTAAGACAAATGTATGCAAAGAACATGGCTTTTTGATTTGGTCTGTTTGTTTCCTGTGTATGTTTCCTATTTACAAACAAAAATTTTCATTTCGTACTACATAGCGATGCGTGAATGTGGTGGTATTCTTGCTATCAAGAACTATGATATGGAAATAAATAAACGAACGTGTATTTCTATCAATTTTTGATAACCTTTATATTTCCTTCCTTTTGCGTCGTCTCCAAGGGTAATACGTCGTACATCGGAAACGTGCCAGCATTACCTGTCATGTAATTGGCATGCGTCTTTGCCTCAGTGATAAGATGACATTATTCAATGTAAAATTAGTTAAATAATAAACTTTTAATAGATTTTACGTGTATTATGAGTGCTTTCTATGTGGTGACATAGTATAAATACATAGTGTCGCTACTCAATCTAATTTAAAAGTTGTCGTTAAAGTCGCCAACGAAAAAAATTGCGAGAAAAAAAAGTATGAAAAATAGGTTTTATATTTTGTCTTGTCCAGCAACCATGTTCGTCTCCGTATATGGAGAAAGGCTGTCCCACTCAACAAGGGGACACTAAAAGGCTGTTATAATTATGAGTATTGAAATATCTACCATAAACGAAGTGTCTGTATACAAATAAATGATGATTTGTTATAAGAATTTAGTGTAACTTCATTATTATTCACTATAGTAGTCTATAATTTAGAAATCATTATAAAACTAGAACATTGTTGGTGTCAATAAAACAGGAAGTAATGATATCCAGGTCATGAGAACTAGACCTGAAAATATAATTAAGGGGTGCTTTGCCCTTTAATTAAATTGATGAATTTTAACTATATGTCATCTTTTACATTAGGCATTATGTTTTGATTATCAAAATGACCATATTTTGAGGACTTTTCAACCACAATTACAGAACTCATGATAATTATTTTATAAAATATTTGGGTTTCTATATGAATAGGTTTTGTGTTCTCATGACTCTCTGAGTTTTAATCCCAAAGTTGAAATAAACTTGAGAGATTCTTTATATTCATTTTGACTTAGATCCTATAACATCATTAGCTGAAAAAGTATAATTACTTACAGAAGATAAAGAGTGTTTAAAAATGATTCACATCATTATAGACATCTCAATTATTACAAATTAAGCCCTATTTTAGAACCCATATCAGCAAATAGATATGATATTAAATGTAGAACATTTCACCACAAAAGCAGCCAATCTATATTATGTGGTGTATTGTTTCCTGTAAAACATTAATAGGTACCTAGACAAACTAAACTATGTCAGTTATGCCCTGTATGTGGTTATTTAAAAATTCCATTGTCACCATATCATAATAGATTTTTTATCATAATTTATCTTTGAGTTATCAAGCACATTGACATGGTTCTATTTATGAATGAGGGTTCCTACAACTCTCATGAATGAAATTCCTACAATACAGGATTTCATCCTTAGGGGATAGATCTTTGTCATTTTTATTAACACAATTATATTGATAAGAATTCAGAACAAAAAATCCTATACTTAATATAGGTATATATTTATATTATTGACAACAATAAGGATTGTATCCACATATAATTATGATTGACTTTATGGTTGCATCTTTTTATTTGAATACCGTGAGGTCACTAAGTATTTGATGCTAACTGTACTATCATTTGTGATTTTTTTAATAGCAATTATATTATGAAATTACATAGTGAATAGTAGCAAATTCATTAAATAACTATCATGTTTTTATGAATCATTTGTTATGTATTACAAGTAGTGTTATTAATTAGACAGGATCTATATTGATAAGTTTAATTTATAATTATTGCTACTATAACATAATGTATGTTTAGATAATGCTGTTACTTTTTAATTGAGCGGTATTATTATTAATTAAGTATTAAAAAGATAGTTTGTTTATGTATATCTAGTCTCATATCTTTTATCATATTATCTTTTATCATATTATGTTTTTTATAAAAGTTATTAAATAGGTATGCTAGAATATTATATTATTTTAGCATACCTATTTAATAACTTTTATTAGTATACTAATACCTCAATTTATTATTAATAAAGCCTTGATAATTAAGAAGCACCTAGATTAGTGCTTCTTGAATGTGTAATATACGCACAGGCAACAAGTGAAATAAATATTACTCTAGACTTTATAGCTACTAAACAACTATGAATAGATATTTATATAATTTCTACAATAATAGTATTGAATAGTTTTCCATATTTTGAAACAATATTAAAATATAATGAAAGTTAGGATTCAGTTTAATTAATATAAGCAAAATATATACATACATAAATATTGTAGTATACATAGGTACTTGCTCACTGATAAACAGTAATAATTCATAATTATTACTGTTAATTTGTAATGAAATCATATTTAATATAGGTAAATCACCTGTATTGTTCAATAATAAGCTTAAGTATGTTAACATTTAATAGTTGTAGCATGCTACAATGAAGAGCATTTAAGTAAAAAAAAAATTATATGTATTTAAACAATTCAATAACATCATACTAATGAAATATATTATTATAATACCCTACCATTCTAAGAATATCCTACTTATATTATAGAATATCCTACTACCAATTATAGAATAAATATCCTACTAATAAATTATATTATGGTGAACATAAACATGCCAACAACAAAGAACCAACATTGACCTTCGTAGTAAATGTTTGTTTCTTATCAGGGAATTCCCTAAAGTGTTTACCCATCACTTAACTGCATGCTGATCATTATTTCTAAGAAATAAATAAATAACAGCTAAAATATTAACATTTATGTCAAAATTTTATCAAATTTATCTTGAAATTTGGAAATGATAAAAAATTTAAATACTAAAATAAAATAATCTCAATTTATGATAAGTTGAATGATATTAAGACTGGTCAATAGTTGAGTTCAAAAGTTTAAATAATATAAGAAATGGAGTAACATCTCTATTGTTTTTTTAGTGTTTTTCATTGTTTGGAGGTATTGATAGGCAATAAAACATAATATTCAGTGCTAATGCTTAATTTATGATGACAATGTCATAGCATTGAGAATAAGTTAAGTACATAAATAGGATTATGTTGTTATTATTTCTAAAAAGCAAACCTTATTTTTTTTAAACATTGAACTAACAATAATCACAAGATATTCAAATGTTATTGTTATCCAATACAGCTCTTGCTCTAGTGAACAATTACATTAATTATCTATGTATAAATATGTACAAGTTTGTATACAGTATGAGTGGACTTGTTCCTTCAACATTATGCACTTTAATTCAATTACTTACTTGCATAATTTTAATTTTTCATTAATAAGTGTATCTCTTATTATATACATACTAACACAGTTTCTCGAAAGTTAAGGAAATGTTTATTATCATGTCAGTTGAACATACGACGCACAAACAGCACATTCTTTGTAGATTGTGGATGACGCATATGTAAGCATAATCGACAAACACACGTATAGTTGTGTAATACATAAAAAATCTTACCTTCTACCCTAAATATCTTCGATTTAATGGCAAATATAGTGTCCGTAGGCAAAACTGTCATTTCGAACGCAGTTCCAGTGAGGGTTTCAACGAGAACCTCCATCGTTGGCTGACTAGGTCCATCTTCCGTGTAACCTTTTGATCTATTCGACAGTCTTTCAGGGCATCCATGTTGTGACATTTCACACGCGGTACACAACAATTAACTACCTGCACAACATCGCAATTCACAGAAATGTTTTCACAAATGTTTGCTACAACTCAACAACCACACGATGACGAAGAAAAGTTACAATAACATTTACGGGCACACATATATCATACTTGATAAATTAATTTAAATTACAGTTTTAAATTAAAGAAAATGAGAATTTTAATAAGCTTTAAGTATTTTGCAACAAAAATATTATTTTAGTGAAATAAATTCTTATTTGTTCGTGACAGACGATTATTTTTTTCTGTTGATTGATGGCAATTGAGAATGAAAATGAATGAATCAGAACTCAGAAGGTCGCAGTCGTTCCGACATTCTATGTTCTGCCCATAGACTAAGCGTTCTACCGATGTGAACAATTTATTTTTAAAATTAATATTTCTTTATCCATTTGAATAAATAAAATAATTTCTAACCCTTACTTTCATGCCTGCATAGGAGACATGGCCCTCGTCTAGTAATATATGAACACTTTTTTGTTTTCACTGCACTGGTTGATATTGGGTTCTGTAATCCAAGAGTAAGGCTACCTACGCATTATGCGGTTAGCCGGAAAGTGTGTAAACGTCCGGCTAACCGCAATCATAAATATGCACGAGAAATTAGTTTTTATACGCACTACGATGCTGCTGCCGGCCGGCCGGCTGACGGCCAACCGGACGGTTGCTTATACACACTACGCGGGCAGATAGTGCTAGTTTGCGGTTGCCCACCATTGTCGATGTACTTGTTTACTGACGCTCACGTATTGAATTGATAACAAAAGATCAATCGATTTCGATACAGTAAAATTTATTATGGAAGTTCAAAATAGGCCAGCAATGTGGAATACGAAATCCGCAGATTAATCTGAAAGAAACTTACGTTCAAAAGCTTAGGAAGAGTTGGTGGATAACGGACTTGATTTATCACAGGATAAAAAAGAAATGAGTCTTTGAAATGAGTCGATCCAACCGCAAACAACCGACGGTTTCTTAACCCCACAGTCCGGTTGCGGTTACGGCTACCTGCTAACCTGCTAGCCGCAAGCGCTACCGCATCATGCGGTTAGCCGGACGGTTATCCGCATTCCGGCTAACTGCATAATGCGTAGACAGCATATCTGTTTTACATATTGGAATAGGGTAATGTTTTTGTTTTCCATAACATTTAATGAAATATTTAATAAAATCAATAGCATGTACAGAATTAAATATAAGTTTCCGTTGTTGTAAGGCCTTATACTTTTTTTTCTATTTAAAACTATTCAGTATTGGTAATTGAATTTGAATTACAGTACTCGCCAAATATCTTGGCAGGCCGGGCTGAAGTTAGCTATCAGAGAAGTACGCGCATGATATGAACAAATGAAACATTGACCGCACGAAATGATTGATTAATAATAACTAATAAGTACACTCTGTCTATAAAGTCCTGAAAATAAATGAGGCCGCCACTGTGCTACACGTAGCAACCCTATTTAGTCTGAGAAAATAGTTTTCATACTAGTAATTTAGTGAAATAAAATAAGTAATTTTGAAACACATTATATCTAATACTCAAGTAAGAAATTCAAACAACTTATAATGAGATAATTCATTTCATTGGTTGAAACCCTAAGTGATTGAGAAATTTGAATAATGTTATAACATGACCTTTAAAGAAGTAAAGTAGTGTTAGCCCTTTAAACATTTTAGATGACGATGTTTTATTTCTGTTTTATATGCACTATAGTCAAGCCATTTTAAATTTTGACAGTTGTTTTGAGCCATAGAATGTAACATAATTTAGTGTAAGAATTTTGAGCCATAACGTAATTTTTGACTTCTGCAAAACAATTATGTTCTATGGTTTAAATTTTAGTGCTGCTACTATATGGCTGCTGCCAAATGTATACCAAACTTAAAAAACTAAACTATAAATACGATATCGATTAATCACTTGTTATCTAAATCGACAAACCTCTTAATCGATTTCATACACCAACCCTAAACTACATGGGTCAAAATTCACCTATTAGAATGGTATAGGTATTAGAATAAATTAACGGATTGAATCAGAGTAATAAAAACGCATGTACACAGTTAACAAGGAGATTTATTCATCGCTTTCATCATAGGATTTTTTAAATATTCGATGTTGAGATAACTTTCGTTGCCACCTTCATCGTCATCACTAAAGCTTTCTTTGCTGCTGCTATTATCGTCAGTATTTGCCTCTTCTCTTGTAGTATTCTGATTCGAGCTTCTCGACGCGATGGCAACTGTTTTTCCAAGTTTCAGCTATGATGCTGCTGAAGGCCCTTTTTAGAAATTGCCAACATTTTGTGACCTGCGGGAACATAAATAGTTACTTGTTAGTGATGATTTTATAAAATATTCTGTTATTGTATATATCAATTCATCATCATCATAACTGGATACTTGGCCTACTGGTACCACGCTGGCCAGACGTATTGGTATAGGGTTTTATTTCAAGTTTTCTTTCTTTTTATTTCATAAAGATAATATTCACGGACAGTCCCTTACTCGGTTTTTACGACACCCATGGGATGAGATGGGGTGGTGATATATTGTATTCTTCCTTCGTCACTACACGGAAACTACTGATTTAGTAACTATACTAATATTATTATTAAAAAAGATTTGATTATTAGTTTATTTGGAGGGGCGTATAGGGGGCAAAGAGGAGTAGAAAGGGAAAATAGGCTAGAAACTATTATTTTAACTGTTTTATACAGTTCTTAATGAGAAAAATTACTATACAAAAGAATATGCTTTATTATACATAGTCTGGCCATAAATACTGTTACAATTAAAAATAAGAAAGATATTACATTTGAATTTGGAATCTGTCATTTTTATACGATTGTTCATTGTATTTTCTAATTTTGGCGCCAATACATTGTACAATATTTTGCTATATTAAAATGGAGTGGGGTGATAAAGAAAACCGAATCGCTGTGATTGCATTACACAAAGTTGGTATGGAGCCGAATGTAATTTTTAAAACTCTCCATACGCTTGGTATTAGTCAAATGTTTGTGTACCGGGCTATTAATAGGTACAATGAGACCTTCTCTGTTTGTGACAGAAAAAGATCTGGCCGTCCACGTAGTGTTCGTACGAAAATGGTGGTCAAAGCAGTAAGGGAAAGAATTCGAAGAAATCCTGTCCGAAAGCAAAAGATTTTATCTCGGGAGATGAAGATAGCACCCAGAACCATGTCACGCATTTTAAAAGATGACTTAGGACTTGCAGCCTATAAGAGACGCACTGGTCATTTTTTAACTGATAATTTAAAAAAGAATAGGGTGGTAAAATCGAAGCAACTACTGAAGCGGTACGCAAAGGGAGGTCACAGAAAAATTTTGTTTACGGATGAGAAAATCTTTACAGTTGAGCAACATTTTAACAAACAAAATGACCGTATTTATGCTCAAAGCTCTAAGGAAGCTTCCCAATTAGTCGACAGAGTGCAACGTGGGCATTATCCGACTTCAGTGATGGTTTGGTGGGGTGTTAGCTATGAAGGAGTGACTGAGCCATATTTTTGTGAAAAAGGTATCAAAACATCGGCACAAGTGTATCAAGATACCATTCTTGAGAAGGTAGTTAAACCCCTTAACAACACCATGTTCAATAACCAAGTATGGTCCTTCCAACAAGACTCAGCGCCGGG
Source organism: Schrankia costaestrigalis (assembly GCA_905475405.1). Lineage (NCBI taxonomy): Eukaryota > Metazoa > Arthropoda > Insecta > Lepidoptera > Erebidae > Schrankia > Schrankia costaestrigalis. The sequence goes on along the minus strand of FR997843.1, from coordinate 1,088,121 downwards.
TCATAAAGCTCGGTCCACGCAGTCTTGGTTGGAAATGAACGTTTCGGACTTCATCAGAGCTGAAGACTGGCCGTCGTCTAGTCCCGATCTTAATCCGCTGGATTATGATTTATGGTCAGTTTTAGAGAGTATGGCTTGCTCTAAACGCCATGATAATTTGGAGTCCCTAAAACAATCCATACGATTGGCAGTGAAGAATTTTCCCATGGAAAGAGTGCGTGCTTCTATTGATAACTGGCCTCAACGTTTAAAGGACTGTGTTGCAGCCAATGGAGACCACTTCGAATAAGCTTTTTATATTTTGAATTGTTTTATATTTATGTATTAAACTAACACACTGTAAAAGTAATAAATATTATTTGCAATAAAAAAAAATGTTTTTTCTTCGTAACAATATTTATGGCTAGACTAGGTACAGGTTACCTTGTATGAAGAATGATAAATAATGTCTTTCCTTAGTTCTTCAAGCAAATCTCGATTTTTATATTATTAGGGCATTTCTTGTAGGTCTATTGCATTCAAAATTTTGCGTAGAACTTCAAGACTACAATTAAAATCCATCACAGTTCTAGCTATCACCTGCAACTATCTGAGGGTTGGTTGGAGCCTGAAATTTTACAAAAGTTATGTTGATTAAACATTTGATTGTAGTTTTACAATAAATTTAGACATACCTAGACACAAAATACAGGCAAAGAATGGGATGGAAAGAATAACTGCAATACCTAACTAAAATTTATTCAGTGTTAAAATATTAACTAACAAGATATCATTTAACATGGAGTTACTAAGAACTAAATAATAAAAAAAAATAAAAAATATTGCAATTAATTATATTCATTGTCGACAGACCAGTTGATGCGAAAGTGACATCCTTATTTTAGTTATCAACCGTAATATAGACATAAAGCAATTAATTCAACTTCAAATTTGGGATAAATCTTGACTGAATTATGCTAATGCAACTGATAAATTATCAGTTGCATTAGCATAATTTGTCATTAATTTGTGTTGATACATTATCAGTGATAATGTATCAACAGAAAAGGTCGTACTATAATTTATAAGTTATGTATGTCTTTACTAACCATATGGATTGTATTATCTGAAAATAAATAAATTGAATTGAATTGAATAATATTTCTTACTTTCAATGTCAATCTTACCTAAAAATATGCTATGTACGCAATGCCTGTTTTTGGTCTCTAAATGTCAAATGGAGTGAATTTATTACTTGAGACAGATTACAAAACACAGTAACACGATTACATACCCATCAAAGTTGCAGTTCGCCCATAAACATCAGCCAAATCACATATAATTCGACCAGCTTCGTGCTCCGTCAAACATCATATAATAACTTTAAAAATCACTTCCCGCATGCCACTTTGATTTGCTTTACTCATTGTTTATGTTGTTCTTCGTAAGTCAGTATTAGTTTATTGTAGATTAATAACATAATAAAAATCCCAAAATGAAAACCGTTCCGCAACTTCTACTCGATGACAGCTCATGTACAAGTCTATTTTGAATTTCAGTGTTGCCAGACACATGAACAATTTAGTTCCTCAAACTTTAATTTCTTGACTTTATAGACAACCTGTAATTTCATCTTATCCATTAAATATTTCAATTAAAATATTTAGCTTTATCTGGGTTTTGATATTATAATGAGACTAAAAATAGTTCTCTGCCTACCCCGGACGGGATAAGGCGTGAGTTTTTGTATGTATGTAAAAATAGTTTGAAACAACTTTTGAAAAACAATACATTTGAAGTATAGCAACATTATGAGTGAACGATAGGAAATCGTTCAATGTCACCGATCTAGACACTTGTCTATGTCTAAAATTTCTTTTCCGTTGTTCTTCGTTCACTGAATCGGAGGTTAGAAACATGGTGCGTAAACTTTTTAGAAATAAATAATCAAGTAACATGCTAATTATTAATAAAGTTACCTTCGTACTATAAGAAAGTGCTGAAAAAGATTACTTTCCTACATTTTCTGAAATTTTTGTGAAGTTGAGAATCTCACGCGTCACCATTTTCATTCGGAACATGTGGTCTGCAATAGTAATTTCTGTTTCCAGACTCGTAAACGCCGTAATGGGGGACGCGCTAAGCACGGCCGTGGCCACGTGAAAGCTGTAAGATGCACCAATTGTGCCCGATGTGTGCCCAAGGATAAAGCGATCAAAAAGTTTGTAATCAGGAACATCGTCGAAGCGGCAGCCGTCAGAGATATCAATGAAGCCTCCGTTTATGCATGTAAGATTTATTTTTAGTAAATACTTTTATTTATAGCCTAATTCTTAATTGTTATCTATGTTATTACTCTATTTGGTGTAGAAAAAAACATCAAATGAAATGTATAACCTAAAAGTCTTCAGTCATTTCAGTGTCTTTGTCATGGACTACTTTAATTAGCATGGTTTCATTATTTCATTAATTATTGATCATATCAATAATAGAATAAGTACAGAGTTTTGTAGAACTTGTTATCAATTTCCAGACAGCAATAATGAAATAAACTCATCAATCCAACAGTTTAAAAACAATGAACGACAATGATAATTATGCATGTGTAATAAAACCCTAAAAAAGCTGTGTTACCTTTAATTCTTGATTTGCTATAAATTAAGTTCAAAATTCGATATCCTAGGCAGAAACTCTCATCCTGTGATACCTTCATACAGTACGAGAGAATGCAGGTTCTTAGGCTCTATATTAGGCCTTTCAAACACTTACATTATTACTGAAATCTCCAGTTATATATAGAAATTCTTACATATATTAACTTACACTTGTTTACTACTGTAACATTCTGTAATTTTAAATAGTATTATTCTCATATTAAAATATGTTTTTTCCTTAACAGCATTCCAACTGCCTAAGCTGTATGCAAAACTTCACTACTGCGTCTCCTGCGCTATTCACAGCAAAGTAGTACGTAACAGATCTAAGAAGGACAGGAGGATCCGTACACCACCCAAGAGCACCTTCCCTAGGGATATGCAACGCCCACAGAATGTGCAAAGGAAGTGATGTGATTTACATTAAATTTTAAAACCAATCATATTTTTTATTTAATAGTTATTATACATAGTTTCCTTTTTATTTTAATGAAAGCAGTACTTTACCAGCTTTCAAACTTATATGAGAATTACATTACAGGAGGACCTTCATATAAGTTTAAGACCTGTGTCATAGTTGCATAGGATTTTGGCAAGGCTTGGTTTTTAGTATAGTTGTTACAGCCAAAGTAATAAATATGAATATTATACATAATAACTAGCCATTATGTATAAGAACTACTCAATTTTGATAAAGTGATAAATGTCGCAGAATTAATCACATTAACTAGCCATTATATATGTTATAGTCAAAACTCATAACCACTTTTCTGGTTTTTTTAGTCAAAAGTGGTTTTGACCATTGATGTTAGTCAAAACTCATTGATTTATCTGACAAAAATACAATATTATGGCAAAAGTCAAAAACAGTTGGTTAGGTTAGTACGGTGACCAAAGGACGCACGAGCCGAGCGAGCGTGCCGCGGTAGCGGCCGGCGAGTGCTAGAATATAGTAATATGTACTATATTCAAGTTTTACATAAAAAAAATTCTTCGTGCGTCCTTTGGTCACCATACTAACCTAACCTAACCAACTGCTTCTGACTTTTGCCAGTTAAAAGGTAAAATGTAATGAGTTAATCACTTTATCAAAATTGAGTAGCCCTTATACATAATGGCTAGTTATTATGTATAATATTCATATTTATTACTTTGGCTGTAACATAGTCACCAAGTCACTTACAATATTTGACTCCACAATAAATAAAATTGAAGATCAATTCAATTTTATTTATTGTGGAGTTAAATATCGTAAGTGACTTGGTTAAGGCCCAGTAGTGTCTTTTGAGGCTAAATATAACACAAATAGTTTCAAATCCTATCTAGGTTTTATTAGTTTTCATATGAAGGCTAAGGAGGGGCAATGAGGTCACTGAGGCTGCACAAGCCTTCCTTCTAGCACTTCATTTATTTTCATCAAGTCATTGGCTCTTATGGCAGCTGATTTCTTTTAGTGGGTATTGATCCTAATAGTTCAATGTTGAGAAGATAGGTAATCATTGACTCAAGCCAAGTTGGGCAGGGCTACAGCATTACCGCGAGATAAGACTTGCAGTATAAAATGTGTGATCACTAAATTCCTTATCAGAAACTCAACACTACAAAAAGGCAATTAAAAGTTTAGAATCAACTATCTCTGGCTCACTGTTACAGAAGTGTACGAGGTCACAGGTTCGAATCCCATGTTTGTGCGATCAGCTGAATGTTATCCTGAGTTTGGATGTTTTGTGTCCGTTAAATGGATGTCTGTGAGTTCCTCGCGACTTGGGGCTAGTCTTTTTAAAAGAGAATGTCTATGTGCAAATAATGATCATACTTTAATTTTTCATTCCACATATTTTAGAGTTGGTCCACATAGCTTCAGTCTCAGGACTAGTCGTCTGAAGATATTGTAGATTCATGATTTGGTGATTAAGATGCCATCGCTATTTTGAAGTAGCTTGCTGCTACTTTTAGATACTTCAATCAAAATGTGGTCTTCCATATGGCAGCCTTATAAGATGCATGGAATGACCTCTAGTGACAGAGGGCAACAGACTTGTAATACCATTCTGGGCTTGCATTTCCACGATCTTCTTGATTAACCCAGCAAAGTAATAGGCAAAACTTTACGAGTTTTTCGAGATGTGCCTTGTTCTGAATAATAAGAATATAAAGGGTAAGACAGAACAGTTGCTATTTTAGGGCCAGATTCAGAGACCGCACTTTGACTTTACTTTAGCAAAGTCTAGTTATTATCTCTCTGAATTTGAACAACATTAAAGTAATCTTTTCGCATGAAAAGTTTACTTTGTAGTAATAAATAATGAAAGTAAACTTTTTTATGCGAAAAATTACTTTAATGTTGTTCAAATTCAGAGATAATAACTGGACTTTGCTAAAGTAAAGACAAAGTGCGGTCTCTCAATCTGGCCCTTAGGGACCTTGTCGATCGCGCATATAACTTGCCAAGAGCCGAAGCAACTTAGGTGTAAAACCGATGTTACCCAGCTTCTGTTACAGCATATCATTATCTACGCGATCGAAAGCCTTTTTCAAGTCAAGTCAACATCGCCCTGTATTGTTTTATCTAGATTTTTCGAAATTAAATCAACCAGCGTTAAGAGATTTGTGTCAGCAGACCGCTTACAACAGAATCCATATTGCGAATCACACAAAAATGGCTTTTAAAAGCAGTCTGTGTAAAGCGCCGATTACACTACCCTACATGTAGGACACTACATGTTTTCTAGTGTAATCACATGTGCCTACATGTGTTGTTTGTGGCTGTTAGGACACTACATATCGGACACTGGCGTGTCCCGACCGCCCTACATCATGTAGTCTCCTACATGATCCGTCTCCGTCTACAAGATGTAGTGCCCTACATGTAGGGTAGTGTAATCGGCGCTTAAGATGGACTCGAACAATTTAGCTAGAGCCGACAGAAATGCTATTAGTATGTAGGTGCGTGTAGTAGGAGATAGAAAAGAAACAGTTTAAAGTTCACAGAAGAATAGAGTTTATTATGTACACCACACACACGAAGTAATAGAAGGAGTAACAGACAGAAAGAAAGTATAACAGTTTACAAGATAGAAGAAACACCAGTCCTAATAATATATAATCTAAATTTTTTTATATTTTATTATATATTATTAGGACTGGTGTTTCTTCTATCTTGTAAACTGTTATACTTTCTTTCTGTCTGTTACTCCTTCTATTACTTCGTGTGTGTGGTGTACATAATAAACTCTATTCTTCTGTGAACTTTAAACTGTTTCTTTTCTATCTCCTACTACACGCACCTACATTGGTGACCCCGACGTGATGTAAAAGAACTTAGTTTCGTCCGTTTTGATTTTCGACAGGACAAACTGAGCTTCCATCTGCGCGAACCATAAAGCTGGCTTCTCGGGGTAGAAAGGTGGAATTCGTACGCCCACGCGAAATGTCTCTAACCGCTTCTCGCCTTCGGTTGCCGCAGTATTCTTCACGCTGTCTTCCATCGTGCTCCGTCGGGTCAGTTGGCAGTTGGCCCGCCAGGCGCGATCACCTTCGCCTGGTCGGAGGATCCTCCCTTTTCGTTGGAGGCGTGGTGCTCACCACCGCGACCTCCACAAGTACATTGGAGGTATTACTAGACTTTGGTATTGGCCTCACACGACCTATCGTCCAACGATGAGGATACTTCCCGGTAGAAAGGGCTAGGTTTAGTATTGTTCGCAACCCTTTATAATAAAAGCTGAAAAGTTGTGCGGCCCCATGGAGCTACTAGCTTTTATACCTATTATGTCTATTTCAACGTCAGCTAGCGAAACTTTACTTATGTGTACATTACTAGAAGAGCTGTTCTGGTCGCTGCCAGATGAAAAGCTACAGTCTAGTACCGGTGCATTAGGAAGAAAGACACTAGAAAAATACTCAGCAAAGGCGCGCGCTCAACTAGCCCAACATATTCTTTTTCTTCTTCAATATTAACATATTCATATAAGAACTATACAAGTGAAGCAAGTAGAAGAGGAACTGCAGGTACATACAAGCGTAATTAACCTACAGATACCTTACTATGGCCAAACGGATTGATAGTGTTTTCTGTATGACCATACGAGAATAAAGTGCGTAAGCCTTAAATTAAAAATAAAACACTGTAATGAAAATTTTGCAACATAAGTAGTATATTCAGATTATAAGTATTCCGAGAAACATTAAAAACTTAACACAATTCACAAATTGTTATTTAGATATTTATTACAGTAAATGGTATCAGACTAAATTAATGGTACAAACTAACAGCAGAAAACAAACTATCTACCATGCATCGTGTCAATTCCTGGTAGATCACACACATAGACAAACTTTTTCGGTAAGGAACACAGAGTACAGCGATTTGACGGTAGTTAAACCTATGGTTCAATTTTTTAAGTCTGGAATATGATTGCATGAAAATTGGAAAAAAGTTGGTGCTGACCATCAGCACAGTTAAGTCAAATTCCTTTGGCGTAACAACATGCAGTCGCAAACTGATAACGACAGTTTTAGTAACCCCACTACCTTAATTTAAAACATAATCGAATATTTAGCATTTAGATTTGTCGCTAGACATTGTGATAGTGAGATAACTACAAGATTTTAGAGACAGAAAATTCAGACAATTTCATTTCTAGTACTGTGATTCTATAATCTGCAATGCAGTGTGTGTACTAATTTAAGAAATTATCAGATTAAAATTATCGCCATTAGAGCAACATCTTAGATATGAAGAACATACTAGGTGTCTTTCTATTTGTAAATTGCTAGTTTAAAAACCTTTAAAACAGTTGGTAACACTCATCTAACATACCATAGAGTTTGTTTATATACTATATTTTTACTGTTAGCACAATAGCCATTCCATTAATTCCTGTTCAATTCCAATAAGTATTGAAATGTTTAGGCAAACTGGTACATAATAACAAGCTATATTAAATATTATTTAAGATAATGATTTGTTTCACCAATAGATACTACTCATTATGAATTGAGATTGAGATTTTTTCAGCATGACTTTTGCTGAAAAAATCTAGCATACTGTATTTTTTTACAACAAAATTAGTATTATGTAATCTTTTATTAAAATAAAGTGAATATAAATAATAAATACGCTATAATTTGGATGATATCAAGGCAAGAGCTATGGGAGCATAGTGGTCATATGCATCTAGGGGATCAATAGTACCAGAATAGATAAATTAAGTTCACATTCTATTTTTAGTTACACAAATATTATTCCAATGTTATTTAGTTTATTTCAGTAACTTATAGTAAACCTAGCTCTAAATAAAAATATTTATATATTAATGAAAGTACTTATAATGACAAATTTACTTTACTTTTTGATGCTATTTTATTGATTTGCAATTTATTAAATTTTTAGTCAAATATAAAATTGAATTTGTTTATGTTATGATACCGTATTTTGGGTAAAATAGACAAAGCAGGTAAGTTATCAATGGTGAAACAGATCCTAATTTAAAATTACTAGAAATAAGTTACACTTAATTCCTTATCTTTGAACATCATGGTCCCTTAATTTTATAGATGGTCTGTGGTAATTTAGATATTGCAGGTTTATCCGCCATGTCTAATGCTTGCTTCAAGTTCTTCTCAAATACTTTCTTAGCATCACAGAATCCTTGTTTAGTCTTGCCAAATGAATTTGGTCCTGCAGATGTTGGTGTTTCTCTGAAATGTAAATGATGAAGTTAAAATTTTGATAACATATATTTATAAAATTCCACATGACTGATAATGCTTTAGAATTGAATAGAATGGTTAAGAAATCTATGTTATTTTATGCATGTAAAGACATCCTGTCCATATTTCTGTGACAGAGGGAGTAAGGCTATTTGACTTTTATGTGTGGAACAAATGAAATTGGTAATACATTTCTTGTTCTTGAAATTCATATTAAGTTTCATTATCACCCAAGCCTTTATTATTATGATTTATACAAAAATTTACAGACACAGAATGTTTGTGGCCGTCAAGTAGGTGGTTGCGGATTCCTCTTAAGAACTTATGTGATAAAAAGTTCCCGTGACATAGTCCTTGATCCCTATTGTGGGGTTAGTCTTCTGAAAACAAAAACAAACAAAAGTATTTAAAAGAAACATTCACATACCTTCCAATATTTCTCATTCTCATACGAGCTTCAGCAGGCATTTCCTCAGGCTCATCTTCATCCTCGTCATCATTAAATACCGCTGCTACCGTAGGTTTGGCAACAGCTTTAGCAGGACCAGCCAAGTTCATTTTGATTGGTGCCTTTGGTTTGTTAAAATCAATTGAGATTTTAGTGATACGTGGAGGTGGTGGAGGAGCCGGTACTTCCTCTGTTTCATCCCATTCTTCTGATATTTTACTTCTTGTATCTAAAAGTTTTAATAGTTATTTTAGATAATGCAGAGCTAATGCATAGAAGAGGATATAAAATTATATTTAGCACTTAATGATGTAATTTAATGATTAACTAATGTTTTTTCACTGCACTGACATACATTGATGTTATAATCGATTATGATAAACCACAAATTTGGTTGAAAATAATCGGTTGTTTGAACATCACTACAATACAAATTACTTGAAAGCTTATTAAAATATTAAAGACTTTAAATTAACCTTCAGGTTCCCTTTCTCTACTTCTTGAGGCTTTCTCGGGAGAGTAGTCCCTCCGCCTGCCTGGAGACCATCGCCGTGGTGACCGCGACCTCGATCGTCTGCGCTCTCTGCTCTGCCTCTCCTTGTGCGGCCTAGAATCATCGCGCGTGGATCGAGACGACCCTGCCAATGCGAAAACACTGGCAAAGATAAATAAAAATACGATATGTATTCAATAAAACTAAAATTGTATCTTGCTTTAAAATCTAAGTTTTTGATCAGTCAGCAAGTTTTAACTATTTACTTCATGCCTTTCTAATACCTTTATCGTAGTTGTGGTAACGCCCACTCATCGTAGATAGATATTTAAAATCTTCTGGATCATTAAACGTGTTATAAATACAAGGAAAATGTTATATATTCCTTACAATAGACTTTCAACAATAGTCAACAAAATTCACACACTTCAAAAGCAAAGACAAATAGACTCTTGACATGTTGCTTGTCATTTGTCTATGCTGCAGAAAATAATAAAATTATAAAATAATGCCCTATTTTCTAATATTTGATATTGTATTTTGCTATTAAAGAATCAGTATTATATTAATTTTTGAGATAAGCGACAAGCAACGTCTCTATTCCTTGTCTTTCTGGGTTTATTATTCAATTTATTAATCATAATGTAGCGTATTAAATTATTTTAAGAACAAAAGGTGCCTAACTCTAGGGGAAAAAGAAGTGTGTTTAATATATTTAACATGTAAAATTAAAAAGGAAGGAGCGTTTTGTTTCATTCAATGACGAAGCTTTTGACTATGGCCGCTGCGCCTCTTCTGTCTGCCTGTTCTGAATCTGAAGTGTTTTGTCTGTCAGTGTCAACTGTCAACATTTGACATGACATTATTATCTAACGATAAACAGAAAATTAAATAATCTTTTAGTGGCATTCTTGTTTCGAATGTCGGGGTGGAAAGTTCTAGAAGCGATTGATCTGTCAAAAAAAAAAAATTGAGTGTGATTTATTTTTTGACATTTTTCTTTGATTATTTTAATATATTTTATTTTATAATTATACATATTTAAGGTATAGTTTTTTTGTTAATTATAGTATAGTGGGAAGTGGTTTTACTAAAATGGAGGAGGATGATATTCCTCCTCGACCGCCAGACCCTCCGGATCCCGGTAAGGTTTCTATTTCTAATAATAAACGTCGACTTGAGCCTAGCTCTCAAGTGCCTACTAAAAAAGCGTCATCATCTATTGATGATGTTCCTTCTATCGACACTCAATTTACGGATCCAGCGATGGTTGTGGGGGCTTTAAGTTACTCACAATCTGACGCCGGCCCCTTTATTATCCATGTATCAAAAATTGATCAAGATGCAGGCTCTTCCATTAGACCTATTAAGTTTGGCCAGTTTTTAAAATCTAATAAAGTTACTGACATTTGTCGTGATGGCGTTAGGAAGGTTGGAAGAAACAGAATTTCGGTCCAATTTACTACTGCCGATGCGGCCAACAATTTTTTAGCCCTTCCACTTTTGGCTGCATACAAATACGCTGCAATTATTCCTACTTTCAGCATTACACGAATGGGTCTTATTAGACAAGTCCCTACGGACATCTCTATGACTGAATTTGTTCAGTCACTTGTTTTGCCGACAGGTTGTGGCAATATATTAAAGGCGCGACGTCTCAATAGAAAAGTCTGTGACAGTTCTAATAATACTACTTGGGTCCCGACACAGACAGTTGTTGTCACCTTTCGTGGGCAAATGCTGCCTACGAAAGTATATTCCTACTACACAGCGTTACCAGTAGAATTGTATTATTTCCCCACCATTATTTGCCACTCATGTTGCAGATATGGTCACACAAAGGCTCAATGTCGTTCAAAGCCCAGGTGCTTTCGTTGTTCTAAGGAGCACTTTGGTGATACATGTGATATTGAAGAAACAGAATCTACGTGCTTACATTGTTCTGGTCGGCACTTTGCCACTAAAAACTCCTGCCCAGAATTTGCTAGGCAAAAGTCTATAAAAATGACAATGTCACAAAACAATATTTCGTATATTGAGGCTTCTCAACAATTCCCGAGAGTTGATAGGTCGTACGCTGCGGTCACGCAAGAGGTCAGTAGACCTCGATCATTTTTATCACCTTTAACTCCATCTCAGTCCTCGTCTTCCTCTTTTTCTTACAGAAACACTAAAGTCCTTCCACCTAAATCCAGAGCTCCGTTGGGTAAATCTTATGATAGAGTTGCTCTTCAAAATATTGTATCAACACCTCCATCTCAGCTGCACAATGGTTGTGCAATTAATAACAGTTTGCAATCAGAAACAGGTCCCCAATGTGCCAATACGTTGGAATCCCTGATCACTCTTCTTCTCGAATTTATTCTTTCAAATTCTCAATCATTACCGTCCAACGTGGCATCTAAACTTATACATTTAGTTTCTCTTTCTTCCAGTAATGGAACAAACTCATCTCCTGCAATGGAATTGCCAAAGCATGCGTCGCAAGAAGCATGAACTTTTAGATCTTATTTCTCAATTTAATCCCTCAGTCATTGCTATCTCGGAGACTTGGTTGAAACCTGGTTCCCGATTTCGGGTGCCTGGTTTCTTCTGCCTGCGGGATGACAGGGCTGATGGGTATGCGGGTTGTGCTTTGCTCTTAAAGCGCGCTCTTTCTTATCTTCCTATAACCTTTCCCTCTCACCCTCCTAATATAAATATTGTTGGCGTGAGAACTGTAAATATCTCTTTTATTTCTTTGTATATTTCTCGCCCTCATTCATCCCTTATAGCCGATATCCAGTTGCTTCTTTCATCTGTATCGTCCCCAATGGTTGTGATGGGTGACTTTAACGCCCATCATACTCTTTGGGGTTCCGCGAACTCTGACTTATTTGGTCTTTCTCTTCTAGATTCCTTCTACGAAGTTGGTCTGTGTGTTATGAATAATGGTGCTCCTACGCGCAGGGTATATCCTTCCCAGAATCCTAAAAGTGCGGTCGATCTTACATTATGTTCGCCATCGCTTACCCCTCTTTTTTCATGGAGCATCTTGCCTCTAACTTTTGGTAGTGACCATTTCCCTATTTTGAGCACCCTTACTACCAGTGTAATTCCCTTTTGTAACTCTAATCCCTCTCTAAAATACAAACTATCTTCTGCTGATTGGCCCTCTTATTCGGCTACCCTTGATTCAAATTTACAAACTGTTGTTTTTGATCCCGTCGATGTTGATCCCTTAGAATCATATAACTCTTTCGTTGATGCTATTCTTTCATCTGCTTTGCTTCATATTCCTAAAAAGAAACCTTCCAAGTCTTTTAGGATTTCCCCCCCGTGGTGGGATTCTGAATGTACAGAAGCCGTTCGTGCTCGAAAAGAAGCTGAATTGTTATATAATTCGTGCATGAACGATCAAAATTTTTTCAACTTTCAAAATGCTTCTGCTCGTTTCAAAAGATTAGTTTTATCTAAGAAAAGACTTGGTTGGCAAAAGTTTTGTGAAAATCTATCTCCAAAAACACCATCTACTATAATCTGGAACCAAATTAGGCGCTTTAGAGGAGCAATGAATAGTACGGATGTGCCTTCCATTGACTCTTCATCTTGGCTGGAGGTATTTTCGGACAAACTAGCACCTAGTTTTGTTCCTTCATATGATTTCCTTCCTTCTCCGAGTTCTTTTCTCGTCTCTACTAATACATTCGATCGTTCCTTCTCCTTTGATGAATTGTCTTTGGTCCTAGGTAACTTGTCGGACTCTTCTCCTGGAATAGATGGCATCCCTTACTCATTTATCACTAAATCTTCCGTTCGCACAAAACAAATGTTTCTAAACCTTATTAATTATTTTTTCGATTATGGTATTGTTCCACTACAATGGAAGTCTCAAATAATTATCCCTATCCTTAAGCCTGGTAAAGATCCTACGGATGGCAATAGCTACAGGCCGATTGCACTTTCCTCAGTCTTGTGCAAAATTACTGAACACTTGCTGAGAATCCGCTTAGAGTGGTTTGTAGAAAACAAATCAATTCTGGCGGATTCTCAGTTCGGGTTTAGAAAGGGTCTCAGCACAATGGACAATTTGTCCTTACTAACGGTAGACATTATAACAGCCTTTAAACAAAAAAAATATCTTACGGCTGCTTTCCTGGATGTGGTAGGTGCCTATGACAATGTCCAGCTTCCAATATTAAGAAATAAGCTTTGTCAGCTTGGTGTTGCTCCCAAGCTTATCCGCTTCATCTGCAACATTCTGATGGAACGTTCGGTAGTAGTAAGGTACCAAAACATTCTTCTTCCGCCTAAAACTGTCTGGTGTGGGTTACCCCAAGGTTCGGTCTTGAGTCCTCTGCTGTACAATATTTACACATATGACTTGGAGCAGAGCGTACAATGCTTCTGTTCCATAATTCAGTACGCAGATGATATCTGCCTTTATGTGATCGATGATTCTATTGAGATTGCGTCAAATAAACTAAATTCTGCCTTATGTTACCTTAATTCCTGGATGTTAGATCATGGCCTCTCAGTGTCCTCATCTAAAAGTTCTTCTATGGTTTTTACAAAAAAAAGATTGATTCCTCCTGTTGATCTGTTTATCGGTGAGGATCTAATTCCCCAATCTAATAGCTCAAGATTTTTAGGCGTCGTTCTCGACAATAAATTTTCTGGCTCTTTCCATTTTGATTATGTTTCCAATAAAGCCGAACGCAACCTCAACATTCTCCGAGCTTTGTCAGGAGTATGGTGGAGTTCTCATCCCTATTCTCAAAAACTATTATACAATGCAATAATTCGTAGTCACTTGGATTATGGTTCTTTTCTTTTAAACTTGTGTAACAAATCTTGCCTAAATTCTCTTTCCAAAATTCAATCTAAGTGCCTTCGTATTATTTTAGGAGCAATGAAATCGTCTCCAATTAATGCTATGCAGGTTGAAAGTGGAGAGCCCCCTTTAAATTTGCGTAGACAGTTTCTTGCAGACAGGTTTATTTTTAAACTTATTCAAAATTCTAGTCACCCTCTTGTTCCTAAGTTAAATATTCTATTAGAACTTTTTCAAAATTCAAACCCTGACAAACTCCCTTTTATCCTAACTAGTTATATTAAATTTTCCAAAATTCCTTATTCGATTGTTCAATTCCCTTTAAATCCGCTATTTAGTATTGCGTATGAGGCGCTTATTTATCTGCCAAATATTATTTTAGATTTTGGTGTTGATAAAACGTCTCTCTCCCCTAATACAGAATTCTCTAATATTTTAGATAATAATTTTAAAGATTGGTTTACATTTTATACTGATGCATCAAAACAATCTGTAAATAGTAATGTCGGTGTAGCTGTATGGATCCCTTTTACCAGAATTTTTTTAAGCTATAAATGCCCTCCTCTTTCCTCAGTTTTTACTGGGGAAGCTTTAGCTATTCTCGAAGCTATATTGTACATAAAATCCCATGGTCTCAATAACTCAATTATCTTTTCGGATTCTAAAAGTTGTCTCCAGGCCATCTTATCCAACCCATTTCATTCCTCTTCCAAACCTGTAATCCTTAAAATTAGAGAATCCTTATATGATTGTCATTCTTCCAATATTCTCGTGGCTCTAGCATGGATCCCTAGTCATGTTGGTATTCCTGGCAATGAGACTGTTGATTCCTGTGCTAAATCTGCGTCCCAAATTGGATCCCTTGAACTTTTCAAAATTTATTTCCATGATTTATGCCTCCTTCCTAAAACCATCCTTCAAAAGTCTTGGGCTCAGTATTGGGCTTCTTCAAAACATACAAAAGGCAGATTCTATGGTGAGGTCCAACCGGAGTTACCATCAGTTCCTTGGTTTTGTAAGTTTCGACATGCGAATAAATTAACTACGTCCACTATTTGTCGTCTCCGGTTGGGTCATTCATGCACTCCTGTCCACCTGGCCAAACTTAGGATTAGGGATAATTCATTGTGTGAATGTGGTCTAGACATAGGGTCTGCAGATCACATCTTTTTCAATTGCCCTGTTTATAGATTTTCCCTCTTCGACTGTCTCCCTTCTGATATCCCTCGTCCTGTTTCCTTAAAATGTCTCCTTTCCCGTATATTTAGTCCTAATATTGCTTTATGTTTATGTAAATATATAGCGTTTAATAAAATTAAATTGTAGATAGTTATGTAAGTTTGTGTTTTTTTTTAGCTTAATAATTTTGTATTTAGTTATCTTATTTATTTATTTTCGTGTATATAATTATGTTATTCTGTTTAAAATAATCATCCTGAACAATTGTTTCTGATTTGTTTTGGTTTACCATTTATTTGGTTATTAGCATGGATCATGACACTTCTTGATTAATGACATTACGAGCCCCAAGACGAGACACTGGCAAAATATGTGACGTTTCACATGAGGCCATTCACGAAGAAGTCAAGTCAAGTCTAATCTTTTAGTAAATTAAAATATTTAATTTTAAATTAAATAAACATTTTATCGTGTGTTTATGTGAAGTATAAATTTTATTGAAGTATTTGTTACCCTTTCTGCCTTATCAATATAGCAAATATACTGATAAAAGATGACAGAGAGAGTATTTATAGGTTAGGAATGTAATATTTACTAAACTTTTAGGTTTCCAACGTAATAAAAATTTGTGAAGATGTTATTTTCAAGTCGGTTTCAGTTTTATTTGAGCCGTGTTGATAAGTTATTGTATAGAAACTGTCGGTGTTTCTCTGATAAACTTCGTGTTAACTCTATGAAAGAAAAGATTAAGGGTGGTCCTGGTTTAAAAGAATTTATAAGTGAAAACTCTGAGCCAATATTGTTAGATAGTCCTCACATACCGTACCTGCTTAGGAACAATAAAGGGACAAGAAAACGTAAAGTTTTCTTTGATGTTTATGGATGTCAAATGAATTTAAATGATACAGACATAGTTTGGTCTATTTTGAAAAAAGAAAATTTTGAAAAAACTGATGTGGAGGAAGAAGCAGATATATTTCTTGTAATGACATGTGCCATCAGGGAAGGTGCAGAGAATAAGATATGGCATCGTCTGGACCATTTAAGAGGTTTCAAAAGACGTGCTAAGGATAAATCAGTAAAAATAGGTATTCTAGGGTGTATGGCCGAGAGACTGAAAGAGAAATTAATTGTTAAAGAAAAAGCTGTTGATGTTGGTAAGTAGAAATATTCTTATTGCTATGATAGTATTTTTAAGTAACATAAAACATGTGTAATATATAAAGTTTTATTAGTCTTTGCACTTTTGTGTCTATTTACGGCATTGTATTTCTTAAATAAATGGACCAAATGTATTGATCTTTTTTATGGTTGTATATTTAAATACTTTAAGATATTTTTGTAGTAATAAATAGTGTATTATCATGTTTTACAGTGGCAGGACCAGATAGCTACAGAGATTTGCCAAGATTACTAGCCTTAACTGAGAGTGGACAGACAGCTGTCAATGTGCTGCTATCATTAGACGAGACATATGCTGATGTAGTTCCTGTAAGAATAAACCAAGATAGTGTGTCTGCTTTTATGTAAGCTTTTATTTCATTCATTTAATATCAGTTTAGTATCTAATAAGTGACTACATTTCATTTTATATTAATAGATGCTATCTAATATTATGTTGGTGCTAAATTTGTTTTCAGTTTTAGTTTTCTAGAGTTGTAGAAATTAGAATAAAAAAATATAAGGAGAATTGAATCATGGTGGAAATGAAACAGAGAATAATTTAAGTTTGAAATTAGTGTAATAATAATCATCATGTATCCCAATCAACATCCAGTCCTTGACATAGAGGCGTTCTCTAAATATTTACTCTTTACTCAATTCAGTGCCCAGTGCAATAATAATAATTACTATATATTTTTATATCCTTTAATTCTATTGTCCCCTGATTGTTAAGGGTTACATGTAATCCTTTTGTTTTATTTTTTTGTTGATATATCTGTGAGCTTACCCACAGTATTTATAAGATGAGATCGGGGGTGATACCTTGTATTTTCACATAAGAAAATAAAGTGCCTTGGTGGCGCTGCTGTTGCCCATGCGGCTATCGTTCAAGAGGTTGCGTGTTCGAAATATTTGTGTAATCCACAAATGAGAGTCTAGGCCCCTAGTGCTGGTTAATTCGATTTGTGCGGGAGTTGATTGGAATCAACAACCTGCTTAAGAATTACATAAATTACTTGTTTTCATTTGTGCGTACGCCCAGCGGAATGTTGTTGAATTTAAAGATTTTAAGTATGCAGATATTTAGTGTGATACGTAGCGTAATTGTGTACGGTAAAAAAAAAATTGTGTGCGCAGCCATTGTGGAGAAATTTCGTCAAAACCTGATTCCGCTGGGCGAACGTTGTAAACGTTGTCCTGGCGGCACTTTTTTTGAATCCATGGACTTAGAAGAAAAGAAATGTGTCTAAAAATTAGTTTGAATTTGTGTACGATTGTGTATGTATGAATAAAATTAGTGTATGCATAAACTTCGGAGATATTCAAGTTTCCGCTGCGCGAACGTTTGGCCATTTGCTAGTTTTCATATAAAGCGCTTATATAGAGAGCTGTAGATTTTTACATACGTTGTTTTGAATTTGTTTACATAAGCGCATAAAACAGATTTAGAAAAAAGCGTAGGCTTTAAAAGATAAAAATATAAACGTAAATTACGCTTATTAGGTCCTAGTTCGTATAGTATACACTTTGGGGTTAAGATTTTCACGTTTATACAAACCTTGTAAGTGTCTGCAACATGTTGCCAAGTATCAGTGATTTTCCGTTAGTAATTAAAAAGTTATAGGACTATTCACCATAAACAGAGCACTGTTTACAAAGTAGCCAAATAGCACGATGTTCTGAAAGTTCTATAAGGAATTGCATAGTAAGATGCATTCCAATTATCAGTGTAATAATTCAACTACGCACATGCAAAATTTCATCTCATTAAATTCAATAATTAAAGAGAAATAATTAAAATAATGACAGAGCTTTGAAAACCTACGTAACCCGACCACGTTCGGATGGTTATAAAAAAGCGGCCGTGCCATACATCTAAGTAACGTTCCTAAGCTTCCAGTATAGTATTTATTGATGTGGTACAGTTGCGTACACAAGCGTTAGAAAAAAATAAAACAATTTTATTTCTTTAATAAATATATATTTTTTAATAAAAACGACACTAACTACGATAAAAAAATCTTTAATTAACAAGTAATTCCCTAATTAAACAAAAATATTTTTAATCACACATAATATTTATGTATTTAGACAAAAAAATTGGCGAAATGGCTAATCATACTGTCATTGGTTAGATATTGCAACAAACCTAAAATGAGTTTTAACTAAAATACAAAGGTTAATAAACGATTATGATTATGAAGGTAGGTAAGTATAATATTTCTAACTTCATTAAAATTAAAATCACAGATCACATTACTATTCAGTTGTTCAGATTTGAGTCTGCCTATTTTCTGTATTCTGAATATTTTTATGCAATTCATAACTTGTAGTTAATTTTAACCTTAACCGAACATAATAATTCTGCATAGGTATTTTGGTGTGGTGCAGGGTAACACGCTCACATAAATACGACACTAACAGGACAACGGTAATATCATGTACGGACTATAGTTGCAAAACTTCTGATTAATACGGAATAATACCGGAAAAAATCAGGGAAAATTTCATAAAATCGGATTTATTCAAAATTTATTTAATAAATATTTTTATGTTTTATTTGCTGAAAAATAGTATTTTGCATCGATCGTCGATCACCGCCGCGCCTCGCCGGCGCCGCTACAACTTTGTGCACCGGCCGCAGCGCCACGTGCGCGAGCCCGTCTGCACGACTCATGTCACGACGTGAGTGGTTCACGTTGTGACATGACTCTCGAGTTGTTCGGCAGCGGTGCCTGGTGCGGTAAGAGAGAGAGGACATGCTTTGCGGAGGAGCTTTCCCCACGCGAGTGAGTGAAAGATTCGATCGAATTTTCCGTCAAATATATCGCCCGAATATTAAACTAATCTAAAATAATAATATAAAACTATCGGTACCAGACAAAATGCATAAATAGTTTATTTACAATTATTTATACTTACCTATAAATTATAATTATACACATAATAAATAAAAACATAATAATATAAATTTTATAGTACATAAATAATATAATAAATATAATAAAATAAATAAATCACGTGACAGTGCGATCAGTTGAAAAAATCCCAAAGTTCCGGTATATTTCGGTATTATTCCGATTTAATCATCTTGAATTATTCGGATTTTTTCCCGCTAGCATCTATAGTACGGACGCTATAAATCTTAATTGATACTGAGAAATAATATGAATTTAACAGTTTTTTTGATAAAAATGTAATAATATAGAAATTAAAACACTTACATGAAATGTCATGCCGGCGTTTTGCAAATTACAGTTTGGAGACCGTTTCTAACAGCTATTTACAGCACGACAAGCAGGCATTATTTTAGAACACACAACTATTTATTGTTTCCGAGTTGTACCGATTCCATTAATAAAAACTATTTACCTAAACAGTAGTACTTACACGTGGTAGTTATTTAATTTACCTAAGGTCTATAATTAGAATCCTAATCCGTGGAATATTCAGTAAATATTAGCTGTATGATTTTTATTTGTTATAAATAATATACCTAGATTATATCGAAACAACAATTAATTGTGTTATCACATTGTGTACCTAAATATATGGCACGGCCGCTTTTTTATAACCATCCGAACGTGGTCGGGTTATGTAGGTTTTCAAAGCTCTGTCAGTATATTAATTATTTCTCTTTAATTACTGAATTTAATGAGATGAAATTTTGCATATGCATAGTTGAATTATTACACTGATAATTGGAATACATCTTATTATGCAATTCCTTAGAGAACTTTCAGAACATCGTGCTATTTGACTGCTTTGTAAACAGTGCTCTGTTTATGCTGAATAGTCCTTTAACTTTTTAATTACTAACGGAAAATCACTGATACTTGGCAACATGTTGCAGACACTTACAAGGTTTGTATAAACGTGAAAATCTTAACCCCAAAGTGCATACTATACGAACTAGGACCTAATAAGCGTAATTTACGTTTATATTTTTATCTTTTAAAGCCTACGCTTTTTTCTAAATCTGTTTTATGCGCTTATGTAAACAAATTCAAAACAACGTATGTAAAAATCTACAGCTCTCTATATGAAAACTAGCAAATGGCCAAACGTTCGCGCAGCTGAAACTTGAATATCTCCGAAGTTTATGCATACACTAATTTTATTCATACATACACAATCGTACACAAATTCAAACTAATTTTTAGACACATTTCTTTTCTTCTAAGTCCATGGATTCAAAAAAAGTGCCGCCAGGACAACGTTTACAACGTTCGCCCAGCGGAATCAGGTTTTGACGAAAGGAGATGGAAACTTCTGGGCTAAAAACTTTTTTGCCTGTACAGTAATGTACAGAGTAAGGATATGCCCTAAAAATCTTTTCTATTTTTTTTAAGTACGAAATTGCGTAATCTTAGATTTAAAAGCGAATTTATATGAAAACTTTGGATATATAAGTTTTCAATCGACAATCGAGTAACAGAATTACTCGATTATTAGATACAAAAACATTTTTACTTAACATTTAATTAACTCAACAAGTTAAATTCTGTCTTTAATGTTTTAATACATTTAATAAAGATGCCATAAAACTATTCTTTATTAATTTTTATGCATTTAATAAAAACTATTATAATTTGGAATCGATTACTTGAGTAAAAAAATCGATAACGATTTTCAATGTTTATTTTTAGTCTGTGTCATTGTCAGCTGTGCTTTGAGCACAGAGTAAAGTAATATATAGGAAGAAGAGAGCCCTCTCGCAAAATTTTTCGTAGCCTAGCTTTGAATGGTGGCTCTGTCTGGTATCAGAATCCGACACTAAGCTGTCAATCTATATACATAGATAGGTAGGTACAAACAAACCATTATAAATATATATAGGTACCTATACTAATGTCGTTACTTATACAGTTTTATGAAATAATTGCAAATTATTGCAATTATTTCAAATAACTGTACACATCTTGCTGATCTAACATGATAGAGGTGTGATTTTGTGGTGTTTGTATCAACTTAACACAAACATGGTGGGAAATTCATAAAAAAGAAAGATGATCGCGTGCGCACACAACAAACATCCACCATTTTGTAATTTGTAAGTTTATGGTTTCTTCACAAACATACCATAAGATTTGTCTATGGTGAATATTTAAGTAATAATTTTAATATAAAATATATATTTTAAAGTAATTGCAAATCATGATAAAGTATAGTTCTTATTTTAGAATTATCAAATAAGTATTATATTGGTAAAAATCACATATTGAAATAATCTACTCCATTTAACGCTATCTAGCGAGGACTTGGCTAAACTTGTTTTTCGATTCTTGTAACAGATGACACTACTTTCTTTGTCTCCGGCCATTGTTAGGGAGCGTACTAGGACTGGCTTTGAGTCATAGATAAGAATTATATACTGGAAATAGATTGCCAACTCGCCCATAAAAAATGCCAATCCCGATTGAATTTGACGTTTAGGCTCTGCCATCTATGAATAGTATTCCGTAACTATGAATGTATAAACATAGCTATAGCTATATATACACTTTTATTTTATTTGTATAGGTAACTTGTAATCAAAGAGATTTTGTTTAAAATAATATAATCTTGAATAATACATTTAAGAATTAAGTAAAAAGCTAAGTCAAGATTATACTATTTAAAAGAAAATCTCTTTGATTACAAAGTATTGCGTGCACAGGTAGAGTAAAATAAAAGATATTTTTCATTTCTTAGTTTTATTGTGTTTATGTTTATTATAATAAATTTGAGCTTTTGTTTTAGTAATATCATCCCCATCATAATTAATTATACCACATAAAATTCTGTTGATTGAACGGCACCAGCTATACAATATAATGTTCATGGTAGTGTTATCAAAAAAAATTTTAAAATAAGTTTTATATTTTTCACAATTAAACATTGCAATTTAAAAAACCTCATTTAATAAATTTATATTTAACTTTATATTTTTTGTTATAATTAAGATCTTATAATTAAGACTCCTTATCCTTAATCTACAAATCTCACTTCTTAAGCTTCTCAAGTCACGATGCAAGCTCCGATACGTTTTTGTCGTGTCTGAAAATAAGTGAACACCGTATTTTATACTTTTGTTTTTTCAAAACACAATAAATGCGGGGATTTCATGCATTAATAAAAAAAATATAATGGCATTGACATAATTCTCCATCTACTCAAAAATATATAAACATCAACTAATGTCACATAACAAAAAAAAAGAAAAGCGGTTGTGTATGTATGTGACTGAATGTCTAAGTCACGGGATCGAATCCCACACAAGAATAGACCGAACCAGAAATTTTTGGTTTGAGCTTGGATGTACTTTGTGCCGTTAGTTTCATGTCTATAAAATCTCCGCGACACAGAGCACGATCTTCAAAGCGAGAGTTGACCTTTTAAAATAAGAAGAAATAATAATAATATAATTTTCATGGTTTTCATTTAGTTGTTATTACCAACATATTTCCGATAGATTCCCGTATTTTGATATCAAAATTGCCTACTTATTTAAATGCTTACTCTTAACCATTTTGAATACTAATAGTACCTACTGTACACTATTCATCTGGGCGTGAGAAATTAGGTAAAGAAAGTAGCAAATGGGCCTTTTATAATGTCAAGATTACTCATTCATACATATTATTATCTATTGTCTCGATGAAGACTCGAAGATCAGTATGAAAAAAATATTAATATGTCAACGACTTTACAATAAAAATAGAAATTACATTAGTATGTTTAAATATTTTAAACATTATTTTCATTATATGTAATTTAATTTGATAACCAACCAATAAAATAATTATTTTTTCCGTTTTAAAAATTACAAAAGAACTAATCGACATGATAAAGAAGCTACAATTGTCAAACTTATTTCGCAGTAATATGTCATAATAGAAGAAGAATAATATTACAAATTGATGAATTTATAGACATAGTTTTTGATTAATCTATGCTATATCTATCTAAGCTGGGAACAGTTTTTCTGAACCTGAATCAATGTCTGATTAGTAGAAATTGGAAAAAGAGTTTTAAAAAACAATATACTAATTTAACTTTTATTTATATATTCTCCTTCTCAATAAATTTAGATTGCTTTAATTCAAGCATTATTAACATAATTCACATTTTCCTATCTAGGTAGAATACACTTATTTATATTTATACATATTTACTTACTGTTGAGTTATATTTTTAGTTACAAATTTCTAAAACCTAAGTATTTTTGCAATATGACAAGTTTGACATGTTTATACTCTTACGAATGCTATCTTGAATAGAGTATAATTTACTATGAACTTAAATGTATAGAAACATTCATAATATAATAATTCATAACTAGTCTAGTATATATAATAATAAAAAGACCTACTTGCAGTTCTCAAAGTTGTAGATTGGTTTGATCGTTGAGATTTATTACAATAGGAATGATCCTTCTTGATAGCTCCCAACAGGATAGCTGAAAGCAAACAAGTATATTAAATTATCAATATTGACTATAGGTTCTTCTGTTTAGACTATTAATCTTTTGCAATAAATTTAGACTGCAATGCAAATTTCTATAGAATTCCATGAATTAACTAAGTTTTAGTTTTGGTTTTAACGGTGTTGTGTGTTATTAATATTAATAATCTTGTTATTTTCCTATCTCTATCTTATCTTACGACAGCTACAAAAGCTGTTGAATACATTTTGTGTCAATATTAGTGTACCTAGGTGTTGTTACTATAAAATATATATACCTTGCAAATCCAATGTAGACAATTCTGAAGGAGAAGGCAAAACTTTATTACTTTCCTCTTTTGTATGCGTTCCTGTAATTAACAACCACAATAGCTTAATTATATTTAAATAACTCACAGTTAATTATTATTGTGTTAATTATTTAAGTGGTAGAGTGCATTATAATGGTCACATTGTAGACCTAGTCTGATTCATCATAACAGCCTATTAATGTCCCACTGTAGGGACGGGCCTCCTCCCGTAGCGGAGCGATACTTGGCCTACTATAACCACGCTGGCCAGAGGGATTGGCATAGGATTTAATTTCAAGTTTTCCTTCTTTTTATTTCGTAAAGATAATATTCACGGATAGTCCCTTAGTCGGTTTTTACGACACCCATTGGATGAGATGGGGTGTTGACATATTGTATTCCTACTCCGTCAAAACGTAACGTACACGGAGAATAGTCAGATTATGATATTGTAATTCCTCGTAGTTCCGTTTGACTTTGAAAAAAAAAATCTGAATCTGAATCAGAAATGTCTGATTAATAGAAATTGAAAAAAGTGTTTTAGTATGGAGATAGGTGGGAACCTGGAATA
Source organism: Schrankia costaestrigalis (assembly GCA_905475405.1). NCBI lineage: Eukaryota > Metazoa > Arthropoda > Insecta > Lepidoptera > Erebidae > Schrankia > Schrankia costaestrigalis. Next base: position 1,063,369 of record FR997843.1, on the reverse strand, counting down.
GGTTAGGCTACTTTTTATACCGGCAGCGAGTTCCCATGGGTCTATAGCCGCGTGGAGCCGCGCGCAAAAGCTAGTTAAAATACAAAATGTAATGATTGTGTACCTGAATATGACTGGGAGGTACTAGGTAAATAGAGTTGCAAATTTATATCAGCTTCAGGGATTTCTAGGACATCCTCAGTTGGTGGATCTGAAAAAAGAAAAAAAAAATATATTATTTAGTTGGCAACATTGGCATGCTCTTACTGAACCTGAAATAACAATAAAAACTTTATTGTACATAATAAAAATAAACTATTTTGGTATAATACAGCTTTAGACATGGTATAATACATAATACAGCTTTAGGCGGTGGTAAAGTTTTCTAAACTTTGAAATGTTTTTAAATTTAGATTAAGTAGTGTTAGATGACGTCAAAAAGATACAATATTATTGTACTACTTTGAATAAATAAATGAAACTGAAACTGATGAAACTATTGTCATGCTGTAAAACTATGGGTACAAAGCGAGAGACCGTTGGAAAGATCAGCCTGTAAAATTTTGTAAGTTAATGACTGACTGTTTTACTTCATTTTCTTTTAGGATAAATTATTAACTTACTTGGTAAATGTTTTTGAGAAACAGCTAATGCACTCAGGCGGTTGTTACGGGTTTTATGATTTTCTATGAAATGTTTATCACACACTTTCCTTAATTTAAAAATCTGGTCATCTCTCATGTCCTTCAGGGTATCACCAGTTAAGTTTATCCAAGTTCTAAACGCTCAGGATATATCAGAGGATTGGGAAATCTGTAGATTGTGACACCTGAAAGTAAAATACTAACATTGAACTATGTAAACACATATCTCCTACTTCCACCCTAATATTATTTAGGGTGATTAATGCGTTAGTTAATATACAAAACACCATGAAAAACTGTAAATACATTATTTTACCACCATGTCTCATCCTGATAATGTACAAAAATTTTACTTAGAATAATTAAAGGAAAACTTGTTATAAAATCCTATAGCAACCTCTCAAACGAGCATGACAAGTGTAGGTCCAATATACCTTGTATATGTATATATCTTTTCAACCTTAGATTATTAATGCATTGACCTTGACATTGCAAAGTCTGCAATAGAAAGTCAGTAATGCAGACACAATAGAATTTCTATTGTTACCGGTCACCCTTTTGCAGTTAACAGCTTATTACTTGCTGATAAGTTCATAACTAAACTATACATATATATAAAAAAATGAACTGTGTAACAGGGACAGTTAAATACTCTCAAACAAATAACATCCCAACTCAAACCCAGAAAAATTATGTATGGATCACACAAAAATTGCACAAACAATAAGTTATGGGACGCGGGGACTTTAAAATACATTCAAATAACATTAAGTACATCTAACCAGACTCGCGACAATCAATAATTATGGATCGCAAAAATGGGATTCGAACCCACGACTAGAGGCAGAAGCTAATATTTGTGAAAAATATAACATAATGTACTTTTACAACAATAATCCTATAGCGAGTTTCTTTTATTACGAGTAGTATCCTTCCTTTAAAGATGAAAATTATTATGAAGTTTTCCATAACGATCAGAAGTTTCAAATTATGTTTTAGTAATATAAAATGAGTACATTACCTGTAGTGACGCATCCGAAAACACAGAGTTTGTTGCTTGGCATGATGAGCAACGTATAATATCACAAAAAATAACTATAAGCGTCTATTTATCGCAATAAACACAAAATAAAATGTAATAGAGCGGAGTTTTTGAACTCATCGCTAAGCGATGTTCTTAAAACTGATATAGATTCTTCACACTACAACGGAGGAGCAAATGCTCAACTACACGTATTTGCAGAGAAGAAAAACAAAATCAGCAATAAAACACAATATTACAAATGTACGCGCTTAAACATGAAACAAGTAACAGCAGCGGCCATTTGCAATTTGAAATTTTCCCAACTTTCAAAAACTTTTCAGGCCATAGAGTCGTGATGCTGATGACCATAAAGTTAATCATCATATTTATTAAACACATTTTATTTATATTACTTTACCATGAGATGCTATGACACAAAAATTACTACTGTAATTATTTTTAAGCTTCTGTTTAATTATTGTTTATCTTAAAGATGAAATATGTTTAATTCCGCTCAGTAGTGACATCTATCGGTTTTAATTTAAGTAAAATATAATTTAATTTGGATTACGTCCAAGAGATGTCGCAATTAAAATTTTTATTTGACGTTGGTAGGGAACTTTCCAGCCCCTGCTTTGAGTATAAATGTTCTGTGGCCAAAACTTTTTTGCCTTTTGTTTAGTTTATTTAAGTTTATATTATTCTGGTATTTCCAGTATATAATTCTTATCTATGGTAGTTTCCGTTGCGTTTAGATTTTCATTTTAGAATACTTCTACTAATTCTGACTCTGCCTACCCACCCTGACCAAGCCTTGCTTACATACTGGTTATTCGTGATTGCCTATCTGTGAGTGTTAGTAATTTCATTGTAAATATGGATAGCTGTGTGAACTCTGGAATAGGAACTAGTCACAGTAATATATAAATAACATAAAAAAATTAATCATAAAGGATGAAGTAATTTTGTCTGTTATTCAACAGAGCCTGGCGCCTCAGCCTGTAAGTTGCTATTATACATTAATTACTTGTTTTAATGCTACTTCAGTACAATTTGTCACAATCATTATGCATAATGATGTTATTTTCTTTTTAGGATATGTTTAGTCAAGTACGCTGAATCTTAACTAAAAGTTTAGAGGCTACAGATCAAAGACCACTGGATCACCATGATGTTTGTATGCGCTTTGGACAGCTGCATTCATAATTAAGTAATATTCTTTATACTAATTCAACCTATGGATCAAGGATGTATTATTATACATGGCTTACCTTAAACATACAATTATTATACATAATGCAGAAGAATGGATGTAAGTTAATTCATGACATTTTTTTAAATTAATCTGTTAAAAGGTCAAGTAGTTCAAGAGTTCAATTTATATAACAAATAAACAAAAGCAATTAATGTGTCTTCAATTTCAACTTTAATGCACCTACTTTCTTATCTTCACCTTTTTTTCTACCCAAAGGTTGTGTAGAAAAAAAGGTGTTAAACCAGCTATGTGTAAATAAATTGATATTTGTTTTTAATTGATTAGATTAGCTGATACTACATTCTGTTTACTTACTATAGGCATCTAAAATACTACTAACTAGTAAAATATGTCATCTTGTTGGGTGGCTGCAGATAGAACGGTCTATTTGGTCTCTCATCTGTTAACTTCTATGCAATAGGACAACTTACAGAAAACAAAAACTGTGTCTTCTCAACAAGAAATTGTATTAGCTAACCAGATCTTACTATAATAATTATGTAGTATTGTCATAGCATCATTTATGCCAAAATTCTGGTTTTCAAGATACAAGCTACGGCTTAGTTTGAAAACCACTGCCCACATTTAACAATACTTTAATAAATAGTTTTACCTTATACTGTTACTATAATAGTTATGTAAGTTAACATAAGAAACAAAGTGTAACTTTCTTTTGGACAAAAAAACTTATACTATTGTTTTGTCAGATTACATGAGAGCTACAGTAACTTAAATTAAGTGCTTCATTCAAGAACAAACCGCTATAGAGTCCTAATTTCTACTAGATAATTGTGGCTCAACCAATATAAAGATTTTATCTCTAAAACACCACACTATGATCAATATCTGGTCATTTATGAAATAAGGTCACCTGCATCTTCCACCTACACACTTCATAAACTATGTGCTAATTATAATTAAAGATGAAAAATGATTTTATTTATTTATTGTGTCATTCGTAATTGTTATATCATGTCCATAACCCTTCATAAACTAGGTGCTAATTATAATTAAAGATGAAAAATGTTTTTATTTATTTATTGTGTCATTCCTAATTGTTATATCCTGTCCATAACCCTTCATAAACTATGTGCTAATTATAATTAAAGATGAAAAATGTTTTTATTTATTTATTGTGTCATTCCTAATTGTTAGATCCTGTCCATAACCTGTTAGGTAGGTACCTTACATCCAGCCATAAGTCTTAGTATGCTTTTGCACTGTCAAAGGTAAAGGTAATAAGTTTAGAAAAAGTAAATAAGATTTATTGGTAAAAGGTACATTTTAAGTTATAGAAGTTCACCCGCTCCGACCAGGTAAAGTAATCTCTAGTGTCAAAGGTATGAGACAGTGAAACATTTTAAGAGTGGTCTTGCCTTGAGCCTTTAAGGCACACCGTCAGACTACAGCAGTTATTTTACATCACATACAACATTTTGGTAAGTAGGTATAACATTGGTGTTAAGGCATTTTTAACCTGTTCCCCACCAGCACCAATCAACAACAAATTCCATGTTTTTAGACTGCTTTTCATATATTGCATTTGCTTCATTCCTGGACATAGGCACACAGGTTCAATAGTCATTTTGCTGTGTTATATATATTGCACAAAATAACAAATAGTTTGAAATGAAATGAAATATTTATTATTATCAAAACACAATTTTTACACACTTTAGGTTATTATAACATAAGTAAACAAGTTGTGTGTTGTTCCCAAAACCCTTGCTAAGTTGCAACAGCAACTTGTATTAAAGTTGTGTTGGGCCCGACCCTTGGAGAAAAAAATATTTTATTTTATCTAATAATGCGATTGTTTCGTTGTTTTGTACATAAATTAAGAAACAAAAGTTTGTACAGATGTTTATATAAAATCAACTGTTAGGCTTAATTTCCTATTTGTGACAAATGTGTGAAAGAGTGTGTGAATATGTGTCTGTGTTTGTGTGTGTGTATGAGTGAGTTTGTGTGTGTGTGTGTGGATGAGTGAGTTTGTGTGTGGATGAGTGAGTTTGTGTATGTATTTGCGTGTGTTTGTGTGTGTACACTATGTGAGGTTATGTTATACCGTTTGTAAAAGTTTTTCTGTGTCATTGTAGTCGATAGTCAATAACCATGTTTTTAATTTAAGTTTTACCGCAGAATACGAAAGTGAGTAAATACTTAAAGTTTTATTTAATTTATTGTAAAGATGCGGTCCTTGGAAACAAGGTAGTCTTTGTGTTGTAGTGAAACGACTAAAATAGGGTTGGCATGCTCTGTCTTTGCGTCTTTTGGTAAGTATTTGAAAGGGTGTTATTTGATGTTGATGGAGTACTACATTTAGTATACTTAAACAATTGTCTGACCGTTAGTACTACACAATTTTGATACAAAACAGTTGTACAAAACAGTTGTAGGGAAAAAATAAATAAGTAAGTATGAAAAAATACTTTTTTAAAGGGGGACCTATAGTAAAATTATTTGTTCATACTTGTCGTTCACAGCAGCAGCACCACTGTCATCGATGACCAAATAAACAGCCTAATACCTACTATTTTTAACACGCACACAGCCCTTTATAGGGTAACAATTTGACAGTTTGTAACATAACCTTACTTTTACAAAAAAAATTATCTTGGATTTCAGATTGCCAAAACTAACAAAAGTTTTAGCACGAGACTAATATGTGTGAAGATATAAATTGCTAATACTCCCATTTCTGTACAATCTTGGCCCGAAACTCTTAGTGAAGGTTTCATTCTCCTTTCTCCACAATGGCTGCGCACACAAATTTTTTTTTACCGTACACAATTACGCTACGTATCACACTAAATATCTGCATACTTAAAATCTTTATATTCAACAACATTCCGCTGGGCGTACGCACACGTTTTCATTCCAACATAATTTTATAGCATGCTTATACACTCAAATTTCCAAATTTAACATAAAAACTTCTTTCTACGTCTTTAGTTCAATAATGCGAGGCTGTGACAACATGTGTACATACTGCATCGTCCCGTTCACTCGCGGTAGAGAACGTTCCCGTCCCGTGTCATCTATAGTAGACGAGGTCCGTCATCTTCAAGACCAAGGAGTAAAGGAGGTCACGCTGTTGGGTCAGAATGTCAATAGCTATAGAGATACCTCACTTGTTACTGAGAAATCTGATACACAAATGGCTAAAGGTACTTATGAATAAAAGTTTTTTTACATGTTGTTAAAATGCTGGGCAAAAGACTCATCTTCAAGGACTTTATTAAAATACTAGCTGACCCGTGCCCACTTCGTTGAGCGGCAAAAAAAACGCATCCCTTTTTTAAACATATTTCATTACTGCTCCACTTACTTATTACTGCTCACGCTATGACTAATATGAGTTATTAGTCATAGCGTGATACTGTATAGCCTATGACACTCCCCGATAAATAGACTATTCAACACAGAAAGAATTTTTAAAATCAGTTCATTAGACCCAGAGATTACCCCCTACAACGTCACAAACACACAAACTTTACCTCTTTATAATATTAGTATAGATATAGACTACTTTCTTATATTTTTCTGTCTCTCCATCTCTCCAAATGCTTTCCAGATTCATTCTGTCTGCTACAAGCATGGCGAAGGTCAAACTTATATTCTATTTATTTAAAAAAAATTACGAATAACTTCCAAGTTACGATTAAAATACACCAATATTATAATAGTTACGATTAATATACATATAATAATAAATAGCTTAAAATCTGTTCTGCCATTTCACAGGATTCAAAACAGTATATAAGAATAAGAAAGGTGGCATGAGGTTTGCTGATCTCTTGGACAAAGTGTCAGCTGTAGATCCTGAGATGAGGATCAGATTTACTGCTGCACATCCTAAGGATTTCCCTGATGAGGTACTTAACTTAATTATTTTTGCTGATTCTTCATCATAATACATGGACGTACATTGCTGGACATCGGCCACCTAAAAACATTTCCACCTAGTGCGGTCCTGTGCCTCCGTCATCCATTGGGTTATATTTTCGCGTTTCGCTGTGTGCAGCATAATGTGTGATCTACCCCGGCTCCCAACTAGCTGGACCGACGATTTCAAAAAGTTTGCTAGGTCAGACTAGATACGGAAGGAGGATTGTGCAAGGTGGGAAAGGCCTATGCCTAGCAGTGGACAATGGTAGGCGCTTAATTGTATAATAAAATACTTTCGCATGGAAGTCTTTTCTAGTCCTGAAAAGGCTGTTACAGCTAGTGATGCATTGAGGGAAAAAACCCAAATAGGCAAAAAGGGCATAAACTGGACAAATAGGGAAAAACGTTAGTATGTCCAATATGCCCGAGCAAAAATGTATCACTGGTTACAGCTGATGTATCTGAGTGGTTAAGAAGTTGGTCTTGAAAAGTCTGTTTCGATAAGAACTTACTCAACGTAAATATGCCTTTGTTGAGTCTTTGGATAACATAGAAACTAAGAACGGACATTTAGCAAGCACTCAGTTTACTTAATAATTATGTAAATTCTTTCCCAGGTTCTACAAGTAATATCAGAACGCCCAAACATCTGCAAGTTGCTACACTTGCCGGCGCAGTCGGGCTCCACTGCGGTCCTGGAGCGCATGCGCCGCGGGTACACTCGGGAGGCCTACCTGCAGCTAGTGGAACATGTCAGGAACACTATACCCGGTGTAGGGCTATCCACTGATATGATCTGTGGGTTCTGCGGAGAGACCGATGAGGAATTTGAGGAGACTATGTCCTTGATGGAGGCCGTCGATTATAATATGGCGTTTTTGTTTCCTTATAGCATGAGAGAGGTGATTGTTTTATTTATATTTTTTATTAAATATATTGTTATTGTGTTGATACATCGAGTCTCGACACCTTTTCCATTCAAGAGCTTCGTAAAATTTCCCTAACGGAGATCGACGCTCTTTCAAAGGCGTATCGACGCTAGAGATATGTCGCGGTTCTCTATGAGAGTTGTTTTGTTACTTTCTATTATGCCATTCTTACTTGTTGACCTTGTCCAATCAAACAGCGCTAAAGCCCGATTTACACATCGACAAGTATATTAGCGAGTTAAGTAGTAAGTTGTTGATTAAGTTAATTTAAATAGATCTCCATCCTATTTTTTGGCGAGGTAAGTTGACGAGACGCGAGAGAGAGGGCTACTTCGTACTTAACTCGCCAAAAAATAGGATGGAGATCTATTCAAATCAACTTAATCAACAACTTACTACTTAACTCGCTACTGTACTTGTTGATGTGTAAATCGTGCTTAAACGATAATGATAGAAAGTTATCACTTGTCACACAGAGCATACCGAAATAGAATTTTTACAAATAATAATAATGAAATAAGGCTTTTAGTATAAATAACTATTTTAATTTACAGAAAACTACAGCGTATCGAAGATACAAAGACGATGTGCCGGAGCATAAAAAAAAACTAAGACACAACAGAATGATTGAATTATATAAACGTAAATGTCAAATTTTAAACAATGCAGAAATTGGTAACACTCATCTAGTTCTCGTGGAAGGTGTTGCCAGGAAAACAAATAAAATTGTTGGCAGAAATGAACTTTATTTGAGAGTAGTCTTTGATCAGGCAGAGATTTTGGCAGAGGATGGAGGTAAAAGGCAGACAAAGCCGGGTGATTATGTAGCTGTGGAGATAGTAGGGGCGAAATCGTCATCGTTGATTGGTGAACCTTTGTATCATACAAGTTTGTCAGATTTTTATAGCAGTCATCATTGGGGTGCGAACCGTGTTGTTAATTAGTTTAAGAATAGAATTATTAAATTATTTAATGTTGAAGTTGTTTTTTTATTGTCAGTTGTTTTATAGAATCGAAGGAAACTAAGTATTTCTTATTTTTTCTACAATATATCACATGTAAAATGAGTATAAATATAAAAAGAAACCAACGCATTTAGTAATCACACTTCAAAAGTGCATTTTTTATTAGAATTAATCAATCAATCAGTACAAAGTTATCAATCAAATCAATGCAACACAATAAATAATAATTACATACATAGAGAGACTACAAAACATTGTGACTTTAATTACATTAAATAAGGCTCGTTATTATAAGCTTAATTTATAATTAGATACATATTTATCTACACGTGGTTAGCACATCATAATAATAAAAGATATAAATTGCATGCAAGGCAACACAATTTTATGAGGGATTGATTTGAGGCTTGCATAAAAAAACACTAGCAAGCAAGCTTATTGTATAGGTAGTTACATCAGAAGATCTTATATGACGATGATAAAAAGCGCGAAAAATATAGGGGCACGCGTCCTAATGTTGGCACTGCACCAGATTATCAGCACCCCCAACTAAAACTCAAATTATAAGCTTTCTATTAATTAATTTCGGCTACCATTTAACAAACATTAAAATAAGATCCTTTTGGAATTATAAACTGATCCAAACACGACACTTTTTGAAAAAAAAAAGCGATATTTTTAAAAACGCGGGAACATGTCCTTCACATTACTTTGTTTTGACAGTTTCTTATGATCGTAGGTAAGTTCAGGTTTTTTTATTTTACTTTATTTTAGATCTTTTAGACATTTTTTACTGAACCTTTAGGTTTTATTCATGTATAAAATGTTTTATAAGGCTTATCTGACAATGGAAATGAACGTTATCTTGATTTTATGTTCATAAATGAGGTGCTGACATCTGGGTTCAATTTTTTTGCGAATTGCTAAATATCGGCACTGGTACTGTTACATGACAAAGTGGTATGTAAAATTGTTAATCCATATATTTTATTGTAAAGCGTGGTTATTTTATGCCTAGAATTCAATATTCTTGGAAAAAGTACTCTATGATTTCGAATTTCATATCCTGGCATGGTGCTGAAACTAACATTGCTAGTTATTTTCATAGTGTTGATATTATGATCAAAAGAATGTCTATTATTTTTTGGAATTTTTAATATTTATGTAATTATTTTTCTGAAACTTCGGTTGTTAGGCTAGGTATAAATAAAAGAGATTTTACTATAAACATTGGATTATTTCATTTATCTACCTAATTTTATGTCTAATTTTAAGGTGCTGATAATTGGCTCAGTCAATGCCAATAATTGGCGATGATGGTGCCAATAATTGGCGCCAGGGTCATTATTTAGTCAGACTCATCTAAATAAAATGTGTATGAATAATAACTATTTTTTATAACAAAAATCAATTATTTATTAAATAATGAACGAAGAAAGCATATTGTTATAGTTGTTATCATTATCATCACTGTGATAAACGATGTTAAAGTAGGACTAACTCTTAAAGTGCTGATAATTGGTAGCATCACCCTACTTATTGATTAATACATTATACTTTTATTTTGGCAGTCAAAAAAATATCGGCACTTCTTTTATTAATGAACATATTAGGTTGGAACAAAATACATTCTAAATAGGTATCAATTCCTTATTCACTGCACAATAATAATTGCATAGTAGAAATTTAAGAACCGTTTCCTTTTGTTGCACCATTGACTTTTTTTTTAAATAAATTTATTCCATACGTTCTAATGCAAGAAGAAGCAATAATGTCTGAAAAGTAGAGTTACATTTTTCTTATAAAAATATGAGGTTATTCGCTCTGTAACAATAAAGTCTATGATACTAAAAAAACAGAAATATTATTATGTGTAAAAGCTATAACTATTTGTAGATCTTAACTAAAAATAGATCTACTCGACTTCGAAATAATAATGAGTATTTTGTGTTTAAAGAAACAAATAGCGTTATTTAGTTACTTATATTACATTGTGATACATGGCATCTTTAAAACCTATATTAAATTTGTACTTTATATTATTCGTTTAGTGTGTCAGTGTGGCTTGAGTGATATTATGTGACTTAGATTTACATACATTCATCTTAGCCATTCAAAGACTTTCCATAATTTATTTTTATACACTGATTTTATATTCCATATAATAAAACAAATACATTGTCACTTTAACCAAATTGATATTTTTTTGCAATCAATATAAAGTCGTCTACGAAAAATGATTGTTTACTAAGATTTTATGACGACTATAAAATCACCTCGTAAAATTATTTATTCTCCAAAAATAATAGATTTTAAACTATCGCGATTTGTATACATAATACTATTATAAACGGGTCTTAATTGCGGTATATGCTATATATGCTATAGCCTAGATACTGGTCTCCAAAAATAGCAAGCAAAGTACGGTTAACTGTGTTTTTATTTCTACCAATCTATTAATCACTGAGATTAAACGTATTTTTACACGTTTTGTATAATTTGACATTTTATTTTAAATGAACATAACTTTCTCATCGGAATTGAATCAGTATCTGATGTCTTGTCAACAACAAAGTCAAATGTCACATTGCGTATGAGGAAAGAGCTTCGTCACACTAAACTTGAAGCACCGATCTGACCACCAACAGGTTTGCCGTTCGGCAGAATATTCACTCTTTGTCCAGACAAGTTGTCTGAACCATCCGCATGACCGGACAAGCTTGGCGAAGGTCCTTGAGAGCTCCCATAAACCTTTGTACTATAGCCTGAATCATTGTGAGACTCTCGGTCCACTTGACTAGATTCTGCCAAATGGGTATTAATCGCCAAAGACTGTAACCGACTGTGTAGTAAACTGTGATCTGGGTTCGGTTTCCTTGCCATGCCATGCGGATTCCCCCTAAAATTTGGATACGTGGGATCGTAGCACAAGCGAAAGTCATTCTGATTTGCAATTTCAACTTCTGTATTTTGGTCTAAATGATCGCTGTAACAGTGTGGTATACGCTCCATTTCTCTCATGATGTGATCCTGCATCATGGCGTCGAACACTCCAGTTTGATGATGGTACAGAGGGTTTCTGTTTCGACCTTGTATCTGACTTGGTAGACCTGGTTGATTGTAATCATGTTGCGAACATGGGTATTGAGGACCAGGTACGCCACTTTCCACCATATACGGCATCTGTCTATTGGGGATGTCGTGAAAGTATGCGTCCTTTGGTATTACGGGTCGCAAGTCATGAGGATATGCGTTTGGTTTCGATATCAGCGCCGGTGATGGTGACTTCGATACCGTCTCAAAATTAGGCAGTGGCAGTGTTTGTAACAAATTAGCGTTCCTCATTGGACCTGGTTGCATTGAACATCTAATTGGATTGTCTTCTTCGTCGCTACTTTCTGAATTATTACCGTTGTCTTTTGGAGGGTTTTGAAAAGTTTTCCTCGTGGGAAATGGTATAAGATTGTGTAGACTAAACCGTTTGCTCTTTGATGGCTTTTCTTTTAGAACAGGTGCTGGCCTTTGTGGCTGTTGGGGCATCTTGAGTATACCAGGATTCTGACTTGTTGAAGGTTCAACATTTTCGGTGGGTTGTACTTTTCTAGACGTAGATTCTGGAGAAACACTTCTCTGCCGTTCCACTTGTGCCACTAACTCCTGAACTGATTTCCTTCGTTCACGACCTTGCTCTTCATTGTTTTGATACGTAGGTTGTTTTCTTAGTTTTACATATCCGTCCTGACTTATGTCGAGAGCTTTATTATTTCTAACAAGAGCATCTGACATTTCTTTCTCCAGCGTCACCCGTTTTCTCAAGTCGTCGGCTGTTCTTTGTAACACCTGACTTTTCCATAAAGGGATACCTTGGTTCTTTGTACTTTTCGTATCATCTTCAAAGTCACTGGGATGTTTCTGGCTACTATTAGGGGACTTTGTAATTGACTGCCTGCTAGGCGACGTATACCTCTGATTATAGCTTTCAACCTCAATTGACATGGGTGATTGCGATATTGACATTTTATGAGCTTTGACATGAATTTCAGCTGTAACGTTCTGTATAAGATTGTCCTGCTGAGGATATATCGGTGGTTTACTGAACGGGGATACAGAGGATCTGCTTGGACCAGCGTCTAGTTGATCACTACTTTTAGAATTCTTGAGAAGATACCTTCGTCTAGGACTAGAAGACTGTTTACTATCCAGGATTTCAGTGCTTTTAGAAGTAGCTTTGCTATCATTCAGATCTTTGGCGTGACTTTCATAATGTTCAGCATTTTTATTGAAGCTCTTTATTATGTTGTGCACTTTATTCCATTCTTCCGTATCAGCGTCTAGTAATTCTAAACTTCTTGTTCTTTTCAGTGGAGGTATATCTAAAGATCCCTTAGGACTAAAGTCTAGTTTCTTGACTCTTTCTGATTGTCTAAAGAGCATACCACGCGACAGCCATTGTTCTAAATGTTTATGCCTTTCTTTACACATCGCACGTTCTGCCGCAACAAATCTTGTTAGCTCCGATATTTGTCCCTGTGTTTTCATTTCTAAGTCAGTTACCTTTTGGTCTAGCCTCTCGTGTGCTCTGTCTATATGTTTTTTCATATCTTTTTTGTCTTCGCATAATTTGTCTTCCATATGTTTGAAGAAGGGTGCGCAATAACAAGTGTAACCAGCGCCTATAGGACCTTTTTTAATATTTCCAGCCAAATCTAGATAGTACTGCTCGCCTTTTTTTAGTGGTTCGGTGGGTAACGAGCTTAGCTTTGGTTTCGGAAAGTATTTAGGGTCGGGATAATAGTGGCAACCATATGGCGACCACTGAACTTGTGGTGAAGCTTCGAAATGTACGTTCTTTTTAGGTTTATGTTTATCTTTACTCTTTTCTTTCTTTTTACCATTGTCCGGTTCATCAGTGCTTCGTTCTTTGCTTTTATCTCTTTGTTTCTTCTTAACTTGTTTCGAAACTGGAGTATTCAAAATGTTAATAATTTCTTCAAGACCTTTTCTGGTGGCAATGTCCCTGGCAGTTTCTCCTTGGTGGTTGCGTATAGATTTATCGCAGCCTGCTTCAAGAAGGATCCGAGTTAGTTTCCGTCGGCCCATGGCGGCTGCGATGTGTAGAGCGGTGTCTCCGTTCTTGTTCTGTTCAGAGACCTTGCATTGTGCTGAGATGAGAATACGAGTGACGCCAGCATGGCCGTACCGGGCTGCTGTATGCAAAGATGTGTCTCCATACTGAAAACATAAAAAGAGAAAGGTTAGTTAACATTATTTTTTTTATCTATTGTCTTATGGATACGTGAGTTTGAGTGTAGATGAAGCAAAAAGATTTAGAGATTGACTTTTGCACATGTCTGTGTTTTGTTGAGGTGTCCTAAAGCATCGTATTGTATCAGAAGAAACTGTAGGAGTAGACTTACATTATTCTGCAGGTCCGGCGGCGCGTTGGCGAGCAGTATCTCGCGGCAGGTCTGGTTGTGTCCGCCCTGGCACGCGAGGTGCAGCGCCGCGAAGCCGGACGCGTTGCGCGCGCGCAGGTCCGCGCCCGCGCGGGCCAGCGCCGCGCAGCACCGCGAGTAGCCCTTCCATGCCGCCTCGTGGCATGCTGAGTTACCGTGCTGGTGGGAGAAATACAACGATACGTTAGTCTAGTAATATAATCAATAAATGCAGCGTATGCCTACGTAGTCTGATCAACGTTCTACAATGGACCGACCTTCTCCTTAGCCTACTATCAATAATAATCCATATTTGTAGGACTTTATAGGTGTAAGTATATCCACGTCTCTTTAGTAACTGTAAGTTTTGTGTAATAATCTAAATGGAATAAACGACAACTTAACACAAAACCCTGTACAAAACCAGCTAACTATCAAGGTATCGGATGATCAAGTTTTCTTTCATCACGGAAGGAGTCCCGATCCTGCAGTTGAAAATGAATAAAAAGAAAAAAGTTCTCACCACATGGTCCTGTTTGTTAGGATCAGCTCCGTGCTGCAGCAACAGTTGCACAACCTCGATGTGACCGTCCGCCGCGGCACGCTGTAGCGCTGTACATCCATTCTGTAACAATTATTGTTGTTTAACTTGTATTACAGTACAATTATGTAGTAGATAAGTACGGGATAAAATTGTAGGAGGTCCCTTTCGTTTACCTGTTGACAAAATTATGTAAATGGATGCGATATCTGCAATACAAAGGTTGTCAGAAAAGTATTGGTTACAAAAATAACTTCAAATAGACAACTCCCGGACCGGGGCGTGTATTTTAAAGGGTTTAATTGTAAAGCGTACAAACAAATTGTTCTGTCTGGTTTTCGAACTCTCGACAGCTACGTATAGAGAGATATAGAGTAACGTGAATAAGTAGGAAATAACGAGTATGCCAGGGATTTCGCGAAATCCCTAGGAAGAATAAAATTAACGAAATGAATATAACAAACCATTTGTTTAAGTTATGGTAGTACCACTGCGAAAAACCTGGTATTCGCTTCGCATTCCTGTGTTGGTACATAAGTAACTGTCGATAATATTTTATTACGTATGGATAGGTATTTGACATCTTTCGTAATATGCTTATTTTGCTACGACATAAATATTAATAAATAATTAATGAAGTAAGGCTTTAGAACTACGTACGTGTATAAAAGTAATTACAAACGTCTAAGAAATTCAATTAGAACTAACCTGTCAGACGACTTATTAAATAAGTTCTTACCTAGAATTAACCGTCGACAACCATAATAGGAATGTATAATTTACTAAGCCATCAAATAAAAAACATATTTTTCTATGCGGTGATCGAGTAAGAATACATACTCGTACCTAATGATACCACCCCGTCTCATTGCCTATTGAAACTGCCGTTATGAAAGCCTATTAAGGCAGACTACCTACCTATATAAGCTAAAACTTGACTCACAGGCCTAATACCAATCGGCCTGGTAAACATTGTATAAGTCACTGTATCTTTTGTAGTCCCAGTATTTCCAAGACAAAACCAGAGAATGGAACTAAACGCCGGTAAAAATAAACCATATTTCCTATTATCAGAAGAGGAGAGTCCTTTAATTGCTTGATTTTCTCAACAAACAAAAATTTAACGGACATCATCATTTGTGGATCGCAAAACTCATTGTCTATGTCTTGCGAGGGATTTCAACCCGTATAAGATAGACGCACCGCTCGGGAAAGGAAATTAATAATTCAGTTTAAGATGGATAATTTATAGATTAATTAATTAATTAATGTATTAATTATACAAATTTATTACGCATTTAGACTTAATTTAATGTTTTAAACTAATAATTGATGTTGTTAGATCGACAAGATAAAACTAGAATTTATTTCTGCTGTTGTAGTACCTGCCGTGCACGTGGTGTTCGATTCCCACGTAGGACGATTACTTGTGTGATCTCCAAATGATTGTCTTGATCCTCGATATCTCTTATGTTTCTTTGTTTATTGCACGCCTCTAAAGATTTTTTGTTATTGCTCACGCCAACTTTTCCACAAACTTACTTAATATTGACTGTCACAATTCAATCTCATTTCGAGCAAAAAGCGATTAAGGGACCTACTTACTAGTCTAAATCTCTATGAAAGGAGGAAAACCTGATATCAGATCATCTGTCCAACGTATTATTTTAGGCCATAATACTCTGCGTATAGGTATGTAAAAGGCCAATCCCTGCTATGGGACCTGATAAAATTTAACATCCGCGTCAATTTTCCGCGTTAGATTACCAATAAATAAATAATTTACTGAAGTGTTTTGCAGCGGATGCAATTTGCAAAAGCTACACTTGTAAATAATAAATATGTATTAACAATACTATTGTAGTTACAGACAGCTTATAAATACAGACATAACATAACTTAACAAGATTAGTTTTTTTAAAAAGACATCTTCCGTACTATACAGGGTGGCTCATTCAAATCGGTCAGTATGGGAAAGTCTTAAACTATAAGTTATACGAAGATTTGTTCTTAGGAACCATGTCACCGATTTTGATAAAAAGAAAAACTGCATTCATACATTTGAAAAAGATACTGTACCCAGCCGGGGAATCGAACTTGGTTGTTTTGCAAAAATAAACTTATACTTTTTCTATTTAAATATCGATTCTGTAGAATGAGCCACCCTGTATAGTGTTTGAGTCAACTTAAATCACAGGATGTTCTTTCAAGTTGTTATTTGTAGGAGAATCAAGGTAAGAAAAAATATTAAGAACCTATAGATTACAGAAAACCCATAAGAAAAACGATTAAACAGGAACAAGTAGAACATCACTATGTTCAATTAAAGATAAACATTAAATTTAAATGCATATTAAAATATATAATCTAAGTAAATTGTATGAACAGTAAATGTATATTAAGTTGTATCAAGATGAAATTAGCAACGGGACACATCATTATCTATTAACTGTGAGAGTTTGATAACTGTTATACAGACACATATTTACGTAATGTGGACAGTTATTGGTTATCGCAGGTATTTTAGGTCTTCAGAGCATGCTTTTGCAGACCACCAACCCGGTCGGGACGGCTCGTGTTACATTGTCTATCTCGCTGTTTGGTCTTTTTAAGGGATAAAGCGGAACACCCCGGGTTATGAACGATGCACCGTTGCTAATGTCATATGTTTAAAACTCACCGAATCCCCAATAAAAAGGTTTTATTCATAGTAATTAAGTAAAAATAATCGTGGTTTGATAACAGCATAACAATATGATATATTTTTACTCTAACTTACTTTAATATGAATATTGTTCATGAAAAACAAATACATAATCAACAAAGTGTCTCGACAACACTTTTTCTTTACCATCGGTTATTACATTTATAACGATGAAGTCTTGCTGTTTTTAATTAAATCTCTCTGAAAGTGGTCATAAAAATGTCAACGTGGCAATTTAATTTCGTAATTATATGAACTGTGCAGTTATAAATGATGGATTACTATGTTCGAAGTTAATAAACGTTCAATTAAATATAACTCGCATTTTCTTCGCTACAATGTAATGTTGTTAGCTCGTCATCATAACAGCACATTAACGGTCCAATGCAGGTACGGGTCTTCTCCAGAGACAAAGAGCAACAGATTTGTAATACCATTCTGCCAAAACGAATAAGTAAACGGTTATGTCGAGTTTTCCTGCTTTTGTTTTCGATAGTAGACTACTGAAATACGATGGGGTGCAAAGCCTTTTTACTCGGTCATCACACGTAACTACGTCGCCAGCGTTTTTATGTACTATAGGAAAATAACAGAAGTTCAGAACAAACCAAAGAAGAACTTTCCTGGTTACAACTACATTGAAAACAGTCATAGAAGCTCTTTTGATTATGGGATGTGTAAGCATATCGCCACCTTCTTCTGCGATTATAAAAGGCGATTAAGGAAAAAATATGCAAAATACGTCTTTATAACAAAGATAAACAACTTGCAATAAAATCATTGCATTTTGATGGATTGGTTTGTAATCCAATCTGTCTACTGTGGTCAGTGGTTAATAACACCGACCTACTAATGTAGGCTAAGTTTATTCCTGAAGAAGTTTTGTCCCAATCATGTGACATAACTGCATATAACTATCTATATAAAAACACAATCTTCGTACATGAACACAGATGGTAATCAAGTTGCAATCACGTCGGCGACGCGCAGACATCAGAAGGACCGTTATGATATGACAACAATGATGTACTTATCAGCACTCGCGAGCTAATGTTAGCCACACACAGACCTATAAGGAAGAATGTTGAGACGCTACAGGTCATACGTTTGAACTTATGTTCGGAATTTTTGCATTCATAACATAACATAACTAGACAAAATCTTTTGCTGGCCAGAAATGATGGAAGAAAACTTGGCCTTTTTATTTTACTGCGCTGACTTGTTGTAAGAACGGATTCGTGTAAGTATAATTTTACATTGTCAAGTATTCCTTTTTTTTGTTTTTGTAGAGATAAAGTAATAGTCAGTTTTGACGACGCTTACTGGATAGGTTGGATGAGTTAGGAGTGGACCCAGACCCTTTACTCGGAATAGCATTTTAGTTGGTCAGTTTTATCAGTTTGTTAGATTATTCTGTGAAAGCAATAGTAGAAATAAGTTTAATTCTTTGTACTTAGCAACTTTGTTAACGGTCATTTTACCATTATTTCAATTTAATTTAATATCATTTAGCTCAAAACTAAAATAGCGAACAACTTGCGAAATCCCGCCATTTCTGGTAATATCGGGTCGTTTAGGGACAGCGAAAGCCAACATGCAAAAATACGGCTCAAGGAAAAGTATACCTTATGCCTTTAAAATAATGTTGATATTAAATTACAGATTTGTAAAAGCAATTGTCTCTAAAAGTTGTGTGCAGGGTGGAATGGACACGACAGAACGGTCTGGAGTCGTGAGCGGCGGAATGTCCGGACAAGGGACGATTGTTACGCAAACGATTCTGCCTCGAGGTGCCCGAGGCGTCGTGCCAGCGATACAACTCTACCTAGTGATGTGAAAACGTCGATAAATAGTCGATGTCTAAGTTAAAATTTATAGGTATTGTTGTTTGAAGTATTAGTCGTAATTCACTGGGGGAGTGCTCCGCTCTCATCTCGTTGTCTTTGAATAAAGAGTATAGAGGTGCAATAAAAGCTACGCTTTATTACGTAGTTTCTCAGTGTCTGTAATCTTGTTTATTGTTTCTTGGGCGATCAACTATTGGTTGTAAATGTAATTTAATGTGAAACAATAAGTTATAGGATCAACTATTTTCGTATTAAATTGAAGGTTTATTAAATATTAATAAATTGGCTATGGCACAATGCTGATTTTACAAATACATTTATTTTTGCATCTAATTGCGTGAGTTGAGCACGGAATTAAAATATTTACAAACACAGATTTAATGTAATGTCATTACATGAAATTAACTGAATATGTCGTAGTGACATTCACGCAAAGCCGCAGGCAATAAGTAGTATAATAAAAACCACTCTTTAGGCTAATAAGGTGTTAAGGTAAACAACCAGTCCCTCGTCACTATGACAAGATGGCTGATCTACTTTCTCGCGCCTTTTTTTTAGTTCTAGAACGTAAGTGACACTGTCAATGTTAATATTAGGAAGCTTCAGAAAAAGATGTTGGTCAGATCTTGTACTCGTTTTATTATATAAAACAGTTTCAAATTAGCTTTATAATAAAAAAAACTAAAAAAAGGTATTTGTAATGTCTCTGTAGTTTGGTGCGGTGTCAAGCAAGACTGTCAAGTTGTTGGATGTGTTTTAAGCGAGCTTTTACACGCAATTTCGTTACGAAAAGTTCATTAGAGTAGGTAAAATACACGATTTTAAAATAAAACATAGTGGTCTAAATTATTTTTATTATTTTATCTATTTGTCTGTTATTGGAACACGTAAGGAATCATAACTACTTTTAAAGAGATTAAATAAGCAAAAGAGATTGGGCAAAATTAACCCAGAACCAACAGGAACAAAATATATGCCGGGTTATTAGTCTTGCTATGAGAAACATTTTAATAAAAAAAATCTCCCCTAGGTGCTGTCCAACTGTAATTACACACAATAAAAAAATAGTTTTTTCTATTTCATAACTCTAATAAAAACAAAGAAATACATGTAACGTTATCTAATTGATATTAACAGACCGACTCAACCATTCTATCGTCTTTACTCGCTACAAAAAAATACATAAGCCTGCGTCATGCGCAGATTCAGGTATTATTTTACTTTTTCACTCTTACACCACATGTATTACGGGGTGTTCTACGTGGGCGAGGAAAGCGACACAACGCGACGCGATGCTACACGCGACAAGTGTTCTACATGATTACGTCACATCTCGTCACAGACCGTCACATAGGACACAAGTAGGGTACACCGTTGATTTGATGGCGTACGTCGCGTTCGTCGACCACGTAGGACACCGCGTTAGACAGAGATGACACTTTATTAAATTAAATCATTTAGGAGAATATGTCGTACAGAATCGTGTATCCACGGTATGCGTACGTTAGGTAGCTGTTCTCATATGATAAGTGTAATATCTTATTTAGGTCACGCTAGACATGTAGGCATAAGAACAACCAGACAGGCCAGCGTGGAATTAGTAGGCCAAGTATCCCTCCGACACGGGAGGAGGCCCGTCCCTGCAGCGGGACAAAAATGATGTATTATTAAACAATAAAACACATAACGTAGTTTTCATTCATAGCTGTTA
This sequence comes from Schrankia costaestrigalis, assembly GCA_905475405.1. NCBI lineage: Eukaryota > Metazoa > Arthropoda > Insecta > Lepidoptera > Erebidae > Schrankia > Schrankia costaestrigalis. Next base: position 1,042,444 of record FR997843.1, on the reverse strand, counting down.
TGAGCCTTATATCTCTCATACCCCATACATATTCAATAAACAAATAATGAAAATAATATAAGTTTAACATGTGTAATAATGAGGGATATATATTAGTTCTGTTGGTCCTGGGTTTTTTTTGTATGAAATTTGCCCAATGTCCTTTACTTACCTACCGAACGTAACGTCGAATTAGCTATCTAACAGTGAACATCAGGTCTAGTCTATTTCAAAGATTAACCAGACAAAAATTTTGGCATTCGTATTGTGTTTTTACAAGCCGTGTCTTTGATCTTACAAACACGCTTGAATATTATTTTTATAGAAATTATTCATATAAATTAAAAAAAGATTTTATCGTATGTTCTGTAATTCCAAGTTCACTCTACAATCAAAACAACACCGCCTAATTAAGTGTAATTTAACTTTTATTATTATACAAGTCAATTAGTTATATTACGAGGGTAACTGGCTACCAGTTTACGTGTTTAATGGCGCACTTAAGTTACGTTTTATTTTTAAAAAGGCTCTCACAAAATGATAACGGATGAGTCAATTTGAACATGCTGTGAACCAATTCTTACAAATGACATAACAAGCTATTAAAATAGATTATAATGTTTTAGAGCAACTAACTTTAGCTAACAGGAAGATATGAAAGACGTAATTAAAAGAACACAATCATAGATAAAAATATACAGAGTTATTTCATCGTTGCTTAGTCTTTTAAAGAATTGATTCCCGTGAAAGTGCTTGCGTTTTGTGGTTGAAGAAGGAACTTTTGCCACCATCACAGTGTCTAAATCATACGACCTAGTTATGAAACTATGATGATATGAAATTAAAATAAAAGCCTTTAAACGTACTTTTCAAGCTTTAATAATCACGTTGCCACCTATGTACGAACATGAAATGTAACAAAAAAACTCGTATAATTATTTATTAACCGTGACCCACACCTGTTAGACTAAATAATAAAACTACCACTACGTTTCTAAACGCAATCAATAAACAAATTACTATCTCTCATTATAAATAATGATAGTTTCCGACACCTTGAGACGTCTTACAAACTGACTGACATGGTATGTGACCTCCTTATTAATTCCAACGATTGTCCAAAGCGGTTTTAGTATCATAAATAACCAAAATTATTAAGACTGTAATAAAATTATGGCTTCTTCTTATATTTTAACAAGCATCGAAAATAAACGTTAAGTTAATCAATTTTAACAGTACCTAAATAGATATGTATCCGGATAAATATGATTAGGTAGATACATTAAACCAACATGTTAATCGACAGATTGATGAACGGTTAAGTGTGGATAATCATTAAACGCGTTTATTAAGTTTATTTCTCATGCTTGCGTCGATGCCTACGAAGAGTTTGTTGTAGAAGGGACTATAAAATAGAAAGAGCAAAACAAATGGACTTAGTCAAAGTCAAATATCGTAGGTATTATGATAATCGTATTTAATAATGGAAAACTCGATGCAAACATGGTTCATTCAGCTTGGCCTGCGTGGTACCTCTAGTTTCATTCCAGCCCAGGAAAAGGACAGTCCTTATAGTGGGATATTTGAAGACTGATAAGCAAAATGCAGCTTTAAATATAACAATTTAAAACAAAGCTAACAAACAGTAGGTATGTCAAACTTTCATTCGTCGATGGAAAGCTCGTCTCTCCAGTGACACGCTGTTATAACAATCTTACATAATCTTATCTCATAACTCGCAACATTATGTACCCGCCCTGTAGCCTTCACAACGTCATCTGCAATTAACTTTATGTGGAAAGAAATGTTCATTCCAAGTGAAAACTTTGACATTTACTCAAGAAATTCGTTAATCGATTCGTTTTTACATAGACGCCCACCTTAATTACTAGGTTCCGTTATCTAACTACAATAATTTGTATACTCGACTAAACGTGTTAAAAGGAATGACCGTTTATGATTTTGAAGAATAAAATAATGTTATGGGTGATTTGGCCCAAGAAATAAGGCCAAATTAGTCATATGTGCCATAGCAAATGGCTACAGATGGATTCTATATGGCTTAAATTTCGTGTGATTGACATTGATTTATCATAACAAGCCTAAAAATCCCGCTGGAGACTTTTAAGTGACGAATGGAATCTTGTCCTAAATAACTAGGTACCATTACCAACAGTTGCCACCACCTTCTCTATCTTTTAAACTTGAAAAAATCGTTACAATGATGTTACAACTTTAGCTCTAGTAAATATCTTATTGAATCTCGTAGTTCTTTTCTCGCGTCACTAACTTCTACGACATAGAGAAACCATTTCTGGTTATAACTTACCTATAATTTTTTAAAAGATTAAACTTGTTCTAGTGTGCATGTGCAACCCACACTTGGACTTTTAACACATTCAAGCTCAGAATAACCATTCTTGAATTGCTTAAACTTTTTGATGCTGGTTTTATGATATATATGTGCTACGACCCTTACCGCGATTTTGAGCACTTCGTTGGCGCATAATTATCGCAACTACTACTTTACTGATACGCCTATAGTGCGTGGTCTATAAAGGTATTGGTTTTTGATACCTGTTTGGTATCAGTACTCGATTCTCATAAAACGTTGCAATAATTAAGACATTTGTCTGCTAAAAATTCAACTTAACGATGCTGACTTAGATTACAGAAGCATAAAAACGTTTTATAATGTGAATTTGATTCTTATTTAATAACCTTTACATTATCTTATATAAATACAGTAGAAAACAACAATTTTATTGCTGAGGTTTTTAAAAATCATGCCGTTTTTATCTTTAGTTGAATTTAAATGACATAATTGTTTATTTAACTACATACCTACGAAAATAACTGCTACTTATAGAGTTGTCTTGCGGTTTTTAAATGTCATTGGATGTATATGTTTAGAGATATCACTAATATTATTCATGGGATATCTAGTGAAATTGCAGGGCTATGAAACTTAAAAGTATACAGATTAAGTGGATTTCTGAGAAGAATGTAGCTATAAACTCAGACTACTGATTTTTAGCTTTCTTATTTGACTTTTTACAACTTCGAAGACTTCTTTCTATTTCAAAGGAAGCTTGGTACCTAAATAAGAAATGCATTGATATTAATAAAATTTGATGATATAGACATTTGAAAACTGGAGCTTGCTCTAAGACAAAGACAATGTTTGCTCGCAATAGCCGAAATTCAAGCGTGCTAAGCCATAAACATTACATAACTAGTTATAAATAATACAATTAATATTAGATGTAAACTATAATAACAGGTTTGTAATAAAGTAATAAGAAAACATTTTGTAATCAAAAGTATTTCAGACTATGAATAATAAAGAGGTTCATACACGCCCCCATTAGATTGGAGTACCGAACGAAATATTTGTGGGAACCGACTAATTTGTTACTTAAACATGATTAATCTTTACACAAAATAATTAAGTATCGAGTTGAGAGACTTTATCTATGGTAATATTCAAGGCTTTTTTTTACACATTATCAACAAAGCGCTATGAAGTTATGGCTCTGCTGCCATTTGGACAAAGGAGACTTTTGCATCATCTTTTTGAAACTCTATATCTTGAAAAAATTGCTTCTTTGTAATGTGACAATGCAGGGATGTTCGTCATTAATTAATGGAGAGAACCTAACTTTCTTATCAAGAACACAATTTAAGTAAAATGTCAAAATTACCTGAGGGCGAAGTTTTTATCTTAACGAAATTTGATCAAATTTTAAGAAATTTTGGGACACAGAAACCTACCATTTTTGGCACAATGGCCATGTTTGCACGTAGTCTAATCTAGGCATTTATCAGCAGATACCACGGAATTTTATTATCTATCATATTATAAATTTATGAAGCCTGAAAGTTAGTTTAGGCATAATGTATTTATAAAGCGTATAAGCTAAAATGTATCCCTTTTGTAATGTAAGCGAATTTGTATAGTGTCATTTACACCTGTGTAACAAAAAACTGATTAATAAAATACTTAAAGATACCAACAGTTAAAACAAAGTTATTTTGACACCAAAGATGTATAGTTGATAAAAGAGAGGTCCAAAAAAATAAATAAATGGTCTGCGTTAGTGTAGGACCGGTCTAGTGAGTGGAGTAGTTCTTTTTAATGATCTCGAGCAGCCGGCGCGGGGAGTCCTGCTTGCTTAGATGACAGCAGATAACTATAGCGATTGTGAATACATTAATTGTTTGGCAACTATATATAGAGCCACCTTTTTGTAGATTAGAAATCAGAAAACATTGATATGGTTTATGTAGTCTGTTTGTTATAAAAAAAAGTACTTTGACAGTTGTTTTTGTGGTGTCCTTTTTACCGCGTTTTTATTTATTTGACAGCATCTTATCCGTTACGATTAGACGTTGGCAGAATCATAGGTTTTCAATGGAGCCATAATAGTAATAAATAGAACAGAAAAGACTATTTTTATTTATATACTTACCTCTTATTTTTAAAATAACTCTTATTTTAAATACTCTTATTTTTAAAATACTCTTATTTTTATAATTTCACACTAGGTTTTTGTGGTCGCGACTTCTCAAAACATGAAATGAACGGAAATAACAGACTCAAGACAATCATTGGTGGTTAACATAAATAATAAAAGTATGGGATTCCAACACGCCACGTCTTGCAAAGGTACCGCATTCCATGATAGCGACACAGAAACAGTTTGGCGTAATCTTTTTTAACGGGGATTTGTTGGCCATTTCTCCCTTAACCTATACAAAGACGACCTGACACGAGTTTACATGAAGACTTTGTGGCTTAATGGTTAATTAGTTAGTTTTTTACAGTTCGAGTTTGATTCCCGCTTAATATGAATCTTTGTGTAAATAAATTAATGCACATGAATATTTTCATTTCTCTTCTATTTCTTCTACTGCAAAAAAGTGTAAAATATGTTTATTAATTGTACATAATAATATCTTTGCTTAGTTTGAAATTAAATGGCGTTGCGTGAATATTTGGAGATAAAAAAGCGTATCGTCCCATCTTTGCTGTAGGACGTTCATGGGTTACTAAAAGATATTATTTAGAAAACAGGTTTTATATAGTTTTAATGTTTCTTGTTCAAGATATTTATGGATATCGTGATGAGGAGTGGCTCTATGGTATAGCTTAACGGTAGAAAAGTTAATAGTTATGATGGCGCAATTTATAGATTTAAATATAAAATAAAAGGGCAAGGTTACATACGGTGATTTATTAATTTACTTGTTTATATGCGCGACTTCGCACGGTTATAACGAGAGTTTTATTGTTATCTTCATCAAGAGGTCGTCTAGTTTGGTACCACATCTATACCTGATTATTAACCCCCTTTCTCATCAACGCCTCTTGAATTTTAGTCAATTGATTAGCTTAAATTCTTACGGTTTTGTTTGGTATGAGGTTGGTTTTCGTAATAAAAATCTCGCTAAACAATGATTAAATTTAAGAGGCGTTTATGAGTAAGGGGGTAAACGTCCAACTAGTGTGGAAATGTTAGTGCGTTTTGGTTAGCTAGTGAACTTATAGAAATATAAGACTTATAGGCTTATATCTTTTCGCTGCAGCGACTTGGCAATGGCATTGCTAAAGTTCTTAAGCCTATTTACCATCAGACAGATTTACTAGACTGCTAAGATTAACCAAAATTATCGCTGACGAGTTAAATAGATAAGTTATATTACGACAAGATTTTTCTGAATTTCACTCATTTAATATCTTTTTAATGGTGTTGCCCAAATAAAATATTAATATAATTCAGTACAACTAGAACAAGACACATAATGTCCCATAAAATTAATTATAATTATAGACATTTCCTGTGTTACATTATTATTTGAGTTTTTAATATACGTTTCAACTTATGTTAATACGAAACGACAACATTACACAAACTCTTAATTATAAATTAATGAAACAATAAAAAAACACACATTTTCTCTGTGTGGTGACGGAGTAATACATGGTGCCACCATCCTGTCTTATGACCTGGATGTCGTACAAGCTAACTGAGAAAAAGCTCTCAGATATTACTAAGAAAACAAAAGACGGAAATCTAGACTAATTAGAACTCTATACTATTTTGACTAGCGAGCATGGTGCTTACAAGTAGAGTTCCATCAGTCTGTCAAGCCTGAGTGATACCTGTCCCTAAATGTTTTTAAATTATGACACTCATTATTTTTATTATTTAAAACAAACTATTGAAAAAGTTTTATAATACACAGATAACTTACTACATAGTATTAATGTAAAAGAGTCTTATACAGTTTTATATGTAATGTAGAAAGTAACTATAAAAATATATAGGTACAATGGTCTCTTAATTAAGTTTAATTGGTATTTAGGTTTGTAATACCCTCCCATTATAACGCTGTGTCCGTAAGCGGTGTAGATTTAATTTAAGTTTACCTTAGTAATACATAAGGAATTGCAATAAAGTATTGAGTATTGAAGCGGGACATTAATAGGCTGTAATCGATGCTGAAATGGCAAATGAAATAAGAACAAGAAACAGAATGTCTCGTAAAATTAATAACGATTATTAACGTTTCCCGTTAAGTTACATTAAATTATTAATATTTCAACTTTCATTAATACAAGACGAGAACATTTAACAAACACACATACGTCAATCTAAATTAAATTGCTACATACATTATTAGTATAAAACAAAGTCTGTCGCTGTCTGTCTGTCCTTATAAATGCCTAAATCTCTATAAATACGCAACAAATTTTGACGCAATTTTTTTAATAGATAGAGTGATTCAAAGGGAAGGTTTATATATAATACAAGCATAAAATTGTACCCGTGTGAAGCCGGGGCCTGACACTAGATAAACAATAAAAATAACAAATACTTTCACATTTTATTAATTTAAATATTTTAGAAATTGCTTCTAATGGCCGTGTTCGATTCAATTGTTGACGCGTTACATTCACAACGGTTCTTTTACTTTTTAAAACAAACAAAAAGTATTGCTATTAGAAAAAAATAACTGGGTCCATTTCATAGACCCGGCTTACTTTGATCGATGGTGTTGCGCCGTGGGATCCAATTAACTCGAGTGTAAATGCTCTATATGGAGAACTAAGATTGTTTTTTATGTTTAGAAGCAATTAACAAGTTGCTATTTTCTGTAGTTATAGTTAAGTAGTGATTTTAGAAACTGAGAAATCGTTTTCGAAATTCTTTCGAAGTAATAACTAACTTTGATTGCGATGGAAGTAAAAAGAAAATACGCAGGGCCTAAAAATTACTTGCCTTTTTAGACAAACAATAATATAATTTAAATATTTCAAAAATGTGTAGCGAGAGTCATGGGTAATTCAGCTCATTTTAGTATTAAGCTAATATAAATATTCTTAATAAGAAAGTGCGATCACAACCTATGATATTTTGACGTTCTAAAAGAGTAATTTTGGATCGTATATTTATGGTCAATAGTACTTTTACTAAAACAAAATTCACTAAAATTATATCAAATAAACAACGCGAAGAGCTGTAACTTTCAATTGATTGCCACAGTCATACCTATGTATAATATTACATCACTAATATATTCGATACTGAAATGGTGTTATTCAATTAGCCTGTAGTGACACGGGCAGATGTATCGACTTGAATTCTAAACACGATAAATCGATATATTCTAATTATTTAATAATCGATACTGAAAGGAATAACTATCGAGCCTGTGGGAACTGGCAGTAAATAGGACAAGTTATCATTTTTCTCTTTATGCTTTTGTATTTTAAGCTTTATTCAAATGTTATAAGATTAAACTTCATAAGTAAGGATACATTATTAATTTCGCCAGGTATTAATTGTACACGGTAGGACGTCCCTATGGTGAATGGGCTACTGAGCAGAAAGGGACGCACCTGACATTGTGAAGTGAAATAAACCGATAAAATTTATTAACAACGAGCAATATATCATACAATTTAAATTTATCATTTGTAGAAGAAATAAAACCTTTTTTATAAAGTTTTATTGCGAGCCATTTGTATTTTCGTTATAGCAACATTATGTTAGTGTTGCCTGTTTGAAAAAAAGTAAAGTTCTTCATATTAGCGCGTAGGTGGGACAAGATAAGTAGTTTAAGGTGGGTTATGTTTTATTTTCTCCGAGACAGGTAATCCATTTATTTATTCTGTCAAATAAGATATATTATCTGGTAGGTATGTATAGTTTGGTTGTAGGTACTTATAACGTTTTCTGTTATGATGGAGAGTGAAGATAACCTTTTTTAATAGAGAGAATCATAGATTGGTATGGTCATTTTAAATCCTAAACTTGAAAGTCGTGGATACTATATTTGGTAGTTTCTTACTCTTTGGTAGACTTAACATTATAGTTGAACTCTTGAAATAAGTATGATAAAGTCAACTGCTTAGTGTATCTGCCTGACACGGAAGAGGTTGTAGGATTGTCTTGAAAAGTACCTACAAATAACATAATGGTTTTTATAAAGCAGCCGTATGGAATATTTTTTCACGAACCTCTCAAGAGCATAAGAAGAAAACACGTGCACTGGTAGCGACGAGTTCTAGCTTTCAGTTTAATCTATAATTTTGCTGATATTTATTATTTAGTTGCTGGAAGTTCTAAACCGCTTTTTTTTTATATTTTATACATCTTTTATTTTTTAACAAACATTTTAGGTTAATTAAAATAAAAGAAGAAAGCTTTGAAACACATTTTGTCAAGTTGATCATCTTTATAATATCGACGAAGATATGATGAAAATATGAAGACGTTTACTAGCTAACGTAGGGCTCCTTTTAACACCCTATGCCTACCTTGTCCCCTCCCCTCACTGATATGTGGCATAATCCCTATTAAGGAACTTGGACTTTTTAAATAATAATAAAAGGTCCAAGGCATGGGCAGAGTTAATGTTTGCATTATTGTTTTTTTATTCTCGCAAAGATAAATAGCCAACGTTCTACTATAATTTATGCGAGAATTTGCTAACAAGTTTATTCGTATTATGTTAATTAATATGTAAATAAATAACAAATAGTTGCAATTGAGAAAATAACACAAAGATATAAAAGAATAACGTAAAGGGAATTATAAACTACTGGCTGCTACAGAGTAAGGTGTTTGTTTCACGCGGTCTATGTTAATTATTTTTTGTATAAACATGAATGCATTGCTCTGGATGTTTTCATAAGAATATTCCAAAATTATACTCCGTGTAGTGACGGAGTAAGAATACAATATGTCACCACCCCACCTCAGCCCACGGGTGTCGTAAAAACCGACTAAGGGACTAGCCGTGAATGTTATGTTTAACCAAATAAAAAGAAGGAAAATTTAAAATTAAACCCTGTACCAATCCGTCTGGCCAGCGTGGTATTAGTAGGCCAAGTATCCCTCCTTCACGAGAGGAGGCCCTTCCCTGCAGTGGGACATTAATGGGCTGTTATGATTTGATTCCAAAATTATTAATTATCACAGTGCAGGGACAGGCTTCCTATACTCTTGAAGAGAGTTTGGCAAACAGAAACTTCGCTTGCCAGGTGGCTTAGTGTTAAGTTTTCCTTCTTTTCAAGCGATTTAATATAAGTTTTATGTATGTAATGAATAAAGGTAGTATTCATTTTTTTATAACATGGGGAAATCCGGAACGGCTCTAACCCAATTGAAAAGGATCACTGGATCGGCCTGGATGCTGTGTGGGAAGAATCTGTGGCGCTACAGTGAACTGCGATAGGCTAATTGACTGAATCTTAAATAAGACGTAAGTAGTTATTATATAATTACCTCGTCAGCAACGTTGATATGTGCCGCCTGTGTGTGCAGCAGACTCGCGAGCCGGCCTGCCTCGCCGCGAGCTGCCGCCTCGAGCAGCGCCGCGGCCAGACCCATACGGTCTCACACCATCACTGCGAACAACACATTACAACATTATACACATTTTCTAAATTAAAAAAAACTAAACATGTTTTAGAGATGATGAATTTTACATCACGGCCTCGGTAAAGGCCTACGCAGACCGGGACGGCATGGCAAGGGATTTTAAATTTTACTAATGGACATTCAACCGTACAGTTACAGAAATACGACATAAATTGCTATGCTTTAAAATGATGCCGTGGCATTGAAAGGGATTTTATCGCACGGCATTAAAAGACGCGCCACAGGCTCCCGTGGCAGAATGCCGCGGCATACTGCGGTAGGCAACGGCATCCCACGGACTCACACACGCGATCAAACGCAATTGAAGACTAAAAGTGTATCAGGGAGCAGGAATCGCTGAGGCGTGCTTTATCGTGCCGCGGCACGCCGTAGCATGCCGCGGTCAATGTGCGCTGACTCACGGCAAAATCCCTTGCCATGCCGTCCCGGTCTAAGTAGGCCTTAACAAAGTGGTTGTGTACGCGACTGCCATGTTCGATGTCGCTATATAATTATGTAGGCCTGAGGCCCAGTGCGGGATGTGCTTTTTAAAAAAACAAAACAATATATTTTACGTTAATTACAAAAATAGTAATTTGACTAATACATCAAGTAAAAAGTCATCATCATTATAACATCTCATTAATTTCGAACTGCAGGGACGGGCCGCGTCCACGGATGGTAACTTGTCCTAATAATATAACCCTGCCCACACGGATGGGTACAGGGTTTTATATCAATTCCTTATTTTTTGTACTAGAGGTAATCTGTGATAATGCTTAAGCCGTTGCCTACAGCTTGCTTTTATAAAACCGTAATTACAGACGTTTAAACTGAGTACGGAAGTACAAAGACTAGACAATATCGTTGCAAGAATAGAAAAAAACACATAAATCCAATCTCTATGGTCAGCATAGTATGATAGAACAAATTTCCCTCCATTATTACAGAAAAAAGCACTATAATGCACCATATTAATAAATTCTTTTAATCCATTTAAGCGTAAATCCTCGCTCAAATCAACTAAGTATCTACAGCAGTTAGTCGTTTTTACAAAACTTAAGGCCCTTAGCAAACCGCTACATAAATACTTAAATCGTTCTTTTGTATTAAAGCTCAGTGTTTTCACAAATAAGTATCATTAAGCGCAGTCAGGATAAATAACTCCGCAATAAGATATACCGAGTAAGGATTCCCTCCATTCAGTAACCACAGACAAAGATGCACTAACACAGGTTAAAAATTCCCGCCACTTTATTCCTTAGTGTCTAAGATTCATCTTCCTATACCGATTTACGGAGAACCGTTTCTGTATATTTGTCCAAGGTTTAATTTCGAATAGATAATACCTATTCAGGGTTTTGTAATACTTTGCCGTCATAATTCGAGGTTGTCTTCGTATTTTGTATAAAATACAGTCTTTGTAATATTAAATCATAGACTTGTAAGCTTATAAACATCAGTATAAAATATAATTGAGGTAGTTTCATCAAGCTTTTTTTTTGTTTTAAAACATAAATTAACTAAAATTATATTTGTGGCAAAAGAAAATTAATGGATTGTGGTTAAAATTAAATGTTTTAATAGTTAGGTGTGTTGATTGTACTATAGGAATTTAGGAATTTCAATGTATCCTTGGCATTGCATTAAGAAAAGAACTAACTATGAATGCCAACTATACATAATCGCAAAGAACAATTTTTATGGTAAGATATCGAATATATTGGTTATAATAAAACGGGTAATTACTTAATTACCCGTTTTATTAGATCAGAATACTGCTATTCTATCTAAGGCCATCTAAAAATGTAATTGTAGCCCAGATTTTTAGTGGAATCTTTGTGTCAGTCTTAAAAGATGAGTAACGTGCAAATAAGAGGTAGAGAGGTGTAACTTGCTGCAGACATTTCATAGAATTAAACACATTCCTGCTAGTACGTGAGTTAGCTTTTTTGCTAAACCTTAACGTACTTAGTTGGTTATTTGTTTCGGCAAATAAGTTTTGCGTATCTTTCTCGAACTTTTATTACTATAAACAGTATAGCTATAACTAGTTTATAAAATTGCGTATGGGGCTACGGTAAGTCAATAAACAGTATTAATAATATAAATAGGATTCGATACAGTCTTTAAAATAACATTATTTAAGTTGACTCTAGTATTTAAGTCAGGACATTAACTTAAGCTTACAACTTGTTTACCTGAGAACGGCTGACTATCGCTTACTAGACTCAGGTGCTTATAATTATGCAAGGTAAAGTGTTCAAATCTGATTAGAGGACAAGATAACATAAATTATACGACATTATTGAAAATATGGCGCTTTATTAAAAATATATTGGAACCATTGTAGGCTATCTACACTTATATCAGTTACGTGGTTGGTCCTAACTGTGAGCGATCTTTATATTAATGGCTGTTGCGTAGAGTTTTCAATACATTTCTTTATGTATGCATGAACATGATTGCTTACATTGGGCAGGGTGTATTATGTATATTATTATGTACATATTCAGAAATGAAAAGTATATTTATCCGTTGTCTAGTACCAATAGTACAAACTCTTTGAGGTTAAAGGGCGAAATGTCCATTAGTAAGAAATGTTATATTATATGTTATATTATAGTATTAATGGTAGCGCAAGCGGCTGCCGTGCACGAGGTTGTGGGTTCGATCCCCACGCAGGACAATTATTTGTGAGATCCCCAAATTATTGTCCTGAGTCTGGGTGTTCTTTGTGTCCGTTATTTGATGTTTGTAAAAAGTCCCCGCGACACAGGGCATGATCCCTAGCGCGGGAGTTGTCTTTTACATGAAAAAAAAAAACTTAAATGGAAATTTATTACTCCTAAGAGCATGCGAGTAATATGAAAAAACTCTAGTTAGTATTTGTTTATAGCAAGGCTCCTACTATTAGCAGCAAGACTCTACTATGGCAATAAAAATAGCAGTATTATGAAGAGGCCTATCTAACTCACGTAAAAAAACCAAGCAAAATGCTTAAAATCGCTCCAATACAGTAAGGCCACACCCTTCTACATGCAAAGTATTCAATGAAGACCTTTTAAAAACATGCATAACAACAAAGTATGTAAGAAATATTTATAAAAAGGTGTGAACCTCACAAAGCTTATAAATATTAATATCCTGAGCGCCATTACTCTGCTCTATATAAAAAATGTAACTGTTATAACTAACAAGGTCTCTTTTTGCGGTATCAATGCTTATTAGAAATTAATAGTCTAGAAAATAACAAGAAGGTTTTACATAGAGTTGTTGTTTCGTTTTTATATTAAGTAATCATCTACTTCTTCATAGCGGCCAGGGTTGGCCAGGTTCTATTGTTTGAGGGGTCTTGCGGTACGAGGTTAACCTTACAGAACCTTTCTGCCACAACGCACATAGAGCATATAACTGACAGCGGTTTTAAAAGCTTTGTGCCTTACCACAAACGGTATGTGGGGAATCTATCTTTGTTACCAAGTATGTTAATCTAAAAACCTCAAAAACCAAGCGAATATTATTTTTTAAATTTGACAGCAACTAGATTTCCACTGAACATGATGTCTAAGCATTCTCTAGCTATCGTATTCTTCCAGGTAAACACAGTAATATTTTGACACTACTAATTGGATGACCAAGACTGCCTCTTGCTGAAGAGAAGAACTTTACCACAATGGTAAAGTTTTCCTATTGTGTCCTCTTTCTACAATAGCCTTAATGATTTCTGCTTAAAAACTTTCTACATCTTAAAACGCAAGACCACCCGCGAAGTTCCAAGTTTTCTACCTTTTATTCTTAATTACCTATTAATAACAGAATTTTAACTGTGGAAGTCATTTATAAACAATTAATTGCTTATTTCACATTTAATATTAAAATTTTACTATTTTAATTAAACACAAAATATAATATTTTGGACAATAACTTATCGTATTATTGTAATTAACTAAAATGCGTTTAAATTTTATTCAATTAAGTCTAATTTAATAGTTTAGAGTCATTTATTATAATATTAAAAACATTATTATCCATAATAACTTCACAATACGTGTATTTTTAATTGTATTTTTTTTATTGAACATTATGACTGTAGCGGTTTATGGCTATGGCTTAAAGAATGTATTTTTATTGTTGGTATTTCATGTCCTTTAATAAAAACCATAAATATTATCAATGGTGATTGCACAACTAATTGGATTATTTGTGTGAGAACAGAGAAGACATACAAAGGGACACCACGCCATCTATTCCCACTTGTCGTAAAAGACGACTAATAAAAACTTAGTACTACATATCTTTTCGAAAAAAAAAGACTTGACATTAAACTCTATTTTCCGTCTGGCTCATCCTCTAATAGGCCAAGATTACTTAGTCACAAAAGTGGTGTGTTATGATGATATTAAATTATTTTTATTTATCAACTAATAAAATTAATGACATAAACTTGTGTTAATTTTAAACTTGACATTTAAGAAAGTTTTTTACTTATTTTCCCAGACTAACGTGTGTCAAATGTCAGTTTTATATACCTAGGTATCCACAAACTATTATCAGTTATGAGATAATGTGACACCACTTACATTGTTGCAGACCACTTTGTGAGATAGCGAACATTATAATAAGTAGGTAAAAATATCTTTAAAACACCCGATATTATAGATGTAACAGATACTATGGGAAATGAAACATTTATATTATATCTCGTCATATTCTCGCAGCGCCTAGGAAATGGTGGTAAAGTTTAATAAACTTTAAACGTATGTAAACTTAGGTTAAGTAGAATAAAATTGAAAATATAGTTAATAACTATAAATTTTCTAGTCCATGTGGTAACTAGAGAATGTCTATTTCTCCAGTGGGACATGACTTCCCTACTGATAATTCACTTTAAAGCCCGATTTACACATCGACAAGTTCAGTAGCGAGTTAAGTAGTAAGTTGTTGATTAAGTTGATTTGAATAGATCTCCATCCTAATTTTGTGGCGAGTTAAGTACAAAGTAGCCCTCTCTCTCGCGTCTCGCCAATAAATCAACTTAATCAACAACTTACTACTTAACTCGCTACTGTACTTGTCCATGTGTAAATCGAGCTTTAGATTCGCAGGACAAATATTTCTGTTATCCGCAAACAGTCTTGAATTTTGTCTGTTACCCACCGACATAAGTATGACTTGATTTGCGAGAAATGTATTTAAAAAAACAGCAACCTTACTCCAAGTTAATATTACTCGATCAAACAAAAGTAATAAGTATTTACCTTTTCTCTTTAGTCCCCGCGAAACTTGTAAGTAATTTAAACTATTACTTAGTATTGATGACAAAACAACACGTGCACTTATCTTACATTGTGTATGTACAATACTTTATTTGATAGTCAACAAGCATAACGTTAAGTCAATATCTATGAATGCAATCGGGTGTAGATATGTTGATAGGAGAAGCGATATTATCTAAAGCGCCGATTACACTACCCTACACGTAGGGTAGGGCACTACATGATGTAGGGCGGTCGGAACTCGCCAATATCCGATATGTAGTGTCCTAACAGCCTACATGTGTGATTACACTAGACAACATGTAGTGCCCTACAAGATGTAGGGCCCTACATGTAGGGCAGTGTAATCGGCGCTTAAGATATTTGTAAAAAAAGGTTAATTTATAACAAATAATTCAACGTATCATCCCACTTATTACCAAAGGCCTTTCACCTTTACTTCCACATGTTTCAACATAACATAGGCTAACAGTAACAGAAATTCATCATAACAACATATTATTATTATTTTAATATTATTGGAAAACATGCTTGATGCATGACTTGATAGGAATAGGGAATTCCGAACGTTCGTTTGGTTTACTTTTTTAGGCTGCGTTACCCACCCCCTTTCCTGCACTCAGACATGAATGCTCTTTTATCATGATTTCGCTAATCGCTTCTCTTATCAATAAGCTCTCATTATATTCTAAAACAATACACAATTATGACCGCTCCAATGCACGTCAAGCCCATCCGCCAAACGTCTTGACGACAGCTGAATAAGTTCAATCGTTTTATTGCTGATCCCTTGTTGTTTGACAAGAGCATGTCGGTAAAGCATTACGGGTACTGAGGAATTACTTCCGTTAGTTATACAATGTAGGTACAGATAAGTATTAAAGGTGATTAACATATACCTAATATGAAAAAAGCTTGAGCAATAAAACTTTGAAATGCCAAATATTTGCCAATATTTCCTTGGTGGTCTTGCTTTTATGTTATCGGTATAATACAGCTCTACACTAGGTCACTAGTTCGAATTACACACAAGCGAATAGTTTTTATAGTACAAAAGATTGTCTGCTGTTAGGGTGTTCTTCGAAAACATCCAGAAGGGTATGAAACCCTACTGGATGTTTTAAACCCATAGGGTATAGCGGGTGGTAGGTAGCGACACGGAAGCAGTTCTGAAATTCAACATTACTTTTTTTTTTTACATAATCTTTTTTAAATGTAAGTATATGATTTTGAGAGTAAACCTTGTTGATATTAAACTGCGAGGTCTACAACATTTTTTCAAACCATTCAACTCTAGAAAGAGTCACCAAAAATGGGTCTCATTATTCCATGGAAGACTAGAATTAATAAGCCGATGAATTGGAGGGATTAACATAAACTTTGTATCGAGCTTAACTTCTCGCTAAAGATATTGACTGTCGTATAAAGCTGAATGTCGCGACACTTTTACGACACTTCCCTGATGTGCAGAGAGGTGGTGACTCTTAATAATTTTACTCTATCCCCACACAAACAACGACGTATGTTGTCATGTGTCTATGCATATATTATTAACAGTATGACGTAACATCCGTCCGTCACGGTCTCTACTCTCTCACATTTACGCATCTATCAACGTTATACACAAATTAGTGGGTGTTGTATTGTTTCATTTATTTATTTATTCAATTTACAAATGGTCTTAAATTTTAACATAATTATGTGCAATATAGTTTTGAATGCCTGTACTAGGATTAATCCTGTGTTACAGGCGTTTTATGTGCTAATTATATACTTAATAGGTAATTATGTAATTATAACGTTGTCTCTATACACTATTTTTAAATTAATATCTTTAAATAATTTGTCTTATCAAAAGGCAGTATTTAATAAAAAATGTTTACAAAATAAATACGTGATAATCATTACAACTAACTAGGTATGTTAAATTACGTGTTTTGCTTAAACTAAAGAATGTGCTTACTAGTAAAAAATTGTAAGTAGGCCAAAATGGTATTGTCATTTATAATTAGAAGTTTTAAATAATTTAATTAATTTTAGGTGTATTATAAGTATACTAATAAATCTATGTTACTTGATAATCTATCGAGTTAATATATCTATGTTCAGCTATTTTTCTCGCAGGACATTCAGTATCGCCAGTTTTGTGATCATTAGGTTTCTTAAACCTCGAACATGTTGCACATTTTGAAGAGGTCGAATTGTTCTTGCAATCAGAGATAGTGTGACCTATTTCCCCACAATAGCTGCATGATGGACTTAGTTCGCGGCAGTTTATAATGGTAATGATAGTATGTTAATGTACCTTTAACCTGGTAGCAAAGGTGGACCAAAGAAAGATGTGGTAAAGGGAACTGGACAGAAAAAAGAATGGGAAATGATGTCTTTGGCAAACAAGCGGAGTTTAATACACTTTACAAACTGTTCTTTACTGAGGCGTGAGCCAGCTAGCAATGATTTGATAAAAGATAAAGCATATCGTTCTCTCACACAGTGGATATACGACCTAGTTAGTCGGCGGAAAACCGATGGATAAGACAGTATGACTCTCTCAAACATCGGTTTCCTGCTGGATCGCATAGCGTGGAAATAATTGGACCAGGCTTATGTCCAGGGAGCCAACCACAAGTTCTTATAGCAATATTATTGTCTACAAGCTTATAATAATATTAAAACAATATTGTTTCTGTAGCGGGTTTAGTGTGACGTCACCCTAATAAAAACAATAGTTTTAATATTATTATAAGCTTGTTTTAAGCACGTCGTGGTACGAAAAGGCTAAGTAAGATTACAATAATATTGGTAAAAGAGCTTGTGGTTGGCTCCCAGGAGTGGACATCTATTGACTGATATGTTATAGATACTGGCTGTTGATATGATGTTGAAGGAATATAACTAAATACTTACTATTTTTAAGATGTTGGGATGAAGTGCTTCGCAATATAATTTACGTCAAATAAATATCTCATAAACATTAATAATAGATCAAAGGAGCTTGTTAGTTACATAAAACGGAACGCATAATGTTCATGAAGATATAAATCATATGTTTATGATACAATTAGTCTTTCTGCAATATGGTTATGACTTAAGTTTTATGCTAAATTCATAAACGCTAATTGGTATTTCACTTTATAAAATACCAAGTAATCATATACTATAGGGTGTAAGACCTAATTATGTAATCTGGTTAAGGAGCAGCTGTCTGTGTAGTCAGTACAGACCCGTTTATGGTTCAATGCATGGCTTCCTTATTTAAACTTTGTGTGTTACCATTTCGACTAATCTTTAGCAACCTCTGTGGCCTAGTGGTTATTTAACATGACTGCTAGAGGTCTCGGTTTCGATTCCCGCTCAATGCAAATCTTTGTGTGCATGAACATGATTGCTTGCATTGGTCTGGGTGTTTTCTATGTATAATATGTATATAGGTATTTACAAAAAACAAATATTGTAGTATGTTTATCCATTGTCTAGTACCCATAGTATAAGCTCTACTTAGTTTGGGACTAGATGGCGTTGTGTGAATGTGTGAGAAATATGTGAGGAATATTATTTGTAATTCAAGCAAATAATACTTAGACAGAAGATTTTCTTACACAGAAAGTTGTGTGTGTAAAAGAAAACTATAACTATACACACAAATAAATTTCCCCACTACACGAATCAGAAAGCCAATTAGTAAAAGTAACACGCAATTACTTAACTTCGCAATGCGTACTTATGAAATAGTTAGTTATTGCATATTGTTGTTATAACTGTGTTAAGGTCACAACTCGACCTGCACCTGTATACGTTTATATAAACTAGTACAAGTATAATTATATCATTAAAATAACTAATATTTTATTAATTAAATAGTTACAATGTTGTTTATTGTGAACCGGTTGTTTTGACCGTTGGTAGCATGCTATAGTTTTTTTTATGTGTTATTGTAAGTTTGTGGAATTTATAGATAAATATTAAAAGAAATTGCTGCATTAATAGGTAAAAATACTTCTTCGGAAACCTATTTAAATTGGGCAAAAAAATCACACAATTCAGAAGCAGACTCGTCCAGTTCTTGCAGACCAGCACTCGGCGGGACAACTCGAGTAATGCCTATCTCTTTCGTCCTGGCTTTTTATGGGTAAGAGAGGAATACCGAGGATTTCAGTCCGAACACCGTGCTTTCATCTTCTCGGGATTCCTAGGCAGAGAGGTGCTTCTCTGTCTAGGCCAAAGAGAGGTGGATGGCGTCTAAAAGGTTTTCCACGATTAAAAAAAGACTTGTCTAGTAGTTTAAAGGCCTGTTGTGTCAACTCCAGTCATTTTGTGTCTTTATAGGATTTAACCGAGGTAAAAGAAAATGCTAATATTTTTACTAAGTAGTCCATTATGTACCACGATCAATGTCTATTCTTAATCCGCTATATTTCATAACTTGACCACCCACTAACAAATATTCAATAGTACAAATGGATACCTTATTCAAAGAAAATAAAGTTCTTTTTCGATTACATTTGTTTTAGTAGATGGTACAAAATGAATGCTAATTAGTAACGAAACTCGTGCTCATTGTGTGTACATACAAGGAAAAAATAAAACATTCCACAATGGAGGTTGTTATTTATTTATTGTTAGGAACTATTGGTTAAGCATATCATTTAATTTATCAAGTACAACTCCCGCGCTCTATATTATGGATTAAGTCGCAAGGCTTTTTTAAAGTGTAGAGAAAAGCCACATAAAAATCGCTAAATTAGTTTTCGAATACTAACTACATATCTTGAACCAATGAAAGTCAGTTTTAAAAGTTCTTACCACTTTGAGACTAACTTTACTGTAGATAAAAACGAACTAACAAGTACCAATCTAGGCAAAACATGTGTTGTGTGGTAGAAAGATACGGTAGAACCCTGATGATAGATATAAAGTAAGCACAAAATATTATGTTTTACATATTGAATGGCTTTCAACATGTTACCTCCTATAAGATAATAAAATAATAAGGAAAATTGCCAAGTTTATCTGTTTAACTAAAATAGGGTTGTCCAACAGAAAATAGCCGTTAGCAGGTAGCACTTAACGGCTGTTCTGACATGCGAAGTAACGTTAAGGTGGTCTATTATGATATCCTCCGTGACATAAAATCATCCTATTCCAATACAAACCACGACATATGAACATTCCTGACGCGTTAATTGTGACAAATGTATTATTCATGAGATACGCACTTGTATGGAGAGTAACACCACATAGTAGATAAGTACAGAAGTAAAGCTTATTTTGTGAACTTTTCATACCTACAATCTTGTCAGGGTTTCCTATTGCTCCTAAGTAAGGTTTCATTCCACAAAGGCAGTGGCACACGTATTTAGTTGTTTATAATACTACTGAAATTGAAACAAAAATAACGAAAATATAAACCAAAAATAATTACTTAAAGTATTTCACTCTAATGATTTTGACGCCGCACAGTGAACGATAGGACCCGATCATGCTCGACAAAAAGGGTCAACGAATTTCTTTCATTGCACTAATTAGAATGATAGCCAACACTTTAACTAACATGACCTCGTAATTTTTTTTCTAAAAACCCTTACATTTTTTTTATATGATTTTTTGAAAGTCAGAAAGTGGTTAAAATGATAATAAATTGTCGATTTCGTTATGCGTGTTTGTTTATCATCTGCGAGTTTTATTTATAAATAAATTGAAATTATCTGTTATGAATCGTAAAGTGGTTGGCAAGTAGTATTTTATTTATATATTACAAGTGTAAAAACATGTTCGGTTATTGAGATATGTACAGTGGAACTCGTGAGATACTTAAATTTTCTACATCTTCTATGTTTGTTAGAGCGAAACTTATAGTTACCCTCTGGTACCCAGGCTGCATTTTTTATATATTATAGCCACATTCATGTTTTTTATAAAAATAATAATTTTAAGCAGCACACTGGTGTTCATTATATTTTTTTTTCGGGACACAGTATTTACCTCTCGAGAAAATATTTTTTCGATAAATGGGTGAAACACCCAAAAAATAACAAACAAAAACAGTTTTTTGATTATCTAATAATAAGGTGAGCTACTGAGGAGTCGATCAGGCGTTTAAAAATGGTGATAGCACAAAATTCCAACAAATAAAACGAAAAATGGTTTCTAAGTGGAAAGTGTTATGAACGTTTTTTTGACTTCCAATGCAGGTTTTTACTGGTTGAACAGTGAAGTCATAAAACTTACTGTAAAATGTTTATTATGATAAAACATACGTCAAGATATCGTTTACACATAATTACAAGCTCTAAATATTTTTGTCGACCATGCTTGTATGGGGATCGTACACTGTGCGCCGTCGATTTTAAATTGGTGAGTCGATTCGAATTTCAAAGTAAAACTTTTTCTATTACGCTACTTACAAGAGTTGCAGGACATTGAGAACATTAGAGTATTTTACCTTAGAAAAGTGTTTTTAAAAAGTAACAGCCCCTTGACTTTACCTTATTGATCATGTCATGTTTCTAGTTTCGATATCGGTACGTGAGGTGTCTGTAGATTGACTTCTGCACCTTTATCTGTTTTGTGGTGGAATCGTTCCGGAAAACGATAACTCTCCTAAGTAAGATATACTTTTTAAGATTCCTAGATAGACTTGTCTATCCGTTCTAGATTTCTTCTTCCTTTATTTAAATACAGGTTTAAAAATCATCATAATTAGTTTGATACATTAATTGATTTGTCGACATAATGCTATAGCTGTTGCATTACAATAAATAAACTTTCCTTTGGATAAAGCCCTCCTGCAAGGATGGACATCGTCTAGTGTTGGAGGGTAAGTTGGCCTACTAGCACCACGTTGTGTAGATGAACTGGTGTAGGTTAGTAGGCTTAAGTTTAGGTAGACATAATATCTACGATATTTATTTTAGTCGGCTTGATGTAAAATGGGTTGGTGATGCTGTGCATGTATTGATTTGTAAAAGTAGTTCTTTAGTTGGCTTTTACAACACCTTCGAAATGAATAATGACAATGCAGTCAATATTTTCGTGTGGTGACGGAGTAAGAATACAGTGTGTCACCACCCCATCTCATCCCATGGGTGTCGTAAAAATCGACTAAGGGACTAACCGTAAATATTATCTTTACGAAATAAAAAGAAGGAAAACTTGAAATTAAACCCTATACCAATCCGTCTGGCCAGCGTGGTATTAATAGGCCAAGTATCCCTCCGTCACGGGAGGAGGCCCGTCCCTGCAGTGGGACATTAATGGGCTGTTATGATGATGATGAGTCAATATTTAATAGATTCTTAAACATCAAAGTAATGTTAGTATTGAGATCAATCCCCATTTAAAAATGCATTCTTGCATTTCCAAGATAATTTGAATAGACTATAATAGTTCTTATTCACAGTCATTTTCTTCCGCATTCCACAGCTTAGTTCTCGGTATTTTAATAGGCTTTTTATAATCTACATTGTGTAGTAATAGCCTTTTTTAATGTTATTATGTGCGATATTTTATTGGCAAGATCGTGATTTTATGTCATCGAGTTAAATCATTGAATGTTCCTTCAGTTTATTTTCTCTGAACTACTTAGCATATCTATGGAATAGCGGAATACTAAAGTAATTTCTTCTTTAGGTTGGTGTTGCCTTGAAAAGTTTGTAAAACGAACTAGCGGACGCTTTACCTATGCTTATCTCGGGTACTCGTTGGAGAATGAAAGCTTAACAACCTAAATAGAACCTTTATAAAAACCCAAGATGATTCTGAAATGAGTAATAGGATAATTTAATCCACGTCTTTTTCACGTGAGAAACGACACGAAAAAAACATAAATGTTTCGCGGTTAAATAAATTAAATTTAACAAAAAATTCGATATATTTACATGTTTAAAAACTCAGTTACATATTTTGATTCTTAATAACGTTTTTAAATTCAGGCTGCTTCGTGCCAGACAAGCGGACAAATGGCAGTAATTTTAATTACTTTCACTTTGTGCTCCTGACTTACCTACACTAGGATTATTTATACTTGTTCCTTGGTAATATATGAATATGACAACTTTGTTACTTTTCTACATCCGATTCTTGGATAAATAAGTTATTGCAACCTTTTAAATAGTTACGAACCAAGTTTCGCCGGTTCACGTGTGAATCTCGCACGTATTCCACATTTTTCTGCCTACTGGCCATGAGAAATCAATGTCTCTGTCAAACAAGACATAGTATAAGTATCACAGCCAACAGTGTACAACTAATTATTATTTCCGTTACTCTTATAATAAATTTCACAGTTTATAGTTTGTTTACGATGAAAAATTTTATTGCTAGTGTGAATTCTTTACACTTTAATCTGATTCTTCGCATTCCATAATTCTCTATGCGTGTCATGGTGTAGGAATATTTTCGACTTTAAAAGTATTTAGGGCTTGCGACATAGATGCAGGTTTAATCGGGCCTCCTTACAACACGTTAGCCTCTTTTCTAACTAGTCGATGCGGTAAGATTTTAACACTATCACATGTTATTTAAACGTACTAGTAGAGAGCTTACTGAAACTTTTAAAAGTCCTAGTTCTTATAGTATGGCTGTAGAGGCAGAGTTAATGGATATTATGTTAATATTAGAAAGAAGAATAGTAGAAATGTTAATTATTAGAAAGAAGAATATTGTTTTTTGTCTATGAATGGTCAAAGTCATTATTTCTTGAAAGTTTTTTTGTTGTTGCTTATCTATTCACCTGACTACGGCTTTACTTTGTCCGATTTACCCTTCATCACTGAAGGAGGCTCGTGCTAAACATTAGCATTATTAATTGAGCATTAAAAAGCTAATAATAAGATGAGATGAACAGCTCATAACTTCAAATCATTACTGGCGTTATGAGTTAAGTAACACAATATGTAGACAATCGTCTTCACCTACATAGAGAACAATGGTTGTTATAGAAGCCGTTACTGAATAGTTCTTGTGTCTGAGAACTTGTTATTACTACTACAATCTTGTTGTTATTTAGATCGCTTAAATACCACTCGTATATAACTGCTACTTTATGATGAACTGTGCCGCCCCTCATACATTTACACCATCTAGTTCTTAAATAAGCAGAGCTTGTACCATGGGAAGTAGACAACTAAGAAAATTGAAGAAAAAAAATACAGATTATTACACAAGTCACAGATACATTATAATAACTTCATGTCTCTCTCAGCCATGATCGGTTGGTCATGAATGGTCTCTTCAAATTCACGACTTCTTCCGGTCCTCTGCCGATCTCATCCAACTATTGCCAAATACTCTTCTCAGATCGATTGATTTAATATTTTTATATTAAGTGATATACTAGCCGGTATATGTCGTTGTATGTAAGGATGGTCGTACCTACTTGGTGCTCAGTCATCTCTGCCTACCCGCTTTTCCATGGGCTATAAGGCGTGAGTTATGTATGTATGTATAGTATATTGGTATACCTAAGTATATAATGCGTTCTAATTCCGCTGTTAAATTCACCTGTATAGTTATGACATCATATAAATGCATTATACATTTCAACGCTTGCACCATCACGTTACGACTAACAATCAGTTTCAATGCAGCCAGGTGAGGTTGGCTGGTTATATTTTATTTTATATAAAAGGAGTCTATAAGACTTTGAACTCTCCATGTAGTGACGGAGTAAGAATACAATATGTCACCACCGTATGGTGTGCCGGTACCGGTGTCGTAAAAACCGACTACGGGACTGTCCGTAACATTATCTTTACAAATAAGGGTTTGGTCCAGAGACGTGGGTTCGATTTCCGCCGCGAGTATCATTTTTTTCCGTTGTCTTTCTTCTTTTCGGAGTAACCTGAATGTACATACATAGATGGTTCACACAAAATAGTATAAGTTAACAAAACTCTTTGTGCAATAAACATTACAAACTTACTCATTCATATAAGTGTGTATTGTTGTTGTGAGTTCAAACATGAGGTTCATAGCTGTAATGGTTGGCCCTGAGAGTTTGTGTTAGTTTTATTATTGAATAAACTAGGTATATTGTTGTAAACGTAACTAGGAGTTCTTGATTATTTTCGTGTTATATTAACTTTGGTTTATTACTCATTTTTAGATACGAAAAAGTTAGTTTTAGCAATAAAAGTTGAATTGTTTATATGTTCATATAGGAGAAGATCTACTTAGTTTATGACTAGATAGCGTTATGTTAATATAACATGATATCTCTCTCTCTTTCTGACTATAAGTCCCAGAGTGGGGTCAGACTTTTGAATCTTTTCCTCCACTTTGCTCTGTCATCGACTTTGCTTTCAGTGAGCTTTGACTCTCCATTACCTCTACATACACATTGTATTTAGTCTGCATGTCAATTCTCGTACCTTAAAATCGTTAAAAATTCGGTTAAGTTAACTTTTAGTTGTCAAATTGTCACACAATAGGTAAGACGGTACGAGAATTGAAATGCAGATTAAAATGTGTGATGTAGTCTGTAATAATAATATGTTTAAAAAAATTCTAATATCTACTTGTTTATCTAATAATTAAAAAAGAAAACAATGAAGTACACATACTCCATTACGAAAGAGTTGTAATTTATATCATCAAACTGGTGTTTAGCAAACGACTTATTTAAATTTATGTACATATTTACAAGTTTTTGCAATAAAAATGTCATTAGTGTAGTGAAATTAAAATATAATAAATTAACATAAGTAACCGATACTTTTAAGTTAAAATATACATAAAATCATTCCCAATTAAGTTGTAAACTTAAGTTTTTTTAAAGTTTTATTTTGTTACGACCAAAATGTCGGAAATACAATACGACTTATCTTTATAGTGTGATATTTTGTAATCTTGTTTTAAAATGTTAAATTTACGACAACGCCATTTTACGAATTTAAACATCTAACAATATTTTATTAGTTTTTAACTTTTGACATATTTGGTACAACGTTTAATAAGGTTGTTGAATTTTTATTGTGCAATAAATTTTCTCTGCGACTATTTGTATGAAAACTGTTTTTTATTACTACTTGGTGACGACACAAATAAGTTGCTTGCTTGAGGGAAGGCTCCGCGCCTTTTCTTTAATAAAAAAACCCGTAAATGCAAGCGAGATAGATATAAATAAATAATATGGCCTTAAGAGTCAGATGATAAAGTGTCAGGTGTAGTGTGTGTGTTTACCTTGTGTGCCTTTCTGTTACCTAAAGTCAAGTTAGTATCCACCGTCTAATTTTGGCTCGTCAAGACTTACTTACTAAAAAACTCTACTTACTAAAATCCACTTTTAGTAACTAGAGTTTTTTGTAGATTCGGTTTATTGCCGAATCTGTATGTTGATGGTCTCTTAAAGATTTCCTTTGACCCAAGAATTGTATAATAATCTCAAACATCTGCATAAATCTCATCCCGTTAATACTGCAAAGGCAAACATTTGTGTGTGTCTGTTTGTTACGCCTTTCCAATCTTGATGAAATTGGGATTCACAAGAGTAATTTTTAATTCGGACATTGTTTTTCCCGTGGAATGAGCAATGAATTCAAGTAACCACTGAATACATTTTGTTGAAACACGGGGAGAGTCACGGTTAAAAGCTAGTTTAATATAAATAAAATGTAAATTCAATAGCCCTCACATACCGATGCGATCGTTTTTTTAAATAATAAACATAATTTTGCATTTAAAGTATTTTTATTTAAAATTCTGATCGTGTTACGATTGTGAACCGATTGCTCTTAATAAATGTTATTTATTTGTTATTTGAAGTTTTATTAGATTTTTGTAAGCTTTACTGATAACTAAGTGATTTAAAATTATACGTATTGGTTCCGTTTTTAAGCGATGTGAATTTATCTAGTTGATAGATAGTGAGCGTAACCTTAGATTTTTTTTATGGGCCGAAATACTTTTTATTCTTAACATGAGTTTTTTACTTTAGGTTTTATTCTTCTACAGGTTAGTCAAAGCACTAGATTTGTGAAGGAAAATGATAAAATCGTGTTGTAATTTTACCATCTTCCGCGATTTCGTCAAATTGCTCAGGGAATTGGCTAAATGCCTGTTTCTATCATAAGCAATATTCTGCTAAGGCTATCAAATTCTATTGCTATATAAATAATAGAAGTAGTAGACTCATCTCGTTACTAAAACCTAATACATATTTCGGACAGTCATTGTTGAAGGTAACATTAATGTAAAATATTACTCCACCATGCTCCGACTTGTTAATTATAAACCAGTGGATATCGTTCTAGGGTTGTCACTTACATGTATCAGCCAATATTACAAAAAAGTCAACAACTTCGGGTTCAAATCTCGCGCAGAATATTTGTCTGAGTGATCTACAAATGATTGTTCTGAGTCTGGATGTTCTAAGTCCGTCAAGTTCCTGCGACAGGTATCGATCCTTATTGCAAGAGTTGTCTTTTAATAATAAAAATAAATAAGCTCCTATGATCAACAACTAATAATATGAAATTTATACTTACTAATATTATAAATTACTAATATTATATTATATGTACCTATTATAAACGCGAGAGTTTATAAGTATGGGTAGATGTTTGTTAATAAATTACGCTTAATAGCTAGAACGATTTGGATATAACTTTGTATAATGGTGACACTATGGATTAACATATCGGCTGTTTCCTATCTCGAGAAAACGACATCAACGCGAGCGAACCCGTCAGCAATAAGTAGTTAAAAAAAATAGATTATCCCTACATTCCAATAATGTGACAACCCTAAAACACCGAACATGGTTGAAATGAGGTCGATATTTTTCTCTAGTTTGGTATGTGGATCAGATATTAATGACTTAAATATTTTGTAATTATTATTACGAACTAATATACAGTGCTATGTTCTATTAAATTATTATAAGACCCTTTTTATTTTTAGTAGAAATATTTAAGGTATAGTAATTAAGTAATTCACATTAAAATATTGTTGTTAAAAGTCTAATAAACTCCCATTGAAAAGACCTCCTCAAATGATGGGGCAATCTTGGTCTAGCTTGACCACACGTGGTAGACGGATTAGCTTTTATGTCAAGGTTTGCCTTTTCTGTAAAGTCTTTAAAGTATTATTTTAAAGCAACAATTAGTACATATTATATCAGTTGTATACTTGGACCACACGCGAGGAAGAATGACCGGGTACTAGCGGTGTTAACGGTACAACACGAATATGTTAAACAGTCTGTGGGCGGACAGCATTGTTTCCACAGATTTATTATACACCACCATTTTGTAAATCATATATTATGTATGTATACTATCATATTAGAAACTTTTTCCTGTGGCTTAATGTGAGCCTTCGGGGACTTACTTTTGAAATTATCGTTCCACGTTCTTTAGAAAACAAAACACATCGAGCAATGTGTCGCGAGGACTTTAACAGGCATAGACACTGGCAAAATATGTGACGTTTCACATGAGGCCATTCACGAAGAAGTCAAGACAAGTCATGAAAATTAAATAACTGACACAAAAGCTCATGACATTTTTGGACATATTTGTGAATCACACAAATAAATATTTTCCTTGGGATTCGACACCACCACCAATGCAGTAAAAGTGTAGAGCCTCCAATCGATGTGGTTGGATCATGGGCATTTTAAATTTTTTAACGGATCGATTACGACTTAATACAAACAAAAAGATATTTTACTAATTTATCTAAAATTGGTAAAATATCCTATAAGTATACGACGTCATGATGGGCATTTGACATTATTTAAGTTTTGTTCATGTTGATTTTTAAACCTATTTCTTTTTTTCAAAGTTTAATTGTACTACGCTTGTACAGTGTATGAGTGTGTATGTGTATGTGTGTGTATGTTTGTGTGTGTTAAGTCATTATCAAATGAGTTCACTCCATAAGTTATGCGGTCATAAACATACAAAAAAAAAACAAACAGTCGTACCAAAAACCATCGCTTCAAAGTCGGTTAAGTATCATAACTTACATCATTTTTTTGTTTCACAAATACATTTTTAAATAATATATTAAATTACTATTATAGCATTCAAATCAAACAGCCGAAACGTACATTAAGACATTCTAACACGAATTTAATAATACAAAAAACTATGTGAACAATAAGTTTAAGTTAAGCATGTAATGAGGTCGGCCATGATGGATGTTACAAAAAGTAAATAGTAGTAAGAATGAATTATGTAATGACGTAATGTTATAGTATACACACATTCAATTATTAAGGCGGATACCTATCAGGATTTTGACCACGTATTTTTTCAAAGATGCGAGAAGCATAGTACACTAATTCTTTTGTAAACATATTTAACGGTAACAAAGAAGATCCAGAATCAACGTACCTACAGTACTTTACTACTCTGTCTATCTATAAAGTGGATTTTGTAAGATTCATCATAACAGCCCCTTAATGTCCCACTGCAGGGACGGGCCTCCTCCCGTGACGGAGGGATACTTGGCCTACTAATACCATGCTGGCCAGACAGATTGGTATAGGGTTTAATTTCAAGTTTTCCTTCTTTTTTATTTCGTAAAGATAATATTCACGAAAGTCCCATAATTATTCGGTTTTTACGACACCCAAGGGGTGAGATGGGGCGGTGGCATATTGTATTCTTACTGTGTCACCACACGGAGATTTTGTAAGATTACCATTGAATTAATAATTAACCATAACAGATTGTTCACAGGAAAATAAAATATAGGGATTTAGCATTGTGTCGCGGGGAATTTTAAAAACATGTATAAGTACCTACACGGATTCAATGAACATATTAGGCTCAGTGCATTCATTTGTAGATGCACAGTAACTGTCCTAAGAATGTCCTCATCCTAAGAGTGTCGAAAAAATAGGCTTGCAAATTTATCTAAGTATAACGTTTACTATATGAAAAAAATCCATTCGTACTTGCGTGGCCTTGCAGTGTGATATTGATTACCTGTTAAAATGTGATATTAACACGTTCCCAGTGCAGTGTACCATATATGGTACACGTGCATTGTTTTACTATTGTGTCTGCTGGCGTCACTGTGAAAGGGTTAACATGTCAAAATCTTGATTTTTAATATAGTATCTTTATTTAAAATTAAGCGCCACAATATTCCCATAAACTTAGGTATAGTCCTGCAAGATGCACAGAGCTTTCATAATAGTTGATCGGTACACAAGATGGTTCGATAGTCGAGGTCATGGGTTAATTGTGCCTTGAGCCCTCGACGTATCGGTCCGCTGATCTCATGTGATACTATGGGAATATTGCGATTGTTATACGCTACACCTTATCTGTGGTTATAAGAAATTATGGAGCTTGAGAAAAAAGTTGGATTATTTACTGTGCATAGTTTTTATTATACCTAGTTATTTAATTAAGACATCTTTCGCACTAGGGATGATGCGGACGGACTTTTAAGAAAATTATTTAATTCAACACTTGATTAACTCTTCTACAATTAACTCTACGGACACAAAGAATATTCAGGCTTAGGACAATCATTTGTGGATTGCCTAAAAAAATGTCCTATGACTCAAGCTTTGTGGCTATCACTGGCCCCTAAAATGAAAAGTATTTAGTAATTACACTCTTCCAGGGTACGCTCTTTTATTATTTTTTAAAAGAAGAGTATTCGTTTATTGTATCTTAAACCAATTGATGAAGAGTTTGATAAATTGCATTTGGCTCCACAGCTACTTTGGGTATAGCTCTTCAAAGGTTTGTCTCCTTTCGGAACATGTCGTCCGAATGTCAAAACACCCGTTCCCAAAACATCCGTTCCCGTTACCACCGTTTCCTTAATTATTTGTTTCCTAATATATGTGTTTTCCAAATTGCAATTTTCCCAAAAGTAGCATTTGGTTTGATATCAGTTTCTCCAAAAGAACTAATCCCAAAACATCCGTTCCCGTCACCTTAATTATTATTTTCAAAAACAGAAGGAAGGGTGATATTTTGTTTGTCGAAGAGTACAACAAACTATTGTACAAGTTACAGAACGGAGAAATTGATACCCTTTCTTTTTTACGTGAATTACAACAGCTACGAAAACACTTACCTACGTACTTCGTAAGTGTTTTCTTTCAGTCCTTCCTCGCTAAAAAAGAAAGGTATTAATTTCTAAAAAAATTACCGCAAAAAAATTTTTTTTTTCTTATAAGTCATCTTAATTTTTTTATTTATTAAAGTACTTAAAATAAACATTAAAATATCAATCTGTTTTTTATTTAAATAGGTTTGTAATAGTATAAATAAAAAGTCAAACAGGTCAATTTAAACAGCATTAAAATATTAGTTGATCTAAATTGAATTGCTATATTAATACTATAATTCAGTTATTGTAAGTGTAACACACATTTACTTAAGGCTGTGATTAAGGTTTTCTAATGTGTGTAGTGATAAACGGATGTACTAAGAATTAGGCTATTAGTTATAAAAGGGTGTCATTATAAACTGATGTTTTAGCACATGTATGCAATGAGAATTGAGTATTTTTGCATTCAGATATTATTGGCATAAAGTCATTCTAAAAACGGACATTTTATGAAACTGTTATTTTGAAATGGATGTTTTGGGAACGGGTGTTTTGACATTCGGATGACATTTTGTCTTTATCACCTTACTCCATCACTCAATCATATAATCCAAATTTTAATTGGTTTTTTTCATTTACCAGTATTTATGGCCAGACTACGTATACGAACGAATACATCCTTCTGGATCAGTCCGGTAAAGAACAAAGAAAGAGTTCATTTACAAATTAAAAAGAATAAAAGAAAATCAGCTACACGTGTATACACTGCACGAAACCCTTAGACCTTATTCCGTTAAAATAAGGTATATTTTAGATTGAAAATATACTGTTGTGCGTAGATGGTCTTACTAACAATGAATTGAAGTTAGGAGCATATAACTCAGTGTGATATCGCTCTAAATAAAACTGGACAATGCTTTACGTATTGTTGTACATAGTGCCTGGAGCGAGAGAACTTTATGTTATATACAGGCTGTTGGAAAACATGAAAGTTTATTTATTACCAAGGGTTACTAAAGAAGAAGAATGTCTTAGTATCTGATAATTTAACTTTTTGTCTTTCCCAAAGTAACGATAATAACTTTATTCACCTCCCCAAGTCATTCCATTTGGGTCTTTAAAGGTATTTGTAAATATAACCTCTACCAAACTAAAGAACAAAAACTTGCCGTAACACCAATTCTGGCATGGTTATCATCATTCGCGGAGTAAGCTCATTCCTTTAGTGAGATATTAAGGGACAGTTTTGATGATGATTTTTATTCTTGAACTTAAAACATTGATAATTTAGTTTACCTAAAAGAATTCGTTTCTATATTTGAGACAATTTAAAGCTATCTAGATAAAAGTTATTTTAATATTTACTCTATTAAACAGTAACATCCCAACAAAATCTCGTAGTAATTTTCGTGAGATAAAGTAACAAAATCAATACCTTACAATACTTCACACTCTCGATCTTTCACATATAAATTTATGTATAAATAACAGCCTGTATAGTGGTATAAAGGCAATGCTTGTTTTAATTAATTATAAGAGTAGTGATAGCGCGCCTGCACGACTACACGCGTGTAAATGCTATTATTTTGGTTAAAACAATGAACCTTTTGTAGTGCATATGTCGAGGAATAATAACGAGAAATAAACGTAGGTACTGTTTTCTGTATATCAGCTTACGTGAACAGCTGACGTAAAGGCGGGACAATATTAAACCTACCCCAAAAATCAGAAAGTATTTATTGTTTCTTTTTTAATCTTTATTTACGGAGCTTTGTCATAATGTGACTATGTCGCTCCATCATAGTCACCCTTATATTACATAGAACTATTATATATATTATACAGAGTTTTAGCTTCATCAGACATTGGGTATGATAAGACACTATTACACAAACCCATGTTATACATGTTAGGTACAAAGACAGATTGTCTAAACTGAGAGCTGCGGACACATTTCATTAGAATGTGTTGCACGTCTTCTATAACATTGCACGTTTCACAATTGGGTGATGGAGATATAAGTCTTTATTCAATAGAATACATTCGTATGAAGCACTTTGACACGTCAACTATTTAGGATGGGTAGCTTCGCAATGCGCCCTCTGTGAGAAGTTAGCCACATAAAACTCATAGAATGAAAAACTTTCATGATACCAATTGGATGGGTTGAAATGTGACTTTTGCCTTAAAGGCAAAGATACACTAGGGCACAAATGTCCCACAACATGTATCGGCGACAAGTCATGCGAAGCCGGCCGATTTCGCCTGACATATCTGGCGACATCGGGCGACGGGACGTTGTCCTGTCAAAAATATAGCCAGACATGTCAAGCAAAGTTCGGCAACGTCGCTCTACTTTAACCTACATCGCTGGGGACACGTGTCGAGAGACATTTGTCTCCTAGTGTATCTTTGCCTTAACAAACATCTGTTTTTATTCGTATCTACACAATATCAGCATAAATTATATTACACCATTGCCTAATGAGACTGCTGTGTTAAGACTATACTATTTACTTTTCTATAGCTAAGTTAAACTCATAAAACAACATAAGAGCAATTTGACACCTTATAATATTACTTATTTCCTCAAACATAAATTTGATACATCTAAATCGAAAAGCAATTTTCACCGGTCACAATTAATGATGATAAATTATGATGACAGGTGCTTTCGAAAGTTGCCATCGTAAATATTTAGGGAAAGTGTTGCTGTTTTATGTGTACGTAACTGTATTAGTAGATGATATCTTTTTGAGTTGTTACATTTTTTAAGTTGATATTTTCTTGGACAATATTTGATTGAAATAGATCGTACCTACTTACTAACTAACTTAGTAATCAACTTCCGAACCTTCTAAAGTTATTGGGGCACAACTTTGAGCCCTGCTTCCAGTTCACCATTTTACTTCACTCTTGTCAAAGTACATAATTACATTCTAGGAAGGACGGTATAACCTAACATAGCTTTACAGACGCAGAGGAAAGTCATGGTGCAGCCCAGCGCTGGTACTACGCTTCTCACCGTTCAGTGAATTATTTTTTACGACATTGTCGTAAAATGAGACTAAGTGCAGTCTACTTGTCAATGTTATTAGCAAAGAAAAAAAATCAATCCGTATGATAATTTGTTGCCAAAGTTTCTGTCTATTTACCTACAGTGGGTAATAGATTGCTACTAGACATATATGTTAAAAACTCTCTCTAAATCAAACATAGAACACGATGACTTTAACTCCACACAATGGTGTTTGGAAATTAAAGAACAAATAACACATCACACAAAAACGAACCGTATCATAATAACTTACGATTCAATATTATTTGTTAAACGTATATCTAAAAAGTTAGCCGTGAAATGAATAGTGAAACCGATTGCGTAGACTGTTGTATGTAGAGACGTTTAAACAATGGAGACCAGTTTAACTTGATCTTTATCAGGAGATAGGATTAGGTGTTAAAAGTTTGCTATTCATAGCTCAGGTGAGCCTAGTGACTTGCAAATATTATTGAGGTATTATAATGAAAGTATTGTGACGCAGTTATATGCCTTTGAGTATATATTTCAGGGGGTGGTAAGTCCCTATACAATATTTTTTTTTTTTTTTTTGTTTATCTTTTTTTAATTTAGGGGCTTTTATATAAAATAACAATATGTTGCCACCATCTTATCTTAACTGTTGGGTGTAGTGAAAGTTGTTCAAAAGCTTTTTAGGATAAACAAATATTGGTTATAAAATATAGGTAGTGTATTAGATAACATTAAAGTTTTGTTTAGTTTTCGTATAAATATTGCGAGTACACAGAATTTTTTCTTCTGTATATAACATTACATGCAGAGTAATTTTTACAAAATGTTATAGATCTCGTGGGTGTCGTAAAAGCCAATAAAAGAAAGAAAAAAAGCGTATTTTGTTTAAAACCTACCTGTCTGCGAAAAAACAATAAATACTTTACCCAAAATACTTAATATAGTAATGGGTCGAGCTCAGTGTTATAAGTAGACCAAGTTTCCCTATATCAACAAGGATGCCTGTTTATGCAGTGCCTTTGTAAAGAGCTGTTATAAAATGCACACCTTTGTTTCTAGTTCCAAACTAAAAAGCGCTCACTACACAAATAAGATATATACTTAAGCCACTTTAAAAGATGTATGATTATATAATATTACATACACGTATCAATATTTAGTACTTCAAACCGCACTAACAGTACATAATAGGGAGTAAAGGGCACAGGACGGCTGAAGTGTGCACCTGCTTCCTACTCGAGTTCAAACAAGACGTCCGGGCGGGACGCGCTAAAGGTTACATTGTTCTGAAAAACATCGATTATTCACTAACCAATACAAGATGGATAATAATAAATAGTTATTAGACCTTTTTATTGCAACATGACTGTGGCTTAAATTAAATAACTGAGAGCCCGTTATAGCGCTCTATTAATAATTTTCTTGTTATAAAACCGATTGTAAAAATAACACGAATATGTAAGTAATTTCATTATTTTGGGTGATTTTTACAGAATAACTGCGTAATATACTTTTTAAAATTTTTACCAATTTTCTAAAGGAACAACTTAGGAGATGATGATGATCTTTGAAACAGAAACAAAAGTTGGTTAAGAAATGGCCAAGATCTCAAATATTTAACACACGCGATATAAAATATAATGGCGTTGATCTTTATTAATATTAGATCATTAGCTTATTCTCGTGGCTTCGCCAGCTTGTATGGTGGTTATCACAAGCAAAAACAGCCTTTGTTCTAGGTGTTACACGTATCTCAATACGCAATCTTTATGAAAATGTCTTTTGTTGACCAAATTATCGCAGATTGTAACAAATACTTATTTATTTGTATTAATTGCTCGTCCCACAAGAACTCTACATTTTATCGGAATGAAAGCCTATGTGTTAATCCTGTCTTACCTGGAGAAAACTTATCTCCACACCAAAGGAGATGGAAACTTCTGGGCTAAAGCCTGTACATTACTGTACAGAGTAAGGATATGCCCTAAAAATCTTTTCTATTTTTTAATAAAATAATAATAAAATTACTCAATTTTATTAAGATTCGAACTTGAAAAAAATAGAAAAGATTTTTAGGGCATATCCTTACTCTGTACAGTAATGTACAGGCTTTAGCCCAGAAGTTTCCGTCTCCTTCAAAAAAAAATTATCTTGGATTTCAGATTGCCAAAACTAACAAAAGATTTAGCACGAGACTAATAAGTGTGAAGCTATAAATTGATAATACTCTCATTTCTGTTTAATCTTGGCCCAAAACTCTTAGTGAAGGTTTCATTCTCCTTTTTACCTAGATTGGTCCAGTCGTTTAAACGTATTGTAATATAATATTAGCAAAAAACAGCAATATGTTATAAGCAAATGTTTATAAGCAATCATATCGATTTGTCAATTCAAATTTAAAATTTCAAAATACTTTATTTCATAAAATTTATTACAAATTGTTTGAAATCGTCGTTTACTTAGAATTGATGCTACAATTAAAATTATAGATCGACACAGACAAACGCTACAGCACTAAAAAAGCCGCGTTGTATTGTCCAATGTAAATTAAAGGAGAAAAATAAAACAATCTACTACTCGAATTTACTTGTCTGTCTGTGTTGATCCATAAATTCCATAAATACTAAAAAATTAGATTCCAATGACAATGATCTTAGAAAAACACATAACAATCTAGAAAGTGTGGTATAATTCAATATTTTCGCACAAACTCTTCTGCGTTATTTCGATCACAAGATCAAAACGTCAACTGCATAGAGTTTTTTTTTATTTCTTTCTGTTTTTCTATAAATATGTTTACTATTACAAGAGGCACTTTAATAAGGAAATAACCGTCGCAAATGCTCACTAGTAACAGATCTATGTCCGGCAAAAGTCGTCTTTACTCGATGACAGTAATTATAAAGGTGTGTCCAAACATTGAGCGGCAATCGAGCGCGGCTGCCGCGCGCGAACGTTATCATTATTCATTCGCCGGCGATTGTATGTGCGCAGTACTGCCGCGCAAACATTAGTTGGCTTTGTCCAAACTAGAGCGCGGCAGAAATGTGTCTTACGAATGCCGCGTGATGCTGCCGCGCACTCGCCGCGCTATGTCTGGACACGCCTTAAGTAATACGGCTATTAATACTATCTTAAGATATTTTATCTGTCATCGAGATTTAGTACAAATAATAATACCAGCCGTTATCCCGCTACTTTGTTTTATTGAACTTTTTAGGTAGGTATATAATATTTATTCAGCCCTTTAATGTCCCACTGCAGGGACGGGCTTCCTCCCTCCCCAATTTCAAGTTTTCCTTCTTTTTATTTCGTAAAGATAAACTTCACGGATAGTCCCTTAGTCGGTTTTTACGACAGCCATGGGATGAGATGGGGTGGTGACATATATTGTATTCTTACTCCGTCACCACACGGCTATTTATTATTATTAATTTTACTAAATTCTAATTTTCTAGAAGAGTACTTTAGGTTCCTCTTATAAAAGATATCTGCAGGGGAAAGCCCTTCCAAAAAATTAAATTTCTTTTCAAATATTTTTTACATTTTTCTCTTAAACTCAAAATCTTTTCAAACTAAAGTAGCCTAAATATTAACAAGCTTATGTAAATTTTACAGGTGAGATGGCTAATATTACAGCGTGTTGTATCATATTAGCTATCACCAGTGAAATTCAAATCAATATTGGTCTAGTCGTTCCGGAGACTAACGCGGTTACTTTAATGGAAATGGTTCTTTTTTCTCAGGACAATAATTTTAAATAAAAATATATATATATCACTTTAAAGTCATTAAAACGTGTGACATTTTTAACATAAATCACAGATTAGAACCCGCTATATGTGAATTAATACATAGATAAACCAATCGACAGACCACACATGCGTTTATGTAAATTGTGCTTACATATTATAAAGTATAAGTATATACAAATAAAGCTTATCCGTGTGGTGACGGAGTATGAATACAATATGTCACCACCAAATCTCATCCCATGGTTGTCGTGAAAACCGACTAAGGGACTATCCGTGAATATTATCTTTACGAAATAAAAATAAGGAAAACTTGAAATTAAACCCTATACCAATCCTGGTCAGCGCGGTATTAGTAGGCCAAGTATCCCTCCGTCACGGGAGGAGGCCTGTCCATGCAGTTGGACATTAATGGGTTGTTATGATGACGACCGATTAATATTAAATTAAAAGACAGCACAGATACCAGCCTAGACAGTTACCACCAGGAACAGTAGTTACATGCAACCAGAGCCTAACTACATAGTAGTCGTATAACCCGACCACTTAGTCGTATAAAAGCAAACAAACCTCGTATAAGTACCTACGAGTAAGTTACGCCCTGTTTCCTCGACGTAACCTGTCGACATATCATATCCGTTATGATATTATTATATAATTAAGTTATTTCCTCATATTACACGTACTCATAGAACTAACTTTCGTTTTCTGTAGAAGGTTGTAAGTCGAGCGAAAGTTTTCTTATACTATCATATTTTTCAGATTTAAGCTCAATTAGAACTTTAAAATAATTGCTTCGTTGGCGCTACGGTGGTTTATGCAAATCATATCAAGTTCCACGATAGACAAGTCTTATTAAAAAAGTCTACCTTAGTGATGTTATTTCCGGACCGTTACGACTTGGGGAGCTTCAAGAAACGAGCGTACTCCCTTTTAAAAGGTCGGCAACGCATCTGTGATTCCTCTGGTGTTGCGGGTATCCATGGGCGGTGGTGATCACTTACCATCAGGTGACCTGCTGGCTCGTTTGCCTCCTATTATATATAAAAAACGTGACAGGGTAAGAATACTGTTAAATAATCCCGCCTTGACTCGTGACTGTCGTTAAGGGTGACAAAGGGTAATTAAGAATTATACTATCTTGCATAGAGAAGGAAAATTTAAAAATCCTTTTTACCAGTCTGTGAGGTATTATGCGTTACTAGAGAGCTTTATAAGCTTTAAAAGCCTTCTTAGAAACCCCAAGCACAGCTATTCTTGTATAACGTAAATAAATACTATTTCTTGGGAACCTCACAATATTTTTTTCTTTATCATTACCTTCTCAGGCATCAAACAGGCTCTATGAGAAAACGTCTTACATTTGTTGACAAAAATAGCACAACTACTAAACAAACAATCAAAAGAAGAATTCAACTCTAGGTCAATTCGACTAAAGGCTAAAATACAATGAAACAACGTTAGCTTTTTCATATGCATTGCGCGAAACCTGAATCGAATACTAAAAAAATACGCATTGTGATTTGAATTCGTCTTTAATTGTTAAAAGATAAGGTTTAAATTAGGTTGTATTTTATTGGTGTGGCGTTGTTATTATCTTATATTGACTTTATTGACCGTATCATCATGAGCCATGGCTGTCAAAACACAGTAGAGCTTATTCTAGCGTGAAGGATCTAAATTCTGTCTCACATTTGACTATTTTTATGAGAATATGACGTATAAACGTATCGTTTCTTTATATCAGATGCACAAGATCAGATATATCAGATCCATTCATCCATCCATCCATCCTCACAAACTTGCGCATTTGTAATAATAGATGCTAGGATAGTAGGATAGGATTAGGCCAAATTATCCTTGATCAATGAAGGAGGTCTGTTATTGGAGTAAAGCCTTAAAAGACATAAAATAAAAAAATAAAAATAATGTTTTATGTAGATAACCCAATCGACGCCATAAGTGAACAATAAATATTACCGAGATTATAATCCTTGCTCGAAATGTGACACTTATTGGACGATAAAACTGTTTGTATCTTAATATTATTATGAAAACAATATTTAAATGTAAAGTTTATTTATTAATTCATAAGTTTTTTTATATGAGAGACATGGCAATATTTAAAGTGTCGAACTGCTGGAAAACGCAAATACCGTCCAGAAATAGTAGCCAATCAACTGATGGAAGTCAAAAAATAATCTAGCTTCGTCGCTGGTATCTTATAATTTGTGTCTACTTATTTTTGGGGTCTTAAAATTTCGGTAGAGCGAGAGTGGTATCTCTTTCTTGGTAAATAGCATAATGTGATATATTACAGGGTAACGTGGGACATGGGATAAAAGACTAGTGGACTAGTGGACAATTTGAATCTCAAAGAATTACTCAACCCCGAATCATCTAGATATACCCATATTCCAACGCTTTGAATTTGTAAAAACATACATTGCTATTAATATAAAAAATCCAGATCAATAGAAACATTTATATTTTGCATCAGCATCTGCATTTAGTGATATATTTTAATCATGAGATTTTTATATAGTAGGTTGTAAAGTTGTATCGTTATCTAAGAAAAGACATCAACGAGTAATCTTACACCTTTATTCCGTTGAAAGTTAATATTATTTTACGTAATTTACGACAGTCTTTCCCACTGCAAGGCCTGAACCTATTCACAGTTCATAGTTCACCAATGATAGAAAAAATGGTAGTGTATTTTTACTGGGCTTGGCTTATAAATACCTCGGGTAGCCACACAAGTAACAATCGGGTTTTGTATCAAGTTTTCCTTAATTTTCTTTCAGATATTAACAGTTAAATAGTAGTCTTTTAGTCCACTATTACTACATTTTCGGAATAATACGGGGAGGTGACAACTGTATGTTTATATTCTTGACGACCTCTGAGGCGTAGTGATTATATGACATGACTGCTACGCAGAGGTCTCGGGTTCGATTCCCGCTCAATGCAACTCTTTGTGCATGAAAATGATTGTTTGCATTGGTCTGGGTGTTTTCTATGTATAATATGTATTTACAAACAAAAGTATTTAAGTATGTTTATCCGTTGTCTAGTAGCCCATAGTGCAAGCTTTGCTTAGTTTGGGACTAGATGGCGTTGTGTGAATGTGTGAGGAATATTTATTTATTTATTATTCTTCAACTACAGCGGAATCCATTAATAATATAACTAGATATAAGAAATGTTGGTAGGAAATATGTATTTTGAGTATAAAGGCGCTTTATGCCTCATTATTATTTCACGCAGGTATATCCTTACTTAAGAAGGCAAGTCAAACTTACGTACATATCAAACTATAAGCAAAAGCCTTTTAAGGCTTGATTAGTACTCTAACCGGCGATTAAATCTGTAAGCGTTCGTTTACTGTGCGATATACACTGTTTTAGTCCTTTAGGTTAGTTTATAATTTAGTATTAAAATCTCAGTGGTCTAGTGGTTGAAGTTAAAGACTGTTACGTAGAGATCTCAGGTTCGATTCTCTCTTTTGTAATTCTTTAGGTGATGTAAGCATTAATGTATGTATTGGTCTGGTGGTTTTTATGTTAAGTTATGTAGGTACTTAGTTGTAATCATCATCGTAGAAGTACCAAGTAGTTAGTGACATAAAAGTCGACATCCACAATATGCGTTCAAGGGAAATACAATCAAAATAATCCCAGCACAAGTTAGCCAACGGCCAGTAAGTCAATTTCCCTTCCATTGATGAAAGTCATAATATGTGAGTATTATATTACAATAAGTAGTGTTTTACCAAATTTAAATGGTATTATAATTTTAAGGGAGCTTTCTTAAGTACCTATAGTGATAAGTGTTATTGAAAATGAAATCTATTAACTAAATCTATACTATTTAAATTGTTTTTTGAACGACTTCTGCATTCGAATAAACATTCAGACTCTGAAGAATCATTTATGGATCCCAAACTTAACTATCTGGCCTGGGACTCGCACGCAAACCTATCAAAATTGTGTGAACATATTGCAAACCTTAAAATTTCAAATAGGATTATAATAAGAATTATGTAATTACAAACAAAACCAAACAGCCTATTGTTTAATAAAAAAAAACATAAATAGGAAACCGAATATTTAGCATCAAGGTCTTAAAAACAAAAATTACGAAGCTAAACAACTCACCTCGAGCAAATCCAATGAACATCAATTCCTCGACAGATGTGACACACACACACATACACAAAACACTGTGTACTACACAACACACTCACAGTACACAGCACAATTTACACTTTGTAGGCACACTCAGCAAAAACAAAAAAATATTTAAAAAAAAACTTCACAAACGTAGCGTCTCCGTCTAAAGGCTTTCATCAACTGACGCGGTCAGGCTTGCGTTCACGCAACTAGTCACTCCTCTCCCTCACACCTATGTAGCCTTTCCGTGGGTGTGACTGAAACAGAAATACAGGTATGATTAATGTATACAATTTTGATGAGGAACGAAAGCTTTCGGCAAAAAAAGTTGATTTGTAATTTTATAAAGTCGAGAGACAATTGAGTAGAGACTTGTTCGTGCGAGTGTACAACCTGCGATGTAATGGAGGTTGGACTCTTAAATAGTACTTAATATTATCTTTTATGTAAAAGTTTTATAGTTTACATCAGCGTAAAGGCTTTATTATTGTTTTGTAGGTGGCAGCTGAAACTTAGTGCTGACTTTATCTTGCTATTCCACTTGGGGAGCTTTTTGAAATCGAAAAAGGTGTTTGTCAAGTCTATTTTTAATTTGGATAACAGCTTCTTGTAAAAGATTTTCGATTAATGTTTGTTTTTGGTAGGTTTTTCTGAAAAAACTAAAATTTATTGTTATCTAGTAATGGATGACAATAAATATATATGGGTATTATGTGACACTTTTCCCTGTTTACGTGTATCACTTCCATAAAAGAAAGAAATCTTGACACAAAATCTTATACCACTCTTTCTGACCAGCGCGTGGTATGTATTAGTAAGTACAACCTAAAATTTGTTGACTGAAACCACGTCACGATGCAGATTGAGACCACAGGCAATGTAACCTGTGCCGAAATGTCAAGCAAGATAACTTTATATAAGGTATCTCCTGATTACATTT
Organism: Schrankia costaestrigalis; assembly: GCA_905475405.1. NCBI lineage: Eukaryota > Metazoa > Arthropoda > Insecta > Lepidoptera > Erebidae > Schrankia > Schrankia costaestrigalis. Next base: position 999,333 of record FR997843.1, on the reverse strand, counting down.
AAAATTTAATAATCATGCAACGCGATAGTTCATTTATGATAAAAGACTAGCTGATGCCCGGCTCGTAACATTTAGGCTACCTATACCGCTTGGTATAGGTAGCCTAAATGTTATTCTACATCCTAAACTACCTATATTCCAAATTTCATCAAAATCAGTTCAGTTGTTTTTGCGTGAAAGAGTAACAAACATCCATCCATCCATCCATCCATCTATCCGTCCATTCGCATTTATAATATTAGTAGGATAGGAAGTAGGATGAAAGAATGTAACATAGGTATAGATGTTATAAAGTTATCTACACATACTGGTATTCTGCGGTTTCGTTTGCCCGCATATTGTTACAAAAAGTTCACATTGCCTATAATATTTTATGGTTAGAGCCGCTCAAGGCTCATAATGTGGTTTCCACCCATTGCATACATATAAAACATAGTTTCTTTAATCAGCTATTATGTAATAGCAGCTTTTAAATGTCCTACTGCAGAGATGAGAGAATAATTTTGGTCTACGCAGACCATACTTTTGTAAGTATAGGATTTCATAATTAAGGTTTTCTTCTCTCGCAAAGACAAGTCTAGTTTACTAAAAGACCAGCTTCTTTCCAAATGTGTAATCTTGTGTATCTCTAAACCGTTACTTTATACCACATCAGAGGACCTTCTCTCTGTGTTCCAGTTTACCTAGTTCATTACTCAATAACATTTTAGTCGCAGAGAATATTCAACACTTTCCGTAAATTCTTTATACCTTTAAACTTTTTCGAAAACCTTCGTACCTAGTTACTTATCTTTATTTTTCCTGCAGCATATTATACTTGTAATTGCTGCACATAATACCTTAACATTACTTTATACAAGTCTATAAAATAGCTGAGTTAAAGAATCTGTCATCGGTTACTTCAGCAAACGTACACATCCGCGAATTAACTACACAACTTTATTCTATAATTTATTATTGTTCAATTGAAAAACTGTAGCGTTCTCCGTGGCAATGTCACGGGCGGTTATCATGAGTGATTTAAAGTCAGTGATGGTGACCACTGGTCATTATTATAACAGTTTGTGGTCACACTTTTTACCATTACGCAGTGGTGAATGACTACTGTTAGGTAGATGGTAGACAGCTCATAAATCATCTTCGTAAATGTTGTGATTAGATGTGTTTTAAAGTCTTGTTTTTATGTTTAATTTTTATTTTTTAAGCGTGTTTTTTTTGTTTACGAGATTAAAAAAGATGCAAAATTTCGTTGTTTTTTTATGGTTGATGATAGAGACTTACACTTGACTTGACTATAAAGGTGACAAGTTTATTTGCTTGTACGGGCTAATCTCATAAACTACTTGATTTATAAGACAACCTACGCACCTCGTGGAGACTTTTACAAACATAAATTTAACGCATTCACATTGTAAGTACAAAAACTGATGAAAACACAAAAACACACACAAAATACACAATGTTTTGCGTGGGATTGAACTCGCGACCTCATATGCAGGCGTGAAAACCAAGACTTCCGCGCATCCAATAAACAAATGGTATAGTCTATTAATCGAATAAGGTTACTGACTTGGGAAATGGAAAAGGCCATATTTGATAAGAATAACCAACATCCAGACAGGCAAAGCTACGGCCAACAACTAGTATAACACGAAAATACCGAAAGAAAATTAACTTTATTAATTCACATCTTAATATATAGCCCATAGTTTATCATGTATATGATCACGTATCACAGATCCATCGAACGTGTTTAAGTGTTACGTCTCCACGAGAGAACTGCCTACCTCTGTTCACTACATAGCGTGAAGGGAATAACAAATAGGCTGATTGTTTACCTTAGTACAAGTATAGAGTAAAATACGTGAAGGCTTCTGAGAAATTTTGTTATGATTGAGTGAATGGAATGACGTGGTGTATGTGCTTTTGAATTTAAGTTTGTTGAGTTTGAATATGACGAGGATCACTTATTTATAAAGATACAGGTTTGGTTATATAGAGTAGTGACTCGCCGTGTAGTGAAGGAGTAAGAATACAATATGTCACCACCCCATTTTATCCCATGGGTGTCGTAAAAACCGACTAAGGGAATATCCTTGAATATTATCTTTACGAAATAAAAAGAAGGAAAACTTGAAATTAAACCCTATACCAATACGTCTGGCCAGCGTGGTATTAGTAGGCCAAGTATCCCTCCGTCATGGGAGGAGGCCCGTCCCTGCAGTGGGACATTAATGGGCTGTTATGATATAGAGTAGTAGGTAACTGTCTCGCGGATATGGTGTGGGTCACTGCATGAGGTCGCGGATTGAAATCGGACAAAAAGCAATTGTGCTTGCGATCTACAAATGAATTTCCTAAACCTTCGAAGTCGTTTATTTCAAGTCCACTGATCTTTAGGGGAACTTCGAGGATACTTTAATAAAGCCGGCATTTAAAGTTATTGTTATGTTCGTGAAACCTAGTAAAATAGGATTTCAGAGGATGTCCTCTGTCGGGTTTTCTGTCCCAACCGGTCGAATGGCCGTGAAGAATGGTTTTCCAAACCAAAAAATGCAATCAGCATAACTAACATGATATTGGTAGGCCATAGATGGTTTATGATATATGGTTAGGATATGGTTAGGATAGGATATGTAGTTTATAGATGGTTTATGTACATTATATGTAGTATAAGTAGTATATAGATGGTTTATGTATGTATTACAGTAGGTATATTATGTAGTATATGAATAGTTTACGTATGTATTATAGTACATGTATGATATTGAGATATATAATAGATAGTATAATTAGGTTGACGAAATTACATTACACAAAATTAACTACACCATTAAATTGTTTTTATTTTACGTTATATATCATGTCCATCCTAAGGTTGCCTGGAAGAGATCGCACTTGGCGATAAGGCCGCCCATTGTACATTTACTGTTGTGTTGTATTTATTGTACCTTTATACCTAAACTGTATTTATGTAAGTTGGTGTGCAATAAAGTATTATCTATCTATCAAAGTTCATAATTATAAAAAAATAAATATTCCTCACACATCGCCATCTAGTCCCAAACTAAGCAAAGCTTGTACTATGGGTACTAGACAACGGATAAATGAAAAGATTTTCCCTATCGTGTAAAATTTAAGTGAAAGTTTTAACTAATTATTGTACTCCTAAATACAAAACCCTAAATACAGAACCCTAAATATATCGAAGGTATAATAACCAATGATCTATAAATTAATGATTTCCCGCTGAGATATAACCGCGACTGATTGTATCGACTTATTAATTAACTAATGAACACTAAATAATAATTAATTCATAACCATAACTAAGAGACCACATGCCGCCTCGCTTGTGAATGAAAACGTTTTACTATCTATGCCTTTTAAAAACTAAATTAAAGACAATTTGAAATACTTTTTTTTTATATTTCTTTGTAATCAGCCAAGGCAATTAAAAGTTGATTTTTATAGAGACACCCTAGTCTAATTTATTTTTCCAGCGACCGTTTTTAACTTATGTTCTAATAAAAACATGTTTTTGACATATTTTTAATTATTTTTTAATGTAAACAATTTCTACGTTATTTTAATAGTACCTACTCTTAGTCCAAGTTTGTCATACGAAAAACAAAAAGTTTTCTAATTCTTGAAGGTGGCAGCTGTCAAAGTGTGTTTTTGTTATGTTTTTATATTGCATACCTACATAATACAATGAAATAAAATTATGTAATTAGAATAGTTAAGATCATTTGAAAATATAATAAAGAATATAGGTATTTCTTGTAGAATTATTTTATTTCCATTGTTTTGACAAGCTTCAAGGTATTACCTATACGAAATCCATTTTGAAAATATTTTCGGATGATGGATTAAAGTGGACATAAGTGTAAAAAGATCCATCAATGTATCTTAGTGGACATAGGGAAATTTTTTCGGGTTTGACAAACTCGAACCAAGGGTTCAGAAATCAAAGTTAGTTTGAAAGCAATAACTAAAAACATATTTCTATTTACGAGTTATGTTTGCGCATGATATAAGCCTTGTGTCCCCCCTACAATTTGTATGTAAGGTTCAGTTAGATTTATACTAGCTTGTAATAATCACCTGTGGTACGTACGCACTCGTAATATCTGTGATCCATTCTTATCTTACGATCTGTTCTCTGATATTTGTTACGTTTGTTTGCATATTCAAATTTATTTATTTGTGTAGGTACTAGGTTCAGTTCCGTGGGGTAATAGTGTAAGAAAGCATAGTGTCACTAACTCTTTAAGGGAAAGTTTCCAGATATTATATTTACAAAAACAAAAGTAGGAAAACTTAATTTATAACCTTGAACCAACCCGCCTGGTCAGCATGGTATAGCAGGTCATGTTTATAAAGAGATCTGTTCCTGTTATATTTGAAAACTACCCCGGTCTCGGCTTAAACTGCTTTGTATCTCAAACTACAAATAAAATTATTTACAAAGCCTTGTTGTTTTGCTAGATAAGTAGACAACATTTAAAGCTCCTTGACCACCAGGTTACCGGAGCCGTTATCTCGCTAACCAAATTTGGTCATTGCATTGCGCAGACTATATAGCACAATCTATGCGAATTAGTAGGTACTAGAGTGGAATAGGAATTTGTAATCGATTTTTTTTTGTATAAAAATTACTCACGACGTATTGAATTAGAGGCTACGCTTTTACTACGAAAAAAAAAGCTTTGTAAACGATACATTAAATCAATGTTTATCCACCATTAACTTGCCTCTTACTTTCTACAAAAAAAAAGGTAATGCGATAACCAAGATATTTGATCTTTATCTAAAAGACCATACCTTTTCGACCAGTATTAATTAATTTGACAAGTTCCTAAGCACACGGTGGCAGTGATACCATAGACAAAACAAACGTACCATCGACCACCGGTAAGACGATTTGTAACTCGATACTAGACGAAGGTTTTAACTACTTTTTTATGAAGAAAAAGGGCTTCACATTCTTTAGTAAGCTTTTGGAAGTTGGTTTTATAAATATTTTTTGTTAGAAGTATTTTTGTTAATACCTAGTACGTACAACGTTAATATTATTAGTTATTCTCCGTGTAGTGGTACTGGTTACTAGTAATGATTCTAATGATGTTATGGCGCATCTCATCTGTTACTTAAAGAACTCAGTTCTGCAAAGAGGTATTAATAGGCTGTTACAGTTATGATGACTATGCACAATATAAAGAGAATTTAAGAATTATTCTATGTTATTTTATAATTCTTCCAATCTGTTTTTCTTTCTTTTGGACAAACTTGAATATCCAGATATCGTAGAATTTATCAAAATCCTTTGTTAGCGGATGCCTACGTTATATCATCTACCTGCATGCTAAAATTCAGCCAGATCTGTCCAGTGGTTTGGGCTGTGCGTTGATAGATAACTATGTCAGTCACCTTTGAGTTTTATAGAAATAGAAGATTTCCGCACCACCTCTGATCAACGCACAGCCTAAACCACTGGACAAATCTGGCTGAATTTTGGTATGCAGGTAGATGATATAATGTAGGCTTCCGCTAAGAAAGGATTTTGATAAATTCTACCCCTAAAGGGATAAGATAGGGGATGGAAGTTTGTATGTAACCTTGTCAATTTCAAACCGATTAGGCTGAGACCAAGAATGCATATGCTACTATATATTGAAATAAGCCTTATTTTTCATAATATTTATAAACGCGAGCGAAATCACGGGAAAAAGCTAGTGTGTGCATATAGTCGAAAATACGACTTTCCTGCGCTCTAAAGTCACGATATCTCGAAAGCGATGCTTTTTAGGAGAAAAGTGTTTAGATATTTTTTGTAGACAATTTTATGATCTACAATATATATAATGACGTTAAATGCGTATTTCCCATAGAAAACGAGATAATGGGAAAAAACTGATTTTCGTGACCTTTGACCTTGAATAACTTATGACGCAGACACGTGATCATATGAGACTTTTCTACCAGTCATTAGTACACCAAAACAAAGGTTTATGCAAATTTACAGCTTATTCGCTTCCATTCCGAGGTTGAATGCTTATTTTACTGGAGTATTCAACACGATGTTTTATTTCAAGTTTCACTAAAGAAAAAAAAGGAAATAAAAAAGTTAACGACAAAATAAAGAACACAATATTTTCTTTTAATAAATTGTTCTACCTTAGAACAATTACATTTTATTTTGACGTTTACCTTTCAACACATTAAGTTTAATAAGCAATTTTCTAAATTCAATGTGATTTAAAAATTAAGTAAACTGTATACTAACTACGGAATCCAATGGAAATGAGTTTAATATTCATTCAATAAAATATTTTATGAGTAAAACTAACTGTTTGAATATTTGACAATTCACAAAATTTCCATGAAAAGGCATTTAACACCGGATTAAGTTTTATTTTATTACTAGATATACACCCACGAACTGTCCCTTACATTTTATGGAATTAATAAGTAGGTATAACAAAAACGAGCGACATAGTCAAATTGTGACGAAGCTCCTTAAATAGAGAAAAAAATATACAAAAACGATTATATTTTTTTTTTACATAATGTAATCGTTTTTGTATATTTTTTCTAAGTGAAAATGTAGTTTCCTGGTAACATACTTTTTCTATTTATGACAGATTAACAAAACAAAATATCACTAGAGTAAAATTCAACAATGTGTAAATGCTTAATCACTGTGCTAGAAAGTAAAAACTTAAGTCAAATCTGTATTTGATCCCTGCATAAGTCAGTATGAACGACCAAATCTCACGCAATAATAAATAATGGTACCTATTAGTTTTCGATATATTATGGCAAATATTCGTGTGCTAGATGATAATTTAACTAGAAAGATTTATAACAAAGAAAAACTGGACTAAATTATGTTTCTTTAAGCCCAAAACACCGCATATTTCCTACCATTAATATAACTATATTCATATTTGTTTTCCAAAAACAAATATAACAATATAAAGCTTTTAATTAATCCCGATTTGCCACTGTATGTTATGGTAAAACAAATCAAGATTAAATAAATTCTTAATCAAAACACAAAAACATTCGTCGTTTGAATTATATAAAAGCTTAATTTTTATAATTCAATAAATAAAGTGTTGTGTACACTGTCGTGATAGCTACACTAGACAGAAATAGATATAGAAGTATATCTACAACACGCGCTTACTAATTCGATTCGGCAAGTATTGTGAGGAGCGGGTGTACCCTATCTTTGTTCCTGTACATGCGCGAACTTCTCTGATAGCTAACTTCTAGCTTCTAGATATAGTTAGCGCGTTCTCTACAAAGTACGCTCTAATCACAACCCAAAAACTCAGAGGTTTTTTTACTCATATTAATTTAATGGAAACAATGAGTACGGAAAAATAATCATATTTTCCGTGACAACCTATTCTGGGACACGACCTGTTATGTTCCTTAGCTCTGTAATTTCACTCCTACAAATTTCCACCTTACAGCATGGAGGTGGATGAAGCGATGGTGTGGATGGTGGATGTGAAGTGTGTGGACCTAGAAGTACTCTTTCCAAACAGACCTACAATCAGGTATAAGTACTACAACTACAATATCATTTTATGCATTATCTAAAATTGACTTCTACAACGTGGCATAAAGTAGCAATACATAGCTTAGACTTCTGTACGTATTTGTTTAATGGTAACTATCAGGTCGTAATTAATTTAAGCAATACTTATATCGCTGGTCGAACGATTAATAAGCCCAACACTCATTAATAAGGCTAATTTCACACTACATGTTTTACCAGTTACACCGCGCCGGAGGTCGTGGATTAAGTTCTGCACACGTCAAACATTTGTGAGTGATTTTGATTTAGTATTAATAGTGCAATTTAGTATAGTATGTATGTATCAATGTATGTATAAAGGTATGATTATCAGTTCCTCCCATACTAAAAGTTCTGCTTTATTTTATGTCTTGTACCAATAGTGATAGTTCTGCTGTATATTTTTATGGTTTGTATTTATTTCACAGATATACACAGTGCAATGACTTTAGCGTTAGTCGCCTTTAAGCCCAGACACGGGACGAGTTGGGTTAGTGACATTACGTACTCTCCATCACTAAGCACAATAATATTGAACAACATTGTGTTATTGTTTTAGTTTTTCTAAATTATCATTTGTTTCTTTTTATTGAAGATACATTAATGTTAGGACTCCGTGGTTGGTCGCAGTAAGAACATGTGTATCCTTTACAAGTTTACGGAGATTGAGATGAAACGACAGTGGACTGTTTGTTATTTAATAATTTAAGTTAATCTTACTTAGAGTGAAGGGAGTGCGTGGTGTTACTGTGATATACAACTTAAAAAAAATGTTTGCACTTACGCGTACACATACACGCTACGTACGACGACATGTAACACTATTCTGGACTTTACATAAATTTTTTAGAGATAATATCAGCAAAATTTCCCTGAGTCAGTATTTACAACACCCGCGGGATAGACCGAGTGATATAAAGTAGAGATATAAAAAAGAAATACAGTAAGACAGTTACTTAATTCAATTGAATAAACAAGACACCCAGTCCAGTGTGAACGCAGCCCAGAGATAATATCCATTAGCGCACGCGGCGAGGTGCGAACTTACATCCATATATCTTAGGATTACAACTTCCTTTTAAAATATTCTGATATTAAACAAATTTATATTGCAAAAATATCTTTCCGATAGCTGAATATATATTAGTTTTACTTTTATAGCTAGTTTAGTTTTTAACTGGAAGTCGTATAACTTTTACTCGTTGCGAAACGTAATCTAATGTAGATAATATATGTACTACCGATCGCGAAATTCGTAAAAATAAGTAGTTGTAGAACATAGCTGTTAAGCAGAGGCCTCGAGTTCGATACCCGCTCTAAGCAAATCTTAGTGTGCATGAAAATGCACTTTCCTTTGACTGTGTTTTTTAAGTAGGTATAAATAGTAGGTATGTTTATCCGTTGTCTAGTACGTACTCATAGTACCAACACTGCTTAGTTTAGGATTAGATAGCGTAGTGTGAATGTTTGAGGAATATTGTATTATGTTTAAATTCATTTTTCACGTCATATATCATTTTGCACAAAGACTTTCCACGTTAGTATAATAATAATATCCCTACTTGATATGATTGTGTCGTGTAAGCCGACTAAGGGAAAAGGCATACTTATATAATATTTCTGCAAAAAGAAGGCAAAAGTTTTCATAAAACTTTATACTAATCCAGTGTTACTTATTCCCCATCACATGGGGACCACGAGTCTGGTGGGATTTATTCAAGTTTCCCTTCGTCAATAGAGGAAGCTAGCCGATGTACTGCAACAAAGTATAAACCCGAATGAGTGTTTCTATGTATAATTTATACAGAAACATACTATAGTATCTAGTATCTACAAGGAATTTTACTAAATATTTGTTTAGCCGGTAGAAGTGTAAACGAGTAAACTATAAGATAATAAATATTTACCCTTCTGTGTACAGCATTACAAGATAATGTACTTTACCGAAGTACCAGGTATACAAACACAAACTATGCACATTTATCACAAACAAAACAAACTGGACAACCTCCGCACTCTATTGAGATGTTAGTACAGCCTTCGCCAAATTTGAATACTAACTTAAAACCATAACTTCTTACACACAAACATTTAATACACAACCTTATTATTATACCAGTACAGTCTATATTAACAACGACTTAGAGCTGATTTATAAAATCGTATGAACAAAAGATTATAGTTGAATTTGAATTGTATATGTAAGAGAGTTAGGGTGCAATTTTGCGTGTGTGGATAGGTTATACATATTCATAGTTCATAGTAACATATAGCTGGATAATCTTATAAAAAGTACAAAAGCCTGACTGCCCAAGAAGCTTTATAAACCTGTAATAAGCGGATGTATGTGCGGGACAATGGCTACCATCGTCCGCCAAACTAAGACTTAAGTATTGATTTTTGTAAAATTAAACTCGACACATCTGCAAGTATTCAGAAAAAGAGGCTTAGGAACGAGTTATGAAAGACTTGCTTTATATTGATGTTTGAAGTTCCAGCGACACAGCTTATCACGCAGTTTTTCTTTTATGTTAGTATAGAGTTCTGAATTTAGTTTTAAATTAGTTCATGATTGAGTTTGACCCATCCAGAAACATTAATAGGCATGAATACATGTCATAGTTCTGAGGTTATAATGATAAGAAGTATGCAGTGGTAATAATATCTGCACATAAAAATACAAAAACCACTAAAATGGGCATATTTTTTTTTGTGTTCCATCACTGCCTTTTTATTTGAAGATCGTCTTGGCTTCACAACCGTCCGCGTAAATTATTGAAGTATCACACTTATACACATGAAAGTACACCACTCACCTACTTGTATAATATACAGAAGAAACAGTACAAGAACGAAACAGTAGTATAAACGATAATATGCTTTATGTTATTTAGATCAAACATGAGTATCAGAAATTAAGTCACAGAGCGTCACTAACTCAGATCACGCACAAATTAGTTCCGAACGTGAATTACGAGATCATATTGTTTACAGAACCGCACCAAAAACGTTACATAAAATATACATCTAAGTATTATTTATTGATTCCGTGTGGTGACGGAGTAAGAATACAATATGTCACTACCCCATCTCATCCCATGGGTGTCGTAAAAACCGACTAAGGGACTATCCGTGAATATTATCTTTACGAAATAAGAAGAAGGAAAACTTGAAATTAATCCCTATACCAATCCGTCTGGCCAGCGTGGTATTAGTAGGCCAAGTATCCCTCCGTCACGGGAGGAGGTTCCTGCAGTGGGACATTAATGGGCTGTTATGATGATTATTTATTGTAAATTGAAGTCTGGAAATGGTCGCAGTTGAGTTTGTTGACCTGCTTTTTCTCTACTAGCGCATAAGAAATGCGGTGGTAAAGTTGTGTGTACTATAAGAATGCAAACTTAGACTTACACGTACGATAACTTATTTGTATTTTATAAACTCTTTGTAGAAATATTTGGAGATGGCTCTTGTTCGGCTGTGAAGGAGTATTGGTTGATATGATTTTATGTAAGTGCCACCAGGACGCAAAGTGTATAAAAAATTAATTTAATTAAAATTTCATGGAAATCCAACAAAAAACCTGATGGCTAATGCTCTGTTGAATTATTAATCGGCCTGCCACTTACGAGGTCACGAATTTGAAACCCGTACTATTTATGTGCGTGAACATATGTCTGTTTTATTTAATCTGCATGTCAACTCTCGTACCTTAAAATCGTTAAAAATTCGGTTAAGTTAACTTTAGTTGCCAAATTGTCACACAATAGGTAAGGCAATTTGACAACTAAAGTTAACTTAACCGAAATTTTAACGAATTTAAAAAACGAGAATAGACGTGCTGGTATTTCTATAAAACTAAGCATAAAACCCTAAATGCTGTTCAAAATGTTTTCCTGTATGTTTACAAACGTTTACTTTTGGAACATGCCAGGTAACGGAGCCAAGCGCGTGCGCTTTTATACGGTGTCAGGTGTTAGTACGAGAGTTGAGCGTTCACTGTTATATTTTGAGAGAAAAAAGTGGTGTGAAATTACATTGTCTATGTCTACAAGTTATGCAGTACCATAGCTACATTTGATATTTGGTTTTGAAATAAAATGTTAAAAAAAGTACTTCATTTTTGTGGTGATAGACTACGAATACGAAATATTACCGCACCATCTCGTCCCATGGATTTCGTAAAAGTTGGGATTGACTAGATTGTGACACTTTTGTGCCTGTCTTCTCCTCAGTGCAAGTAGAGTTTAAATTAGTTTGAACTGTGTCATCATCATCATAACAGCCCATTAATGCCCCACTGCAGGGACGGGCCTCCTCCCTGACCGAGGGATCCTTGACCTACTAATAGCAAGCTGGCCAGACGGATTGGTATAGAGTTTAATTTCAAGTTTTCCTTCTTTTTATTTCGTAAGGATAATATTTACGGATTACACTGTGTGCTTCTCCGCATTAACTTCTACATTATGTAAAATCATATTTATATATATTTACATAATATTTAAATAATAAATTCCTCCTTAGTTAAAAGTAAAACATTACCAGTGACCCTAGTCTCTGTTGTAGGCCTTACTTAGATGGATACGTTGATAGTGTATGTATCGATAGCGAAATGTCAGATCATATCGATAAACTGTCTGTGCCGATGTTTACTGATACTCTCTGTATCTACAACACTATCATATTATATTGCATATATTATGTTGTTTTTTTTATTTTTTTTCATAATAATATTATATGTTAATTTAATGTTCTGCTGCAAGGGCGGGTTGACCATCCCTGTATTTGCGACTTGCACATTATGCTATGAATCTAGCGAAGTGTGTCCAAAAATGACTAATACCATACTAGGCTAGAAGATTTGGTACAGAGTTTTATATTGTTCTTTTGTTTTGATTGACGAGTTTTCACGACATTCTACACGGAAATTCTCCGTCAGTGTCAGTACTCGTAGTATGTATTACTTAAAATACATAAATCTTTTCATATTTAATAACCTTATCTAATCGTTCAAGCATCACCGTGACCTACATGCCTTTTACAGATAACAAAACTCATTTACAAACAAATGTCTTAGATGTTCATAAATGATTAACTGGTTTACTTACGTTAAAACTATGTTTGCTCAAAGATGCTGATTGTCATCATCATCTCAGCCACTGACTGTGAATATATCTAAATATTATTTTTATTATGTATTCATGCATCTTAATTGTTTTTATTATTTACGAATACAGCAGATGTAAGCCGTTGCCTATATTTCGGGAATGAATTCGCGGTGTCCATACAGCCATATGCCTTGTCGTGTGTAAAAAACTAAGGGTGAATCTATTTTATAAAATTGAAATCAACCCCTACTTCAATTTGTGAGTGTTAATAATACCAAAAACCAATCGTATTGGTGAGGGTGCTGCAAATAGACATTTTATTCAATTTCTCTTTAGTTACCTACTCATACTGCTATAGGTTTGACAGTGTACAAGTTAAAACAATTGTTGTGGTTTATCATAGCATGAATGCTTTAGGACTGCAGGGATCGGCCTCCTGTATGCAGGAAAAACCAAGACCAAATCAAACAGCTACTTTATGAACACAAACTAGCTAGCTGTATTTGTAGAAATCCGTGGGTTTTCCGTGTGATGACGGAGTAAGAATACCATATGTCACCACCCCATCTTATCCCATGGGTGTCGTAAAAACAGACTAAAGGACTATCCTTGAATATTATCGTTACGAAATAAAAAGAAGGAAAACTTGAAATTAAACCCTGTACCAATCTGTCTGGCCAGCGTAGTATTAGTAGGCCAAGTATCCGTCCTTCACGGGAGGAGGCCCGTCCCTACAATGGGACATTAGTGGGCAATTATGATGATTCGTAGAAATCATAAGCCTAATTAATGTCCCTCTTGCTGGGCCGTCCCTTTTTTTCATACATATAATATTTACGAACTTTCCCTCAATCAATTCTTACGACACCCATAGTATAAGATAGGGTAGCGACACCACATATTCTTACTTAGTCCAGTCAACGAATGACTCAAAGAGGGGTATAGAGTGCGTGAGCGGGAACCTAAGTGATTTCTACAGAAACTTATTCAGGATACTTAGAGAGATAACATACTAAAAGTCCCCACCTCTAGGAGGTGAGGCGGAGGGGAGAGGGAGGGTCAAAGGTCACAAATTTGCGTTTTTTGCGTATATCTCTGAAACTACGAGAGCTATCGAAAAATGATTCAGACAAAGTTTGTAGATAGATCGTAAAATTTTCTACAAAAAAAATCTCAACACTTTTCTCCTAAAAAGCATCGCTTTCGAGATATCGTGACTTTAGAGGGCAGAAAAGTCGTATTTTGGACTATATTCACACACTAGCTTTTTCCCGCGATTTCGCTCGCGTTTATAAATATTATGAAAAATAAGGCTTATTTCAATATATAGTAGCATATGCATGCTTGGTCTCAGCCTAATCGGTTTGAAATTGACAAAGTTACATACAAACTTCCATCCCCTATCTTATCCCTTTAGGGGTAGAATTTATCAAAATCCTTTCTGAGCGGATGCCTACGTTATATCATCTACCTGCATGCCAAAATTCAGCCACATCTGTCCAGTGGTTTGGGCTGTGCGTTGATAGATAACTATGTCAGTCAGCTTTGAGTTTTATATAAATAGAAGATTTCCGCACCACCTCTGAGGTGGAAAAGGCCAATCTTGCACCAACATTGAATCAATTACAACAGTACATTGAATCAAGCTCAAAAAAAGCTCGGCTGTTTTTTTAACGTGGTTTCTCCAGTAGGAATACTCCTACCACATAGTGATCTATCAACGCACAGCCCAAACCACTGGACAGATCTAGCTTAATTTTGGCATGCAGGTAGTTAAGAAAGGATTTTGACAAATTCTACCCCTAAAGGGATAAGATAGGGGATGGAAGTTTGTATGTAACTTTGTCAATTTCAAACCGATTAGGCTGAGACCAAGCATGCATATGCTACTATATATTGAAATAAGCCTTATTTTTCATAATATTTATAAACGCAAGCGAAATCGCGGGAAAAAGCTAGTGTGTGCATATAGTCCAAAATACGACTTTTCTGCCCTCTAAAGTCACGATATCTCGAAAGCGATGCTTTTTAGGAGAAAAGTGTTGAGATTTTTTTTGTAGACAATTTTACGATCTACAAACTTTGTCTAAACTATTTTTCGATAGCTCTCGTAGTTTCAGAGATATACGCAAAAAACGCAAATTTGTGACCTTTGACCCTCCCTCTCCCCTCCGCCTCACCTCCTAGAGGTGGGGACTTTTAGTATGTTATCTCTCTAAGTATCCTGAATAAGTTTCTGTAGAAATCACTTAGGTTCCCGCTCACGCACTCTATAACTACTTTATTGATTGGACTAACTCCACACTCATTTCACACGTACTACCAACATAAATAAATAAAGTATGTTAGTGAGAATACATTATTATAATATTTAACACGTTTCTCATGCGTTATCTACTTAACATGTCTCATGCCTCTTACATGCGTACAATTACTTGAAGTTAACTTCATAGATAACTTATCTTTACAGTTTAACTAGTTCGAGGGAAAACAGAACTCATTGTTCATTCACCACTTTATTTTATAGTTTTTATCTTTAGTAAAACTACTCTCGTGGTCGTGATCATGCCCTTGTATCGCAGGGACTTTAAGAAGCATGAATTTAAGGAATATTTAAGATCATTTGGGGTAGAAGCGACCTCGTTTACGTCAGCCGCTTACCGCGACCGTTACGCTAACTTAGTTGTTTAAGTGCTATACTTATAGAAAGTGTTATCAACAAGCTATTGTGAAGTAGCTCTTAAGTAATCCGTGGTACTGTGTAGAAAAAAAGAGCTCCTGTCGCTCGCAGCTCTATCTCCCTGGAAATCGATTATGTCGACGAAACCTAGCCTTCGTCCTTTGCTGAGCATGTTTATCTGATGTGAGTGATAAACCTGGGTATCAGTTACACCTACAGGAAGTTTCAACATATTTGGTTTTTGGAAAATACGTTCATCATCATCGTTCCTCTATCTTTTATACCCTTTTTTTTTATATTCGGGTCGGCGCAACATGTCTTCTGGTTCCACATGCTCCTAAAAGTTTTGGCTATATTTTACGGCCGGCCGACTGCCTGACGCCAACCCTCCTTGGGAATGATGTTGTTGGTGGTTTAACCCCACCCGAAGGTTGATCCGAGGTGTTAAGTGGTATTCACCTGGTCGTGTTATCCCTTAGTCATACGACACCTACAGGAGGATATGGGGCAGTCCTATTCTTAACCGGGAACCGCACAGCATTTTATACGTATAAACGTAGGTATATTGAATCGCAATAAAAATAGTGACGTTTGACTCTCTCTCTCTCTCTCTCTGCCCGTTAAGTTGGCACAATCCTGCTATATTTTTTCATTTTCTTTTAACCTCTTATGTCACTGACCCCTGAATAAAACACAAACCATCTATAAAAATAAAACAAAAACACTTTTAAGGGCAAAACAGATCATCAAGGCATCATACCTCGAGGGTACCCTTCAATAATATAAGCTCATCCATTTTTTCTAGAACCATCTCGAATGTAATAGTTATGTAAATAAAAACCACTTTTAAAAAATATAATCTTTTATATTTCACTTAATTATCCATTACGTTGGGAAACAAAAAAATAAAACATTATAACCTCAAGAAAATTATATCTATTCTTTCTATATTTAATAATATTTTCTACATTTTTAAAGGCATAAATAATCAAACAAATTAACATAAATAAATCAATTCTATAAACATTTTACAAGGAAATCATTTAATAGCATTTTTACATAGTAATTATACTTATCTTACTATTTCAATGGTGATCCACACACTTAATAGTTGCTAGGTATACTTTACAGAGCTCTGCACCGACCAACGTCTGAATTGAGAATGTCTCGAGTTGGCCGGAGCGACCGCTTTTATAGGCGGTAACAAACAAGTATGACTCATCGTCGATCGTACGATTCATAATTGTTTGTGCATTTTAAAATGTTACAATTTTAATATAAATCGATTTTATTTATCTAATTAAATTATAAATCAATTATTATTGTACATAATAACATGAAATACATGATTTAATAACAATTATATTAATTATAATCTAACACGGCCATACTGACAGTACTTCGTCCTCGAAGTAACATCTTTGTAAAATAATTGATATAAGTACTAAAAAAAAAAGAATACAACAATGTTTTCATGAGCCAGTTGAATCAATGCAACTTGTTTTCATTTCTTTGTATTTATATGGCGCCCCTCTCATTTTTGCTGTCATTGAGAGAGACCAGCGCCAAGCAAACAAACGTAACAGCGATAATTTGCCAACTACATAGACATGCCAATCACATTCACCCGCTGCTAGTGAGATAAATGGCACCAAATAGAAGGCCGACCAGCGGTATCGCAAGATTACCTGCCAACTACATAGACATGGCAGTCACATTCACTCGCTGCTAGTGAGATAACTGACACCAAATAGAAGGCCGACCAGCGATAGGTAAGTACTTCTTACTAATGAAAACATTGTAAAATCTTAATAAAATAAATTATACTAAATAATAACCTAAATGGCGTTTTCAACAGCGATGTTCTCATCTAACCACTCTCCTGGCCAAAATCGTAATTTTTCTTTAGCTACAATAATATTTCTCATTTGACCGTGACCTTTCAGAGAGTAGCGATCATTGGGAAGAATAGACAGTACTTCGTAAGGACCTTTAAATCTTGGTTTCAATTTATCATTACGTCTATGATCTTGGCTAACATAAACTAAATCACCTATATTGTAATTTTTATTATTTCGCCTAACTAAATCAAATCGTTGTTTAAACTTTTGTGCAACTGTTTGTAACCTTAGTTTGGCTGTTTCTCGATCAGCCTGTACATCAATATTAGGCTGCAAGTCTTCGTTATCAAGAACTTCGTTTAAATGTGATTGTACTATGGGTATATTTGCCTCGACGCCTATCAGTAATCGCAAAGGGGAGAAACCAGTTGACTTCTGTATTGTGGTATTTATCGACTGCTGCACTTTTGGCAGTACGTTCGGCCACTCTGACGGCTCATCACACGTAGTGCTTAACATATCGACTACAGTTGAGACGTAACGTTCGACCTGACCATTGGCTCTAGGCGTACCAGTTGCTATCATGTGGTGTTCGATATTTAGTTCTCTAAAAAGAGATTGGATTTGATGTGAGCTGAAATTAGTACCTCGGTCAGTTATTACTAATGATGGTGTACCAAATAATGTAACAGTCTCTCGAATGATTGGTATTAATTCTTGCGCAGTTAATGTCTTTAAGGGTTTTAATAAACAAAATTTAGTGAACCCATCAACTAACAATAAGATATGTTTAAATCCTTCCGTGGTTGCCGTGAAAGGCCCTGTACAGTCCAAATGTATAGTGTGGAAAGGTATAGAAATTTTACTGATCGGGTGTAACAATCCTTGTTTAGGACCAGAACATCCCTTTTTCTTTACGCAAGTTAAGCAATGTGAAATATACTTCTTAATAAAAGCTGTCATTGCAGGAAACCAAAAATATTGTCGAATTTTATGTGAAACTTTATCGAACCCCACATGACAGTTTTCATCGTGAAACAACTTTAAAATATTTAACCTGTATCCTTTTGGTACATACAATCTCGGCTCAGCATTAGGACTTATTTTATAATGCAACAAATTATTTTTGATTGAATATTGGTTAACATCTAAGTCACCAGCTAGCAATTTCGATAATAGGGTCTGTGTTTCAAGATCATTTGCTTGAGCGATTCCTAGCCAAGATTCAGGATTATTAGTATCGACTTCAATTAAATTAATTTGAAAACGTGAACGATGCGATTCTGGAGTAACGGAAACAGGATTGCGACTTAAAAAATCAACATGTCCGATAAATTTACCCTTTCTATATTGGATTTCAAATTGAAAATCTTGCATAAAAGTCCACCAACGTGCTACTCTAGGTGATAAATCTTTTTTCGTCATAGTTGATTTTATTGCGTTACAATCAGTAATTATTGTAAATTTAATACCAAGAAGATATACTCGAAAATGTTTTAGGGCATTAAAGATGGCTAGTGTTTCTAGGTCATAAGAGCAATACTTGGATTCTGCAGGGCTTGTTCGTTTACTATAATAAGCAACTACTTTATTAACGTTATCTACTCTTTGTAATAATATTGCACCGTAACCTATAGCACTAGCATCGGTATGTAACTCCGTTGGACGTTGGGGATCAAAGACAGTCAAAAGGGGTTTTGAAGTAAGGTGATCAATAATATAATTTCGTGCCTCATTTTGCTCGGGACCCCATTGCCAAATTTGGTTGTTTTTAGTTAATTTTGTAATACAGGCAGTACGCGAGGCAAAATTTGGGATAAACTTCCTAAAATAACTGCATAGACCCATAAATTGTCGAACCTGCTTGATGTTAGTAGGTACCGGTGAATTAGCTAACGCATTTATTTTAGATTCGCCTGGCCTAATACCTTCACAAGATATTTGCCTACCCAAATATTCAATATGATCTACGAAAAATTTGCATTTCTTAAGGTTTATTGTAAAACCAGAGGAATTTAGTGCCGAAACTGTTTGCTCCAAATAATCTAAGCCTTGTTCGATTGTATTAAATGCAATTAAAATGTCATCAACGTATACTAATAAAAAAGGTAAATGACCTACTGCTTTAATGATGGCTCTTTGAAACACCGACGGGCCATTACAAATGCCAAAAGGCATTTTGATAAACTCGTAGTGTCCGTCTGGTGTTACAAAGGCCGTGTACTTAGAGGAGTTGCTCGAGACAGGGATTTGATAAAAGCCATTTTTCATATCAATTGCTATATACAATTTCGAATTCCCCAATTTATCAATATGATCCTCAATAAGAGGAAGAGGGTATCTATCTTTCTCCACTAATCTATTTAAAGCTCTATAATCTATACACATTCTGTCGCTTCCGTCTTTCTTTTTGACTAAAATCATTGGACTGGCAAAAGGTGAATTACTCTCTCTGATTATATTTTTGTTTAATAACTCTTGCACCATTTCTTTGACTTTTTGCCTCTCTATTGGGGCCAGCCGATAGGGCCTGTAGTAAATAACCTCATCTTTTTTTAATTTTATTTCTAATTTACCAGTTTTTACATAGCCAATATTGTCTAAGACAGACGGATACTTTTTAAAAATAGCTTTTATCTCATCCTGCAGTTTGTGATCTAAATGTTCTATTGTAGTGGAAAGTTCTATAAAATCAGAAGTATTATTTTGAATAAAATTAATACTATAATTTGATTTTGTGACATCGTTTTTTCGCACTAATCGGGAACCTAAATAGTCAGTGACAATTTCAATATCAGGGTATTGGATAGCATTTCTGCCAATCAATAGATCATAGTCAAAACTATCATTAGGTACAACAAAAATATCTAGTTCGATACACAGTTCCTCAAATTTAACTGGAACTGTGAGTTTAGCAAATGCTTGTAAGTTACCTTTACCTATTCCGCAAAGAGTAGACTGACATGGACTAAAATGTACACCAAGACCCTTTGCTATAGACTTTTTTATTATGCTGCAATTTGACCCAGTATCAATAAGGGAATTAATTGGAATATTGTTAATATAAACTATCGTTAATGTTAATTCGAGTTGCCTAAAAAATTAGTTTGATTTTCTGGTTTAGATTGGTCATTTTTAGGTTTGTGCCAACAAAAGGAATCTAAATGCCCGGGTTTTTTGCAGTACGTACAAAATTTCCTTTTCGTCAAATCTTTACTGTTTGATGCTTGCTCTTGTAAATCAGAATTTTTTACAGGTTCACTAGTATGCGAATTATTCTTTGAGCATTGACGCTTAGTATGACCGAACTGCCCACAAGAGAAGCATTTTATGTCATTGGTTTTAGAATCTATCTTAAAACGTTTATTAGGATGCGAGTTAGACTGGTCCTTACTGTTACTGTCTATTGGTCTTTTCTTTATTTTCGTATATGAAGTGAATAGGGATATTAACTCAGAGGTACTTTTAACATTGCTGTTGAATGAAGCCATTCTTACATTTATATCAGTTATACTACCACAAACTAACTCTATCATTTGACACTCTGTTAACGTAATTTTTGTATTTTTCAACAACCTAATCTTCTCTCGAGCATATTCACAATAAGAATCCGCAGTTTCCGATGTATACAACACTGCTTTTTGTAGTTTCTCTGCCAGATTCTTTTTCTCGGGGTAAAGGGATGTTAACTCTAAGCGTAAATTATTCCATGAACGACCTTCAGAGGGGTCCCATGTTTCGAACCATAATAAAGCTGACCCTTTAAGGGCCTTACCAGCTTTTGCGACGGTTGCGATGCCACTCCATCCGAATTCCTCAGCAAGTGCCTCGATGTTGTTGCACCATGATTCAACACCAAGGTCACTCGTAGCTGGGTCGAACACTGGAAGAGCGACGTCACTGTCTTTCTGGCGGGAGCCGGATACAGCATCCTTGATGGCCTTCAAAAGTTCTTTTAAAACAGGAAGATCCATCTGGAATTTAAAAAATCAATATTAAACAAACTGCTAAACTGAGGTATTTATCCCACTTCTGATAATAGTTATGTAAATAAAAACCACTTTTAAAAAATATAATCTTTTATATTTCACTTAATTATCCATTACGTTGGGAAACAAAAAAATAAAACATTATAACCTCAAGAAAATTATATCTATTCTTTCTATATTTAATAATATTTTCTACATTTTTAAAGGCATAAATAATCAAACAAATTAACATAAATAAATCAATTCTATAAACATTTTACAAGGAAATCATTTAATAGCATTTTTACATAGTAATTATACTTATCTTACTATTTCAATGGTGATCCACACACTTAATAGTTGCTAGGTATACTTTACAGAGCTCTGCACCGACCAACGTCTGAATTGAGAATGTCTCGAGTTGGCCGGAGCGACCGCTTTTATAGGCGGTAACAAACAAGTATGACTCATCGTCGATCGTACGATTCATAATTGTTTGTGCATTTTAAAATGTTACAATTTTAATATAAATCGATTTTATTTATCTAATTAAATTATAAATCAATTATTATTGTACATAATAACATGAAATACATGATTTAATAACAATTATATTAATTATAATCTAACAAATGCATATCTATTTCAAACGCGCATGCGCGAAGGTGCAATTACGTTGTATATGCACGCTAGTTGCCTGCGGGGTACAAGCAGGACTGATAGCAGAAACTGGTGGAAACTGCTCACGGAATAAACGTGTTCATATCTATTCAAATTATATTTAATATTGGCTAGTGAAAGCTATAGGAATTATGGAAAGAGAATTAATAAAAATTTATTTAATTGTAATATTCGATTAAATTATTTTGTTGCCTTGTTATTTATCAATTTTGTTATTCTTTAGAATAACAAGTTATTTTGTGTCGTATCGTAATGCTTGCTTGCTTTTGTTACCACTGCTTAATTTAGAAAAGGTTTATTTACCAAGAAAAAAAAATTGGTATATTCGTTATACTACATATCAACGCCCAGGCCCAGTTTTTCAAGTTCGTTGTTTTCACTAAGTAGCCATAAATATTAACTATTTTGTAGAGCAACAAGTATTTTTATTAGGATACAATTTTATTTTAATTTCTTAATTACAGTAAAATAGAACCCTTTACTTAGTAAAAGTTAAATTAATAAACATTTAAGGGTGTTCTTACCTACCAAGAGCCGTTAATAATATAATTAACGATTGACTGCAACTTAATTATTCAAAGTTTAATATAAGGTCCCTGTTGTAAAGCCGTATCGATTTATATGTTAATACAGAATGTTACGTAACATGTAATGTAGTGTAATGTTATTAACAAGCGTATGTATTATTTATAGTACAACGTATAAAGAAGGTTATTGACTGTCTTGTTCACAAGTAGTTTACTGATGGCGCCTTACCGACACATTACAGATGCATACAAAAGTCAATTCCAACCGAATACCTGTGATCGACGGTTGCGATCAAGCTTCGTCGGAGGTTTCTATGATCATCCTTCAGAGGGCTTACCCGGTGTCTCTGACACATGACATCAGGGAAGGACGTGTGGTTTTAGTCAGTTCTAGCCGGACATGTCCATGATACTGACAGATCTCGGTGTTGTAAAGTCCGTACGGAATTTCCTCAAGCAAAAAAGGTGAAAAGACTGAGTACCTTCTATTTTACGACCGTCATCGGGGTCAACTTGTAGGCGCTTCTATTACAGTCAACTATACAAGTACTGCGCAAAGATAGATAAAATATGTCGGTTTAATACTGGACGTCAGGTGGCTCTTTGACGAGTACTTTCGGCAGTTAAATTGGAGCTCACTGCGTCCGTTGTTAGTCAGCTCCCACACTAAACTTTGGCAGTCCTATTATAACGTGCAGACGACTTTACATGTAAGATGTTCGATCAATGACACTATATTATTATGTGCACCCGCATGCCGTTAACAGCTCTGAACAGAAATGGTTTAAAAAGGTCTCAGCGGACTTTAGACATTAAAGTTATATGCGGATATAGGACAGTATCCGCTTATGCTGCCATTGCCCTAACTGAAAGGCCCATGTAGAATTTGGAGCAGATATGGTTCTTGGAATTTACCATCGGAGAGTGGCAGTTAAAGAAGGGAGTGGTATGATTTAAATAGTTAATAAAAAATAAAAAAAATAGTTCCAACACCCGCCGTAATCAGAAATTGTCGTAGAAGTGCTCATCTAAATGGTAACGTATCCGTGAGCGTAAATTCGCGGAAATTGACTTCTTGTGTAGTTTGACTTCTGAAGCTATCTGTGTTAAACGCTGCCGTGCTGTCAAAGCATGGTATGTATTTTTTTAATATATTGGCAATATGACTGCATCGAACCTGATAGAAAACGCGAGCACAGGCTAGGAATGAAGTCAACATGTGGTTGTCAAAATGGTTTCACTTCTTAGTCGCATTCAATTTGTTCCTTACAAATGCTTCTTCGGTCTTTCATGTTCACTGACACTATGTTTGTAGAACCTATATTGAAGAATGATAACACGACATCTGGTCCGGGATAATCATCCGAATCGCGCCTGAATTCTCACTTTTCATAAACTTTGATACAGTAACGTGTATGTACCGTTGCTCTTGTTACTGTATCACATGCAATCAACAAATTTTTTGGCATCAAAAATGGTTACTAAACTTTGTTGTGGCAAAATAGTAGTACCTAGTCACAATTTTGTATTTACTTTTTATGTAACTCCAGTTTCAAGTACATAATAAAAGTCGAAGCATACTAAGAGAGCTTCAGCCTTATCCCATACTTGCGTAAACTCCAATTATAAGGAAATTTTATCTAAATAAAGAAGATTTTTAGAAATGAGAGATTAGTCTTAACGAAACCAAAACCAAGAAAACTTGACATGCAACCCTCTCCTAATCGTTTAGCATATTAGTAGACTAAGTTTCCCTCTGTCACTGAATATGGCCCCGTTCATGCAGTAGAACATTCATCATAGCAGCCCATTAATGTCCCACTGCAGGGACGGGCCTCCTCCCGTGACGGAGGATTACTTGCCCTACTAATACCACGCTGGCCAGACGGATTGGTAAAGATAGTAGTTACGGTTATTCCTTTAGTCGGTTTTTACGACACCCATGGGATGAGATGGAGTGGTGACATATTGTATTCTTACTCCGTCACCACACGGAACACACACACACCACAGTAGAACATTGATAGGCAGTTATAAAATAAAAGTAATAATACTAACAAGCCCTTGTACAAACGAGAGCCGCGATTGTATCGAAATGTCACACGTCGAGCGGCTCACATATAATTATTAACGCGTACAAACTTATCTTTAAATGTCGTGAATAATTATAAATATACGTCACTCATGATGCAGAAATGATATGAGCTCAGACAAGAAGTCTACACCGACAAAGGAATCCTAACTTAACAGGTACTTACTTTGTAGGTATGTATTACTGTTTGTTTCGCTTGAAAGAGTTAACTTCTTTGATTTTGGTTATTTTAGACTCTAGAAAGGGTTGATTCGAGACTCTTTTTAAATCATCATTATATTAGCTAAACTATATGCACTGATTGTTGGACATTAGCTTTCTTCAAATATCTTCACTTAACTCAGTTTTCGGCCGCGGCCCGGGACCAGGTCCGTCCAGCAAGAAAGAACATGTCTTGCTTTAAAAGTAATTAAAGAAATACTGATATGTATAATTTAAAATGTTAACGTTTCTATTTATCCCTTTGGATAAATTTTATTGTTACGAATGTTATATCTAATTAAAGAAACTCATTTTGACTAGTATAAGGGCGCCTTCAAATTTGCCGCTAAGTGTCGCGCGGAGGCAGCGCGACTGCAGCGCTGCCTCCGCGCGACACTTAGCAGCAAATTTGAAGGCGCCCTAAGTTTATTATTTAGTAATCTGTGGCTTAAGATAGTCTTCAAAAACCTTTTTTGAATTGATAAACACGTCTGTGTTTAAAGGATTTTGAAGAGTATTGTAAAGTAATAGCTTTTAATTAGGTACATAATTAGTTACATTTCGGTGTCAAACTGGTTACCATTATCACCGATGACTTTACACATTTGAGCTATTCTTTCTACACACTGTATTATTATATAATTGAGTCTAAATTACGGGTTCGGTTCTCAGATTATTACCGCACTAATGTTATTAATACCTATTACTTTGGTATGGGTTTTTGGTTCTTTTACTTTTTGGAAATATTATTATTTTATAGAGCATTCCGCTTTTAGATTCTTAATAACTAATACATAGATACTTAGATATATACATAATGTCGCGTGAACTTTTTCAGAGATTATCTAATTGAATCAAAGAATATCCAGACTCTGGACAATCATTTAAGTACAGCAGAATTCGGTATGTAAAGATTTTTTCTGTAATTTTATTTTATATTTTTATTTTAAAGGTTAATAATTATAAACAACTAATTTGAGTATTTTTAGTTTTCCACCTATAGTTTATTTTTAATACATATTTTAAGTTTTACTTGTGATGACGTCATGCGTACGGCCGAATTAATTGAGCAATGAAGGCAGAGCTGACAAACTTGTGTGTTCGGCCGGAAGCATGACGTGATTTAGAGTTCAAATGAAAGATAAAGTAATTCATGTATATTTGCAACAATGAACACAATATTGCGGATTTTGCGCTAAAAATATGATTTTATTCCTTACCGATCTAAAATCTCTAAATTGTTTTAGATTCGACATAAAAAAAAAAAAAAAAGTAAGTAAATAAAAAAAAAATATATCTTTATTTCAGGCAAATTATACCCATACATTAAATTAATACACAGAAGAAGCATACACACAAAACACAAACACAACCATTGCATACACACAGAAGAAGAATTATAAACATTAAATTATTAAATTAAACATAGATAACTTTTACTTTACATACTAGGGGATAGAAATTACTATTTATAAACGCCAAAAAAGAAAATAAGCAACTCTAAAAATCCTTTATGGTGCCTTATAAAAATGTTATAATTTTATTATTAATTTTTATCAAGTAGGTATCTAGTTAAAGTGTTGTTAAATATAACATATAAGCAATTAGGTTTACTTTCTAATGTCACTTAGTAGTTAACTAGAGTTGCACCTTGTTTATATATACGAAAGCTTACGTTAAATCATTAATATTACATTAGAAGGTAGCGTTCATATTGACATACTGTTATCCAATATTTCTGTTACTTAAAAACTTCAATTACATATAATCCTTCCATCATCTAGATTTCCCTTTAAGGGATTTTAGTAAAAATGTATGATTTCCGTGTTAAAGCCCGATTTACACATCAACAAGCGAAGTACAATACGAAGTAGCCCCGCCCTCTCTCTCGCGTCTCGCCAACTTAACTCGCCAAAAAATAGGATGGAGATCTATTTAAATCAACTTAATCCACAACTTATTACTTGACTCACTACTGTACTTGTCGATGTGTAAATCGGACTTAAGGGCCCTGTGATACGGGTAATTTTACAAACATCAATGAATCAGTCACATAGAAAATAAGCCTCTATCGATCTCTACGCATTATGAATGTGTTGTGCATGGAAAGAATACATGGCGTAACTATGGCGTATCATCCAACGGGTGCCGTTAGAATCGACTAAAAGTAAGTAATATACCTACTTAAATATATTGTCGACCTCTGTGGCGTAGTGGTTATATTACATGACTGCTACGCAGAAGTCTCGGATTCGATTCCCGCTCAATGAAAATTTTTGTGTGCATGAATATATTGTTTGCATTGGTCTGGGTGTTTTCTATGGATAAAATGTATGTGTTTACAAAAAAAAATTATTTATGTGTGTATATCCGTTGTCTCGTACTCATAGTACAAGCTCTGCTTAGCTTGGGGCTAGATGGCGTTGTGTGAAAGTGTGAGGAATATACTTATTGCCTCTACGAAAAACAAAAGAAGGAAACTTATGATACAACTCTATACGAGTTATTTTCGCCAGCGTAGTAAACAAGTCTCTTTCAGTGCACAACACAGCTATCCCTACAGTGGGCCAATGTTGGGATCTTATTATTAATGTATATTATAGTGTTTAAGTCTTTTTAAACAATTTTACATTCCAATTAGCATTTTTTCTCCTTCATAGCAGACATACTCGTAAAACATACGTAATAATTGACAATTTATTAGTTGTTTTTATTTTTAATTTAGCTGGCTACGGTAACTAATTAGGTTAATTGTGCCATCCAATTATAACACCATCTCGCGGCACTTCAAACAAACCGACATAATTACTCAAAATTAATTGGTATATTTATGTTCAGGCGGAGAGTGTCAATTTGACACTAATAATTTGAAAGACAATAAATTTTAAAATGGCTCTTTGGTATTTTAATCAATTTATTGTGCTGTTGGGTAAATATAAGACTGCTAAAAACTTTGATTGAAATCAAGAATTGGTCTATGTCGTAAAAAATATAGACTGATACAGAGTTTCAAATCAGATTTCAATCAAAGTTTTTCTATATTTTCGTAGGATTGATAATTGTGTACTAAATAACTAACTTGACAATTTTTTTGGTGAGAATTATGTGAGGGAGTTGGAATGGGGTATCGTCCCGTCTCATTATCAAGAATTGGAATTGGACATTTTAATCGCCATTATGCTGAAGTTTAATTAAAACTCCTAACATAGTGTACGAAGCCTAAGCACGATCTAGTTATCTCGTCAAGAATATCTATGTAACACTTGTATGATAGATATATCGTGTACACTGTAACCTGTTTATATACTACTACTACTAAACTCTATTTACTGCAAAGTTAACCGACAATTAAAATAATCTAGTATTTTGTACACGTACCCATATTTATAATATTAATAGGTTTATTAAGTGAACGTTCTCATATGTGGAAATACATACCTACTAAGAATATAAAATGTCACCACCTTTTCTCGTCTGATTGATGTCGAAAAGGAAGCTGTAAGGGATATTTATTGTAATAAATTGACAAACAATGGACAAAATTAGGAGTGCGGGGCAGATGCGTGTTTTTTTTTTTATAAAGACAACTCCCGCACTAGGGATCATGCCCTGTGTCGCGGGGACCTTTTACAAACATCAATTAACGGTAACAAAGAACACCCAGACCAGGACAATTGTCCTGCGTGGGGATCAAACCCACAACCTATTGTCGCACGGCGGCCGCTTGCGCTACCGTCGCGTCGCGCCACCGAGGTCGTCATTGAGTACTTGGCCACTGCATTTGTTCATTGCTTTATGCAGATTATGTATCCTTAATATTCCATTATCTAAAAGACATAGAGGCGAACTTTCTTAAGACCTTATTGTACCCTGCCTCGAGCATCAAATTTTATCTAAATTTATCTTGAACTTTATAGGTAATATAATTGTTGATTTAAGGCTTATTTGTAAAATCTCGAAACAAGCCTAATACCAACTAGTTGGACCTGCGTGGGCAGGTTTATAGTGCAACATAAAGGCCATTCAAGATACTTGCTCGTAAATCGTTTGCCAAGGCATCGAACTAACCAGGCTATGGGGGAGAAGGCTATGTTTTATTTCTTTTGCAATGGGGATGTGTCGCATCTCTTTTAATGGACATTTACGAGTCGACTTTTGAAGTGTTGTGACATTTTTATATTCTGTTCGGAAATAAATCGGGTTTTTAAGTGTTTAGCAGATGCAATGTTTGACTGTAAAGAAATGTGAAGAGTAAAAAAAAACAAAATGGTACCTGACGCGAGTTTATGAGAGAAAATATTGTAGCTTAGGAGAGAAATAAAGAAAAAATATTATATTATTATTCCTGGCTGGCGTCGGATAGAAGTGGGATATGATGATGGGGATAGTCGAGGAATATCTTAGACATCTTTTGTCTCTTGAAGATTGTCTATTAGAAATCAGATTAAGCTAAAAGTGGTAGCACTTTTAAATGACGTGCCAATGGCAACGTCCCAATGGATGAAAGGACAATGGATGTGTGAAGGTATGAGAACTGGGAGCAATTAATAAACTGATTCGTAATATACATTTTATTACTAATCAGTGGTTTTTGTTTTATGATATTATCCGAAAGGAAACAAATTATTCATATCTTTGGCCACGTCATCACAGAACCGCATCTCTCCTACAACTTTAACTGACCTACAACCAAACTCGTCTCAAATCCTACCTTTGGTAGGTACTATAAGAGTCTGAATCCTCAGGCTGTATTCTACTACAATACTACAAGCACAACTATACATACATTTAATGCGTTATACATTGCTCGGACAATACTGCATAGCGATGTTCAACGTCATACATAAACGGTAACGTACACGTATAATTTCATTTCTATCGCATTGTACTGCTGCATAATATGGTAATTGTCAGTATTTCAAGGAAGGAAAGTAAAACAATAGGAGGTTATACAACTGGTTTTTATGAAGAAACTTTAAATAAAGGTAAGTTCAGAGTATGAAGGCAGTGTCCTGGTATACAGCATAGGTTAATAATGCTGTCTTTTAACCCGTCTAAATGTATTACAAGCGAATTCGGTACCCGGCTTCTGTGTAGCAAGATTGAGGTTTCGAATCCATTGCATACATGAAAATAAATGTTGTGATCCACTATGTCATGATGTGTGAGTTCAGGTTGTTTTCGTATTTAGTGTTTTAATGGTTATTAGAGGTTGTTTTTTCAATTCAAATATGGCACACATATTGATCCAACCCATGGTCCAGTTCGTATATATGGTATTTTTTAATGATGGAGTAAAAAGTTCGCATATATTATCTTTACCGAAAAACAAAGTTAATAATAGCAATGAGTTACAAACAACTATACAATTATTGTTATAACAAATTTTAATACATTGTTTTGACGCGCAAACGAAGCAATTTTCCAATTATGACTTTAACTTGACAAAACTTTTTAATTACTTGCCTAACCAGTGTGGTGTTAGTAGGACTGGAAGTGGTGATAGTCACCGAAGGAGGCCTGTTCTAACAGTGGGATATGCTGCTATGATAATTTGTTAGTAAAATCTCGTATTGATATCTCTACATATCTAGGACATATGTAATATGTATTATGCAAGCCTTGCTTACATTCGAGAGGGTTTAACATAAAGTCGTGAGCTTATTTGACAGATTTATTACATAAAGTTAACTCTATTTGTTGTTTATGTTAAAGTTACAATATTGCAGTCTAACGGCATGTATAGTTATATACGTATTATGTATAAGTTTGAGACTTGTTGAAGACATTTACGAAATTAGATAGAGCGTTACATAATAAAATTACTATAGTCAACTTTGAAAAAATTTAAACTATTTTGTGTTGAGTATTTTTGTGTTTCTTACAAATTCTTTTCATTCAATTCTGCTCAACCCTATCTATCTGGCGGTAGCTTGCAGACAAACCTTTCTACTTTCAAAGTGGTACTATGTATCCATATGAATTATCATAACAGCCATTAATGTCCCACTGCAGGGACGGGCCTCCTCCTGTGACGGAGGGATACTTGGCATACTAATACCACGCTGGCCAGACGGATTGGTATAGGGTTTAATTTCAAGTTTTCCTTATTTCGTTAAGATAATATTCACGAATAGTCCCTTAGTCGGTTTTCACATCAAAACCATGGGATGAGATGGAGTGGTGACATATTGTATTCTTACTCCGTCGCCACACAGAGAATGAATAAATGGTTTGATTTGATTTGTCATTATGCACTGTGTTGATTTGCAAAGATTCTATAATGTAGTTTATGAATGCGCGGGCCTCCTTGGTTTATGGAGAGAAACTTTGCCTCTGGGATATAACGTTAGCCAGATAGGGTGTTAAAAGGGTTGTTTCAAGTATTCCTTTACTTTTTTATAGAAGCATGACAGCCTGGTAAAAAGTTTTCCTGACCAGGTATCGATCGAAACATGAACAAGGCTGTAGTCTACTTACTGACGACCTCTGTGTAGCGTAGTTGTAATATTACATGGCCGCGACGCAGAGGTCAAATTATGATCATGATTGGTTTAATTCAATATTGAAGTACGTTTACCCATTGTCTAGTACCCAAAGTACCATCTCCGCTTAGTTCGGGCCTAGATGGCGTTGTGTGAATGTGTGAGAAAATACTTAAACATCAAGCATAGTAACTTGATTATACTCGTACTTGGTAAGCGACTACTTAGCGAATACATGCGGTTCTTATAATATTTTATTAAGCTTTTACGTAAACCAGTTTTAACATATATTTTTATTATTTTCCCCGGTGTATACTTATATTAAGTTATAAAACCGATACTACTTAACAACTTAAGATACAGCATTACTCTCCTCTACTTCAGCAGTAATTACAACTGCATTATTACTTAATTAAATTTTAAATACAGACAAAAATACGTTTACACGACACAATACGTGCTTCGTGGAAATGAGACGCCATGTTGTATAAGTACTTAGTTACTTTGTTGCCAATAATGATTTTTGGATGGGAGTAAAATAGCACTGGTTCTGTACACACAGCAACTAATCAAGCTAGACACTCATGTACCTTGTACCACTTAATACCTTGAAATAAGACACAATCTCAAATGAAAATGTTTAACTTGATGTGTTGCTGTGTGTACAAATGAAGATGTAGAAGTGGAATATACTGTTTATATTATGTATCTCTTCTCAGTAGTTTTATGAATTAACTAGCTGACCCGTGCCCACTTCGTTGGGCGGTGAAGAAAACGCGTCCCTTTTTTAAATATATTTCTTTACTGCTCCACTCCTATTAGTCATAGCGTGATACTATATAGCCTATGACACTCCCCGATAAACGGACTATTCAATACAGAAAGAAATTATAAAATCTTTTCATTAGATCCAGAGATTACCCCCTACAACGTCACAAACACACAAACTTTACCTCTTTAATTGTTAAGAACAACTAAGCACTCCCTCGGTTTTTAAGCCTTCTTATGCTATGCCCAACCACCACTGACCTTGACAGGCACGTATTACAGAGTCCCAAAAATAAGAAAGTATATTTACTATCTGAAATCCTTAACCTGTACCTAATAATATTGTTATTCAGTCACCACACGTATATACCTACACAAAACATCATTCATCATAACAGCCCATTAATGTCCCACTGCAGGGACGGGCCTACTCCCGTGACGGAGGGTTACTTGGCCTACTAATACCACGCTGGCCAAACGGATTGGTATAGGGTTTAATTTCAAGTTTTCCTTCTTTTTATTTCGTAAAGATAGTAGTTACGGTTATTTCCTTAGTTTTTACGACACCCATGGGATGAGATGGGGTGGTGACATATTGTATTCTTACTCCCTCACCACACGGATATACATAAAACATACTCGTATAATATAAACAACATTGTTTCACCACAAACCACTTAATAGCGGTAGCCATAATTTCTTATTAAACGTTGTATTTATTTAAACTGTAATTTATATTCGATCGGTCGATAACTGTCCTGCTATCCGTTTAAACAATGGCCTACATTTATTTAACAACCCGTATTAACTGCATGTTAAAAGTTTCGTGAGCATCAAGATGGCGGGACCAAGTCCAAATGTATCACATCAAGGTTTTTATACGCTAAACAACACATTTTGACATAGTTCCTTTACTTTTAGAGGTACAAATGTGGTGTTTAGGGCACAAATAGTAAATATATGTACTAAGGGCATAAAGTTTATAAATATTATATAAACTAAATAGCTTGCGACCACGGCCAGTGTAACCTGTGCGAAACGTCAAGCAAAATAAAGATAAATATCATGTCGCGCTAATTTCCCGTTTATATAAAATTTATAATAATGAATCGCGATAGTTTAAAAGGTACGATTATAAAAACCTTAATATCATTACATTATGAATTAGAGACTTGGTCCGGCCATCCAGATACTCACAAAAGTTTCGCAAAACATCAGAGTGCAGTGACACGCGTGTGCGAGTTGACGAATTGCACAAGGTCATTGAACCTGCGCCTGCGCACGACGCATACTTTCCATTCAAACTTATCGGGAAGTACTTTATAGATGCACCATAAAAGTGTTAAGTTGTAAAATGTATATTTTAGTATACTTAATACTTTATTGTGGTCCACAATGTTCATATACAAGTAAAGTTAACAATAGTTTAAATTGGTTTATTAATAGTAGCTGTTATGATTAGATAGCGTAGTGGTTAGCGCATAGGTCGTCGGTTCAATCTCCGTACAAGTCAAACATTTGTGTTAATTAACATGGCTGTTTTATTTAGTTTGAGAGTTTTTATAAGTACTTGTGTATTTATTTACAAAAAGAAATCTAATTGCTAGTAATCCATATCTTAGGACCAAACTATGTTTATTGAATATCTTTCCGTACCTTTGACGACAACCATCAGGGTTAGATGAGGTGAAAAATATCGTTTTGATAACTATATACTCGTAATATTCCTGCTTCCCTATGCCATTTAAACCAAACAAAGCAGACTAGGTATGGGTTAAATATGGGATAAACATATCCACTTATACACATTTCCTTAACATAAAACACCTGGACTAAACCTAAAAGCAAGATCAATACACATACAAATGTTAGTGTAGTAAACAGGAATCAAACCCGGACGTTTAGTAACTAAAGTACAAATTGATAGTAGATCGTAGATACAAAGAAAACCTTTAACTTAGTTCATTTATACATTTAATTGTAAAGTTTTAAATCAAGATAGTAATTAACTCAAGTTTCTAACAAGAACCCAATTAATGAGAGCCTTACATTAACTCTAGGTACTGTAGGAATGTCGTAGAGTGCGTTACTTAGTTGGAACGTTACACTGGACTCGAACCAGTAACCATCGAAGATGTTGACACGCTTTCTTTCATTCCTAGCCTTGTCTATCATTCAATATTAAAACGTGAATGACGATTGATGTGGCGTTGTCATTATAAACCATGGCTACTACGCAGAGGTCTCGGGTTTTTTCCGGGTTCTAATAGAAAATTGGACAGCTTTATAAATCAAAGAAAATTTTGAGTAGGAACATGATTTTTTGCGATTTAATTTGTATGTACATACATATTAGGCACCTTTTTAAAATTAGTATATAACTTGGTCTGTATATCCGTCGTTTGTCACCCATACAAACTCTGCTTATTGTCGTTGTATAATAGTAACTAGGAAATATAAGATGTATCTCTAAGTTGATCCTCTCCACCTCTTGAAGGTGGTTTTCTTGAGTTGGTCTCGGTCGAAAGACCTATAATACAATTCTTTGAAATTCCAGCTGCGTTTGACAAATGAAAAACTTTTCTCATCATATAATTTACGAGAGGGGCTGGGCCTTTTGTACCTTGACAGTACATCAGTATAACTTAGTGTCACTTGTTAAGTTTGATACATTGTAAGAGCTTAGATTTTATATATTTAAATTTGTGTATACTATTCACAGTACCAAGGGAAACGAAAATCACGAACTACCATACACTAAAGACGAAAAAATTCTTTCAACTAGGCAAAAAATGAGACGACCGAGGAAAATCATGCGCACTTCTGCCCGACCCCATCTAAATTCCTCTAGAATATCTATACAAAGGGAACTCTCTAACTCTACAGACCTCTGTAGAAAGATCTCTATTGTCGCCCATATCCAGAGTGGCCATAATGATGGTAGGGCTATAGGAGTAGTCCTAAATTACATAAATAGATGATGAAAACATGTTTTTCTCTAGGATGGTGAATGAAGAAGATACCCATTTGGGTATCTTAAGCATATTATCTTAAACATCCACAAGAAAATTACTTTTACAGATAAAAGGATAAATATGGACAACAAAGAGAGGATTGTGATTTTAAAAACTTATTATGGTTTCCTTGAGTTACATATATTTATTGCGTATTGATTTTAGTTTGTAAGAAACTTGATCCTGAAGCCTTGCGAGTGTACGAATACATGTGGTTTACTTAACAAGTGCAGTTATATGATACTTTACTAAGTAATTGATATCTGCAGTTAAGTAAATTTATATATTTTTTTTTTTTTATTTAAATATTTATTTCGTTTTTAGGAAAACATATTATTACATTTAAAGGTCTTATTTATATGGTGACGATACATGCAGCTGGCTTTTGGACATTTAGCCAGTGTCTCCATATACTGCTGCTGACATCATCAGCTATAACAGCCAGAAGACTATTGGAACTGTCCCACACCCGCCGCATCAGAGATGCGGTTCTTTTGCGCATAATTGCATAAAAGTCATTAATGTGTGCATCTGCGAACATCCCTGAGGCACTGCAGAAGCGAGGCAGCCCCAACAGTCCCCTGAATCCCTTATTATACTGGATTCGTAGGGCATTGTAGGCCTTTTGCGTATGGTTAACCCACAAGCTACTCGTGTAAAAGGTCTGGCAGTATGACCGAAACAAAGTTAATTTTACTGGAGCAGTACAGTGCGCAAACCTACGGGCCACCATATTGCATCTCACCGACAATGCCCTACGTTCCCTTTCTATATCTATGTCATCACATAGGTTATCCGCAACCCAGTGACCCAGGTATTTAAATTTATTAACCCAGGCAAGTGGAGTTCCCTCCATTTTGACAGGCGTTACTGAGTAGCTTTTATTACCCGCCTTAAAAAGCATTAAGACACTTTTCTTAGTATTATACCTGAGTCCATGAGCTGCAGCGTATGTCTCACACATTGTAATCAATTTATTTAGACCAGCAATCAATGGACCAAGCAAAACCATGTCATCAGCATAACTAATGTTATTAAACATTTGTCCATGAATGGAGCAACCAACGTTAGTCTTGCTGAGTCTAACGATCAACTGGTTCATGTAAAGATTAAACAATTTTGGCGATGTAATACCTCCCTGCCTGACACCACACTCTAACTTATATTCATCGGAGTACGAACCTGCCCATCTAACAATATTTACCTGATGACTATACCAATATTTAAATAAACATATAAGCTCCACTGGCACAGTCGTTTCCTCCTTTAACTTATTCCATAAGATATCATATGACACAAGTTCAAACGCCCTTGACAGGTCCATAAAACAGGCATATACGGGAGTATTTCTGCTTGTATAATACTGAACAGCATGCTTGAGACACAATATGGCAGACTCCGTTGAGAGTTTGGGCTGAAAGCCAAACTGTGCGTTATGTAGTTTTATAAAGCGACATATGTGCTTATCAAGCAAGCAATCCAGCACCTTCGCTATGATAGTAGCTAGTGAGATAGGCCTGTAATTGGACCCGTCAGAGGCGTCACCAGTTTTATTTTTTACAATAGGAACCACTAAAGTTCTCATGAGGTCATCAGGAATGTATGAATGTCCAATACAGAAATTTAAAAGCATCGCTAATACACGGGGCAAGTGTCTGCCCGCATACTTCAAATGCTCTATGCTGAGCCCGTCATGCCCAGGAGATTTTCCTCTTTTCATACCCTGAATAGCAGAAGCTACATCCTTTGCCAAAAAGTATATATGATCCGCACCGGACCTAACAGGCTCAACATCGGGCACCTGGCGCTTGCCTGCTGAGGGAGGCTTAACCATAAACATATTTTTAAACAAGTTGGCTATCTCACCCTTGTCACTAATACCATTCACGCTCACAGGCAGACAGTTTTTATGGCATTGTTTGCCTGTAAGTTTCCAAAAACCATGGAAATCTTTGCCATTATGACATGAAGCTAAAGAGTCCATTTCCAATTGCACTTTATTGTTTTGACACCACTTTAGTTTTGATTTAAATATTCTTCTAGCCTCACACATGTTATCATAAAGTGTCCCACTACTGAGCTTGCCTGAGTGAATCCATTCAAGATACGCGGAACGAGCCTGCCCATGAGCGTGTCTGACATATTTATTCCATCCTATTACAGTACGTTTCTTTTTATACATATTAAAAGAATACACTGCCCCTCGTTGCAATATGCTTACAATATTTTTGTATAAATTATCTATTATTATCTTATGATTGACATTATTACAAATTTTACCCGCACAAAGTCGAAATTCGGACGGAAATTCAATATGCTTTAACAAATTGTTACAGTAAAAACTATATTTTTCTATATGGTCACTATTTCTCACACCCCACTGTACTTTATTATATGTAATGGGCGCTACAGTAATTTTAGGACAAATTAAATTAATGTTACAACAAACAAAGAGGGGAAAATGATCGGACCAGGAAACATTATAATCTACGTACACATTATTTACTGTTTTCCTAGCTTCTTCAGTTTCTACACAATGGTCCAGCCACCTCCGAGACCCATGCACTTCACTCAAATATGTATATGTGTCTGAGTACATACCTAGATATTTGGTGTCTATATGTTACAGTCAAAACTCATTGCCGGTCAAAACCCTTTTTAACTGCATAAAACAGTCAATAGTGGTTTTGACCGATGTGCTTAGTCAAAACTAGAATATAGTATTATTATATTCTTGCACTCGCCGGCCGCTACCGCGGCACGCTCGCTTCGCTCGCTCGGCTTGTGCGTCCTTTGGTCACCATACTAACCTAACCTAACCAACTGTTTCGGACTTTTACCTTAATATGTATTAAAGATCAATTTTCAATGAGTTTTGACTAACATCGATGGTCAAAACCACTTTTGACTGCAAAAAACAGTCAATAAGGGTTTTGACTAAGCACGTCGGTCAAAACCACTATTGACTGATTTTTTCGGTCAAAAGTGGTTTTGACCGGTTATGAGTTTTGACTGTAACATATACATATCCACTGTTGTTTACTACAAAAATCTAAAAGTTCCTTACCGAAAGCTTCCCCAGGAAGCGCATTAAAATCTCCCAGTATGTAGACCGATTCCGTATTAGCGCTCTCAATTAAAGCATATATCTCACTAAGACACGTTACACAGTTAAGTACACACAAGTAAAGTAGTTAAAGTTGCTACTTTTAACATTTGACCTATTTGAAAAGTACTGCTCTTTTGTGCTGGGACAGAATCCTACGATATCTCAAGGGGTGTTCTAAAAGCCTACTAAGATAAAGGTTCGCAGTTATTACTTAGCTGTTTAGAAACAAAAGAGATTTCAATTTTAACACTTTTCTAAATTGACAAAGGTAATTTGTGATATAATTTAATAATTTAAAAAGGGGATGATATTATCTGGCATAATTTGAAACGGTTCCATATTTAGTAAGAAAATACTGTTTACATTTTAACAAATACCTCTATGAGACCAACTTGAAAGTCGTGCAGTACTTACTACTTAGAGTTTTAAAGTAACAAACAAGTTATTTTGGAGTCCATCAAAAAAACAATTTCATTAGTTGACATTACACAGACTTTGTACCTAATAGCTACACATACCTATTTATAGTACTTAGATAATATAGTATAGAAGCGGAATGCCGCTAGTACAAGCGGCACAAAGTCATAATTTAAGGGCGGCAGACTGCCATGCACATCGGACCAATTACACATGAACTATTTCTAGAATATTCCCTGACGACACTTTTACTTAAGTATATCAACTATTCGTGAGGTAAAAATAGACACCGTCGCCTGAATGCTTATTTGCTCAACCGACCATTTTGACGAATTTCACTTTTTAATGCAATTTTATTAAGGGTCAAATTGCGGTTCGGTTGGTATATAATACTTGCTGTTTGGACTTAAAATACATTATTTATAAGGAATTTAAGTTTTTGTAAACTAACACAAGAGAATTAAAACTTCATGCTTAATTGCTCAAAGTCCGTAAAGAAACACCAAACGTGCATCCGAGCATCGATTGCGTGCTTAAGTATTCAATCTCCTCACAGGTAACCAATCACGACATCGCATTTTGATGACGCAATACGCCGCCATCATTAATTTCTCTTGTGACGAAGCTGGTGCTCGCACGCATTTGAGTAAAAAATAACGCGAAATATAGAAAAAAGTATTAATTTTAACAGAAAACAGTACCCCAAATGTCCGTGACGAAATATAAATCGGAAAATATAGTCACAACTATAGAAAAGAATCGGTAACTTGTATTTTTGTAAACATTTCTTTGTAGATTATCACTGCGTATCGTTAACTTATAGTACAGGATGTTTAAATTTAATTTTTATAATTTCAGATTTAATTAAATCTTTAAATGAAATTGTAACGTATCTATAAATGAACAGATTCTTTCGAACATTTCGTAAGGTTGTAAAATATAACTAATACCTATAATAATAAAAAATATTGCTTTTGTGCGGTGACTGTCAAAATATACCTGCTACTTGCATGTTTGCTAATTGTTAAATGGGTAAATTTCTTAGCATTAAATGGGTAGTTTTGTGTTTACGTATACCTACGCTTTGTGTTCGATATAAGAAGATTAATACTATTTTTTACTCGCCACAGATCCATTGCTCACATTGTACATCTATTTTTATTATGTCCGTTGCTTTGCATTTTCTTCCCTATTTTGGATGAGAAGATCAGAACTAATTACGCCGTTGAGGAATGAATAGCCCATAAAATAAAGAATTCCTTATGAAAACATAAAGAATCCTCAAAAAAGGGTTAATTTTCATAAAAAAATCCATTCTAAATTTTTTAAATAGTCTCAGTAGGTATATTAATTATTTTTTATACGTATAGGTATGATCTTATCACCGTTTTATTTTCAATTTATGTCGTTTTTATTGTACATATTGAAATAAAGAAGTGGAGTCACGGTAATACCATAGTTCCATTTTATGTTGACATTACGTACGATGAATCAAGAATCCGACGAAAGAAGAATACGACGAATAAGGACTAATTCAAATCAGACACTAACCGAAAATAAAATAAAATATATTAGAAGTACCTACAAATATATGAAAGCTGACGACAAAGCCTTTATGGAATATCTAATTTAAAAGGTTTTGATAGGATCAGACAACATAAACAAATAATAATAACAACAGTAACAATACCAGGCGAAGTAAACGATCTTGTATCGGTACAAAAACAAAAAAATATTGTATTTTGTATTTTATACTCCAAATCGGGCGTATTCGTGTGATCGCTCTGGTGCTTTTCAGATCTTGATATTTTTTGGTAATTATGTATCTCATTGAAAATAATGATATTAAAATACTACATTTTTACTATTGGCCTTCATTTTTGACAAACAGTTATGGAAATATTTAAGTTCAAACATTTTCGCGTCCAGAGCAATCATGATAGGCGCTAGAGCGATCATAAATGGTGAAACAAAAATAATAAAATTGTTAATATGTTATTTATTTAGTCATTTTTAGTCTTGCATGTTACAAGATTATATGATTTTATGTTTAGGGGATATATTTAGAGCTTTTTGAGAGCTCATCAGTGGGAAACTTAGCGCGTACCGATTTTGAAAAAACGGACCCCTTATCGGATCACTTCATTGTCCGTCTGTCTGTCTGTCTGTCAAGACCATTTACCTTAGCAACGCGTGGAGGTATCTAGCTAAAATTTTCACCAAATATTATTAGTGATGAGTCGTGACGTCATAGATTTTTTGGCAGATAAGTAAGTCGTGAAGTCACATAATTTTGGCAGAAAATTATTTTTTTACAGCTGAGTCGTGACGTCATTAAATTTTTGACATCACAGTATTTTTAACAGATGAGTCGTGACTTCATAGAATTTTGGCGAGAAAAATAATATTTAGACAGCTGAATCCTGACGTCATCACAATTTGGCGAGAAAGTAAATACGTTTGTACGGAACCCTCGATGCGCGAGTGAAACACGTACTTGACCGGTTTTATAAGGGTTCCGATTTTGGAAAAACGGAACCCTTATAGGATCACTTTGTTGTCCGTCTCTCTGTCAAGACCATTTATCTCAGGAACGCGTAGAGGTATCAAGCTGAATTTTTTACTAAATACTAAGGTCTGTTGCCTTTTAGTGCTGTAAAAAAATCAAACTTCTAATCCAACGGAATCAAGAGATATAGCCGTTTATGTCGCAAATTTTCGATGAGCAAAGGGCAAAAACCTACAGGGTACTTCCAGTCTACATACAAACTTGAAATTTGGCATGAAGCAAGGTCTTATAGTGCATGTATCATCAAAATTATTACTAAAAGTAGTTTTATAACGTACAATTATTGCAAAATATCATCGCTCTGGTCTTTTGGACAGAGCAATCATAGGCATAGCGATCAAAAAAAGTCGTAAAAGCATTAATATAGCCCAAAATAAAAACAGTAGAAAGTTGTGTTTAGGTCTCTTAAAGAACATCATTAATATCACTTAATTCACTTAATAAGCACTTTCACAACCTTACTACTTAATTTAAAAACATGTCATATCAATCATCAAATTCGAGAACCAAACCCAGATAAATCATAAACTTACCTTCGTAATGTTGGAGCCCGGGGCTGTGGCACACACTTATCTTCCTCGGCGGTTAGACCACTACAGTCACTACCCCGGGGGAGGGGAATAGAGTTTCTATTTCGTAAAATGAGGGATGAGCCCGATGTTTTATTCCAGCGCAGAGCAATGAGATAAAATGCCAGGTCATGAAGGTAAATTTAAATTGTGCCAAAAATATTGTTAATATAATTTAAACAAAAATATTACATTGAAGATTAACTATTTGTTATGTAATATAAAATAACATCGGACATATGAACCTTCTCAATAAAAAGTTACACAATGTTTTCTCATTCAATCGGGAGTTAGGTCAACCCAGAGCAATCAGGATTTTAGGGTTTATGATTTTTTTTTAAATATTTATAATAAACTAATTCATAATTTCAGCCCTGCACCACATAGATTAGACACCAAACTGTACATAAAAAAATGTAATGAAAACGTTTATCGATTTCAAAATGGGATTCTCCAGACCGACACGATAAAAAATGCCTCTGGAGATCTACCCATATATCAAACAGTGTTTTTTTTTAATTCTGTGTTTTTTTTTAATAATAAATAGCCCGTTAAGTAGTTATTTTTTTTACCACGATACCCAAACACACTGTATTTGGTTATAGGGCACTTAAGTACTAAATATATTCGAATGCAAAATGCTCAACCTCCACTCCAGTAGTGGTCTATCTCCAATTGCATAATTTGTTTTGTGTTTATTTGCTCAACCTCCATAAAAAATTGTGAAAATAAACATAACTGTTTGTCTTTTTAATGATTATTTGTAATATATCATTTCATAAACACGTTAACTATTTTTTTAATATAAAACTTTGATAAAATCATATTATTTGCTTAAACTAATCAATAAAACGTCTCTGGTGTAAAATGTTGCAAATGGAGGTTGGACACTTAAGTATTGGTGCGACGACACAGTGTTTGTATAAAGAAAATTATACAACTTTTAACTTTATAGACCAATTATACAATTATGTAGCTCGCGATTAGTAGTTGTTTCAGTGTGTTGCTTGCTCATATTATCCTGAGAGTGTCTTAAGATTCTGACTACTGCTTCATAGTCTCTTTACCAAAAGAGGAGTATCGTACACAGTACCAGAGCTTAGCCCGTGTGGTCTTTGCCTTGTTATTTCACTACGTATGTTTCCTTCCACGTAAACATAGTACTACTGTTCGGAGATGGAATAAGCAGGCACAGCGTGTACCAAGGGGCGGTTTGAACAACTCTTGACACCATGTTACCACTACCCTAAAGAACAATTTAGGCCACTATAATTATGTAAACTGTCATGGTCACATTCACTATTAATAAACGGAATATCGGGATATTTACCATGTTCGGAAACTCGTAAAACCTAAACATGGTAAATATCCCGATATTCCGTTTATTAATAATATAGGCCACATTAAGAACGGTTGTTATTTAGTGCAATTTAATCAATAACGATAGGAAATCGATTATAGTTAGGTAGGTCCTTATCATTCGTAATCGGAACGTTCCAGTCCAGTTGTAAAGTAGAGGTAGGTATACAAGCCTATTGTCAAGATCGATAATAGAGTCACGCGATGGTAATCGATTGTTTTGTACAGGGTTTTTATTTTCACGGTAAGTTAATGTTTAGTTAAAGTACTTTGATTTCTTTAGGTTATATGCTCAAACGGTGGAAAGACAACCTAGTTTGGACGGCGGGAAACCCATGGATGACAGAAGCACAGGACCGCGCAGGGGGGGGGGGGGGGGATATTTTGAGGAGGCCCGTCCAACAGAGGACGTCAATTGGCTGATATGATGATGACGATATGCTTATGGAGATGGATTTCTAAAGTCTCTAATGAATATGAATTCTGATAGCATCATGGTTGAAACGTTTCGACCAGACATACTCGTATCCAGCCGTTGACGTTTTTTGCTAACACAATATCTGCCAAAACGTCC
Organism: Schrankia costaestrigalis; assembly: GCA_905475405.1. Classification (NCBI taxonomy): domain Eukaryota; kingdom Metazoa; phylum Arthropoda; class Insecta; order Lepidoptera; family Erebidae; genus Schrankia; species Schrankia costaestrigalis. Next base: position 955,777 of record FR997843.1, on the reverse strand, counting down.
GACAGCAACATAACGCTTATTTTAGCCGAGTATCTACAGTTATTTACCATATTTATGTACTTAGGATACAACAAAATGTCTAGGATAAACAAAGTACAACAATAAAGACAACGATTGGTCGTCATGAAAAGGCTCACTGCATCGCTGCATACACCAGCTGATCTGTTTCAAATCGTTTGCCATTTTGCCTGATATTCAATTACTTTAATTGTAACTAATTTGTAACTGAATCATACCTATAATAGGTATATATTTATTATGTGATTCGTTATAAATTATTTTTACATTAGATACAGTTACAATCACATTGGTTAACTTGTTATCGATACACTGTTGGTACAGCATGGTACGGAGCAACGCAATAAATTCGCATGTCAAGGTACTCTTTATTTATGGTTGCGATTTTGTGAAAACAATCCTTTACACGCAATTGATACCTACGACATACTCGCATTAGCATTCGTTCTGTAACCTAATATATTATTGGACTGAACCAGTAAATTTGGAGACTTCTCACTCACTTCGACACAAATTCATACACAAAAGTCCAAAACTAAGTAGAGCTTGTATATGTATACTATAGGTTGCAGATCTTGCTGTGATCACATTCAAGTTCGTGCACAAAAATCATAACGCGGGAATCAAAATAGTAAACCCTACGACTACGTAGTAGCCTTGGATAAAGTAAGTTTGTCCACGATACTGCCTAATTATGCCAGCAAAGACTAATAAGAAAGGTCCTGTTATAGAAACGAGAGGGACGGACAAGATCAAATAACTGTTCAAACCACGATACATGTTAATAGACATTACAGTAAAGCTAAATAATACTACATTATAAGAACTAATCAATCACGAACAGATTAACCTCAAATATCACCAACAGCCTCTATAATAAATTCTCCACAACCCAATACCCCCAATAATTTGTATAAGAAACTAAATTGCATGTTGATTACTAAAGTTTTTGTCGCAATCTCTTCACGGAACAATGGCTGAAGTAATGAGTGGTGTCAACTACTCTAGCCATAAACTAGTTGTGAACAAACTGGGATTATATGTCAACTTAGATATTGATGACTTGTTAACTATCTCTTCTTTAGTTATAACTGCTTTAGGTGCAGTGTAGTTAACTGCATCAGTAGCAAACTAAACAGTAACTAGTTTGTCGCTGGTTCGAATCTCACTCAAGATATCATCAAAATAACCTATTAGTGTCCCACTGCAGGGACGGGCCTCCTCCCGTGACGAAGGAATACTTGGCCTACTAATACCACGCCGGCCAGACGGATTGGTAAAAATAAAAATAAATAAAAAAGTAAATAATAATAATAAGTAATAAACCCTATAGGGTTTAATTTAAATTTTTCCTTATTTTTATTTCGTAAAGATAATATTCACGAATAGTCCCTTAGTCGGTTTTTACGACACACGACATGGGATGAGAATAGGTCCTGTGTTTTGGTTATTGGCCTAAATCTCGAAAACGGTGCGTGCGTCGTACAAATATTTGTTAGAAACGTAATAAAATTCTCTATACGTAATCTTCTCTTAACGTAATTTAATTGTGTGTAAGGTATTAAACCTTAAATTTCAATGTTGCAAAATCATTTTAACATTGGAGCATTGAAAGTTTACTATAAGATGTCTCCACATTATTACTCTCTCTTTTTCATCTTTAATCTCTTAATCATATATAAAATATGACTTCATAAATTATCATAACTTTTTCCATGTAATTGCCTTCCGCCGTTTTAGATAAACATATAAAAGGAATAATAAAGGTGACAGTTTATGCCCCAATTCGAAATCCGAGCCCAGGATTAAAGTTTTAAAACTCATAAACAATAAGTATGGTATTTGTGTTTTACCATAAAGTATCGCTTGCTCGAGAGATCATAATCCGCCATGATTTCTTAATAAAGGGTCGATAATGATTTTTATGTTGTAAGAACACCATAAAACGTACCTTTCGTGAATTATCTTTAGAAAAGATGTTCAGGTATTCTCTAATGAAATGTCTTGAATGTTTGAAAATCTTTACAAACTATTTATGAACGAGTTGAGTATATTTTTAAACAAGTTATCTTAATGAACTTGTTAGGGACCAAGTTTAATAGTGTTTATCATTGGCATTTATGTTTGGTACTTATTCTTATAACGATATTTAACAAGTGCCGCGCATTTTATTGTCCAGGTAGGCATTTACACAACATTAGCCCTCTGGCGAGAAATACGAGAAATAACCATTTATGTGACCACCTCTCTAAGACCTTAAACGTAAAAGAATAAAAAAGATTGAACAAGCTGAAAGATTCGAAACGAATTCTTTATAAATCCGTCTGGCCAACGCGTGGTAGTAGACCAAAGTTTTATTTGGGTAAGTAGACTACGAGAGACTTGGAAAAACATAGTTTAGTATCTATTACGTCACAAACATCGTTTAATTTCTAGATGTGGAATACCCTACTCTTAAAAAACTATACCATATTATCGTCTTGCTGTCTGTGAATCCTTGTCCCTTCATTGGAACATAACTGAACTGTTATGATGAAAACAAAAGCCTTACTAGCCTTTTATTAAAATATATTCAGTGTAGAAAAATGCATATTTACAAACTCGTTCCTTGGCATGCTGAAGGTTTAATATTGTGGCTGGTAACATGCGTATCGATTGCGTGGTCACACGCGCATGATTCTCGTAACCGACGCCTCTCCAGTAACTTTATACGAGAACAAACTTTACTTTGAGAACTACGTGCATTGATCTCGGTTTAATATTTTATCTATAACTTTAGTAAATATGTAATGATCATTGGTTTTATTCGCACGCAAAAGTATTTACCTTCTTTAAAATAATTTATTTTGTTGCTTTTTTTGTGACATTCTTCGGCACAACTTCATAAAGGAGATGGAAACTTTTGGGCTAAAGCCTTGTACATTACTGTACAGAGTAAGGAAATGCCTTAAAATTCTTTCCTATTTTTTAATAAAACAATAATAAAATTACTCAATTGTATTAGGTTTCGAACTTGAATAAAATAGAAAAGATTTTTAGGGTATATCCTTACTCTGTACAGTAATGTACAAGCTTTAGCCCAGAAGTTTCCATCTCCTTCAAAAAAAAATTATCTTGGATTTCAGATTGCCAAAACTAACAAAAGATTTAGCACGAGACTAATAAGTGTAAAGCTATAAATTGATAATACTCTCATTTCTGTTTCATTTTGGCCCAAAACTCTTAGTGAAGGTTTCATTCTCCTTTGGAGGTATCTGTGTCAATGAACGAGAACGAAATGGTGGCATCTCCTATTTCATCCACATTTAAATGAGAGCTCTACGTAACAAAAGAAGGAAATCTTGACGATTTGAAGGAATACCTATCTGTCTGAACAACGTGATACAAGTAAGCCAAGTTTACCTGTTTTACAGAAGGAGGCCCGTGCCTGGAGTGCCAGATAAAAAGTCTGTTACGTATTGCAAAAGAGGCATCTAAAGAATTAAAAAGTACCTACTCGAAAAGCAAACCTGCACGCTGTTCCATATATCAACGAGACTAATTATTATCAGATCAGGTTTGTCTCCAAAGGGCCAGGCCACACGGCGCGGCACCGCACCGCACCGCATTACTCCGCACCGCACTACCGGCCACACGAGCAGTGCGGCGTCGCATTATTCTTACGTCGCCGCTGTGGCACCGCAACAGGCTTGGCTTGGCTTGCCCAGTTGACGACAGTCTACAATAAACAATGCCGTACAAACAACTGAGCGGCGCCGCTGCGGCGCCGCTGCGGCACCACACTGCTTGCACCCCTCCCCGCCTCGTCTGCTTCGCGCCGTTGTCCGGTGCGCCTGCGGTATGGCGCCGGAGCGGTGCCGGACGTACCGTATGGCATACCATACATTTTTATATGTAGGAAACCGTTGCGACGCGGCGCCTGAGCCGTGTCGCAACGGTTTCGGAGCCGCACCGCACCGTGTGGCCTGGCCCAAAGGAAGATCACGTCAAGGCTCCGTGCGGTGGTTTAATCAAATAATTTTTCAAGTTGTGTCGAAGTACCTCTTCAAGGCAATCAGACACGAACACGGATTTGGTCAGTAAGATTTACGACATCACAGAACAGACCGTGAGGACACTCATGTGCACTTTGCACCTCCTCTCATATATCGAAATTGTGGTCACTTAAAAAACTTCAAGAAACGAGCGTACTCCCTTTTTAAAGGTCGGCAACGGATCTGTGATTCCTCTGGTGTAGCGGGTGTCCATGGGCGGCGGTGATCACTTACCATCAGGTGACCTGCTGGCTGGTTTGCCTCCCATCATATAAAAAAACCCCCTAATTTATATAAAAAAGCTATTGTTATACTTACATATTGAGTGCTAATATTTCACAGTACTCTTTTCAGCTACAACTTTCTCACAACCCTACATGTAATCATGACATAACAAGAGGCATTAAACTTGTCATCGCCTGCAGGCAAACTCAGCAGTAGCTCAGCAATTGTATCTGTTACACTTACATTTCACCAAGCAAGATGTAAATGAGTGCTGTCATTTTGACTTATGTACAAGGCGCTAGGTTTCTTAGGATTTATTATCAACACTTATCCGTGTGGTGACGGAGTAAGAATACAATATGTCACCACCCCATCTCATCCCATGGGTGTCGTAAAAACCGACTAAGGGACTATCCGTGAATATTATCTTTACGAAATAATAGGATAACTTGAAATTAAACCCTATACCAATCCATCTGGCCAGCGCGGTATTAGTAGGCCAAGTATCCCTCCGTCACGGGAGGAGGCCCGTCCCTGCAGTGGGACATTAATGGGCTGTTATTATAATGATTATCAACACGAAAGGTAACGAAACGATAAATTCGGTTGCCTATTCACGACTGTCTATACCAGATGCTAAACAACACTGATGTGTCAAATATAAAGCATAAGTGCCTCTACTCTGAGCTCGTCACTTTAGCACAAGCTGTTAAATCCTGTAGCCCTGTAATGTCACCAGCTACTCTACCCTAACACTAAAAACATTAACACACTTGGCGGTGTATTGAGCGGGAACCACAGAACACTAACTGCCAGATTCAGAGACCGCACTTTGACTTTACTTTAGCAAAGTCTAGTTATTATCTCTGAATTTGAACAACATTAAAGTAATTTTTCGCATGAAAAAGTTTACTTTCATTATTTATTACTACAAAGTAAACTTTTCATGCGAAAAGATTACTTTAATGTTGTTCAAATTCAGAGATAATAACTAGACTTTGCTAAAGTAAAGTCAAAGTGCGGTCTCTGAATCTGGCCCTAATACTCAAAGCGGGAACAGCGGTGACCTAGCACAGACACCTTACCGTGTGTGTAAAGGGAAAGGCTTGGATAAGTACCAATAAGTTATTTTTTTCTTTTTAAAGCATTTAAACAAAAGAGCTTTTTTGTTTCATTTTTCTTTTATTATTTTATAGGGTTCCTAAACATTCTGCAATCAAGAATCTTATAATCAGGCGATCTAAAGCAAATTAAATAAATATGTCAGCTTAATCGTAAGTTGTTGATCTAATGGTTATGGTTAATGCTATCCATATTACATAATTCTGATTTATGTGTGTTTATCGTATGTAAATTAAAAGATGAGGTTAATTCATTAAGTATGATAAATTGCCGTAACATTGAGAGCGCTCAGATTAAGATAATAAATGTAAAAACAACATATTGGAGAAATTTAAAGGATAATTTCGATGGTTCTGAGACGAGAATTATTTTGTTATTAAATGATAATCATCACCTTATCAGCCAATAAACGTACATTGCTGGACATAGGACTTCAAAAATAGTAGCGACTATGAAAAGGTTCAACTAAAGTTATTCTAGAAGAGGAAAACACACGACCAAGATTTTAAAGAAAATTTGCCCTCAGTTAAATATGAGCGCGGTTTGTTACAAATACTCGTATTTCAGACATATTCGTTAACAGGATGTTCCCATGCACTGTGCAAAGATCTTTACGAAAATATTGGGAATATATCACATGCCACCTCATGAAAAACTGTGAAAAATTCAATGCTTGCTTTTCCTAAATCGATTGGAACACAAATCATCATATACCTACATAATACTTTTTTCTTTCTCATCATTCAAAAGTAAAATAATAACAACCCTGTCATAACCTCAATATATTTTTACAATAAATTCACCCTGGAGCGAAGTGTACACTGATTGGCAGTAAGTCCACTAAGTATAAGGCAGCGGTGATCATTATGAAAATGACTGACATACATAGATACTATTAGTGGGCATAGAATTAGGTACATGAAAAGGCCGCGAGGTACTAAATAGTAACTACGGCGTTTGTTGCCCTGAGATCTATTTACCTGAGATTGGTATTTATCTCTCACTCTTGCAAGAAGAGATTGTATAGTACACATAAACACAATATACCTTCTTTATTTCTCAATAAATACATACTAATATATAGCAAATCCAATAGTACAATGCATTCACTTGCATTGCGGAAATCGAATCAGAGATATCTGTCAGCTCTCAAAATTACAACAGGGTTAAAACTTTATCATTGAATAAGTGAAACAAACCTCTATGATCTATATCCCTATAATTTTGTAGCTACTGTACCCTTCCACATAAACATATTTACATACTTCAGTTTTTAGGTGGATTAAGCGGCTACAGCGATGGTAGCCCACCGCGGACGACTGCTTGCTAAAGTGACCAACCACCTGGTTGACACATACCACCTAATGAACCGAATACTTTGACTTCGAGTTTGAACTTTTGTACTACTAATTTAAATACTCCTAAACCACTGATTGTCAATTAAGGCCTCTCCATTACCATATGTGTAAAAACAAAGTCAGAATTAAGCAACATAAGAGTTACAAATGCCAATCACGTATTAAAGTGATGTTTGTAGTCAAAAATATACGTAAGGATGAACGTAAATAAAGCATGCATTGTACCAAAATGTCGTGATTCGTTCGTTTTAATCGTGACTTGTTAGGTATCGATCGCGTGCTATATGCCTTAGTCTTGGGAAACAACTTGCGGTCATTTTTTTGTTTTAAAAATAGGATTTTGTTAGACGACAAGTAAGCCTGAGCGGGAATATTATTGACAACTTGATGTGTTATATAAGGGTTGTTCTCAAAAAAGTGGCATTTTGACTAAAAAATTTTTTTTTAACGAAATATTGACTTTTTTTAATTAAAACGTGTTCCAAATGTTTTTCTTGTAAATTATAATCAAAAGGGAACGCAATGCATGCATTGGTTCCTAAGATACAGCCTATTAAAAAAAATAGAACACAGGTTAAAGAGATAGTACACAGGTTACTGAGAAAACACCAACAGGTGAAAGAAAATCAAACAGGTTACTGAGAAAAAAACAATTAATTCATATAAAATCACTATTTATTGCGCAATTTTAAAAAGGAAGTTAAAACAATAACATCAAAGTAGGTGTAATGTGAAACGGTTAATTTAAAAAAAATGCTTAAAAATAATTCTGCTTCAGACACTTTTCTGTAAACAAACACTTAATTGGAAAATAAAAGCAAGAAAAAAAGTATAATTATGGCTCTTATTAACATAAAATTTAGGTAATACTTAAGACATTATAATGCAGTAATTGCTATTTTTTTAATAATAATCATTCAAATATCTTACTGTAATCAGTCTCAAGCAATCAGTCGTAAAAAAATTAAAACATCTTAATTAAATAACATTATTAAAATTAAAATACAAACAATTATTATCGCGTACTCAAACAATCAGTCTTCTAAAATAAGTATCTTTTTAACAAAAACAAGACAAACAAAAATAAAAATTCGTAATCATCGTAAAGAAGATGTGACGACGTGTCACAAAGGACTTCTATAAGATTAAAACATGGTTTCAATAATTAAAGTTAATGTTGCAATAACAAATGAGAATAAAGTCAAAATAGTATTTGTAATAAGTAAAAGATTTGATAATTAAAATATATTGTAGTCAGACGAATCACTATCAATGTCCATAGTAGACTTTAAAGTTGTAATAGGAGACTCTGTTACATTTTGAGGTCCAGCATTTAAAATGCTATCTAAAGCACTTCGTTGGAGTTCTGAAGGCAAATCCATTTCAGTAATTGCTGAAAATGGCGTACATCTATCAAGAATCGTAACGGTATCGCTTATATCATGCCTGTCACGAACAAAAGACTCATCACTGCTATCATCAAAATAGTCAAAATTCAAACGAGTCTTTACTCTTCGACGAGTGGCTACAACTGAAGTCTTTGTCGTTTTCATGGGCTTAGGTTTAGGTGTCTTTACTAGAGCATCGTGAATACCAAGATGTTTACCGTGCTCACAGTACTCAGCTTCATTTAAACATGTTTCTTCAGTACAACTAAGATGTCTCAAAGCAACAGATGTTCCTCTCGTAAAACGCCACACAATTTGGTGAACTTGTTGCGTCCCCTTGTATGGTAATAACTTATTAGGCATTAGCATGTCTTTCTCACATATTTTAAAATCAGAAACTATTTCTATTACAATATTTTTAAGGTTCTGAGCTAATAACCGTGAAAATGTCTCAAAGTCCGGTATATCAGTTCCATGGTCTACACATGCATCGGCAGTACGCTTTATAACAGCCCCGACGCCATCTGGAGCTCCCTTACCGTGTCCAGACTCTGAATAATTCCATGTAACACATCTAAGTTCAGGATAGTTCCATCTTAGCGCAGTTATAACAAAATACATTTTGTAGTTTCTATATTGACTAGTTGCGGAATCTGACAGTATGTGGAAAGTAGTTACTTGTGGAGCATGTTCTTTGAAGAAATCTAATAAAGGATCCATATGAGCCCAAACAGCTGCTGTGTCATGTCTTAGACTTGGACTAAGTGTAGCAAAGCACTGTGATTTCTTATGGCCATTAACGTCAAAAAAGTAAAGTACACTGGTATGAATAGTTATTTGCGGCTTACTGGCTCCAAAATGGGCAGACTGGATTTCCTTTGAATAGGAGCACTTATAATTTTCAGAGAAATCAACATGAATTACAGCTTCATTTGGTTTAATTTGATCTTTTATGTTTTTTATTGATTGTTGCTGACTAACCATTCTTCCACAATGTTTCATATATTTGTCTAGCATATTTTCAATAACTTTAATAGCTTCTTTAGGTTTTGTCTTCATTTTTTCTTTTTTAACTAACCGAATAGTCTTATCGCAACCATTTTGAACAATAGTTTCAGTCTTAGAGTTCCATGACCAATAGTAAAAGTCGATAGCATCATCGTATGTAAAAAAACGTATACCATTTTCCTTACAATTGACACAATCCCGCAACAAACATTCAGGATTATATACACTACAGCAAATAGATTTAAGAAGATCAGTAGGGTCCTTGGCCTCAATTATTTTATATTTGTGTAGAGCAGATACTAGAAGGTGGAAGTTTTCATGAATAACGCACAGACATGTTTCTTTTGGTCTTTTTGAAGCTGGCAAAATCCAGAATGGTCTAAATCGGCAAAATGTAGCAAAGCTCAAAATGTACGAATGAGTTGAATTAAATTTTTTGTGAAGATGTCCAAGAGAGTTATTTAAATACCGTTTTTGTACCTTTACCCCATCTTTCTTCACGAACTCTTTCTTTCCAGCAGCATAACTACTATTACCGTCGTCTGAAAGAAACGTTTTTACATCGTTTTTCCTGTTCAATGTTGTTGATTTTTTTGGTATATTTCGTATTCTAAAGAAGGCCTTTAACTTTCCAGATACCTTTGCCGATTTAAAATGTGATTGAAGACTCGCTGATATAATACGTTTTGTTTTATAAGACTTTACACTCTTGTATGAGTGTAGCAAAACTTCTGTGGTTGAGTTTTCTTGACTAGTACTAGGTATACCAGGTGAAGCTGAATTAATGTTGTCGCGAATGCTGATACTCGATGGTTGAACCTTAATCCTTGAAAGCTTTTTTCTATAGGCATCATTAACCTTCTTAACTGACTGTAGTTGACGTCTTAAGGATTCTATTTCTTTGTCCTTTTTATACCTTAACTTTCTCAGCAAAACCTTAGCACTAGGAGACGATATGTTAGTTGAACTTACCGATGAAACTTGTGAGCTTGCTGGACTAGTCTCTCTTGATCCTATGTTGGACCTAGTCAGCCTTCTGCAGTAATTAATAGGGCTTTTAGGTTCTATTTGATTACCTCCATCAATGTTTTCGACGTTAATATTTTCTATATCACTTAAAGGCGGACTGTTGCACTCAATAAAGCGTTGTATTCTTGCTTTTGCTTCTTTCTTTCGTTGGTATGATTTTTTTGCATCTTCTCTCCATTTTTTTCTTAACATTCTCTGATCTCGCACTGTCAAATCATGTATAGAAGTAACCTTACCTTCATTTTTACGTTTCTTGTATTTTTCTTTATTTTTCTCTTTGTATTTTGCATATAGCTCTGGATTGTTTTTTATTTTCTCGTATCTCTTTCTTTCAAGTTCTCTTTTGTTTATTAAAATTTCTTCTTTGGTCTTACTTTTCGTTTTAGGCATTTTATTGCAGGTACCTTAAAATATAAAATAGTAATATCATAAAGAGGTAACTCATAATTTCCCTCGCAATGTTTAAGAAATAAGTCGCATTTTTTTTATCTATAATTATGACAAATGCCTCAGAAAACAGTGCCTATTCCGTTTAACCCAGCCTAAAAGCTTACTGTATTCAGCTGGTGTTACAGTATGTATACAGGGTGAACATGAAAATATAGCATTAATTATAATACGAGGTATGGGATAACTTTAGTAGGCAGAAACGAAAAAACATCAAAAAAGTCCATCCGTTTAGGAGATATGACCATTTAAATTTTCGTCTTTTTTACGTTATTTCGGCAAAAAACCTGTTGGAACAAGTACAGTTAACGATTATAAAGATATCCTTTTTTATTTTACGATAGGTGCACCCGTTACTAAAATAAAGCTAAAAACCCTTATCAAAAAACAGCTGCTTTTACATGGATTGTTGTCTTTATTTTCGTAACGGATGAACCGATAATTGTTAAATCTACTCGTTGTAATAAGTTTTACGGCGAAAGAGGATACAAAATGAAAATCTAAATGGTCATATCTCTAAAGTAGATGGACCTTTTTAGATATATTTTTTGTTTCTGCCTAGTAAAATAATTATGTCCTACCTTGGGTTAAAATCATCTGTATACACAATGATTAGTAATCATTGAATCATCATCATCATAACAGCCCATTAATGTTCCACTGCAGGGACGGACCTCCGCCTGTGACGGAGTGATACTTGGCCTACTGATACCACGCTGGCCAGACGGATTGGTATAGGGTTTAATTTAAAATTTACCTTCTTTTTATTTCGTAAAGGTAATATTCGATTTTTACGACACCCATGGGATGAGATGGTGTAGTGACATATTGTATATTTACTCCGTAACCACAGGGAATTACAATAATTGAATAAAGTCTCTGTAACCTGACCGATATCTCATTAACCTGTGCATTCTAAACAGGTTAAAGAGTCTCATGTTAATGAGAATATGATAATAATTATCTCATAACAACAAAACCATTGCAATTGTGAAATAAATATTTTTACACTAGAAAACAAACATTATATTACATATTTAAACGTTATTATTACTTATGTAGCACATCTGTAAATCTAGATAATACAAACAAAATAAAGATAACATACCTGTTACAATCTCCGATCCTTGCTTATCGATGTTATTTTTGTAAAACTGACAAAATCACAAGACGTGCTTTTCTGACGCCAGCTAGCTGGACACTGGCGGAAGTGTTTACGCGGGGAAGGGTCATTGTTTATATTTATTTGTGTGAGTGACACTCGATAATGTACAACCGCAAGTTAAAGAGAATATTACATTGGACATATTTTAATCTTGAATACCTTAGAAAATTGATTTACAATTTACAGATAAACTGCAAAATATAGATTTATTATTATCTAGGACTTTTAAATATAAGTAGCATAAGTTTATTTCTAAGCTAACATAATTTTATTTTACTTTAAAGTACTAGTAGCGGTGCTTGGACATGACAGGTTACGGTGAAACACATACTGTTTAACATATTTTCTGAATATATATTGTTATAAAAACTAAAATACCTCTAGGCCTATAAGTAAAAAGTCTCTTAAAATAAAATAATTAACAAATATTTATAGGTCTTTATGAAAAAAAAATAACATGTCAATCAAAAACTGCTTGACAGGTTACAGTGTCACTTTTTTGAGAACAACCCATAATATGTTATAGGCAATATGTATAATGCAGGCATTCTATACAATACCACTACCTATAACATATAGGTATAGGTATGACATGTGGAAAAAGTTTATCTTCAGTTAACAATCTCATAAATTATCATCACCTTCTCTTCTTTTGTAGATTTCGTAAGCTTCGACTAAGAAGGAACTCAAATCATCATCCTATACCAATCTGGCAACTTTTACTTTTAGACATCATCATTACTACTTCGCAGATTTTGATGGTGATTCTTGGTTTCGATCAAAGACAAAAACATCCTCGGTCGTAGCTGGTTACGACCAAGGAGGAAAAAGTCTTCGATCGCAACTGGTTACGAACCATCGTTACAATGACAGCCGAAGTGATCATAACGTTTTCCTGGGATAAAAGCTCGGACATATATTTGTATGCCATAAATTAAGGTGGTAAATGTGCTGAACGACTAATCTTTTGTATCACCTCTCATGTACCACATTTTAACAAAAAAAGATTTTGATTTTGATATTTTGACAGATAGAAATGATAATCTTCATCCTAAAGGAGCTAAAACTTGCTCTATGATAAAGACTATAGTATAGTAGGTGTTTTCGCAAAAAAAGCTATACCAGCTTTCTTGCGAAAACACCGGCGGAAGTTCTAGCAATAGAATTTTGTACCTTTTGACAAACGTAGCCAAATAAATCAGTTTCGAGAAAAAGAATCATCAGCTAAATGCATATTGGTAAAAGCCGACTAAAAGAAAGCTCACATAATTATATTACCTCTACAAAAAGAAAACATAAAGTTTTATTTACAACCAGTCTGGTCAGCAACGTTATGTCCATCTGTATATTTAAGGGCGAATGGACGTTATGATATATGATGATAAAAATAAATACAGATTAAAACTTTATAGTATAATCGCGAAAAAGGACTTGAATACACCATTTTAAAGGAATAGATGCTACAATAATACAAAAAGTAAATTATTACTTACGAACTCGTTACAAATGTAAACACAACACTTAAACTTTATTATTTCACAATGCACCACACAAACCACAAACAAACCAACACTATTTTATTTTTCCGCATTACTTTACCAACATGACATTTCCAAACGAATAAAAATACTTTTTTTTTATTACTTTCGTGAGCATTCGTGCGTCTCCGTCGAATGACGAGGGTACTATGCAATGCACCGGCAAATTGGGTGTTTTATCTTTTTCACTCTTACATCATATTTCCGATACGGTTAAAAGGGATAGCAAGTGCATAGCTTTATGCTAAAAAGTGCATATTCAAAGGCTTTTCGCATAATTAAGTTATAAAGATTAGGGTGCAGGTTTTGAAGTGCAATACTGATTTATTATTCGGTTTAATGGTGTAGGCGGAGATGAAAACGAGTCTACAAGTTTACTAGCGTAATGAAAGCTAAATGTAATAAACACAGCTTTTGCTGTGGGTGCTAGACAACAGATGGATATACATATTCTTATATACTTTTTGTAAATACATACTTACATATTATAGATAGAAAATACCCTTTGCATAGGACGGACATCGGACGTACTGATCCGATTAGGATATATGAGATACAACAGCTACACAAATAAAACAACTAAGGTACCTGCGGGTAATAAGAGCCGGTGGATATCAAGAGCCGTTGCTTGAAAATGACACTTTTAATGATCTCAGCACCCTACATTTACACATGCTTAAAAATGACCAATAGGTAAGCTAAGATCCGAGCTCGCGTCGTCGCACGTTCATCAATCTTACCAGTAACCACGAGTCAGTTGAGAGTGATAGACAACGCAGCTCCACTATAATTTTATCTTGCCAAAACTATTTATTTTTTTACCTAAAATACAACCGTTTGTTCAAATCTTGTTAATTAATTGTGAATGTTATACAAATAGTGTGGGCTAGTTGAGATAAGTTATAATTTTTTGTTAATAAATACAATACTTTTTACCGCTTTCAATTATGCTATTATCAGGGGCTAATACGGGCCACGCTCGAGGCGGGTACATAGACCGGCCCTTTTTATACATATAGAATATAAATTAATTTTAACAAATTTCAATAGACTTCGTTATTTTAATACCTACCATAGTTATTATTATTAAGCATGTATTTGTTATTATTTTTATATCATAAATCATCCCTAATATCTTTAATTAACTTAAAAGTGTCCAAGCTGTTGATCTTGATAACAATAGATTTTATAGTAAGGATAAGAAGGGCCACGTACGTGGCCCTTCTTATCCTTACTATAAAATCTATTAAGTACGTGGCCTGTCTTATACCGTTCTACTTAGTTATAAAAAAAAATGTTTTAGTTTTGTAATTTCCATAGATAATATTTAAAAAGTTACAAACTCATTGTTTACGTCTGTGATTATTTTGACGATATGTTATAGATAAAGGTTTTTATGACATGTTTTTGCTATGTTAGTTTATTAAGAGCCATTGCTAGTTTTTTTTTTGATTAAGTAATGTTAAAAGCGTGATTTAATGCCAAATGATAATTAAAGTCAAATGAAACCGAAAACAATACTTTTTCAATTGATTACTCTTTTAATATTTGAATTAAAATTTGGCCCTTATAAAACTACAGACGTTTATTAAGGGCCAAAGAGAGGGTTTTTTAAAATCATGATTACTATGCCTAATTGAGATGAAAATACTTGTAATAGTACTTTCTGATGCAGATATTGAAATAAACATTACCATGATATTAAATATTTTATTATATTCCTTTATTTATAGAAATTATTTAGGTTTAGATTAAGGTGGCCCTTATTTACCGCAAGTACCTTACACATAAGTAGAATAGTTTAACTGGTACTGGTAACTGGTAGAATAGGTACCTAATAAATAAACAAAGTACCAAATTTATGGACCATAATGTATGGTCGAAAACTAAATGGCTTTATCACCTCTAGAGTTAATGTTAGTTGCATGTCATAAAACTATTAGGTTCAATATCGCACAACAAAACATCAGCTAAATCATGACGCTACTTTGACATATCATTTTTTTTGTATTAGCAAATAGTCGTTAGATATTTATAAAAACAAATAGTAAAGTCAACGTTATTGACTGTTACTAGAGTATATTTTTGGTAAAACGTTTTATTCTAATGAATTTCTCTCTTTTTTACTTCTATGTCCATCCCTATCATTTCTTGCATGACGTCATTGGTGCATATTTCAATTTAAAGTTTTCGTAATTTTCTAATATAAAACAAATTAGGGTAAACCACCTAATCGTTAGAAGTCCTACAATTATTGGCACTTAAGAGATAAAAGTGAGTAAAAAGATAGAAAACACTATAGATTATCTAAGTTCAGTATGATTATTCAAGTTCAAATATTATTTATTTAATATTTTATCATATTTTATTTATTTCATGTGACAACATAGCAACAATAAATTTATCAGAATCCTTTTATTGGCATTAGTGCCAATAATATTTATTTAATACTATTCAATCACATAATAATGATTAAGTAAAAGCAAAGATTAAAGTATTTTATAATTTTATTATATTTTAGTCTGACACGAAATCCACTCTTAAGGTGACAACAATTGGGTGGCTTACCAGCCAATATTTAAATTCTACATTTTCAGTTTTTCTAAAATGACAAGCTTGTAGTGTCACAAGTAACAAGTTGACTTTAGTTTTAAATAATTTAATGGTTTTTTATGGTTTTTCACATACAAACTCTACAGTTTAATATAGTGACATTTGTATTGTGTTAGTGGATATTATTATTTATTACGTTGAAATGAAAGTTTAAAATAGATTGCACTTTTAATCAAAGCATAGATTTGAAAACGGTCAACCAATGACATCAAGCTCATGAATAAACATTAAATAACGATCTTAATGAATTTGAATTATGATAGAATTTTTTGTCAAAACTGATAAAGCCATTTCGTTTTCGACTATACCTACCTATACTTTTACTGAAAATTTTCACTGGTTTGGGTGTTTGTAATAGGTAGGTATAATTATGTATGTATGTATTTACAAAAAATGTATGTATGTTAATTCATTATCTAAGTTAGGTAATATCTATAAGTTCTCCTTAGTTTGGGATAATGTTGTGTGAATGTGTGAGAAATATTACTAATTAGGTAAGAATATTATTATAGTATCAGTACCTAGGTGTGTACCCAACCTATACCTAGTCTTCAGACAAGTTGTTACACACAAGAGCCTATTACTTTATGCGAGCCAGCACTCAACATTCGCTTTTCATCGAGAATGACAGCTTCTTTATTATTGTATCATAATGCAAGCTTTGTGTGTACGTGCAACTCATTCGCATCTATGAATTATAAATCAAGAACTAATATAATTAATAATTGAAGGTTTAATATAGAGAAGAAGTCTTTTTATGTTGCCAATCGAGATGCAAAAGAGTTTTTGCTTGAAAATTTCAAAACAATTGTGCTTTACAAAACTCAGTGTAGGCACCTCTGGTCGACTTGAAAGATAATTAACGTTATGTAAACATCAGATCATGACAAAATGTTGTATTTAAAATATTAACAGGTCGCTCAAACAATTTTATTGTTTGGAATTCAAATCGACGCGACGACGCGACGGCGCGGCGTTGTCATCGCGCCCGCAAATTGCGACCTTTACAGTACCTAAGCAGCTTTCCAGCATCCTTTTATATATTTATGTACAATCAGTAAATAAAATCATCATTAAAGTACATAATATGTGTTATAGTACCTATGTGTTATCAAATAATATCGTGTTATTACTAAGCCACAATTTTTAGCGTCCCTGCCTTTACTGACTAAGATCATGTTTAATGTCTAAATACACACATCAAAAAAGTCTAAGCAACATGCATGATATTACAAATTTACCATTTATATTAATTAATTTCTAAGTATTTACTCACTCAAAGTGTATAGGTAAGTAAACTTTTTTGTTATTGATGACATACTGACTGGTTGTAAAAAAAAAATTTCGATTATGTTTTGTTTTTTTTTCATAAAATTCAAATGACTGCGAATTTGTTTGAATTTGAGTGCATGTTAATTGCTACGTTTTAGTCTTGATTTTATAATTTTACCAACCATTTAAATACAGTTGGCGACAAAATTGAATTGTTAGATATTCTTTACGTCATGGAGCGACGTCATTTGACGGCAGATGAAATGCAAAGAGCTGTAGGGATGTTGCAAGCGGGAAGTAATCAATCTCAGGTATCTCGACATTTTGGTATTCATAGAAGTGTTATTTGTCGTCTTTGGCAGCGCTACAATAATACAGGGGAACCCGCTGAACAGCATCCAGGCCGTAAAAGGAGTACAACCACTCGGCAAGACCGGTACATACAACTGACTGCAAGACGCCAGCCGATGTTAACCGCTCGAGAGATAAGTTTGAGGCTACAAAATTCAAGTGGTGTTGATGTAAGTCCCCAAACTGTGCGAAATCGACTGCATGAGTACGGCCTATGAGCTCGACGCCCTATCAGGTGCCCACCGATACGTCACGGGAATCGCGCTCGTCGAAATGAATGTTGTAGAGAACGCATAACATGGACCCAGGAACAATGGGATAAAATTATGTTTTCCGATGAGTCGCGATTCGGGTTTAGGCCTGATACAAGAAGGGTGCGAGTGTACCGTCGACCCGGAAATACTGAAAGACTCAGGTGCGTTCAGGAAGTTCATCCATACAGCGGCTCAACAGTTATGGTATGGGCGGGCATTATGAAGAACAGGCGAACTGAGCTCGTTTTTGTAAATGGAAACATGAACGCTGAAAATTACGTTGAGGATATTCTCAGACCTTATGTCCATCCATTTGCACAAACCTTTGGCTCCGATTTTACGTTAATGCAAGACAATGCGCGTTCACATACAGCTCGGCGAACCAGTGAATACTTGGCAACGGAGAACATCCAGGTATTGCCCTGGCCTGCACAATCGCCAGACCTCAACCCCATCGAGCACGCATGGGACATGCTCCAGAGACGTGTTTTGAAGGACTTGGACGGAGTGACAACAACCCAACAGCTGAAGGATTTGCTACAATTCCATTGGGAGCGAATACCGCAAGATGACATAAACAGTCTCATTAATTCAATGAATAATCGTTGCCGACAAGTTCTGAATAGCAGAGGAGGCCATACTTTGTATTAAATTGTCCTATTCTTTCACAATAAATTCATTTTCTTAAGAAATTTCAATTTGTAAAAAAAAAGTTTAGTTTCTTATGTACCTGTATATTCTAATATTGATAATTTCTGTTATTAAAAGAACTTATAAAGAAAACAGCTGTTATTTTTACATCATAGAACCCTAAAAATATTATTTTAAAAATAAAATACAACGTTATAATTAAAATAAATGGTAAAATAAATTAATATAAATGGTAAATTTGTAATATCATGCATGTTGCTTAGACTTTTTTGATGTGTGTATAATGGGGGTTACTCATAAAAAAATTCTAAAATTTTAGTCAATTGATTAAATAGCCTAAGCTCTTACGTTGCTTGGTATAAGGTTGGTTTTCGTAATAAAAAATCTCGCTAAACAGTGATTAAATTCAAGAGGCGTTTATGGGTCAATATCAAACGGGCAAATTTTTCGTGTCTTCGTTGAGAATCTAGGTGTAAAATAATATTTCAGTGCTGATATTTTTTTGTAATCAACTACGAAACTATATTTATTCAGGGCCATGATCCAATTTTGTTATAAATATGTAAATAATTAAAAAAAAATAAAGTGTCTTAAAATTTCTAGTTAGGTGGCTTGTCCCAACTCCATATTCTTATACAATTTCATTCGCTACGGTTACAATTCATGTTACTTTACTAAATACGCAATTATATATGTTAATATATAAAATAAACAGTTTAAAAACATTTAAGATGTATTAATATATCTATTATAGATACACAAAATACCTAATCAAAATTTGTCTCAAGAAAAATTAAAATTTTGGTGGCATTTATTCAACTGACTATACCACGAGTTTTGTACGACATATGCGTATAGCGTTTTATTGTGTCGAGTGTCTCAGTTGTGGACCCGCGTTTGCATGTAGCAGTTATGTGTATAAGTGTTGTGATTTCCCGCTAAAAAGGTAACTATCTACCTTGGTAGCATGGGGGACAAGATTTTTCAAATTTTTGGTGGATCGATTTTTTATTCAATTTGTTGTTTTATGGATAAATAACTAAGTCTGTAGATACACATTGAGATAATGTTTAAGTTAACTACACTCACTTAATGGTAACCTTAAGCGCCTACTGTTTCTGATTATTTTTATGTCTGGTTTTAATATTGGTGGTTCAATTTTGGTGGTTTTGGTGGCATTTTCATGGCACCAAAATTGAAAACGAGCTACCAAAATTGTCACATTGTAAGCACCTACGTACGTATGACGGCGGGAAGCCGATGGATGAGGGAGGCACAAGACCGCACAGGGTGGAAACGTTTGGAGGAGGCCTATGTCCAGCAGTGGGCGTCTATAGGATGATATGATGAAGCACCTACGTATTATACTAGTTTTATACTGTCGCGTGCGTAATATTAATGGAGAAAAATTATTTCATAGTTATATTCACTCCATAAATGTTACAATAGTAACTTTCTGAGCACATTGATGACTTGTGATGCTATGTTAAAACTGCACAACATACTTAAATTTTTTTAGTAAGTATGTCAAAACGGAGCATTTTGTTCTCCGTTTTGACATACTTGCTGAGAGAGACTGCATAAAAAGAAAATACCAGAAATAAAGAGAAAAGCAAGAATTAAAAACAATACTGAAGAAGCAGAAGCTCTAAGAAAAAAAGAAAGGAAAAGATGCCAAAAAAAGCAAGAAGGTAAACTTCTTTTACAGCGACAAAATGTCGGAACGAGATCCTTCAGCTTTACAAAGAAATAAATAAAATATACCAAAATGAATATTACCAAAGAAAAAATCATTGAAAAGACTGGTAGAAGAAGAAGCAAATGCATCAACTCAGCACGTACATACTAGCTGCAGACCACAGCAAGACTCAGGTAATGTTCGAGCTGACTTTGACTCTCTTCAAGCTGCAGTTATGTAACAAGGTCTGTCCAATGTGATGAAGAGAGTATAAATCAACATGCTACTGTTACTAGATGCTTACGGTCTAGAAAATTACCAACAATCACAAGTAGTTCAAATCTACATCTTCGCACGAGCAGTCCCGTTCAAATTCTGGAACAATCACGCCCTATTTCGCCATGTGTTAGCAGTATTAGTATTTTGATGTCTGTCATAGGGACATGGGATGTGCCTAGATAGTCCAAATTCAGATGCATCATCAGTTACTTCAGTAGATTTTAAACGTGAATTTAAGAATAAATTTAGACGATACCAAGAAGGTAAAGCTAAAGAGCTAAATTTATTACGACTTAGAATAACAGAACTAAGAAGAAATAATTGTACTTACAGGAAACACGTTTAAAGATTACAAAATGTTAGTAAGCTATTAAAAAATAGATAATCAAATGACAGATAATATAATTGATAAGACTATGAAATCACTGAAAAGGACTGGCTTACTCCTAATTCGTTAAAACCTTTTTATGGTTCCACCATAACGGTCACGAAGGTATTTGGTCCAAAAATTTCAAGAATCCAGCGACATTACGTTTTCTGTCATGTGTCGAGCCTTAGCGCTTATAGAGCTTCACTGAATGCCTTCATGGTACGCATTTGGATTTTTACAGGTTACCAAGCAATGACAATGTAGATGCCGAAATTCAACCCCCTGATTGCGAAGATGCCATTTCTATGACTCGGACTATTAATTTGCTTAGGCCACGAACAGAGACAGCTTGGCACTCTCAATAAGGCTTATTACGTAAAATTATATTTTACTCGTAAGAGTAAAGACTGATTGTAAAACGAATTCATTTCGTTTGGTGATTTCGTTAAATTGTAATGCATAATTTAAAAAAGTTTTTTTTTTTTTAAACTAGTTATCGGATTGAAGGGATTATTTTTGTTATTAATGTTTTAGTTTTTTTTAATAGTATAATTGTTTAACAATTGTTTTCAAAATATTGTAATTTTTCTGATCATTTTAAATGTTATTTCATTCCTAGTGATTGATGATTGTGATAATTTGATTTAAAAAATAGCTATTCCTGGTTGTTGACGTAATATTGAAAACCAATAAATATCTTAATTATGTAAAATCATGTGTTATTTTATCCTTTATGATTCTAAATGGTAAAAATTCAATTTTGGTGTTGCTTATTTTCAAATTCAGTGGGCATTTCCATTTTGGTGTATCAATTTCAATTTTGGTGGTCACTACAGACTTTAAACTTAAATATCTTAAAAACGTATCGAGATATAGACGGCCCTCTTACCGTAACTTATATAGTAGACTTTCCTTTTTCATATTACGTGATTATTTTTCATGAAAACTGAAAAATAAAAATTGCCACCAAAATTGACAAAAAATTAAACTTTTTGATATTCATTATAAGTAAGGGGGAATATGTATTCTAAAGCAAAGGTGAGAACCTTTGCTTTAGAATATTATATAGGTTACCTTAAAAAAATATATCTCTTTAACTATCACTTTCTTGTGGTGTACAATAAAGAAATAAATATTTTAAATGTTGTAAACGCAGTGGAAAGAATGCAGTCAATTACAAACATTTTTATTTTTGGCATTATGTAAAAGTATAGCAAGATGCCGCGATAATGCGCGTGCGACGGGAACGTGGATACGTTGCGTTGAATAAGAGATCCGCCATCTTAGAAAATGGCCGCCGACCTTTTGAGATACAAAGGACTAATGAGAAGCGAATCGAGGATGAAATTTTCATGCGACAAGGATTTTGTAATTACCAGGATTTAAATTAATGTTAAAAAAGGTCTCTGGGTCGTGTTCTGTGGCGCGTGTTGGGAGAGGCCTATGTCGAACAGTGGATAGCGATGGGCTAATTGATTGAAATGAATGGTAGCCCATAAATGTCGCACTACAGAGACTGGCCTCCTGTAGTGGTCGTTTTCGAAGAAATAACAATAGTAAACTTATTCAGAGTCAGCTGATACGACATTCGTCGAATAAAAAGAGGGCTGCTGTTACAACATCCAACTCAAAATTCCCTCCCGCAAAAATTTTTCAGAGTAGTATAAAAAGGTGCTGCTATTGTACTACAACGATAACAAAATATACCTTACATGTTAAAGAGTTATGTACTTTCTGACTTTGCCGTGAATACTTCAACTGTGTAGTTATTCCCTTTTTGGTTAAAACGAGAAAGTTAAATCAATTTGACCAACATGCAAGTTCGTGGTTGGAATAACAAGTTAGGTATCTCAAGTAAACCCTCCCAGGTAGTGACTCAGGGAGGGACTAGAGCTATTGCAAATACCTCGGGCCTGCTCTATATAAATATGAAGAGAAATCCGGCCTACATATACCTACCACGATCGAGACAAGTTACGACAACAAATATTGACTGATAAGTCTTCCTTTACTACAACTACTGACTGTAAAGTGGTCTTTTACAACAATCTTGGGTACTGGGTCAGACATGCCTAGGGCTAACATTGTGTTGACTCTGAGGCTTCGTTCTGGACACATTCCATTGAATAAATTTGCCCATCTCATGGGCAAAGTGAACTCGCCGATGTGCGCAGAATGTGATGTGGTTGAAGACGCATATCATATATTGATGGAGTGTGTCCGTAACGAGGTAGAGAGATTGGATGTAATTAAAAGGCTACATTTGGAGTTATTGAATGTCGGTGTGTGTAATAGCATCTTAGCTTCTCCTATGTCGGAGGAGGCTAGAATGTTAATTAATGTTTTAAATATAGGTTAAAGATTAGATTAAGATTTTAAGTTGTTAGTTGTTGTGGTAGTTTAAGTTGTTGTCTTCGAGGGTGACATAATCTTTAATGATTAAACCCTCTATAAAAAATAAAGATTAAAAAAAAAAAACAATCTTGGGATAAAATAGCACCTTTTTACC
The DNA here is from genome assembly GCA_905475405.1 of Schrankia costaestrigalis. NCBI lineage: Eukaryota > Metazoa > Arthropoda > Insecta > Lepidoptera > Erebidae > Schrankia > Schrankia costaestrigalis. The sequence goes on along the minus strand of FR997843.1, from coordinate 932,468 downwards.
ACTGGGACAAGAACGTTCTTAATGCAAGCATAAGAAATTAACGTTATTTAGTACCTACAACAAAATAAAAGATGGTCTACAGTTTTTCTAAAGTTTGGTTACCAAACAAGTTCGTCAGATAAAGACCTCTCGTTTGCATATGTACAAATTAAATTATTTATACGAGTATCCTTTTGATTCGTTCTCAGATAATACTGATCGTTCAACTGATGTTTTGTTTTTATATAACATTGTACTTGTTACTAAAGGAGATTTATTTATTTATTTATTTATTTAATATGGTACACTAACAGCTATACATATTTATATATATTTTTAAACTAACATATTATATGTCTTGTTCTGATATGTATGCCAATTATAAGCGTACACAACATTGAGAGTGACTAGGTGACAACACGTTCATTAATAAAATTTATACATCCAATTAAAAATCAAAATAACATAACTACAAATTAAAATTTTAAAAAAAAATTAAAATTTTAAAATATATATAAAATTAAGCAAAAAATAACACACAAACTATATATCTTATTCTAATTCTAAGTCGGTGCAATGATAGGTGCTTGTTGTACCAAGAGATTATTTTTTAATTTCCTAATAAATTCTGACGATTGGTCATGAAATATATCGACACTCGGAGTGTTAATTGAGTTATAACATCTACACATTCTTTCAAGAGGTGAATGTTGACCCAGATTAGTTCTGTAGGAAGAAGTACGAAGAATTTGTTTTATAGGCTGTCTAGGTATATTATATGGTACAGCGATAGAGATTTTTTCACTCATGTATTGTGAATCGATCTGTCCGTTCATAATCCTATGCAACACGGTGAGATCTCGGATCGTTCTTCGGTCGTGCAAAGATGACATATGAAAGTGTTCAAGGCGATCATAGTAAGGACAACGATGTGATATGCCATGTTCCACAAAAGCAAGGTGACGAGTAAATGAGCGTTGGATGGTTTCCACACGTTGTGAATGCACAGCATATACTGGGTTCCACACGGTGGACGCGTATTCGAGGTGGCTACGGACAAAAGCGTTATAGAGGATTACTTTTATACTACACGAAAAACCTTTTGCATTTCGTTTAATGAAGCCTAACATTTGTGATGATTTTTTTACTATTGTGTCAAAATGTGCAGTAAATTTTAATTTTGAGTCGATAATAACGCCCAAGTCTCGTATATCGTTTACTTCCTTCAATCCCTTCCCATCCAGCTCATAACAAGAATATATTATGTGTTTTTTCCTCGTGAATTTTATATGATAACATTTATCGACATTTAAAGTCATGTGATTTTGAAGGCACCATTCTTTAATATGATTCAAATCATTTTGAAGTAATATGACATCTGAGGGTGATCTAATTATGCGATAGATTTTTAAGTCATCTGCGAACAAAAGACATTTAGAGTAGAGAATTTTGGACGTGATATCATTAATAAACAGGATGAAAAGTATAGGACCTAAGTGGGAGCCCTGTGGAACGCCAGAGCTCACGTGATACATATTAGATTCATAGCCTTGTACAGCCACTATCTGAGATCTATTTTCTAAGTAAGATCTGAACCACCTCAGTAGGGAACCATGAATACCGCTTGCTTTTAATTTTAAGAGATAACTCCCAACTTATTATTGTAGAATGCCGTCAAGGATATCCTCTATTGTCCATGACCACAATATTATGTTGGTTGCTATTGCTTCAAATAGTTCTACAGGAATAAATAATCATGTTGATAAAACGTAAGGTAAAAATGTATTTTTGATAAAAGAAGGATTTTTGCAGATAATCTGCCTTTTCTCTAGTGGGAAACCTTTTAAAGGCAGTCCACCCGCCTTTGGCCTCTCTAGGTAGACTGGTCAGATTTCAGAATAGTCCAGTGGAAGATTAAAATACAGTGTTTCTCTCTGACCCATAAAAGGCTAGACTGATATACACCAGCTGTCGCGGCGGACCTGCCTATAAGACTACAGCATAATAAGTGAATAATTGGCAAAAAGCAAAGCACAAGACTGCTCTGTTTGTTAGGTACTTAAAAATCATCCTTTTATAACCAATTTAAGCAAACTTATAGTTATGTTGGTCCCATAGAAGTTTCCCATGACCAAATGTTAAGAGTTAAAAGAAAAGGTTCCTAGAGTATTGCCAGTCAGCACGGAAAGAGGAACTCTTCCATATAAATAATAAAGTTTTACTTGTAACTTTTAAACTATCGCGTTTCATTATTATAAATATTATATAAACGGGATATTAACGCGCATTTAATTTACCTTTATTTTACTTGACGTTTCGGCACAGGTTGCACTGGCCGTGGTCGCAAGCTGACTGGTGATGCGACGTCACAGCTTCGTCTTCGTGATAGATAATATATTATTATCATCTACCCTCGCATCTTGAGATGTTAATATAAAGTCCCCCTACACACAACACTGACCGTATCGCTGTTCTGTACGTTAACCGACCGTTCAAAAAAGGGAGGTATTGTTTTCGATATCACTGGATTCCACGTTGCTGACAACTTGAAACCGTCATCCCGGTTAAAGTTTTTAGGGAACTTTTTGATTTCAATGGCCTCGCGCACAAGTCTTGAGTAATGGTGGCGATCGGTGGAGATTACCCGTGGCTTATGAAACTCGATCCAGTGATTAGCGCCAGCGTTCACCAAGTGTTCGGCGATAGCTGACTTGTTGGTCTGTCGGTTTTTCACAGCAGCTATGTGCTCTTTGAGCCTTTCAGCAATGGTCCGCTTTGTTTGCCCAATATAAGAACTGCCACAGCTACAGTCAATCTTGTACACGCCAAGATATTATTGCGCGTTAATATCCCGTTTATATAATATTTATAAGTTTTACTTGTCCTGTGCCCTACTGCAGAAAAAAGCATTCTCCATGTACGAAGAAAATTTAGGCCCATTAATACCACATAAGACTAGCAGTTCATCGGAAATAGACATTAAGTAAATTCGTAAACGTGATGTAGTTCCGCGTTTTTTTATGTTGTATGGGTCTGTTCGATTAGTGTGAATTCAAATTTGCATCTTCGAAAAAATTTTGGAAAACGAGGAAATCAAGAAAATGTTCGAAATTTTGCCACTATTTTCACTATTTACTTTCCAGTAATGAAACTATGAAATTTTTGTGAATTATGTTTTTAGAACACTAAACTGTATTGAGTTACCTACAAATTAAGTCTAATTATAGTTCTATTGAACTTATAGAAGTCAAGCTATAGGGTTTCGAAAGATGTCTTAAATACATCATAAACTTATTTAGCTTTTATTAGAGCCCAAAACGAAGTCTGTGAGACTAAGGGCCAGATTCAGAGACCGCACTTTGTCTTTACTTTAGCAAAGTCTAGTTATTATCTCTGAATTTGAACAACATTAAAGTAATTTTTCGCATGAAATAGTTTACTTTCATTATTTATTACTACAAAGTAAACTTTTTATGTAAAAAGATTACTTTAATGTTGTTCAAATTCAGAGATAATAACTAGACTTTGCTAAAGTAAAGTCAAAGTGCGGTCTCTGAATCTGGCCCTAATACTTCACTCAAAATGTCAAAAAATAAGGAGGAATAAAACAATAAGGAGGTAAAATTGATTATATGTAATAGGCAAACGGCTAAAATATACAGGGTGTCCATTAAAGAATGGATAATCCTAAAACACCTTATACAGGACCTACTCAAGACTTTTAAAAAAAGTAAAAAATTTATAAAAAAGCTATGTATGTTTTAAGATATTTTATTTTAAAGAAAAAAAGACGTTTTTCCCAGAAAACTTTGCTTTTCTGTTTATATAAATGCAAATAAATAAAACTCTTCAGTTTTTTTTGTTATATTATTCTTCATAGTCCATATCAATAGATGTTGTAATTTTTATCAACTTATACAACAGCTGTTCCTTAGTTGTCTTCGACTATAGCCTTAGGACCCATTTGGAGTATTTTTACAGCACAACACGGTTAAAATAATAATATAATAAAAGATAAAGTACTATATTGTGGTTAATGTCAACAAAATAAAAATCAAATCAGTAAAAATAAACCAAATTGTTATTCTAAGCCGTCTTATTAATACCTTGATCGTCTTCATAACAAACTTTCCAAACTAAATACCGACAAGTGACACTAATCTGACAATTGATCTAATAAACCCAAGAACAGGTTGATACAAGCATACCATAGAGGTTAGCTACATACCCCCTTACTCATAAAAAAATTCTTAAATTTTAGTCAATTGATTAATTCGCCTTAGCTCTTACATTGTTTGGTATAAGGTTGGTTTTCGTAATAAGAAATCTCGCTAAACAGTGATTAAATTTAAGAGGCGTTTATAAGTAAGGGGGATAGAGGTTAGATTGGACATTAGCCCAAATATGGCACAGGGTTATGAAATTGATTAAAAGTAGGTACTTACTTTAAATTTTTTAAATCAAATGTTTAAGCTTTAAGAGTAGCCATCCTAAGGAAACGAGCGCATAAAGAAAATTCTTTTTTGATTTATTTTTAAATATACAATATACACAGGGGCTCTTTCCTTTTGTGTCGCGGGGACTTTTACAAACATGAATAAACCGGACATACACCAAGAACATCCAGACTTAGGATCATTGACTAGCTCGGTGGCGCAAGGGTCGCAAGAGCGGCTGCTACTCTGCGCAATGTCGCGGGTTCGATTCCCACGCAAGACAAATTTTGTGTGATTCATAAATTGTTCTCTTGAGTCTGGATGTTCTTTGTGTCCGTTAGATTGATGTGTGTAAAGTCCCCGCAACACAACCCATGTGAAAATTTAGAAGAAAAACCTTAAAAATTGAATAAGCGCTAGTTCAGACACGGCGGGAACCGCGCGATTTCAGAATCGCATGGAAATCGCGCGGGTCTTATTTGTATGAGTTATAAAGTAATCGTTCAGACATAACCGCGCGGTTAGTCGACCCGCGCGGTTACCGCAACCTAACCGCCAGAAAATAGAATCGCGCTGCTCCCGCAACTGTGGCACTGCTCTACTTACAACTGAAAACAAAACCCTTTTCCACCTTTCAGTTTAACTATAATATTGATTTGATATTGTTTAAGTATAAAATTGTGAGCTGTGGTGAATTTAAATCAATAAAGCTTGCGGCGAATCGATTATATTGTCCAGACTCAGATAAAATAAATCAATAATTATTTACGCACTCTTCACAATGAAGAACGTTGTACAAGCCAGACAATTATGCAATTATTACTGTCTGTTAGTATGGAAATTGCTTTTGTTATTTAAAAATGGAGGTTTCGTTAAACTTACCAATTTATATTCATTTATGTATAGGTATTATTTATCTTATGAAGAAATGATGCCGCGCCATTGAAAAATCCCTTTTAATGCCGCGGTATCATTTTAAAGCATAGCAATTTATGTCGTATTTCTGTAACAGTACGGTTGAATTTCCAATAGTAAAAATTAAAATACTTTGCCATGCCGTCCAGGTCTGCGTTAGCCATTACACATCGACAAGTACAAGTTAAGTAGTAGGTAAGTTGTTGATTAAGTTGATTTAAATAGATCTCCATCGTATTTTTTGGCGAGTTAAGTTGGCAAGACACGAGATAGGGGGCTACTTCGTACTTAACTCGCCAAAAAATAGGATGAAGATCTATTTAAATCAACTTAATCAACTTAATCAACAACTTACCTACTACTTAACTCGCTACTGTACTTGTCGATGTGTAAATCGGGCATAAGGATTGTACCCTGCGGCGCGGGGCCTTCACAATCATTCAGTTACCCTACACAAACAATACCTTACGCGGAATCTAACATAGGCAGCCCCATACACACGACATCTATGCCACCGCGGCAGCAAAGGTGAATATTTTTTACGAAACTTTAAATGTCCATCTGCCTGAATGGGCTTCGTTCTCTAAGAAAGGAGGGAAATTCGGTCATTCTACAAACGTCTGGCTAGGCGCATCGAACAGGGTTTGTTTTTTGTTTTCCGTCTCTACCATTGACCTGAAGTACCTACCTCTAACGTTGCCTGAAGTTCGCGCATGCGCAGTAACAAAAAACTCCTGCTCTCCACTGCACTCCCCGCCATTAAGTTCGAAAACTGACATTTGCGCAGCCATTAGCAACAACTTCAAGCCGGCCGAATTAGTTACCGCTTAGGCACTGTACGTTTTTTGCAGTTCCCTTAGTCATATTTTACGATACTCGTGGGATTAGGATTATTAGGCAATATTTGGAGGAGGTCTATGTCCAGCAGTGGACGTCAATTGGCTGAGATCATGGCATTAGAAGCGGTGATGACAATTTGGTCTTATTTCGTCTGTAACTAAAAAGCTGATTATTCTTATCAGCTTTTTACCCTAAGTGGGACATTAAAGAGATTTCAATGTCCCACAGCAGAGACTGTTCTACTGTTAAATGATAATTAGGTATTTGTTTTTGTCTTTAAGCACAAGCCATCGTTAAGATACATAATCTTAATTAAAGCTGTTTCAGTGCCTAATTTATATAGTTTAACAGTTTAGCAAACGAAACCCCAAGCGTTACCTAATTATGTAGTGATAAAATTAGTTCCACAAGGTCTCTCAAACTGAATTAACATAACAAATAATTGTACACACCACTATAATATGTTTTGTACCTACTTACATAAATATATTATTGTGTACGAACGCGTAAACGCATATTATCTGCGATTAAGTGAATCTGTGTGGGAGTCGGACTGTTCCCACGATTCGATTCAATATAATCATTGTGATGCATTGATAGATACAGAATTACTCAGTTGATAAGTGAATTGGTTTGGTAAGCTTCGTTTCATTGGCATTGAGAGCAATTCTTGATTATAATACCATTCCACAATTCAATTGACTAAGTACGTACCGGAATGCGCAGCGTGGATAGAACCCTCACAAGTTGGACCAACGTTCTTTTAAATGTTGTGGCCAACCAATAGATGAGAGAGGCACAGGACAGAGGAAGTTAGAGACGTTTAAAGAAAGGCTAGGAGGCTACCCATAAGAGTATATTTCCGAGGTTTATCTGATTTTGATTACTCGAGGATGGCTACTGTGTTTTGTTTATAAGAGTCCAACATATCCTTTTTACTCAACCCTAAGTCAGGCTACAAGCGATGCCTAAAATATTGCCTCCACAAAAGGAAAATAGGGTGCCCTGCTCATTCGTATTGAAAAAAAAAATGTCTACCACATATACCTACGTAATGTAAATACCTGTGTACATTGGATCAAAAGTCCAAGATAAACAACTCTCATAAAAGATGTAAGATCACAAGTTAAATATGCGTCCCATACATCAGATAAGTTGCAAGTAATACGTAACACATTACTAGCTAACGCCTGCACAACACGCGATCAACATTAACTTAGCATCAACTAATGTTGAACACATTACACAACACGCGATTACTTATCACATCTAGTTGTAAATAGCATCGTAACTGGTAATTTGTTTTAATAAATAAAAAGGCCTAGGGCAGGCTCTGGGTACATATAACATACCTATCTCTAATAATCTCTGGTATCTAATCAATTAGGGTCTATACTTATTTTTTCTTTTTACCACCAAACGTTATGATACCTTATAGTGGGAAGTACGACGCATAAATATTATACAAATTGAAGAGCTGGTCTGCTAAGGTTATTTGGATTATTTTACCCACTAAAACCCGCCATTGGTCTACTTTGGTGACCAGGAAACTATTATTTAAACATATATCGAAAGGCCTTTCTGAGGCTCTAGTTCAGAAACATCCTTACTAATATCATAAACGCGAAACTATATTTATAATATGTGTGTTGGATCGTTTTGGATAAAATTTACTTTTGAATACAAAGTAGTTATTGTATATTATGTTCATTCATTATCATAATATCAAGGTTATACTTATTGAGGTCAACTTTAATGTTGCTGGATTTACATATAGGCTAGATATTCGCTTTCTCACCTTTGTTGATTAGTCGCGAGGGAAAAAGGTGTTATTTTTTTTAACGCGATTTCTTGTAGTCGGATTGCACAAGATACCTAGGCTGCTGGTGCCTTGTATTCTTACTCCTGCACCAGCACCACACATGAATAATAACTTTAATTAGTTAATAAATAACACTCAAACATTATTATTAATTTGTTTTATTGTTATAAATATCTATATACTTAAGTCATAAATGTATAATTACAAATTACGTGACATACGTATGTATAACTTGCGTTAAAGTATGTACTAAAACTGATTTGACTTCTGAATCTAAATCAACGTCCATATTTTTACTTTTAAGAACAACAGAATCATTAACAAGCAAACATTTAATAAGTAATCTTATAACTTCACAATCTTTGATAACAAAACCTATTTTATTAACTAAACTTAACATATGCTTCTTAGATAAACTTTTGAGAGCACGTTTTGATACTAGATTATAAACTTTTAAATATTCAACAATGTCTTCTATTTCCAAATAGTTGATATGTTTAAGGAAATCGTAATGTAAGATCAAAATCTCTTGTTCGACATCTCTGTTAGTTCTTAGTTCAATGAAATCGTTAACTTTTCCATTCTTTGCCGCTATATTTCTTGAAAAAGCTCCAACTAATATACTGTAGATCATATTCTGTATTAACCCAATTATACTCCTCACAAGTGCTTTATCATTCGTACTTCCAACGACGAAATGTAACCACGATATCAGACCATGACCTTCTACCAAGATTTCAAAAGCTCTAGGAATAGCGACTATAGAACTTAAAACAGACAATATTTTCTCCTTAGTCTTCCTATCACTTAAGACCGACGAATAGAAGTCCATTATCATTTTCAGGCACATTGTTTTGAAGATTACGTTAACATCTGTCATAGTTTTTGTTCCATCTTTTATAACGTCTAAGACCCATAGCCTTCTATCTGAGGATTCAACATCACTGTCATGGAATAAGCTAAGAAAATCTGGAACCACAGTGAAATCAACAAACTGTTTGGCTATAAGGAAGTTATTCACTGGTTTATAGAGAGGGTCAAAGGGCGCTGCCGAGACCATAATGGCTCTTGCTAGGTACATCGCGTTGACTGCGGGTAGTCTTGGATTTTTTATATCGTTTCCTGGTTCGTCTAAATTGTTGATGGCCGTTGCTAGACTCTGACGTAACGTGTTCATTAGGTCAGTTAAGAAGAGCTTGTCGTTCTTGTGTCTTCTGTAACATAAAGAAAATAAATGTAAGTACGTATTTATTTATGTTTAAATTGTGACATAAATTACCGAGTAGGGAATAAAGGATTTTATTTATATAATGAATTTAGTATAAGGGGTTTAGATAAAAAAACATTGCGATTGAAATTTAAAAAATGTAATAAGCTCGCTTTTGTCCTTATAGCGGCAAAGTGAGCCTAGGCGCTTAAATGTTACGTAGAGTTACTTTATTGCCAAACAATTAGAAAAAATCAATATAAAAACAAAGGTGACGTTAACAGGAAGGGTCCACTTGCAATTAAATCATATCACATCAACTTTCGATAGATATACATAAAATAATTAAAAATAAATTTAAAATTACTTACGTTTCAGTTTCAAGCAGCAAGCAGTACCGGTGCAGCACATGGTAGGCGGCCGCCCTTAGCTCCGCTCCGCTGGAGCTGAGCGCGACGAGCGGTACGGACAGCACTCCGCTGCGCCAGACCCGCCGCGGTGACGTCACAGAACCCGGGGCCAACAAGTGGCTCAGTAGAGGGAACAGGAACAACGGATCGTATACTCCTTCATCCGGATCCAAATTACTCGTATTCGGTAAATCTACATCTTTATAACTCGAAACAACTTGCTCGTATTTTCCTCTCACGAGCAAATTTCTAATAGCACCTTCGTTGTCTTTAGACGTGCGAGGTTTAATCGCCCCGTCTTCTATCATCTCGTTTAAAACCGACCTCACGGAATCTTTGACTTCGATCGCGACACCGATGTTTTTCTTCAATTCGTAATGATACTCAAACTTTTGTGTGATAGGAAAATTATTGACGGTTCGCTCTAATACTTCTCTGTCGAATAAATTTAATACCTGGTTAGGTGTTGGATGAGACCATAATGTTGCAGATCTGTTTTTACGAACAGAGTAAAAGTTTGCTGCAGATTCACCGAAAAGGTAAGGTTTGTATTCGTTTACAGGGAGGCCATTAGTTTCGTAGTAGTGTAGAATGGCAATGATTAGTCTATCGCATGGATTTCTCGTAGCGTGGTAAGCACTCAGGTAAACTGGTATCTGTTGCGATTTCATCACAGATTTATTTTTGTGAATTAGGGTATACAGTAATTCAATCAATCTTGATTTTATGTCCGAGCTGTGTATACTAAGCATCACATTCAAGAACTCAGAGTGAGATGTTACCATGTCGAACAATACTGTTATATCGTCGTGGTTTTCAGGATAGAATATCTTAACTAAATCTGTGAACAGCGCCAATAATTTAGGTCCTAAGCTATTGTCATGTTTCACTGTTTTCACTTTCAGAGACTCTTTGAGAGTTGTTTTGCAAAAGTTCTGCCAGATTGCACTCTCGGTAAACTTGTTAAAGTCCTGTGCTATATCAACTTGTAATATTTTACCAACATGAACTGCATTATGAAGATTTGTCACAATAACAGGGACAGGTTCAAGTTTAGCTTCTTTGAAAGCAAGGTTTGCTATATGTAACATGGTAGATACATAATTAACCATGTGATCCTTTTTTATATCATTACTGGTACATAGTTTCAAATATAAAGTTTGCAACAACTCAATATGACTAATTTCAACAATTTCGAATTTATGAATTTTACCAAAAAATGTGGCAGCATCTTCTATTTGCATAGATTCAGTTATTAACTTACTGATAAACTGCCAACATGAAACATAGACCTGCCCAGCCTTGTGAGGTTTTTCTAATACTTTCATTATATTCGACTTGTATTCAGTAAATATTGTCTGTAAAAATGGTTTGTTGTCTTGTAAGAAATTTGTATGATTTACAATAGCATTACCTAAAGGTAGTGTTAATTCTCTTTGAGTCAATATTTCTGGCCTTGCTATTTCTTGTTTGAAAATTTTACAGAATTTAACATTAAACTGTAATAAAACACAAGCAAGTCCAACAGTAGATTTCCTTAATGTGTTTAAGTTAAAGAACTTTTTAAAATTATCCTCCGTAACTCGAGTGACTTGGTGTGGTTTACTTTGGAAGTATTTGGTTAAGGCATTTTCTAGGTTATTTAGGTTTGCATTAACTTCCTTATTTGAAAGCAAATTCATGTACAAGTTGATTGTTTTTTGCAAGATGTTTGGTTGCAGCTCCAATGATACTGTTTCAGAATATTTCTCAATTAAATGACGTAATAATTCTAAAACGATGCTTGGTTCTCTATCTTGATTCAAGCAAGCGTCTACATCTGCGGTAAATATTAAATTAAATATTTTCAAATCATCATCATTTGATATTCCTACTATTTGCAATATACGTAAAGTGTATTCACTATCAACACTTTTTCTTTTATTAATCTTTATAAAAGCTTTGACTATTTCATTTACATTCTTTTGTTGATAGTATTTTAACAGCTTTTGTTTTGTATTTAAATAGTCTACAATATCTTTATTTTGTAAAATAACATCAAGAAGAAATTTAGTCGCGATAAAACTTGAGCTGTCCTTACCAGTGTTCAGAGGTTTGTATAACTTAAAAAAATATGAGTTTTTAAACAAAGACATGATCATGGATCGGCAAAAATCCACACGTAAATGTTTCCGACCAATTGTGACTAGGCACTGGAAGTATTCTGTTATCTTGGTCTGGTGTTCTTCAGTCAGCTGCCCCATATTAGCCAGGCGTATAGTACAAAATATTAAATATTTAGCCCACATCAACAGTGCAGAACTATCTACAAACATTGTTAAGTCAAGTTTATACTTGACATTATTAATTATAATATCGCCATCTTCGCTGTCTTCTTCTAAAAATGGAAATACATCTTTCACTAAACATTCTTCACTGTCAATTATTGATTTAGACATTTGTTTTAAAATTTCATCTCTACCTACAACAATATCTGATAAAGACAAAGGGTTCGCCATCCAACTGGCGACATACTTTCTTGCTTCAAGTTTCGAGTCACCTATCAATACTTCAGTAAGTTCAGGAGAATAATTAGTATGAAGTAGATTTACAATATACAGAGACAAGAAATGCTTGAGGCTTTTCTTAGAGTCATTGTGTAGCTGTATATATTGCATACATCCTACTATAAATGGAGATGGCACCTTATTCTCTAAGAAGACATTGTCTTTCGTATTCTTGTCTTCCATCAAATCATTAAAAAGTGTTTTCAGATTGGCTTCACTGTTTTCTGAAGAAATTTCAAAGTGAACCGACTGTTTTCGTACATAATCTGTCAAATCTTTAATATTTTCTAACACATACACAATAATATCACCAATCAATGATGGTGGATTAACATTACAATTTCTTAATGTGTACAGTATTAGATGAATTTCATCTTCATCACCTTCAAATATGCAAGTGTTTTTGAGGAAATTATGTAAAGTATCTTTGGCTTCTATCCATGTATCATCTTCTTCACTCATATACACATCCAGCATGATCAAAAATAGTTCCTTAAACATTGGGTTCTTAAGTGATATGGCAGAGCTGTCTAATATTAGCCATAGAGAGACAATTTTGAACTTCAATAAAGCTACATGACCTGTTGATAATGTAGTTGAATAAGACAATATTTCTTTCATGTTTAAACTACCTTCCAAAGTTTCAAAGTACGCAGGACTTATTTCATGGTACAGAAGTAGTAAATCTACAAGATTTGTTAAAGCTTCAGTTTCATTTATTTTAGGGAGTACATAATCTTTAGAAGTATTATCTTCATCAGTTTTGTTAGACATTACATTATCAATGAGACCTACTATTGTAGTCGGTGGTGGCAGATGTTTAGGTATAAAATATTCTAGCTTGCTATGTAAATCACTGTTTTGTGTTTCGTTCAAATCCAGTATTTGTAAATATCTTCTCAATGACTGCAACATTTTCAACAATACTTTTACACAATACAAAGATATAGTCATGTCCTTTCCAAGATTGACTTGAATAAGTTTCAGTAATGGCACAGGTAAAGTAACAAATCTTACAAAGTTAGCTACTTGTACAGGACTGAGACTATCCATTCTTGCTACCAAATCTTCAGGTTTTAACTTATTTAATAATTTGATAGTAAAGTCTATAGTTCTCTCCCATATCACTGTATGCTGTGGCTCAAAACTTTGTTCAATCACACTAAACACAGCTCGGTGTAAGTCTGGACATTTCAACATTATGTTCAATATAACATTACATTCATATTCATTCTCCCAGGGTCTTTTTAATGTAAGCAATGCCTTATATAAGAGCTGATTCTTATTAGCATCAATTGTTCCTAAAGATTTGTCAACAAAATACAAACCTGATTTATGTGATGTAAATAAAGTTACAATTATTTCTGACAATAAGTTCATTATAGCAGGTCTTGCCTCACTTTTCGACTCTTGAGTAATTTCTGGTGGACCTTTCCATGAGAAAACTTTGAATAAATTATGTAACACTTGATGACTAAATGTCTTCAATTTTAAACTTTTGGATATCAAAAGATTATCCACCACATTCTTCTTTAAAATGTTAAGAAATATTAATGTAGCTTCAGGTTCATCATTGATCAATCCAGGTATTACCAGGCCAAGGAGGCCCTGCTTTTCTAATAACGCTTTAATTAAAGGTAGGTGACCATCAACTAAGAACGAAGTCATGAAATGTACAAAAGAAGTCCTAACATTATCTTTCTCCTTATAGTTTGGTTTTTCAACAACATGTTGCAAATGTTTAGGTGTCAATGGTGCTTGGTTAAGAACTTCAATACCTAGATCTGGGTTTAGTGTCACCATTGATGTTAGCAGTTTAAGTACAATTTTTCTGTGCCGTGGACCTGAATTTTCACTAATCATTATCTCAATAGATGACATGAATGTGTTCAAAAAGAACCTGCATGCTTCTTCTGTGATAGCAATCATATGTGGCAGTGAAGACTGAACTTTCAGAATTATTAGATGGAATAAATGGAAAGCCGGAGTGGTCAATGTGAGATTTTTCTTACTCTCCGGTGTTATTTGACGAAGAATTTCATGTGAATTCCCACCACTTTTCAAATATGCCAATATGAAATCCACTGGACTGTCTGGGTTTAAACAAATTTGCAGGAACTGCGAAAGAACTGTAAAAAATAAATAAAACAATAAATAAATATTCACAGATATCTCTACACAGTGCCATCTGTTCCCAAAGTAAGCTAGGCTAACAGAACAACGGATATTAGTACTTATATATATTTTTTTTGTAAATATATACATATTATACATAGAAACACTCAGACCAATGCAAATAATCATGTTCATGCACACAAATATTTGCATTGAGCGGGAATCGAACCCGAGACTTCTGCATAGCAGCTATGCCACCGAGGTTGTCTCTCAAATGCAATTAAAATACATTCAGATAATTAGTATGGATTTACTCTTACAACATAGCCATTGTCTTTTTGTAAAAGATTTTAATTAAAAACAAAAATACATTGATGATTGAAGAATGCATGAAGTGGCCTTATTTTTAATCAATGGATGTAAATAATAACATCATCATCATAATATAAGCTAATGGACATCTACTGGACACATGTAGGGCTCCTCCAAATATTTCAATCTTTCACAGTCATGTGCCATCATGAATAAAGAATAATATATAATCAAATACATATTTATAGTAAACCTAAGCATAACAGGACTTCTACTAAGGTTACTTAGCAAAACCAAAACATAGGTACTATATAGTTTTGTACAATAATGTGGTACAATGATCTAATAGTGAAAGTAAGTATTCAAGTACTATTTCTAAGTTTGTTTTTCATTTAAATGCCCTTGACGGGTCGAAGTTTCCATTCAAGAGTTCAGGTTATTAGCCAAATTTCAATGTCAAGTATAATTTAAATGAAATATTTGTATAGAACATACCTGTAGTCTGACCCTGCTTTGCAGATAACTCTTTACGCAAATGTTTAATATCAAATCCGGCCCTTTTTGGCGAAGTTTCATCATGTTCTTCAGGACCACTTTCATTTTGAGGTTGTTCAGTTTCAGAGTTTGTTCCTTCCACGGGTTCCTCTGTTTTTGACTTCTTCAGGACAGTTCCGTCACTACTTTCGTATTTACGTTTCCCCATTACTTGGTTTTTACTTATACGTGTCAACTATATTTTCAAATCTATAATAAATAAAACACGGACAATATTTTACACGTGCAAGTGTTTTGGTTTAATTTTTTTTTAATTCCGCTTCTTAAGATATTTGGCTCGGTCAATATACCAACCACGATTCTGCCTGTCAAGTGTCAAGTGACACTGCTTACGTTAACGCCTCGAAGTAGTTTTGAATAGCAAAAAGTTACAAATTTTAGAAACACTTTGATGTAAATCAGGGCTCGGATACCGGTTAAATTTTCAAACCGTTATTATGTACTTGACCGCAAAACCTTTACATTCGGTTTAGTTCGCTAAACCGGTTTATTTAAACCGGTATTTAGAACAGTATTTATATAAAGGTTTTATCGGATTAAACGGTTTAGAGCAATAAAAACCGGTTAATACGGACACACTATACCTAAAGAAATGCCGCGCGCTGTTTAGATTTTACTCAGGTTAACATCAATGTGGATCATTCGTACCTAAATGTTACCGAATAAAAAAGAATAAAGGAAAATAAAAGAGAAGTTTTTTTAAAATTCTGGAATGTATTAATCTGCACAAATATTTTTTTTTTTTTTTTTTTTTTTTTTTTTTTTTTCTCTTTTCTTTGTTCTATCTGCAATCAGCCCTTAGGCTTTAATCAGATTTGGTCGTATGAAACTTTTAAGATTGACACGTCCTATGACGTGCCATCTCCATGTAATGCCAGTCATTTAGATTGTGGCCAGTCGTGTCCTTTTCAACCGGAATACATAGTTGCGTGTATCCAAGAGTGTGGTGGCTAAGTGATTCTTATGTCGGTCGAGTCTTTGCTTATAGGTCTCGCAAAGTCTTTCTATTTCTTCTCTTATTGTTGGAAATTGTAGGTACTCATGGATTTCCATGTTCTTTGTAAACCATGGTGCATTGCTGACAATTCTTAGGACTTTGTTCTGGAATCGTTGAAGCACTTCTATGTTGGAGTGACTGGCTGATCCCCAGAGCTCTATACCGTAAGTCCATACTGGTTTTATGATGGTCTTGTATATGATAATTTTATTTTCGAGGCTAAGGGAAGATTGTCTACCTACCAACCAGTACATATCCCGGAGTTTGTTATTTGCCTGTTCTCTTTTGGCCTTGATGTGTTCTCGCCAGGTAAGCCGCCTATCAAGGTGCATACCCAGGTATTTGACAGTTGACTGCTGTGGTAAATATGTACCATCAAGGGTCACTGGTGGGCAGTCCCCTCTCTTTAACGTGAACGTGATATGCACTGATTTGCTAGCACTCGCTTTAATTTTCCATTGCTTTAACCACGACGTCGTTTTGTCAAGGTGATCCTGTAGTTTATTACTAGCGATGTGAGGGTCTTTAGCGCACACAAGTATGGCGGTGTCATCAGCGTAGGTAGCAGTTACTACATTTTCTGAGATAGGTAAGTCAGCAGTGTATACGGTATACAATATAGGCCCCAATACGGAACCCTGTGGAACTCCAGCATCTATTGGGTAGAAGGGTGACAGGCAGTCTGCTGTTTTAACCTGGAATATTCGGTCTTGCAAGTAGGACTTCAGAAGCATATATGCCGAGTTGGGCAAGTTCATTTTTAATTTATAAAGTAGGCCTTTATGCCAGACTCGATCAAATGCTTGCTCTATATCAAGGAATGCGGCCGAGCAATACTCCTTATTTTCAAGGGCTTGTCGTATTGTATGGGCAACACGATGTATCTGTTCGGTAGTACTGTGGTGGGAACGAAAGCCAAATTGATGGTCAGGGATTATCTTCCGTTCCTCGAGTATTGGCTGTAGTCGTTTTACTAGCATTTTCTCAAGCAATTTAGACAAAACTGGCAAGAGACTTATTGGTCTGTATGAGGATACTTCTGTTGCAGGTTTTCCCGGTTTAGCAACCATATTTATGGTGGATATTTTCCAGACTAATGGAAAGTATTGCAATCTTAACACCGAATTAAAGAGGATTGTTAGCAGCACTATGCCCTTCTTTGGCAGTTCTTTAAGAACCTCAGCCGTTATGAGGTCAAATCCTGGGGCCTTTTTCAGCTTGAGGCTTTTTATATTAATCCTTACTTCTGTCGGTGTAAATGGAGCAAGTGGGAGGGACAGTTGTTGGTCACTATTCAAGATTTCCTCGATTTTCTTTTCTGATTGTGTGGTACCCAATTCATGAGGTTTGAACACTTCCTTTAGATGGTTAGCAAATAACTGCGCCTTTTCTGAAGGTACTCTTGACCAGGTGGCATCTTGTCGTCGTAGTGGTGGTATGTGTTCTTTTGTCTTTTTCAATGCCTTAGTAATTTTCCATAGGGAATAGTCATCGGCTTTGTATGTTGATAAGGTTTTCAGTTTATCTTGCAGTGTTTTATCCTCATGTGTTCTAATCATGCCTTTTAATTCTTTTTGCGCCTTATTGAGTGCTCTTTTATCTTGTGGATGTCGGCTTGTATGCCACTGTCTTCTTAACCTTCTTTTTGTAGCTATCATGTTTTTTACTTCTAGCGTGAGATCCTGATGTT
The DNA here is from genome assembly GCA_905475405.1 of Schrankia costaestrigalis. Lineage (NCBI taxonomy): Eukaryota > Metazoa > Arthropoda > Insecta > Lepidoptera > Erebidae > Schrankia > Schrankia costaestrigalis. The sequence continues at coordinate 914,644 of FR997843.1, read as the reverse complement.
TTTCTTGGTATTTAATGTAAGGTGTCGATAACCAGGCTGCTTGTTGTATTAGGTTGGTTGTGGATCTAGCAGCATCTTCAATGTCCTGCTCTGTTTTCAGAGTACTGTTTTACACTGTTTCACAAATATAAGTACTTATATCTATGTCACAGTCAAAGTAATAAATATGAATATTATACATAATAACTTGCCGTTATATATAAGGGCTACTCAATTTTGATAAAGTGATAAATGTCGCAGAATTAATCACATTAACTAGCCATTATAAATAATATCTTCAAACACTCAGATAATGTAATAAAAAAAGTAGGTAAAGATTACTAGATTATATATAAATGATACGGAGCGGTTGATTTATGTGTGTTTACTATTTATATATGTTACGGGCAATTTGATAAGTCCGGGCACTAATAATAATGACCGGTCTGTATTAATAATGTCCGACTCAATTGGGCAATGTTATTAATACAGCATAATTAATCGCTTTTCCCGGCCATTATGAATAATGCCTTCCTGTCTTGGGCAAAGTAATAAAATAGGTGAACTGTAGTGTTTTTGTTTATTAAATGAAATTAAACTTACTTAACTTTAACTGAAGAAGCAGTTGTTGATCTCACCCAGTTATCTCCAAGAGCGCAAACTAGCTGTTAAGATTAATTCTTATATAAGTGACGAAGTAACAGTTTCATACGGACTCCCACAAGGCAGCGTGTTAGGACCTACACTATTCCTAATCTATATTAACGACTTATGCACGCTGCCTCTACACAAGTCGAAAATCTTTACTTATGCAGACGATACTGCCATCGTAGTCAGTGGTAATACGTGGAAAGAAGTTAAACATACTGCAGAGCAGTCTTTAAAAACGGTTGCCCATTGGCTTCGTTTCAATCAGCTAACCCTAAACGTGAACAAGACTAACTTTATCCCCTTTTTTATTAACTACAGAAATAAAGCCTCAGATGATTTTGAACTCAGGGTACATACGTGCTCTGATCCCAATGCTTGCTCCTGTACGACACTTACGCGCGTCGAAAATACGAAGTACCTGGGTGTTGTGATTGATAGCGGGCTGAAATGGTACAACCATATAGACAACATTGCCTCAAAAATTAGAAAGCTAATATACGTTTTTAAATCTTTGAGGTACTGCGCAGATATGAACACTTTAAAAATGGTCTATCTCGCACTCTGCCAATCCGTTATCTCTTACTGCATCCCAGTGTGGGGAGGAGCTGCCAAAACTAAATTCATCAAACTGGAGCGTGCACAGAGAGCTGTGCTTAAAGTGATGCTTGGTAGACCATATAGATACCCTACGACTCAACTATACGCGGACTCCAACGTACTTACTGTGAGACAACTGTTTGCTCTTCAAGCCACCCTTAGAAAACACAAGTACGTTCCGACACCAGACCACACCAAACGCAAAGTTAGAATTATGTGTCCTACAGAAACACACAAAACTGCATTCGCCAAACGTCAGTTTTACGTCCAGAGTTCTATAATTTATAGAAATCTATGTAAAATCACTCAAATAGCTGGACTAAACCATCATCAAGTTAAAAGAAAAATACAGAAGATATTACTAGACCTAGACTACGCTCGTACAGAAGAACTACTTCACCTTCCACAGTAAGAGACAATTTAATTCTCATACTTCATATCCCACTTTTAATTTTGGCGTAATAACTAATTCTCGCAATTTCACTAACATACACCCCCTGATTCCACTCACCACATACATTCACAAACACGCACACACACACACACACACACACACACACACAAACATATACGCACACACGTTGAAACACATACACACATGCGCTGACATACAAGAAGCACGAATTTGACATTTACTTTATTTAAAGCAAAAATGTTATAACGAAAAGAGATTTTGTATCATAGGGACGGCAGAACACTGACCCCCAAGTCACAGGAACACCTAGTTTGGGGGTTAGGGTTTAACTTACTTGTTCAACCTTAGTTTATATTCTTCGTAATGTAAATGTGGATCTTGTATCAATAAACTGATTTTTATTTTTTTTTTTTTTTTTTACAAAATTTTCATGATAAGTTAACAAAAAATAAACTATTGGACATAGTAGTTTTTTTAAGCTATCTCAAACACTAACTTATTACATGGACCACGGGCCGTCGGCCATTATTAATAAGGGCCGGTCAAAGTGATAAATTTATCACTTTGGCCATCGTTATTGGGCATTATTAATAAAGACCGGTCCTTATTAATAATGCCCAGTTAATCACGTTGCCCATAACATATATGTCGCAGGGAAATGAGGAAACCAGGGATTTCACGAAATCACTAGGGATATGACGAAATCCCATTTGTACTAGAAAAGAAATGCTTATATTTTTGTTTGTAGATTAAAAAACCCAAGCATTCCAACTTCTATAGGTTAGGTTAGCTTAGAACTGTGACCATAATGTCTTTACCTATAATACTTGTGTGTCATAAAACAGGGTAATATAATTGTTTAAATATCCTATTTTTTCTTCCTATAAAGTAATATGTCCTAAAATAAAATATTAAGGCAAAAGTCAGAAACAGTTGGTTAGGTTAGGTGAGTACGGTGACAAAAGGACGCTAGAATATAGTACTCATAATAATTAAGGTAATAATTAGTTGGTTATACCGTATACTTTGACTAACTTTGATCAGCTGTTATAAATAATATCTAGATGAAGTGATAAATTTATCACATTGTCTAGTCAATTTGGATATTATTTATAATGACCAGTCCTTATGTATAGTATCTATTTAATTACTTTGGCTGTAACATCTATACTAATAATATAAAGAGGTAAAGTTTGTGTGTTTGTGACGTTGTAGGGGGTAGGGGAGGTGGGCCTAAAACGGGTACCCCGTCTAAAGCGGGTACGCTTTTTAATTTGCGCGCCGTAAGTAAAGTTTCAAATCTGTTAGTGCAGTGTTGTGTCTCGAGCATCAACCAATCACATGCAGTCGGCTCGCTACAGTGGTACAAGCCCATTTAAGACAATATAAAATAATGTTTTTTTTCTATTTCCACTAAAAAATATTGGTTTGGAATAGTTGTGTTCACTTAAAAATTATGTAAGTACCTATAATATTTTTTCAAAAGTTTTACCGTATGCTTTTGCTAGTGTTGTGCTATTCTACGGAAACTTGTGGCTGCATTTGTTTAAATTTTAAGGTTAAGAAGTATAAAAACTAAAACGAGCTCTTGGGCAGAACGGCTACGGGTAAATAGGGTACCTGTTTTGCTTTGCCTTTAGTAGAGGTTCCTATTATCGTGACAGCTGTCAGGAATAACTTTTATTTTGACGAGATTAGAGATTGATGAGATGAGACGGTTATTTATTTTTACTGAGACGTTAAAGTTGATTTATGATGAATGATAATATTAATAGTATAAATATAGAATTAGGTAATTTACTAAAATCTCATTGTATTGTCCATTAATCTCGATAATTACGCTATACCCGTTTTGCCCATACGCCGTACCCGTTTTAGGCACCCCACAGGGCAAAACGAGTAGATAAAAGGGTTTTTTTTGTTTTATGTTTTTGTTGAAATTATAAAGATAATGTTTATGTTTGTTATTATTTTAGGTTCTTTATTAATAACATATTTAAAAAGTTAAAACAGAAGTTTAAAATATTTTTTCTAAGACATTTTTATTGTACTTCTTCCTTAGCGTACCCATTTTAGGCCCACCTCCCCTAATCTCTGGATCTACAGAACCGAGTTTAAACATTCTTTCTGTAATGAATACCTAGTTCATTTATCGAGTGGCATAGGCTATATAGTATCACGCTGTATCTAATATTAGTGGAGCAGTAATGAAATATGTTTAAAAAATGACGCGTCTTTTTCGCCGCCTATCGAAGTGGGCACGGGTCAGCTATATAAATATATTTATAGTATTAACATTTTTAGAAATAATTGGTAAAATTAAAAAAAAAGCTTTTCAATATAGGATCCTGCCGTTTGGCAAAATACGTTTGGTTAAATTTTACTTTAAAAACATTTATTATCGTAGTTATTTACATATTTGAAAGCTGAACTCACCGAGAAGTACGTAGAGGATCTTCCAACATACTGCTTATTCAATTGCATTACGCATTTAAAAAGCAAATAATAATAAACACACTTACCGTATATCATTATTTGCATTTTGATTGCGTTACCAATCTAATTTGTATTATTAAACAGGGAGTTCAACTATCAAGAGGAATGTTAAACTAGTAGGAACGACAGTCTCTCTCTTCAACTAGAGGGAATCTAATGAACAAAGTAAAATATTTGGCAAAATTAGTCTTGGATAATAATAATATCATCTTGCTAATTTATTAAAAATTTGCTTTCGATTTTTTAACACAAAATGAGAGCATAATTAGTACCTATAGGTAAGTTGTTTGTTAATGACTCTTAATAAGTCATTCTTAAGTAGTAAAAAAATTGTCTGGAACAACATGAAACTGTTATTCGAAGTCTTTTAACAAAACAGTCCTCTAAAAATTAACTAAAAGTCAATCAATCACTCAATCAGTTTTGTCAAATTAAAATAATATTTTAATACCGTGATAATAATTTTGTCAAAACTGACAAAATTATTTGTGATACAAATGGTTATTTCTAAGAATCAAAATGTCTCTCGTCTTCATACCGCGCCGCTGTGCGACAAGTTGCAACGCGTTTAACGACATGCTGTTCGTCGAATAAACCGGTTAATTTAGGTTTACGTTCATAAGAAAAGTTCGGAGGAAAACCGAAATAAACCGGTATTAAGCGGTATTTTTCAAACCGGTTCCGAGCCTTGATGTAAATACTGTAACATTTAAAAAGTGAAATAATTTATCGATTTAACCTGCCGAATTAGAAAATTTCCAAATATAAAGTCTAACAGTAGAGACAATGAACAATTGAATATTAAGTCACCGACGCGATGTGATATCTTTTCCTTTCTTTTAGACTTTACGTATATGTGCTCAAATCAAATCACTAACTAATATCATATCAAATCTCAGTACCGATTACTCAATCAACATTTTAAATATTAGCCAGATAGTTTACATTAATTAGCTTATTGTTCATCGCGTCTCGGGCAACAGAGCAAAACGTGGTTGGTGATGGGCCTCTCACTTGATGAATTTTGTATTTATTTTTATTTGTGTACAAAATGTTTGTAAAAATATGGATTTTGTCCGAAATAAAGATTTATTTAATTTAATTTATTGCACTCTTATGTATTCAAATCGACAAATAGTTGAACGATTTAGCTTAACAAGTTTTTTTTTATATTTACATGTCTAATGCCAGTCTTTAGTTCTGATGAAGATATAAACTATTTATTGCCTTGAAGTGGTAGACTAGATAGCGGCCTAAGCCTGATGTTAAGTGCGTCAGCAATGGTAGAGCACATACACATAAGCCCACGCCTTTTTTCCTTGAGGGGTAGTTCGGTTCAGAGTTTACACGTGGAAGAGGAAAGACCGCAGTAAGAACAAAATCCAATAAGTGTGTGTTGCGGTGGTAGAAAAGCGACATGGTACCATTTCAAACATTAAAAAACCGCAAAGAGTGTCAATGTCCCTTTGCTGTCACGAAGTCTGACGACACTTCGTCCATGAGATCTAGATCATCGATGATACGCGTCTTTGTAGAAAGTCAAGTAGTTCGAGCTGGTACTTGAAAACGCTTTCCTAGATAATAAACAAACAATGAGGGTGTTATCTATAGAGTATAGTGTTATCAGCTTGGAGGAGTTCAATCAGAAGTGTGAAAATGTAATAATGGGTAAAGGAGCTATTTACCGAGGAGCTATTTACCGGAGTCCGTAGGTAAAGAGGTAATGGTAAGTACCTAGGTATTCTCTGAACCTGGTAATTACATAGGAGGAGCTTACCATCAAGCGAGCGAGTTGTTCATGTCGCCACATACAGTCGCTGGCTATATAAAACAGATTATTATTATCTTTTGTAAGGTAAGCACTTAATAAAAACACAGAATGGTTTATTAAAAATTCTTTTATTTTCGATTATTTATCTTGTAAATCGTTTTTCATTATATTGTCGTAATAAGCGTTTTTATAAATTACACATAATCAATTAGGTAATCATACAGAATGAAGTAATTTACAAAACAAATGTCGGTTAAAATTTACTGCAACACATAGTTAAGATTGCATAGCTTATGGCCGAATACTCAAACGTCTGCTAAAGTAAAGCGGCGCTTAAACTAGAAATTCTCATACAAATGTCGTTTAAGCGCCGCTTTACTTTAACAGACGTTTGAGTAGTCGGCCGTTAGCCTAGTTATTAAAAAAGGGGTATAAGAAACGTCGCAAAGATCGATCTGCCAATTTCGGAACTGTACTAAGGCGCAGTAAGGTATATATTACTTTTTACAAAAAATTAAAGAGTTAGGAGTACCAAAAAATATTCGTAAAAAGTTAAGACGATTTAATAATCATCATCATGAGCCCGTGAATGTTCCACTGCAGGGACTCACCTCTTCCATAGAGTAAAACTAAGCATACTAACACCACGCTAGTCAAGCGGCTTGGCACATAGTTTTATGACATGTATTCTTATTTTCTTTTTAGAAATAAAATGCGAATACTCTTCCTTTATCAGCTTGTGATGTACTTAAACCCATGGGTTTAGAAGGGGTGATGTATGTTTACTCTGTCACCACATAAAGACGAAGAAATAGATGGGCTGCCACATAGGACATAGATATAAAAGTATGTAGAAAACAATTTCGCGAGGATAAAAACATTTTTATACCATGTCCAGCATAGACCTGTCATAGCTGAGATAGAAAACAATTTTAATTGACGACACTTGGATGTGGATAAAAAATATTAGTAACAGTCTTAGAGCTATTCTATAATATGTTTAACTATTTGTTCAGTAGTATAGTACGAACTCTGCTTACAATAATTTGAGACTAGATGGCGTTGTATGAATATGTCAGGCAGTTATACTTATATTATTTTTACTTGAGAATTTGACTGGACGCCATGACGAGAGGTTGAGCTGTCATTTTATATATTTTACAAATTGATTTTTCGAAGATTTTGTGATGCAGAAAAGATGCGGTTTTGTTTTGCAAGTTCATCGTCAGTAAATAAATATGTTTAAATATGCAAGTGATTGGTGAATAGCTGGTGGCGGCGTCGCGTCGTCGTGATCAAGCTGTTCCTGTCTCCATCATACGCGTTCCGGTGAAGTTCTCCTGGACGGCAATGAAAAGAGAAGCATCGTCTTTTTAATGTTGTTTTTTTTTGTATGTGTAAACTTATACTCTTACTTACTGAATGTAATGTATTTCACTTGACACTGGCAAAATATGTAACTATGTTCATGACGCCATAATAAATAAAAATAATAATATTTTATACTTTTACACTATAAATGCAATTGAGTACCTAAGTGTGATCAAATTAAAATTACTATTAAGGGCATTGCATTGCTCAATGACCTTGAAGATCTGAGGTTTGTTACAGTTTTTATAGAAAAAGCGCCATCTACTAACAGAGATTAATACTAGGATATAATCAACTAATGATTATTCAAATCACAGACGCGACACAAATTTATCATTGTTTTGACCTAACTTATTTATTCTCTCGGAGACGCCAATTTTATACATACGTATTTTACTGGAAATAACGTTCACCGCGCTCAGAGCAATAACGAATTTATTATTATTACTGTTGCTACTAGACTATGTCTTCTGAAGGTCTGATGATGGCCAGGTAAGTACACAATGGTTCTCAGCGATGGTAACAGCTAGAAGTACTCTGTTTTCATAATTTGCCTATTTGATTAATGATGCTACTACACTATGTCTTCTGAAGGTCTGATGATGACCAGGTAAGTACACAACGGTTCTCAGCGATGGTAATAGGTAGAAGTACTCTGTTTTCATAATTTGCCTATTTGATTAATGATGCTACTACACTATGTCTTCTGAAGGTCTGATGATGACCAGGTAAGTACACAACGGTTCTCAGCGATGGTAACAGCTACAAGTACTCAGTTTTCATAATTTGCCTATTTGATTAATGATGCTACTACACTATGTCTTCTGAAGGTCTGATGATGACCAGGTAAGTACACAACGGTTCTCAGCGATGGTAACAGCTAGAAGTACTCTGTTTTCATAATTTGCCTATTTGATTAATGATGCTACTACACTATGTCTTCTGAAGGTCTGATGATGACCAGGTAAGTACACAACGGTTCTCAGCGATGGTAACAGCTACAAGTACTCAGTTTTCATAATTTGCCTATTTGATTAATGATGCTACTACACTATGTCTTCTGAAGGTCTGATGATGACCAGGTAAGTACACAACGGTTCTCAGCGATGGTAACAGCTAGAAGTACTCTGTTTTCATAATTTGCCTATTTGATTAATGATGCTACTACACTATGTCTTCTGAAGGTCTAATGATGACCAGGTAAGTACACAACGGTTCTCAGCGATGGTAACAGCTAGAAATACTCTGTTTTCATAATTTGCCTATTTGATTAATGATGCTACTACACTATGTCTTCTGAAGGTCTGATGATGACCAGGTAAGTACACAACGGTTCTCAGCGATGGTAACAGCTAGAAGTACTCAGTTTTCATAATTTGCCTGTTTGATTAATGATGCTACTACACTATGTCTTCTGAAGGTCTGATGATGACCAGGTAAGTACACAACGGTTCTCAGCGATGGTAACAGCTAGAAATACTCTGTTTTCATAATTTGCCTATTTGATTAATGATTCTACTACACTATGTGTACAAAGGTTGAATTGAAATCAATAATTTTCAGCGATGGAAACAGAAAAAAATTGAAACTAACTGTAAAATGTTATTTTGTAAAATAGGAAAAATGGTTATTAAGAAAACAGCTTTAGTAAGTTTTATATTTTATTTTAATCAAAGAAGATAAGACCTAATCTTAGCATTCCATAGATTCTCCGTGCGGGTGCCGGGTCCATCGCGTGATAGAGGAAGGAACACTTGCATAACAGCGTCTGGGACTTACGACCCAGATGTAGGTTTAAGGAGGCCCCTATTACTCTTCTTCCCGATATATTTTTTGTTTCTTCCTGGGAATGCCCCACTTCTACAGTCAAATTTGGTAGTATTTCTTCTTCAAGCTAGAACAAAAATTTTTATTTAATAAAATAGTCGATGTTACAAATTAATACAAGTATTAATCACAGTACATAACACATTTGTGGCGGTAATGTACTCTAAAACAAGTAGCAGGAGGATTATCAGATATATGGAAAAAGTTACGAGTTTGCTTTAGTAGCAATCATTACTCTATAATATGAAAAACAAATTAGCTTTCAGCTGTTTGTCTGTTTATGTATGCATTAATTTAAAAACTAGGCAGCAGACAGAATTCATAATAACTATGCATAATATAGATGTGATGCCGTAAATAAACACTTATTTGAGCTTACATAAAAAACAACAAAATAATCTTATATTTACCACATTTTGCTCAACTTCCATATCAGTTGGCATATCTGACGGTTCGCATGTGTCGTAAGATTTTGACAGCGGTTGATCTTCTTGATTTTGTAATTCAGAGCCTTGCTGCTTTCATATTTTCCTTAAAAAAAAAAATTCCTGTTTTAATTGGTACTTGTAATTTTGTCGATATCAAAACATTTGAGTAAAAAAAAGATACTTAAATAAATGTCTCAAAGTCAACTAGGTCAAGACCTAATGAGTAACAACTTGCTGTTTTACGTAGGTACTGCCATCATGACTGAAGTCTACCTACCTTCGTAGTCCACCATAAGTCAGTCCCTCACAGTCACCTAGGTCTCCCTGAGCTCTTTTAAACGAGTACCAACTTGCTGGTTTACCATCATGACTGAAGTCTACCTACCTTCGGAGTCCACCATAAGTCAGTCCCTCACAGTCACCTAGGTCTCCCTGAGCTCTTTTAAACGAGTACCAACTTGCTGGTTTACGTAGGTACTGCCATCATGACTGAAGTCCACCTACCTTCGTAGTCCACCATAACTCAGTCCCTCACAGTCACCTAGGTCTCCCTGAGCTCTTTTAAACGAGTACCAACTTGCTGGTTTACCATCATGACTGAAATCTAAGTACCTTCGGAGTCCACCATAAGTCAGTCCCTCACAGTCACCTAGGTCTCCCTGAGCTCTTTTAAACGAGTACCAACTTGCTGGTTTACGTAGGTACTGCCATCATGACTGAAGTCTACCTACCTTCGGAGTCCACCATAAGTCAGTCCCTCACAGTCACCTAGGTCTCCCTGAGCTCTTTTAAACGAGTACCAACTTGCTGGTTTACCATCATGACTGAAGTCTACCTACCTTCGGAGTCTACCATAAGTCAGTCCCTCACAGTCACCTAGGTCTCCCTGAGCTCTTTTAAACGAGTACCAACTCGCTGGTTTACGTAGGTACTGCAATCATGACTGAAGTCTACCTACCTTCGGAGTCCACCATAAGTCAGTCCCTCACAGTCACCTAGGTCTCCCCGAGCTCTTTTAAACGAGTACCAACTTGCTGGTTTACGTAGGTAGTGCCATCATGACTGAAGTCTACCTACCTTCGGAGTCCACCATAAGTCAGTCCCTCACAGTCACCTAGGTCTCCCTGAGCTCTTTTAAACGAGTACCAACTTGCTGGTTTACGTAGGTACTGCCATCATGACTGAAGTCTACCTACCTTCGGAGTCCACCATAAGTCAGTCCCTCACAGTCACCTTGGTCTCCCTGAGCTCTTTTAAACGAGTACCAACTTGCTGGTTTACGTAGGTACTGCCATCATGACTGAAGTCTACCTACCTTCGTAGTCCACCATAAGTCAGTCCCTCACAGTCACCTAGGTCTCCCTGAGCTCTTTTAAACGAGTACCAACTTGCTGGTTTACCATCATGACTGAAGTCTACCTACCTTCGGAGTCCACCATAAGTTAGTCCCTCACAGTCACCTAGGTCTCCCTGAGCTCTTTTAAACGAGTACCAACTTGCTGGTTTACGTAGGTACTGCCATCATGACTGAAGTCTACCTACCTTCGTAGTCCACCATAAGTCAGTCCCTCACAGTCACCTAGGTCTCCCTGAGCTCTTTTAAACGAGTACCAACTTGCTGGTTTACCATCATGACTGAAGTCTACCTACCTTCGGAGGCTACCAGAAGTCAGTCCCTCACAGTCACCTAGGTCTCCCTGAGCTCTTTTAAACGAGTACCAACTTGCTGGTTTACGTAGGTACTGCAATCATGACTGAAGTCTACCTACCTTCGGAGTCCACCATAAGTCAGTCCCTCACAGTCACCTAGGTCTCCCTGAGCTCTTTTAAACGAGTACCAACTTGCTGGTTTACGTAGGTACTGCAATCATGACTGAAGTCTACCTACCTTCGGAGTCCACCATAAGTCAGTCCCTCACAGTCACCTAGGTCTCCCTGAGCTCTTTTAAACGAGTACCAACTTGCTGGTTTACGTAGGTACTGCCATCATGACTGAAGTCTACCTACCTTCGGAGTCCACCATAAGTCAGTCCCTCACAGTCACCTAGGTCTCCCTGAGCTCTTTTAAACGAGTACCAACTTGCTGGTTTACGTAGGTAGTGCCATCATGACTGAAGTCTACCTACCTTCGTAGTCCACCATAAGTCAGTCCCTCACAGTCACCTAGGTCTCCCTGAGCTCTTTTAAACGAATACCAACTTGCTGGTTTACGTAGGTACTGCCATCATGACTGAAGTCTACCTACCTTCGGAGTCCACCATAAGTCAGTCCCTCACAGTCACCTAGGTCTCCCCGAGCTCTTTTAAACGAGTACCAACTTGCTGGTTTACGTAGGTAGTGCCATCATGACTGAAGTCTACCTACCTTCGGAGTCCACCATAAGTCAGTCCCTCACAGTCACCTAGGTCTCCCTGAGCTCTTTTAAACGAGTACCAACTTGCTGGTTTACGTAGGTACTGCCATCATGACTGAAGTCTACCTACCTTCGGAGTCCACCATAAGTCAGTCCCTCACAGTCACCTTGGTCTCCCTGAGCTCTTTTAAACGAGTACCAACTTGCTGGTTTACGTAGGTACTGCCATCATGACTGAAGTCTACCTACCTTCGTAGTCCACCATAAGTCAGTCCCTCACAGTCACCTAGGTCTCCCTGAGCTCTTTTAAACGAGTACCAACTTGCTGGTTTACCATCATGACTGAAATCTACGTACCTTCGGAGTCCACCATAAGTCAGTCCCTCACAGTCACCTAGGTCTCCCTAAGCTCTTTTAAACGAGTACCAACTTGCTGGTTTACGTAGGTACTGCCATCATGACTGAAGTCTACCTACCTTCGGAGTCCACCATTAGTCAGTCCCTCACAGTCACCTAGGTCTCCCTGAGCTCTTTTAAACGAGTACCAACTTGCTGGTTTACGTAGGTACTGCCATCATGGCTGAAGTCTACCTACCTTCGGAGTTCACCGAAAGCCTAGGTACTATCAAGGTACTCAAAATATAAGTTTAAACGAAGCAATGCCGATGTTCTAAAAATGAATCTAAACATCGTACAAATAAAAACGTGTCTAACTAAAGCATACAAAGGTATAAAATAATAAATATGTCGCCAGGTGGCTATCTGTATCAGTTTCAGACTTCTTCAAGTAGGTAAAGGCTCGAGGTATTTTGGAAATAAATAGGTTTTGTAGAACGTAAACTTATATTCACAAATTCTAAGCAAATACAACTTTCTAATAATTTTAATGGTAAAGTGGACGCCAGCAGTCCGTCTAAAATCCAGGATCGACCACCAGCCTCACGGGCTCGATGGTTTCTTCCCGTTTTCATGACGTTCTGCTAGAATGACGACTCCTTGTCATTCTCGTCCGAACATTTTGAATGTTTGTTTCATAATTTAATACGAACGTTAAAACCTCCTTTAACGTTATCCAATAAAAAGGTTAGTTTGTTTCACGGCGCCAGGGATGCGCCTTCACGGCCGGACTGACAATCGACCGTCCTCGGGCGTATACATTCCTGCAACAATGACAATACAATACCATTACTCAAGGCATCAGGCTCGTCCAACCTGACACGAGTCAATGCTTCTTACTTTCCAGCCAACATCTCTACAATTCAGCATCAATAAGTGAACTGAACCCATACATCACACACAACGCATACGACCCAACCAGGCAACCCTGCTGAACTAGCTACAAGTCAGGGTCTACATTTCTTCCCTGGGTGTTGCGTCCCTACTGCTAGCCACTAGCAGCCCAGGACCCACAACCACCCAGCACAGACCTTACCTGGGTGTTGCGTCCCCTTAACCAACCCAAACAAGTGTGGTCTGGGTGGCACATCGCCGTCTACCAATAAACTAGAAGTGTCAGTATAGTTAACACTTTTTCTACAAATAGTCTCAAAATAATACTGTCCTTTTATGTTCCTCTTTACTCTTCCTCAGAGAGCCCTCGAAAATACATTTCGACTTCACCAGGAATAAGATATTTTGTTGACAGCTACACATCAAGTGCTCCACCGTTTCGTCTTCTTGACCACACGCTCTCCCTGTGAACATACAGTCAGATATAAGACTGCGGCTTAGGTTCAACAGTTTTTTTTTTGTTTTGGTTTTCTTTTTGTGCTTTGGCAGTATTTACTTGGCTCTTCCTAAAGGCTATAATATTGACTCGCCTTCACATGACCGTCCTGACATTCACACGTCCTCGTGTGATCTACCTCAAGGAGTTATTTTCAACGACAGTCGAACCACAAAAACTATATTCTTATTTAGTTACTATTACTTGCAAAACAAGCATCACTCAGCCGACAAGCACTCTACCCACACCCTCACAGTGCCCTATCCAACAACACAGGACTCAGGCAACTCTTATGGTGCCTGATCCAACAACACAGGACTCAGGCCACCCTCACGGTGCCTGATCCAACAACACAGGACTCGGAACAACGTTGAGTGTGGGTTACCGTCCTTATCAGATAGCGGACAGCTTAATACTCCATCACGAGTTTACTCAATAAAATACTGCAAAGCATATGCTGTTCGACACGCGTGATGAAATAACTCCTATTAACCTTGAACTAACTTGACTTTAAACGGACCTTTGTATATTCATGGTACTAATTTAATGTAACAGCGTAGTTTAGCAGTGGGACATAATCATTAATAGCATAAGGCTCAAACCTAGCGCTATCTAGTACAGTCGACCATCTACGACCGATAGAATTCCCACTAAAGTTCTTTCTATAAAGTTACTTAAATAACTTTAACTTGTTCATAACCATTACCAATTAATTTCCATTGAAACAACCGTCATAGGGTTAAAGCCTATGGAATAATTCTTATTATACACAGTACTACGTTAGTGTACTGATAACATTATTGGTTATACTTTCAAACTGTGAGCACTTTGCTCTAAATATTATAAAAAAGGAACATTCTCACCAAAGGGTCATCATTCGATTTCAAATAACATTCATAAGCGTTAGAACATTATTATTTTCTTGCACCAACAATATCTGCATTTTTCCATAATCATTACCACACCTTATGTGGTGTCTTCGTACACCATAGGTGTTTCCTATCCGATTTATCACCATCAATTGGAGAATCTTAACTTGTTTTGATTTTTAACACTCCATATTCTCTAGTATCGATATCCATTTTCCTTGTCGTGTCAAACACAGACATTACTGTATTGCTGAAATCAAAAACACTTTAAACATGGCACAAAGCCGCCATGAGTCGCGCGGCATGATCACATTCTTTATTGCCGCAGTAGTAATCCATCTAATTTGTCAGAATTTTCCCGTCGGCAAAGATGGCGTCTTCATAGTACAAATATTCGTCATAAAATTCTTATTTTGTCGCTCAAGCGGCAGTTGCCATTTTTCATAGGTATTACCACGATTTCAAACACGTGGTGTGGTGTCTCGGATCCCACTTCTGATGTCGCCAGGTGGCTATCTGTATCAGTTTCAGACTTCTTCAAGTAGGTAAAGGCTCGAGGTATTTTGGAAATAAATAGGTTTTGTAGAACGTAAACTTATATTCACAAATTCTAAGCAAATACAACTTTCTAATAATTTTAATGGTAAAGTGGACGCCAGCAGTCCGTCTAAAATCCAGGATCGACCACCAGCCTCACGGGCTCGATGGTTTCTTCCCGTTTTCATGACGTTCTGCTAGAATGACGACTCCTTGTCATTCTCGTCCGAACATTTTGAATGTTTGTTTCATAATTTAATACGAACGTTAAAACCTCCTTTAACGTTATCCAATAAAAAGGTTAGTTTGTTTCACGGCGCCAGGGATGCGCCTTCAAATATAAATGTATAATATTTTTAGCTTGTAGGTACTTACCAATAATTTTGAAGAGCTCGGCCACGCTTCACATTACGTTTATTTTTATATTTAGGCATAGTCTATGAGTGATTAAAAAACAAAATTTAATTAAAAACTAGGATATATTACACTTATGAACTTAATTACAAGTAGTATTATTAAAAACAATTGTGTACTTTTTATTTACAATATTTTTTCATTCAAAGTTGGTCGGTTTAAAGTTTTATTCGGTAAGAAAATACGGTCGTACAGTCCACCCGTAACAAGAGTCGTAACGACACGGAATGTGCGACTCCCGAGCAATCGTCACGGCGGTAGCGGGGGTGCAGGCGCGGGGATTTTATGAAAATCTAGTTTTTATCAATTATTTTAAATATATCGAATAATTAAGATAAAGTAATCAATACAGATTATTAGTTAGAATATAGCACATTTTTTGTATAAATTTCGAATAAAATCAATCATCCGTTTAATAGACAATTTGATATTTAGTTATTATAATACCAGATTTCGTGATTTTTTTTTTGAAGTTTTTAAGAAATAATTAGCGTTTTTAATCAATACAAAGTTTTTTCGGTAGTATCTAGTTTATTCATGTTTTTTGTGAAGTAAACGTATGTAAGGATTCGTCAACAAACTTCTCCAAACCGAGCGTGTTTTTGGGGTTTGAGCAATTCAATGCCCTTAAATCGACTAGTGATGCGTGATAAAGATATATTTAAAGAAACGAAAAAAATATAATTGTGGGATGTTATAATGATAATGCAGAACTAAAAATAAAATAAGGACTCGAAACCATCTACCTACCTATTCTGGTAAACAATCAAGAATCATCAATATTTTTGAACAATATAAGCAACCGCGATTATCATATCGGTATAGCGCAACACTAGACTAAACTAGTGCAGAGTATGCGCGAACTAAGTAGGTCGGCGTGAACATACGCATGTACAGGAACACTGAAAACACCCGCTACCCCCCCCCCCCCCCCCGTCAGTTCCGAAAAGACAACTTTAAGCAGGCCTACTTAGATGACGCGTACCGTACTATACTATACAAGCAGTTTACATAAAAGCATTATTCTTCACATGAAATTATAAAATAAACCCGTCTCTACTTATTTGGACGATTTCTAAGATATTTATACATTTAGTACTTATTGATATATTTGTCATATAGTTTTAATCTCTATGAAGATATTTGATATCTTTAACATATATACATTTAATAGTCTTATATAAAAGTTAATCAACAACAATATAAGGACAGGAATATCACTGACTGACAATACAATTATCATATTTAAAAAAAAAAACACTTAAATTTATGGGTTAACAAGGGTGTTTTAAATTACCCTGCAAGAATGACTCCTTAACCTGATGGTATAAAAATGAGTAGAGGACATTGATAATTACATCGCAATAATATTGTCACAAATAGCCTCTCTTGAAAGACACTTACTAGCTGATTTTAAAAATATAACCTGATTATTTAAAATAATATTAGAACTTCTATCTAATGTCAAGTGAATCAGCCTTAATACACCCGTACTTTGTATATGTCTTAAATAACTGTACTGTAAATCGGTAAACTATAACTATACAATAACAACATTATTTTGTGTGAGGAACACTAGCTGTAGGCACTTCAATATTACTACCAAAGTCTAGTAGTTTTTTATTTGTTCCAAACTCTCTCTTTTGCTGTTATTAAAAAATGTGAAATCTTAAAGTAGGTTAGGTATGGCTTGGCCAATTTTCATTAATCAGTCATTTTATAAAGGTATTTGTCATTTTAATTCTGATATAAACTTATTTAATCCTCATCATAAAAATGTAATCATAGTCATAATCAAATTACGATTTTATCTGCCTTGTGACATAACTTCTAAGTGACATGTGTCAAAATAATGACTGACTTACGCCGTCATTCAACATTTTGACAGATAAATGTCACTTTGACACGAGTTACAAAATTTAAAAATTAGTTTTTACTTATTCTAAACTTGCTGATTTATGTGATAAGTAAATGAATAATGATAACATAAACTAATTAAAACCATACAATATAAACGTTTCTTTGGCATTATCTGTCTTAATGCGAAAGGATAAAAGCTACAAAGTAGTATGTAAATACATTTTATTGTACGGTCAGGGAAATTAATTGTTTAGCAGTTTGTCTACCTACGTAATTTAGTCGTATTATGTGCCTACCGAAATAATCATAACGAATTTGAAAGATATTACACCTCAAAATAGACATAAGACGACAACCTGACCGATTTCAAAATTATGCAAACTGTTAAACAATTAATTTCTTTGAGCGTACTTAAAGTCTCCGTTTCTACGAATTGATTATTTTCTCGAAATTGGGCTCCAACTCTCTCACTCTGTCAAGGATTATATCCGCTAAATTTAAATTCGGATCCGTATCTGAAAATGGTTTAAATTACATATTATTGAAAAGGTTATAATACAGAGCAATTAGAGAATGAACTAAGTACACTAGAACACGTTTTTATTTTCAAGTAGTTTAACAAACAGAAAATAATTTTAAATAATAAAATAAAATAATTATCCGTGTGGTGACGGAGTAAGAATACAATATGTCACCACCCTATCTCATTCCATGGGTGTCGTAAAAACCGATTAAGGTACTATCCGTGAATATTATCTTTACGAAATAAAAAGAAGGAAAACTTGAAATTAAACCCTATATCAATCCGTCTGGCCAGCGTGGTATTAGTAGGCCAAGTATCCCTCCATTACGGGAGGAGGCCCGTCCCTGCAGTGGGACATTAATGGGCTGGTATGATGAATAAAATAATAAGACCCTTACCGTCAAAACAGATGAGTTCACATTTGTCCTTAAGCTCCGGACTCTTTGGTAGACAAGTGCGTAACATATTGGTGAAGTCCGATAGTATATCCTCTACGTTTACATCTGCTAACTCTGAAATATACATTGTTTTATTTGTTAAATAAAATAATATTATCTTACTAAACTAACACCTACATCTATTTTGGACCGTAACCGATGAAGACATCTCGCTCGGTTGAGGGATGTTTTGTACCCACGATCCTCAGTAATGAGGGACCGATTAAAGAGAGAGAAACTAACATCTACGTAACTGTCTCGGTGTATTGTTTGCAGTAGCAGCTGCAATGCACGAGGTTGCGGATTCGAATTTATAAAAGAAAATTCTTTGTGTGTTCTTCAAATTATTGTCCATAGTTTAGATGCACTTTGTGTCATTTAAATTGATGTTTATAAAGTCCCCCGCGACTCGCGAGACAGGCATTCTTAGTGCGGTAGTTGTTTAAGACAAAAGAAAATATCTATACTTTTATAAATGAAGGTACAGTAGCGGTAAGTAAGCCACCGTAAGTAAGGTAAGTCATTATCTGTGTGGTGACGGAGTAAGAATACAACATGTCACCACCCCATCTCATACCAAGGGTGTCGTAAAAACCGACTAATGAATTAACCGTAACTACTATCTTTACGAAATAAAAAGAAGGAAAACTTGAAATTAAACCCTATACCAATCCGTCTGGCCAGCGCGGTATTAGTAGGCCAAGTATCCCTCCGTCACGGGAGGAGGCCCGTCCCTGCAGTGGGACATTAGTGGGTCGTGTGTCAGTAAGTATTTCACCTTGGTACAGCGTCCTGTTCTTCATGACGCGGTACAGCGTGTGCAGCGGCGTGGCGCACTCGGCCGCGACGTGTACCGGGCGAGCCCCCGGCCGCAGCACCTTGTACGCGGAGTTCTTGTACTTGCGCCCCTTCACGCCCGCCACGTCCTTCACCACTTGCTCGAACGACTGCAACGTATCAGAGGTCACGTCTGTGCCCATCTGGAACAGTTACACTCTCGACTTGCCAAGTGTTCTAATCTCGAGCAAATCAGTTCTATGTGTGATCCACAAATAACTATTCTGAGATGTTATTCTGGCCGTTACATTGATGTTTGCAAAGTCGGAGCGCATGCGGAAGTTGTGAAAAAGAAAAAAAATACTTGAAATTGTTGCTAACTGCTGCGAAGATATCAGTTTTGGATGTAAATCACGAAGAAGGAGTGTTTTGATAGTTCCTGTACATGCAAGTGCAAACTTATCAAAGTTTTAAAATAATCGTGTACATCATAATGACGGGTGTACCGCAAAAACCCGTGCTTCCATACACATGAAAGTACAGTTCTAGTAGTGTGAGGAATGTGTGTAAAATATAAAGTATTGTGCTTTTACAAATCTTGAATTATTTCAAAAAGTTACTGAGTCGTCAACCTGGGTGCAAAATGACGGGTGTATTTTCAATCTGGCGAAACTACTTACTATCTAAGTATCAGAGCATTACCATAGCCCAGTTCCGGCAATTTTTTCGAACGTACCAAAAGTAGAATCAGGTAGGTCAAAGGGTTTCATAGATATTTGTAAAACAAATATTCTTGAACGCCTACTATTGTTATAGTGGCAATCAGGACTAGAGGACCTGATTGCTAGTAGTGGTAATAAAAAGAGGATGAAAAACGAATAACTTAACAATAGATATTTCTATACCAACCTGACAAGCTTCGAGTCTCGCAATATCTTTCCTCTCACTCTTATCATTAAATTCCTTCAGATCACAGGGACAATGCATAGACTTCGGTAGAATAAGAAACAACTTCTTAACAGGAAATACAACGGTCTGTTTCGACTCATAAATCCTTATATTCTCAAGGAAGCCAACGAATTGAGCTCCATCTGATGGTAGGATATGAACCAGGTACCCTTCTATGAAACTACACGCCATGCCTGTGCCGTAAGTTACTTGGACACCTTGCTTCTTCTCCTGAAAAGTAAAGTTTAAGTTGCAATATCTTGGCTGAAGTTCTGACATCAGGTTTTTTAAATATTTATTTGATGATTATCATCATATCAGGCAAGAGGTGTTTAACGAAGAATTTTTGAAATATACAGGGTGGCTCATTCAAAGGGGTCAGTATGGGAAAGTCTTAAACTATAAGTCATACGATGTTTTGTTCTTAGGAACCATGACACCGATTTTGATAAAAAGAAAAACTGCATTCATACATTTGAAAAAGATACTGTACCCAGCCGGGAATCGAACCCGGTTGTTTTGCAAAAATAAACTTTTACTTTTTCTATTTAAATACCGATTCTGTAGGTCATAAGCAGTAAATGTCTCTCAGAAACATTATGCCTAAAATGAATAAAATGCATTGTTTTCACATACTTTAATTTATCATAGTAGGTGTTCAAAGTGGACACCGTTTTTTTTCAATACAATATTCAACACGTTTAGGTAACGATCATGTCATTGCATTTTGTATCTTTATGTGGTGAATTTGCGTTAAAATTGATTTTATGGCTGACCTAAATGGTCTTCAAAGTTATCATAGCTTGTTTTGTACACTTCATCCTTAAGATGATACATTGATAAAATGCACTATCTTTCATCAACTACTACAGGAATATGAAAAGACCTATTGATCTAGAATTTTAATATAGGTAAATTGATACCTTTAACTAGGTTTTTGTAATTACCAAAACGCGATAGCTTGATTTTGGCTCGATCATATTTATTTTTGAAAACACCTCTACAAAAACAGTTTTTTACATATTACACGGAAAGTACACTATCATTATGCTTAGGAATTACTCAAATACATTCGTAACATCAATATTAGTATTACTGTAGAATATCATTACATAACTACAACCAATAATTTTTAATGAATCAAATAAGATTTTAGCAATTTCTAAGCGCTCCGGATCGTTGCGGGCGCATCGCAATTTCAGACCTTATACCGATAAGTTAACGATCGATACAGAATGAGTACGGTCGACGATTCAGTCGGGCGATGGCCCTCTTCGACGCCGGACCTGTGCATGTCGACTCACCGTTCGTACTGAATTTTATCGCGTAATTTTATATCGTAGGTAAAATATATAGGTTAGGTTTAAAATATTTATACCTAAGTTTTTATT
Organism: Schrankia costaestrigalis; assembly: GCA_905475405.1. NCBI lineage: Eukaryota > Metazoa > Arthropoda > Insecta > Lepidoptera > Erebidae > Schrankia > Schrankia costaestrigalis. Next base: position 893,274 of record FR997843.1, on the reverse strand, counting down.
AATACTTTGTTCTCTTTTATCAGTAAATAATAGTACCTATTATTTTATAATAGTTATTTCGATAACATTGTATCGTAAAATATTTTTGTAGTTATGTCTTTTATAAAACTTAGGTAAAGTTCGCCATAACTCAACTAACTACCTAGTTACTGTTGACCCTTTTGATAATGCAAGCGTTTGTTTATATAAGCGATTTTAGACTATATGCTCAAGTGTTATAAGTTTTATAACCGTTTTCGTCAAGATCACGTAATTGAAACGTACTATAATATTACGTACCTATTTTATTTGCAAGCTTAGGTAGGTAGGTACTTACTGATAAGATCTAAATAATACTTTTTACTTTCGCGGGAACTTTTACAAACATGAAACAAACGAACACAAAGAACGTCCAGACTCAGGACAGTTGTTTGTGGATCACACAAAAAAATTATCTTACGTGAGATTTGAACTCTCATGCACTCCACCGCGGGAACGTTTACAAACATGAAACAAACGAACACAAAGAACGTCCAGACTCAGGACAGTTGTTTGTGGATCACACAAAAAAATTATCTTACGTGAGATTTGAACTCTCATGCAGTCCACTGCGGGAACGTTTACAAACATGAAACAAACGAACACAAAGAACGTCCAGACTCAGGACAGTTGTTTGTGGATCACACAAAAAATTTTATTACGTGAGATTTGAACTCTCACGCACTCCACCGCGGGAACGTTTACAAACATGAAACAAACGAACACAAAGAACGTCCAGACTCAGGACAGTTGTTTGTGGATCACACAAAAAAAATTCTTACGTGAGATTTGAACTCTCATGCAGTCCACTGCGGGAACGTTTACAAACATGAAACAAACGAACACAAAGAACGTCCAGACTCAGGACAGTTGTTTGTGGATCACACAAAAAATTTTCTTACGTGAGATTTGAACTCTCACGCACTCCACCGCGGGAACGTTTACAAACATGAAACAAACGAACATAAAGAACGTTCAGACTCAGGACTGTTGTTTGTGGATCACACAAAAAAACTGTCTGCCTTAGGCAGTGGCGGGCGCAGTAATCGGTAATCGTAAGTCAGCATGAAGAGTCCACCAAAAGAGCGAGACGAGACGAGAATTAAAATCACACCGAACTGTTTCCACCAAAAATTGACATCGCGACATGCGTGTTTCTTGTTAATGTATTTTGAACTCTACATGAGAAATAATACGGTTCATTTTTACACAAACAAAAAGTAGCAACAAACAACAATAGGCCTATCGCGAGAAGCGAGTGTTTTTGTTACAAAGTTAATATATACTCTATTTCCTAAGCAATACGGTTCATTTTTACATAAAGATTTCAAATTTTGCCTCGTCTCGCCCCTCAGGTGGAAAATCACCTAGAGTTCAAATCTCACGTAAGACAATTTTATTTGTGCGATCCACAAATTATTGTCCTGAGTCTGGATGTTCTTTGTGTCAGCTAAGTAAATGTTTGTAAATACCCCGCGACACAGGACAATACATAGTGGGGCTATTGTATTTTTTTTAAAGTTCTATTATTTTGCGTGAGATTCAAACCCGCGACCTCGTGCACTGCGACCGATACCCCGAGGCGGTCAAATTATTTTTGTGATCCCCAAATTATTGTTCTAAATCTGGATGTGTTTTGTGCCTTCATAATACCTTGCGCGGGTGTAAATTAAAAAAAAAATAGGGGCTACATGTATATACATAATAGACCGGTAGATAGTAGGTTTTTCTGTAACAGAATTTTCTGTAACCTACCGCGGACTGACGTCACAGTATAACCAGTAGTCAAACTGGGCCGAATATTTATTATAAATGCCTACGGGTGCGCGGTACGTAAACAATAGTAAACATGCGATCTACTTTGTGTTTCCATTTAGTTTTGTAATTGTAAATTAATACTTTTTATTTTTCTATTTTATATTTAAATAAATAACAAGTGTTCTGTAAAAAACGTGTTGTTTTATGATTGATACATTTAATTTAAAGAAACATGTATATGTTTGTATTTATATCCACCATGTTTGTGATATAAATAAAATACTAAATTATAATATTAAGAAGGTACTTAACAAGTCATTCGGTAAAGTAGGTACAGTACCGGGCCGTTTATATTGCATATCAACCTATAGAAAAATACAATCGGTCAATTTCGGCTTCGTAGAGCGTCAGAGAAAAAGTCGATGTGTAATATTTACGGCCGGGTACTGTGTTTATTATATTGGCCATGTTTGTTTGAAATTGAATTTATCGATAACCAAAACCAAACTTTAAACAGGTCTATTAGATCTATTTAACGTCAAAATAAAGGCATCGAGGTCACTTCACCAATCCATTCAAAAAATGACATCGATGTCATTGCTTAAATTTACCTAGATCAAAGTGAAAGACACGCATGGGGGATTACATAAAGGGGGGCTAAATTTTCATTATTATTGACCTAAGTACAACAAACCGTTTTCGTGATATACACAAAATACTATTATAATATTAAATACCTAAGTCATTTAGTAAGGTAGGTATTTATATCAGCCATGTTTGTTTGAAATTGACATATGAATAATATATTTAGTTTCAAATTATAACACACAGTCCGCTCGTTACTGCGGCACAGTAGCGACTGTTCCCTCAGCGATCGTGAGCGTGTAGGTATAAACTCACGTTTCGTCGTCCGTTTCTATGAAGTTGAAATACTGTATATATTTGTACTATGGCACAGAGCGATAACGTGTCCTTGAGGGCCGGCGGGACGACGACACGGCGCACACGGCGCGGCGGCGCGTGAGCGAGAGTATATCCGTCTCATTCGCGCGCCGAGGGGCGCGCCCCTCTGGCCACGGCCGAATTCAACTCGAAAATTTTCAAAGTAGCGTCTTAACGTAATCCCACAAGAAATAGTCTAGAGGCGTTAAATCGGGCGACCTCGAACGACGCACGGTGGCCACATCGAACATCTACTATTATAAATGTAAGAATGTAAAAACAATGCTTTTTATTATTTTTAAACATAATGTTTTGTAGAGTTATTTACTGCTTATGACCTACAGAACCGGTATTTAAATAAAAAAAGTATAAGTTTATTTTTGGAAAACAACCGGGTTCGATTCCCGGCTGGATACAGTATCTTTTTCAAATGTATGAATGCAGTTTTTCTTTTTATCAAAATCGGTGTCATGGTTCCTAAGAACAAAACATCGTATGACTTATAGTTTAAGACTTTCCCATACTGACCCCTTTGCATGAGCCACCCTGTATACCTGGTGCGACACTATCTCCTCCTTAATCTAAATCCAGGTCGTATTGTCGTCGTCCACCTTGTGAGGGGTTGTAGATTCTACGTCATATTTTATTAGTCCATCGTCACATAAATTGGGCATAATAATATGTTCGTTACATTGACTACTAAACTCTACAGTTTAGAAGTAGATAAGCTGGTACCGACATAATACTAAGATCTCTTAAAATGTAGGTATTGATAAAATGAAATGAATACTTACAATTTCAGGATATTTCACAATTAAATAAGCGATGTACAACAAACAAAAGTCTTCTTTAAATACAGTCTGTTCATTTATAAACAATAATGCTATAGCTGCTGCATACATTAAGACATGATTTCTATTAACTCTCCCAATTAGTTGGTCTACGTGTTTTTGTTGATTCTGTGTGATTGAGTATACCAGCTGGCTTATTAATTTAGTACCTTGCACTGTTAACATATATACTATAAAACGTGCTGAAAATAATAACTTAAGTTATTTATAATTATTCATTAAATCACGCTGACGATCTCGCGCTAACTTCCCAAGCAACAAACTTCATCGAAGTTGAGTCTAATCTCACCTCGGCTTTTAACAATCTGAGCCGTTACTGAGGCCAACTCGCTTATGCCTAATCCATCTAAAGCCTGATTTACACATCGACAAGTACAGAAGCGAGTTAAGTAGTAAGTTGTTGATTAAGTTGATTTAAATAGATCTCCATCCTATTTTTTGGCGAGCTATGGCTAACGCAGACCTGGACGGCATGGCAAAGTATTTTAATTTTACTAATAGAAATTCAACCGTACTAACTAAAATGATGCCGCGGCAATGAAAGGGATTTTTCGATGCCGCGGCATCATTTTAAAGCATATGCGCAATTTATGTCGTATTTCTGTAACAGTACGGTTGAATTTCCATTAGTAAAAATTAAAATACTTTGCCATGCCGTCCAGGTCTGCGTTAGCCATTAAAGTCCAACAAATCTAAAAGATACAGTTTGACAGTTCTGACAAATTGAATAATAGGGTTGAGGAAAAAAAATCGTTTACTATAATATCCAAACTTTAAGAGATCGATTACGATAATATCCGAATTTTAAGAAACTTTAAATTAATCTCCCTTTCCACTATATTTAACGACATTTGACAGATTGATGTTAGTGACGTTCAGTAGTATCTCGAATGTAATGCCATTCGATTGTAAGCGATTTCGCGATTTTTCAAATTACTTTGTTTTACACATTTGGATCCTTACATCAACTTACATTATCATTTTATTACTGTTTCTTTCTTTATCTATGTTAAGAGAATTAGCCTATAGCTTAAAATGATAAAATTATAGTTAGCTTAGGTATTATTTAAAATACATAATTTATCGTTTTTTTAACACATTCGCGGGTTATAGCTAATCTAAAATATCATATTACATTTTATAAACGTATTATGAAGAGTTCAGGTTTATTCATAGCATTTATTTCTACCGATTATTTATAATTTGTTTCATAATGGTGGTAATCGTTATGAGTGTCCATCACTAAGTAACCATGGTAACTGAAAAAAACATGGGTACGTCCATGAAATACAATATTATTTGTTTGAAAAATAAGCAGAAGTATTACGAAACTTCATGAACGTGAACTGTCAAAAAGCTAAACTTACGCTGGAAGGGGTATAGTAGTATTAGATCTAGTACTACTAGTGAATAATAAAATATTCTAAAAATTTATTTTATTTTAATTATGATTAATATTTACATAATTTTTTTTTAACAAAAATATAGAGATATAATAATATATTAGGATGATGATAAATGTGTACCTAGTTAGAATAAAGGGTTATTTTTTTACTTTTTAGTTTTTTTTTTTCTAAAACTTTAAAAATATTAAATTAATTTATTTAAAGGTATCTATGTAATAAGTGATTTATGCGATCGAACAGTAACGTGTCGATAATTGACAATTTAAAAGTAATATATTCGATTTTTCGTTATGTAAACGATTTTTTTGCATACAAATGTATCAGAAGAGTCGCAACACTACGAGCAGTGACCTAACTACGTGACTTTGCAATGAGGTCGAGAAATAGAACTATTAGAGATTATTTACTATGTAAATATGTGTTATTTCGCTTTGTTTGAAAATTTTCAATCAAATTTGTATATTAAGAATTGTACATTTTTAGATACAATAATAAAATCTTTCTAAATTTATGGTTTTACGAAAAAGGTTTTCGAAACTGAATAATGTACGCATGAACAAAGTTGTTTCAGTTTGAAAAATATGAAACGTCATACTGTATCTTTTAGATTTGTTGAGGTGTAAGTACGAAGTAGCCCCCTCTCTCGCGTCTCGCTAATCGAGTGCTCGATAATAGAGATCTATTTAAATCAACTTAATCAACAACTTACTACTTAACTGGCTACTGTACTTGTCGATGTGTAAATCGGGCTTAAGACTGATTCCTCTTGATAAATATCATATACCACTCCGTCTGTCCAGCAGAGTTTATATAGTTAATGAATTTAAAAAAAGAGTTGTTTACCGAGTATAGGAATTGCCATAAAATTAGAAATATAAATAAATACCTATTTAAAATAAACCACTTACCAATAGCGAAAGTCCATTGATGTTTATTTCTAAGGTCCAAACTGTGTGACCCTACAATTAAAAAAATAATCGCTATTACCGAGAAACATATTTTAGGCGACATCCTGCCTGCCTCAACAATGTTCTAGAACTGAGTGGGTTAATCTCGAATACGGCATTCAACATTTTAACTAAGTACATATTAATATGTAGGTACTTTGCCTATACAAAGTAAGTACATATATCCAGATATGCCACTTAACAAGTAAGCAAGTACAGAAGAACACAATATTAGTACTTCTAATTTATACCAACGATCGACATAGCCATGGTTTTGGCCTATGGCATAAGCACAACCAATGATCGACAGTCGCGTTGATTTTGGCCTTAGGTATGCTTATGCTCAAAAACATCATGTTGTGACTCATATCTATCATTTCTTGGAATCATAAAGAAACTACGGAAAAACGATAATGGCCTAATTGTTATTATACTTATGATACTTTATCAAATTTTATAGGTACGTTACGCGCTCTTTCATCATAATATCTTAGTTGATGCAATTCTAATTAAACGTTGGATAAGTTACGAGAACGGGCAGAGAGGGTTTTTGAAATAAAAGCTAATACTAGTGTATTCAGAGACGTTAAGAACGACACTGATTAAATTTTCTTTTAAAATTTTTTTGTGACTATTACCTATTTTAAAACTATTGGAAAGCGATGCTTCAAGGGTTCATACAATACATCTTGGGTTAGAGTTATTTATTATAGTTAGGTACTTCTTAAAACTATTGAAAGGCAATTGTCCAAATGCTAACATATGTTGGATTATGGCTTTTTTTTTAGATACTCTTACAACTATTGTGAGGCAAATCTTAAAGTGTTCGCACATGTAGGGGTATTGTGTACGTTGAGTTATGCCAACGTAACTCGAGGCGAAGCAAGAGTTCATATACCTTTTTCGAGTTTATTAATTCGATTTCTTTACATATCAAGTTTATAAATGATATAAACAAGTACCTATTATAATATAGTTGCCACTGAAAATATCTTGCGTTGGGATAATAATATGTATCCTTGAGCGGTAAGTACTAGGATACCTATGAATTAGCTCCCTTACTCATAAACGCCTCTTTAATTTTAGTAAATTGATTAGCTTAAATTCTTACGGTTTTGTTTAGCATAAGGTTGGTTTTCCAAACAATGAGTAGGTAAGGGAGTAGATGTTTAAGCGCGTGTTTACTTTGACTTCTGCATCTATCTGTTTTGTAATTAATGAGTAAAATGATAAGTAAGATGTACCTAGGTATAGCGTGTGATCCTTCCCAGCACGACCACAGATGATAATCTTAATTTTAATGCAGTACATATTCATGAAAAAAAGTGTACTTAATTGTACTTATGAGTTTAAAATTTGTACTCATATATTTTTGCTGTTATAACAAATTTATTGTGGTCGTGCTAGGTAGTACCTTCCTGGCACGACCACACTGAATTTTAGGTATTTTTGAAAACTTTATGATGGAGAATAATGTAAATAAATTGTACTTAATTGTACTCTATTATAAAGATAATTTTGAGCAGTCTTTATACAGTTTTAAACGTTTTTTTCTGCGGTACCTACATCAATCGGCAGTATGTTACGCCATTCCTATTTCTATGTCCCTACGCAAAATAACCGTAATAACCTGACTAACCCCATACCTTTGCCAATGACCATAACCACTAAGCTACAGAGGTCATCATCATAACAGCCCTTTAATGTCCCACTGCAGGGACGGGCCACCACGCTGGCCAGACGGATTGGTATAGGGTTTAATTTTAAGCTTTCTTTCTTTTTATTTCGTAAAGGTAATATTCACGGATAGTCCCTTAGTCGGGTTTTTACGACACCCATGGGATAAGATAGGGTGGTGAGTGGTGACCAGTGATGCATTTTTGTCCAGGTATATTGGACTTTTATTATTTTTGACCGATAAATGTCTGTTTCTGTCTAATAAAGGTCCAGGTGAATGGGCATTTACTAATATTACGTGAAAGCTTATATAATTATTTTAGGTATGACAAGTGATCCAGATATACAATAATAAGGTTTTATTTAAAAATCTAGTCTATTTTCTTATCTTATACTTATGAATTTAGTTTCAATCAATATTTATTTTATTTACATTAAAACATTTATTGTAAAAAAGATCGATTTTTAAATCACAACCAAATTTTTTTTTGTATTGGCGCGATTAATGATCCTTAGATTCTGCCAATACACAATCAAAATGTCTCTAGTCCATGAAGTTTTGAAAATAGAATAATGTTCCATTTCCGCCAAAATTAAAATAAGCATTATTTCCAAAGAATAATTTTTATTAATTTTTCATTGTAATATAACGTAAAGACTGTATATTGTAATAATAGGTAGCAATTTCTTCATCATCATCATCATATCAGCCAATCGACGTCCACTGCTAGACAAAGGCCTCCTCCAAGTATTGCCACCTTGCGCGGTCCTGTGCCACCCTCATCCATCGGCTACCCGCCGTGTGAGGGGACTCCCCACCCAATTTCTTAATTAATATGTATTTTATTCTTGTAAACACTTTAAGGATTTTAACTGCATTTAATTTTAAAAAGTGGACGACAATTTACGTTTTCATAGTTTTCTTTCACCACGCCTTCTCACAAACATCACTACGCCCTAGCCGACCTTACTGACATTCAAAACTACGTTATTATTTAAATTTCTAAGAAAATATTAAATCAAAAGTGTTCTAAAAATAAATTATTTTAATCTACAGACCAAATTTTTAGAACACCTCAAAAGAGTAAAAACTTTTTAGTGTGAATACTTTTCCCCTAGTAACTAAAAAACGTTTTTATTTCCGAATAAATGTCCAGTGTATTGGCAGAATCTAAGGATAATTAATAGCGCCAAAACAAAAAAAAAATTTGGTTGTGATTTAAAAATCGATCTTTTTTACAATAAAATAATGTTTTAATGTAAATAAATATTGATTAAAACTAAATTCATTAGTATAAGATAAGAAAATAGACTAGATTTTTAAATAAAACCTTATTATTGTAAAGAAAGAAAGAAAGAAAGAATAATTTATTTTCAAGAATATGGTGGGTTTACAGGTGTTAAAAATTAGTGTTACAGCATATTCTGCCATGTATGGCGTGCAAATATTAATTAGGTACAATACATATTACGCAATTGACTACATTACTACTTATTACATATTAATAATCAAACTGTACAATCAAATTTCCATTATAGCATATTAAATTAAATTAAAAAAAATGTCCAGTATCATTAAAATTAAATTAAAAATAAACCAAATAAATAAAAACTATACTCATGTCATGTTACATTATTTCAATAGTAATTTAATATCTGGATCACTTGTCATACCTAAAATAATTATATTTAAGCTTTCACGTAATATTAGTAAATGCCCATTCACCTCGACCTTTATTAGACAAAAACAGACATTTATCGGTCAAAAATAATAAAAGTCCAATATGCCTGGGCAAAAATGCATCACTGGTCACCACTCACCACCCTATCTTATCCCATGGGTGTCGTAAAAACCCGACTAAGAGACTATCCGTGAATGTTACCTTTACGAAATAAAAAGAAAGAAAGCTTAAAATTAAACCCTATACCAATCCGTCTGGCCAGCGTGGTGGCCCGTCCCTGCAGTGGGACATTAAAGGGCTGTTATGATGATGACCTCTGTAGCTTAGTGGTTATGGTCATTGGCAAAGGTATGGGGTTAGTCAGGTTATTACGGTTATTTTGCGTAGGGACATAGAAATAGGAATGGCGTAACATACTGCCGATTGATGTAGGTACCGCAGAAAAAAACGTTTAAAACTGTATAAAGACTGCTCAAAATTATCTTTATAATAGAGTACAATTAAGTACAATTTATTTACATTATTCTCCATCATAAAGTTTTCAAAAATACCTAAAATTCAGTGTGGTCGTGCCAGGAAGGTACTACCTAGCACGACCACAATAAATTTGTTATAACAGCGAAAAAATATGAGTACAAATTTTAAACTCTTAAGTACAATTAAGTACACTTTTTTTCATGAATATGTACTGCATTAAAATTAAGATTATCATCTGTGGTCGTGCTGGGAAGGATCACACGGTATAGCTGGCTTCAATCAACTAGCCTATTGCAGTCCACTGCTGGACATAGGCCTCTCCCAACACGCGCCACAGAACACAGCTGGCTTATTAAGCTTTAATTTATGAACGTACATATTTTTGTTTTAATAAGAGATCTCTCTCATTTCATTATCGGCAAAGTAAAGGACAAATTCACATATTGAGGTCGAGAGTCCTACCAGTTTACTCCATGGACGTAGGTTCGAATCTACTTTTATATTCACAAAACCATATCGAGTCTCTAAATAAGCAGAGTTTAAAATATTGTAACTTTTATAATAAGTACAAGAATATACTTACAGCGAGAATAGTAAAAAATAACTCGATAGAATAAAGCTTGTTTTGTCTACACCCATGAACAATAAGTTCTTTGTAGAGAATGCTAACCAAACAATTCTTAGAATTTAGTTTTGGACTTTTTGTTATCGGCACATATAATAAGTAGGTTAACTAAACAACTTTATTCGAAATACATACAACTACCACGACTTTTTTGTTCCTAGAAGTATGTACTTACATTAAATGAGATCAACTTCTGTACTATATTTTTGTTCGCTAGCTATTTTCTGGTAATGTCCTAATGAAGTTTCTCCTCCATAGAGGCGGTAAAAGTTGTGGGAGCGGCTGCCGTGCGACAAGGTGCCGGTTTTCCACCGCGAACGGAACGGACCCATTAATGACTTCGTTAAACTCGCAAACGCAAACAGCATACTTGTATTTCCACCAACAAATAGTCGAGAAAGAGGACGGAAAGAGCCGAACGTGTAGAAAGAGTAGAAATGAGCTCACTCCTGCCTCGAAAACGGAGCGGAATAAAAAAAAAATTTAAAATGCTGTTGGTGGATACAAAAACCTGTTTTATTAAAAAAGAGTACGTTCCGCTTGGCTATTTTCCGCTCATTTTTCTTTCGCGGTGGAAAACCGGCTAAAGGTCATGGATTCGAATCTTACTAAAGGTATCTACTTGTGTGATCTACAAATGACTGTCTTAAGTCTCGATGTTCTTTGTGTGTATTTATTTCAGCTTTGGAACTTATAACTATAAATAATTCTGAACTTTAGCACGTTGATTTCTGAACTTTAGCACAAAAATAAAAGAAGTCTTGTACAAATTTGACTACTTACCAAATGTGATCCCACTTATGAAAAGAATTTGTAATCCAAATATTTGCGTTCGGTCCATTTTAGGTTGGCTGTAAAAATAATAATCAATCTATACTAATATTATAAAGAGGTAAAGTTTGTGTGTTTGTGACGTTGTAGGGGGTAATCTCTGGATCTACTAAACCGATTTTAAAAATTCTTTCTGTGTTGAATAGTCTATTTATCGGGGAGTGTCATAGGCTATATAGTATCACGCTATGACTATGAGAAGCGGAGCACTAATTAAATATGTTTAATAAACGGACGCGTTTTTTTCGCCGCCCAACGAAGTGGGCACGGGTCAGCTAGTTGATTAATAAAGAGAAAGTTTATTTTTATTTTTACATTATTAGTCACTATTTATGCAGAGTTTAATGGCATAGTAACCAACTCAATATAGCTCTTGTGTACGCTAGCTTAACGGACACCTTTATCATTGAAGTTCTAGATACAATTGACTTTGCCTCAGCTACTAAAATCACTGTATACAAATCACCAGTATATATAGAGTTTGTAAAGTTTTCCTTCTGTTATTTTCACACAGAAAACATCTGCTAACTTTCCTTAAGTCTGTTTTTAAAAAAACTCATAAGAATTGCTCTGTCACAAGAAATGTATTCTGTTCTGTCTACAATAAAAATGCTGGCGGCTGAAGTTTCTCTCCCGGTGTCGGTAAAGAGACACCACAAGTCGACTTTACAAGTAGCTAAATTATGGGTTCATCTGATGAACTCGAGCCTTTAAAAAGAGCTTAAGACTTCAAAAAAGTTAGAGTTCTAAAAATGTTCAGAGGCCATACAAATGAGGCGAGCCTTGTAAATCACACTGACTGAGCTCTAGGCGAAGGGACTTGGACGCACTACTACATTATGCACTTGACCCAGAATCAAGAGCCTGCACAGTGAAAGAAACACACTGTATTCATGTGGAAGAAAAGAGTGCCGGACACTCACTGTATTTGACAAGATCAGGGGGTATGGGATAATTATGCTATAAGTAGTAGCGGTTCTGTAGTAGAATGGTGACAATAGCACTATGTTAAAAACTAACTTAGTAGTTGTAATGTATTTCTTTTTAATGTAAATAATAACACATTTTATGCAGAAAACACGCAGACTAATGCAAACACATTCATGTTAATGTCTACAACATTGTTTTGTATCGAGAAGGAATCAAACCCTGAGCTTCTACATACAAGCCATGGAGTATATTTACAAAGATTGTATCAATGTAATGGTGAGTAAAGGGGTAATCATAAAATTTTTAAGGAAAGTAGATGGCTATAGATGTGACATCAATAAAAGCAACTTTATGTCTGGCCCTCTCCTCATTAGTGTAAAGATAATTACCATTTTTGACACTATTCGCCTATTTTCTGGATAATCTATGTTATCAATGAACGAATTCCATTTAATAGAAAGGTATAATAAAGATAAAGTTGAAAAGAGTTAAGAAAAATTAGATAAGTAGTCTATTTTCGTACTTATTTTGTCACGGCATGTAGTATAATGCAAGGCCAAATATTTTTAGAACAAAACTAATTATTTTTAAGATTTTACAACCTGGATAGGTTCTTGCATTATAGTTAAATCATCAATAACTCTATATAGTAATAATGTTTATAATTATTTATTTTTATGATTTAACTCTCTTCTAAACTAGTCTGATATAAATTTAAAAGTATTAAGGATTTTTAGCCTATTAACTGTTGAAACTTATAACAATAATAAAAAGTAACAGCAGAAGCAAACTTTTGTTTAATTAATAAACTTATGAATTAAATACACTAACCTGCTTCCAATAAAGAATTATACGATTATTATTTTCCTAGTTATTATGTTTTACATACATCAATATGATAAGCGATAACCTGAAAATATTGAAAGTTTAATCCCTGATAACTATTTTGTTTTTGTACTTCATTCTGGCCCACAAGTCCCATAACATTACTATAAGGTTGAAAAACTTTTGAATTTGAACTTTTTGGAAAGAAAGATGATCTTGATCGACTTGATTGACATTCTTCGTGAATGGCCTTATGTAAAACGTCACATACAATTTGTATTTTACCACGGCATGGATGTATCAGGGCCATGTAACTCCCATACAAAGGCCCGTTTAAAACCAATGTATGGAAACTAGTGTCGCCTAGTTTTATTACCAAAAAACATTTCTAAACCCAGTTTCATTAATTGTCAAAAGATGGCGATTTGCTAAAAATTATTTAATGTTACGTTTTTATGACCAAGAGATGGCAGCAGATACGAAATATATTAATGTTTATAAGTACAATAATAATTTAAAGTCCTAAATTGTGTTATTTGATTAAGTAAGTATCAATTTAATCAAATTTAATTAAATTTGATTTAAATGCCAATAACTTTTAAATATTGTACAAATTTATAATTTTGTCTATGCGTTTCTAGTCTATGAAAGGAAGCTACGTCGTCGTATGAGAGAGTTCAAAGTTTTGAACTTTTGCGCTTCTTTCGTATTCGTAGTTTTCGTACTTTGTTTGTTTGTGATTATTGTTTTTCGTGAAAATTTCTGACAACTTGGCTTTATTTTACCCGGATTCTGTTATATTTGCTCTTCTGTTATATTTGGCTTGGAAATTGGATACTGATTATTGCATATACGACTTATTTTGGCGACCTAAACGGACTACTGTGTGTTTTCATATCATGCCCAGAAAACGAGATTTGTGCTATTTTGGATGCGCCACTGATGGTAAGTCACAGAGTTTATTATTATTGAATGAACTTTTTTTATGTACTAGATGCTTATTTTTCATTTCAATTACAAAAAGGTTATTGAAATCTCATAAAACTATGAACCTAAATAGGTACTTAATTTCCTTCTACTGAGAGCTGAGATGAGTGACTTTTCTAATCTAAATAAATTCTTCTAACTTGTTAAGCCTCGGCGGCTGCTGATCCTTATGTAATAAGAATGATCGTTTAAAAAAATGAGATTGCCTAATGAGTATAATTATTATTAACACGATATTATTTTGGTAATATTTAGTAAGTAATAACTTTATCTGACCAACCTCTTGTGACCATGGCTGGTCCAACCTGGCCGAAACGTGGATAGCCTCAAAGGTTAATTATTACTCTATATTTATGAAAATAAGATACCTAATGTTCATACTACTTATATTAAAAATTCGAAAGTTGGTGCAGAATTGCGGATGGATGGATGGATATTTGTTACCCTTTCACGCAAAAACTACAGAACGGATTTTAATGAAACTTCTCAGTAATCTAACTTAGAATGTAGAATAACATATAGGCTACAAATAATAAACACTTTTTAACCCTAAGTTACTACAATAAAGTAATAAAAAAGGGATTAAAAATAAAAACTGTCACAAACTGATCTTATATATTCAGTCGGTGTCGTAAATATTTCTTATGCAACAATTTGTTACAAAATTGTATAATAGTCTGAAATCTAATAAAGAAAAAGAACTGTTACTTTTTATCAAAACACCACGCGGGCAAAGCCGCGGGCGGAAACTAAGTAGTAATTATATAAAATGAAACCCAAAAGTTAAAAAGTTAATAGTGTCAGAGTAGAATTTAAAAGAAATTTATTGTGCTAGATTTTTATATTTAAATTAATGTAATCAGTATTTTTTGAATAGTAATGTTATTATTATTGTGTTGAATGACATTAATAAATAAATTTACTATTAAACAGGCCCCTTGCATCATTTCCCGAACCCAAGGTCAATAAATTTGGAGACTTTGGAAAGATTTTCAAAATGGAAAGCTGTTCTAGATGTCGACACACAAGAAAAAGGCGACAATTTTATATACCATTCTATAAGGTTATGTAACAACCACTTTTTGGAGTGCTATCAATTGCCCACTCTCCGCCTAACAATGAATGCTGTTCCTACATTGAACTGTGGTAAGTAAACTGTTCCACCTATTACTTGTAGTACCTACTATGTATATTGAAACAATCTCTTTTATAGTTTACATAAGCTTAAGCCAATTTAATACTTATTGATTGTTTATTATCTGAACTAATTGTGCAAAAAATAATACTGTTCATGGAAAAAAATATTTTAAATGAAATACAATTTTTACTAGTTCTTCTGATGTTGTTAAAATACTGTGTACATATTTACATCTAATGTGGTTACATTAGATGCTAACTGGTTAAGTTAATTAAAAGATTAGAACCAAACAAAGAGATTTAAGTTTGTTGTAAACCTGGTCTTGGAATTGATTGTCCATGTATCTTTTCAAAACTGGAGAATATTCATTTCTACACAAAATTTTGTAAAACTACTACCTAATGGTGATAATAATTCATTTGTACCTACTGCTATGTAACAACAAATAACCCCTTCTAATATATAATCTCATTACTTTGCAGGTCTGAACCCAGTATCTAGTTCTTATGAAAGTCTTCGTCCACACACACCTAATACTTCTTCCGTTGCTACATGGAATATAGGTAAGCAAAAAAATATCTTCTGAGCTTTAGAATGATTATGATTATAGTATCTTTCGCATAGGATGGGTACGGTGACATTCGATCTTATACGTTTTACTCAGTTTACTTTTGTAGTAAGTAAAAACAAAAGCTATTGATTTATATACCCGAACTGATAGACAAACAAAAATATTTTTTAATATTTAATTAAATTATAGGAAATATTTATTTTGTATCCCATCTTCAACCTAATAATGTCAAACATAAATTTTAAAAATGTATGCGCGACTCAGAACGAATCTCGGTAGATTGACACAATAAATGTTAAAATCGAATATTTTTTTATTAGATTTGTTAAATCGATTAATTTTCTTTTAATATTCTATTAGGCCGCGAGTTTTTTATTTTTATTGCGGTATGTTTTTATTTACGACCGATTTAACTTGACTGACTGAATGTTAGTATAGTTGACAATAAAATGGCTTTACCATCTCTAGAGTGAATGTTAGTTGCATGTCATAAAAAATCAGCTAAAGCTAATATTAGCAAATAGACGTTAGATAATTCACAAATAGTAAAGTCAACGTTATTGACTGTTACTAGAGCTTATTTTCGGTAAAACGTTTTATTCTAATGAATTTATCTCTTTTTTGCTTCTATGTTCATCCCTATCATTTCTTGCATGACGTCATTGGCGTGTATTTTCATTTAAAACTTTAGTAATTTTATAATATAAAACAAATTAGGGCAAACCTTCTAATCGTTAGAAGTCTTACAATTATTGGCTATTAATTTTTGCCAATCTTGTACAGCAGTTTACCTCTCAGCGGAGGGTCAGCTTCGCAAATTTTCGCCATTTTCCTTGCTTAGATAAGAGGTTATGTAAAATCCACATTCTCTACTTTGCAGGCCCGAACCCAGTATCAATTAGTATTCAAGAAAGCCTTGGTCCACAGACATCTACTACTTCTGTTGCTACGTGGAATATAGGTAAGCAAAAAATCTGTTTTGAGCTTAATAATAATAAAAAACATAGAAATCTTTCAAGACAAGTTTACATCTTTTAGACAGACCATCTTAGATACTTATAACAAAGCAGTTATGTAGCCATGTTTACAATTCACTTTATTTTGTACTACTTTTATCTTATTAATCTGTATCGCAGGGATCTAAACACCCTGCCACATAATGTAAAAATGTTGAAAAAACTTATTTACTATGTATTTAAATAATATACTTATTACTGTAATTAGGTCTGGACTTAGCACTATCCAGATAAGTTGTACTTTAAATTAAACCATGTATTAGTGTAAGGCTGTCCAATAAGTAAATAAAATAAAAATTAAAGTGAGGTACTCTTTATTTTTGCTCGTACATTTAAACCCCGTTTAGTGAATCCTGTAGATTCGAGTAGTCTTTGTTATAATTTGCTGAGTTGTGTACGTAAAGGGATTCCCGGAAGCCGACCTGCTGTATTATGTGTCTCCTTGCAATTTAACATATAGATACTTTAGAATTAATGAACTTTAAAACTTACATTTTGTTTTATTTCAGGTCGACCACTCAGGTCGAATCAGAACGACCATCGGAATCGAAAAAACCTTACTTCTAATTTAAGAGTTATAAAGAAATTAACTACTAAACTACAAAAACTAAGTGAAAAATACAAATGTATGAGAAATAAAATCAAAGCAGCCAAAAAAGTTTCCATGAACAAAACTTTTTTGTCCATTGTAGACAAAATGCCCGAAGACATAAAAACTTTCTCTTTGATGCAATGTAAATTTAATGTTAAGCCAAGAGGAAGACGGTTTTGCTTAAAAGAAAAAATAATGGCGTTAACAATTTACAAACAAAGCCCAAGGGCATACAGTCTTTTAAAAAATATGTTTGTGTTACCGTCAAAACGTCTACTACATCAACTTTTAAGTTCAATTAATTTAAAACCAGGCATTAATGAAAATATAATGAAAGATTTAAAACATATATCGTCTCGCATGCCTGATGAGAAAAAATATGTAAATTTATTATTTGATGAAGTCTCATTGTCCCCTGGGGTAGAATATAATAAATCGTTAGATTTAATTGTGGGGTTTGAAGATTATGGACACCATAGGACGAAATCTCTGGCTGATCATGCACTTGTATTTATGATAAAGGGGATTAAAAGTAAATGTAAGCAGCCCATTTGCTTCACATTTTGTAATGCCACTACTAAGTCAAACTATTTAAAAGAGTTAATTATTAAAATTATTACTGATTTAAATCGTACAGGACTTATAGTAGTGGCTACAATTTGTGACCAAGCTACGACCAACGTAAAAGTGGTGCGGGAGTTGCATCAAGCAACCAAAGAAAAATATTTAAGAGAGGGTCAAGAGTACACATCGTATGCTTTCGAAATAGAAAATAGGAAAATATTTCCGTTATTTGACACTCCGCATCTACTGAAAGGAGTGCGAAACAATTTTTTAAGCAAAAATGCATTATTTATACAAAATGGTCAAAGCAAATTAGCTAAATGGGAACATTTAAAAATGTTATTTGACATTGATGTTGGAGATGACGAAATAAGATTAGTAAATAAATTAACTGAAATGCATGTTGTCTCCGACAAGATCCCCAAAATGAAAGTCAAGTATGCTGCACAAGTGTTCAGTCAGAGGGTGTCCAGTGCGTTACGATTTTTATCAAGTAAGTTTTTTCAATATTCATTTAACCCATTGAATTATTATTGTGGTGAAAGTTGCTTGATGTCATCACATTGTCCATACTAGTATAAAAAAAAAATCTGTTAAAATGTATTTTAACAAATTTACTTTAATAAAATTTGATAAAATTAATTTTAACAATTTATTTTAAAAACAACTACCACCCTAGGGAACCAGCTCTATGTCGCGGGAACTACCAACATTAATTTAACAAAGAACATTAAGACTCAAGACAATTATTTGTGTGGATCACACAAATAATTATTTTGTTTGGGATACGAATCCGCGACCTTCTTGCTTGGCAGTCGCATGCGGAACCAAAGCTCAGACAGGCTGCTTTTATGACTAACTCTTATCTTATTATTACTCTTATTATAGTATTTTAAATACCTACATTATCCATTTAGTTAGACTAATTCAAATAATAGACTCCCTACAACAATAATTATGATTGTGATGATCTTGATGATAATACCGTGTTTTCTTAATCAAAGCTATAAGTAATTTTGGCCCTAGCACACCTATTTCAACGTATCCTCTACAGAAGGCTTGTTTGTTAGTTTATTACCATAACACTTAAGTACTAAACTATTATAAAATAAATTACAATATAAAGTAATTAATTGTCTTCAACTGTTTTTTTATGTAAATTAGTATAGGTGTTTACTTAACTATAGATAGATATGGATACCTTAATTTGTTTTCTCTCCAGATTTATTTCATTTATTAATTGATAATGGAATACAACCATAACAAAATTTTGTTTATGTTTTTCAGAACACAAAATTCTGCCGGAGGAATGCCAGGGAACAGCAGATTTTTTGCTTATATTTGATAAGCTGTTTGACTCCTTTAATGGTCATTCTTATGAAGGTTCTCCTAAGAAATATAAGCAATGTTTAAAAAGTAACTCACCCCATTTCCAACTATGGAATGATTTGCTACCAATTTTAGAATCAATTAAATTTGAATCAGTAGTTAGAAAAAATAATACTGTGTTGATTAAGCATGAATCGATTCCTTCAATTAAAAATTGGGTACATAATATAAAAACATTTAAAGAATTGTGGCAATACTTGAATGTTGATTGTGATTTTAAAAATATACTGACAAGAAATTTTAATCAAGACCCTTTAGAAAATTTTTTTAGTAGTATAAGAAGTAATGGTTTTCGTAATATTAATCCTAATTGTAATCAATTTATGAATGCGTTTGTACGCATTGTTGATTAATAATTTTAATTCTCTACATTCAATAAGAGCTAATTGTGAGAATGATTATAATAAATCATTTCAATCAATTGTAAATTTGCTCGATTATGATAATAAAACTGATTCAGCAATTGATGATTTTGCATGTAACATTGATATGTTGTTAAAGGTGATGGAGGAAATAAAAAATAATGATTCGTTGATTTTTGTCGAATCAAAAAAATATGTTACAGGTTATGTGATTAAAAAAATAAAATCAAAAGTAATTAAAGACTGTAGATTATGCATGAGTGATTTATGTAGACATGAAGTTGATTTGCAATCATTCAATTATGAAATTGATTATACAAAAAAATCCCTTTATCACCCTAATGAAAATTTTCTAACTTTGATGACAGATATTTATCATATGATTGCTGCTTGCTTACGTGATTGTCCGGAATCAATTTTATTAGATAGAAAAATTAAATATATGGTAAATTGTGCATGCGATTTTACTATTTTAACATGTGTTAGTCATAAAGAAAAGCTGATTGAAGTTATGATTAATCTTACAATTAAATTGATTAAACATAGTTGGTGTACAGGGGTGAATAGAATATTACGTGGCAAAATAAGTAACTTTGATAGGAATGACCAAGTTAAACAAGAAGCTTTTAAAATGTTTAAAAAAAAATCAATAAAATATAAAAAATAAACTTTTGCTTGTTTTATTTACAATTTTTTATAAATATTTCAATCGGCCAATTTGGACGGTTAAAATAACCCCATCTAGTGAGGTTCAGTAGGTACTAGTGAGGTAGATACTGCCATCTATTGGTTCGTTTTGGAATCATTTTTATAATTTAACGCCATCTTACGGCAATAGCCCCATGAGCTTTCAATTTTGAAATGTGAGTTGCGTATCTATGTTAGTATTAGTGTATAATCTATTAGTGTATAATCTATGGGATGTATGGTCACGAAGTTGTCAACGGTAGAGTATAATCACGTATACTTTGACGTATACTCTTTTATCGTTTAAGGGGAAACAATTCAATCGCAATTCCATACAAACAAAGAAAGTTAATTCCTCCTTCATTAGATAATAAATACTCAAAACTATAGATGATATCGTTTTGTCTCGTTATTATTTAGTCTTATTGATTAATAAAACAGTAAAAAAAATATTCATTTACAAGTTATGAGGCTTCAAAGTTCATAATTCTATGCACATTTTATGACAACTTTTAGCGTAATAAAATAGGATTAAACGTTTATAAAGGTAAATATATTTTGGGACTAGGAATAGATTATTTATTCGAAAATTCAAATAATTTTATATTGACTATACCATATTCATCTGGGCTTGAGAAATTTGGTAAAAAAACAAAAAAATGTCTTTTTACTGTCACGATTACTCATTTATAGATAATTATAATCTATGGCCACGATGAAGACTCGAAAATTATAAAAAAATATTAATATTTTAACGTCTTTACAATAAAATAGAAATTTCATTACATAATATGTTTTAATAATTTAAATATTATAATAAGATCACCAAGTAATCAATTGTTTTTTTTCCCCTTTTTAAACATTACATACGAACGGAACGACAATGATGAAGAGCCTACAATAATTGTCAATGTCTTAAATGTCATGTATCGCATTAATATGTCATATCAGAAGAAAAATAATATTACAAATTAATGGGATTATTGAAGAATTTGATAATTAATTTATAATACAAGCTGGGAACAGTTTTTCTGAATCTAAATTAGAAGTTTCCGATTAATAGAAATTGAAAAAAGTGTTTTTATAAAGCAATTTATTAATTCGTAAGTTTCATTTATATATTCTGCTTCTCAATAAACTTTTATTGCCTTAATTCAAGCATTATTTACTAAATTCACATTTTCTTATCCAGGTAGAATACACTTATTTATATTTACACAGAGTTACAGCTTGTCTATAAAGTCAAGAAATTAAAGTTTGAGGAACTAAATTGTTCATGTGTCTGGCAACACTGAAATTCAAAATAGACTTGTACATGAGCTGTCATCGAGTAGAAGTTGCGGAACGGTTTTCATTTTGGGATTTTTATTATGTTATTAATCTACAATAAACTAATACTGACTTACGAAGAACAACATAAACAATGAGTAAAGTAAATCAAAGTGGCACGCGGGAAGTGATTTTTAAAGTAATAAGGTGATGTTTGCCGGAGCACGAAGCTGGTCAAATTATATGTGATTTGGCTGATGTTTATGGACGAACTGCAACTTTGATGGGTATGTAATCGTGTTACTGTGTTTTGTAATCTGTCTCAAGTAATAAATTCACTCCATTTGAGATTTAGAGACCAAAAACAGGCATTGCGTACATAGCATATTTTTAGGTAAGATTGTCATTGAAAGTAAGAAATATTGTAGTACGACCTGTTCTGTTGATACATTATCAGTTGCATTAGTATAATTCAGTCAAGATTTATCCCAATTTTGAAGTTAAATTAATTGCTTTATGTCTATATTACGGTTGATAACTAAAATAAGGATGTCACTTTCGCATCAACTGGTCTGTCAACAATGAATAATTAATTGCAATATTTTATTATTTTTTTTATTATTTAGTTCTTAGTAACTCCATGTTAAATGATATCTTGTTAGTTAATATTTAACACTGAATAAATTTTAGTTAGGTATTGCAGTTATTCTTTCCATCCCATTCTTTGTCTGTATTTTGTGTCTAGGTATGTCTAAATTTATTGTAAAAGTATAATCAAATGTTTAATCAACATAACTTTTGTAAAATTTCAGGCTCCAGCCAACCCTCAGATAGTTGCAGGTGATAGCTAGAACTGTGATGGATTTTAATTGTAGTCTTGGAGTTCTACGCAAAATTTGAAATGCAATAGGCCTACAAGAAATGCCCTAGTAATATAAAAATCGAGATTTGCCTGAAGAACTAAGGAAAGACATTATTTATCATTCTTCATACAAGGTAAACTGTATAATAAAGCATATTCTTTTGTATAGTAATTTTTATCATTATTAACTGTATAAAATAGTTAAAATAATAGTTTCTAGCCTATTTTCCCTTTCTACTCCTCTTTGCCCCCTATACGCCCCTCCAAATAAACCAATAATCAAATCTTTTTCAATAATAATATTAGTATAGTCAGTAAATCAGTAGTTTCCGTGTAGTGACGAAGGAAGAATACAATATATCACCACCCCATTTCATCCCATGGGTGTCGTAAAAACCGACTAAGGGACTGTCCGTGAATATTATCTTTATAAAATAAAAAGAAAGAAAACTTGAAATAAAACGCTATACCAATACGTCTGGCCAGCGTGGTACCAGTAGGCCAAGTATTATGATGATGATGAATTGATATATAAAATAACAGAATATTTTATAAAATCATCACTAACAAGTAACTATTTATGTTCTCGCAGGTCACAAAATGTTGGCAATTTCTAAAAAGGGCCTTTAGCAGCATCACAGCTAAAACTTGGAAAAACTGTTGCCATCGCGTTGAGAAGCTCCAATCAGAATACTACAAGAGAGGACGTCACCTGTGGGCAAATATTGACGATAATAGCAGCAGCAAAGAAAGCTTTAGTGATGACGATGAAGGTGGCGACGAAAGTTATCTCAACATCGAATATTTAAAAAATCCTATGATGAAAGCGATGAATAAATCTCCTTGTTAACTGTGTACATGCGTTTTTATTACTCTGATTCAATCCGTTAATTTATTCTAATACCCATACCATTCTAATAGGTGAATTTTGACCCATGTAGTTTAGGGTTGGTGTATGAAATCGATTAAGAGATTTATCGATTTAGATAATAAGCGATTAATCGATAATCGATTCTTATTTATAGTTTAGTTTTTTAAGTTTGGTATACATGTGGCATCAGCCATATAGTAGCAGCACTAAAATTAAAACCATAAAACATAATTGTTTTGCAGAAGTCAAAAATTACGTTATGGCTCATAATTCTTACACTAAATTATGTTACATTCTATGGCTCAAAACATATAAAACAGAAATAAAACATCGTCATCTAAAATGTTTAAAGGGCTAACACTACTTTACTTCTATAAAGGTCATGTTATAACAATTATTCAAATTTCTCAATCACTTAGGGTTTCAACCAATGAAATGAATTATCTCATTATGAGCTGTGTGAATTTCTTACTTGAGTATTAGATATAAGGTGTTTCAAAATTACTTATTTTATTTCAATAAATTACTAGTATGAAAACTATTTTCTCAGACTAAATAGGGTTGCTACGTGTAGCACAGTGGCGGCCTCATTTATTTTCAGGACTTTATAGACAGAGTGTATTTATTGTTTAGTTATGTTTTTAGTGAAAATTTTTTGAAAACCGCGGCATTTTGGCAGTTTGACAGATTTGACATGTTTATACTTTTTCTCATGCTATCTTGAATAGGATATAGATACATTCTAAAGTTTGTACGCAATTACCTTTTTCCCAAAACCATTTTAGGAAATTTTAC
The DNA here is from genome assembly GCA_905475405.1 of Schrankia costaestrigalis. Taxonomy (NCBI): domain Eukaryota; kingdom Metazoa; phylum Arthropoda; class Insecta; order Lepidoptera; family Erebidae; genus Schrankia; species Schrankia costaestrigalis. The sequence goes on along the minus strand of FR997843.1, from coordinate 869,202 downwards.
CGTGCTCGTTTCCGCCATCGACATCTTGCATTTCGCCTCCACTTTCTGCACCCCTCGGGTCGGCGGAGGGGAGGTACGACAACGAGCCGACCGTCGTCGAATGTTACCGAATATTTTTTTTTAAACTTCAATAAACTTTAATCTAAGTCATTTATGACAATTACGTATCGCTTGCCAGTAAGAAGTTTCGTAATTTCTTTTATCAAAGAGATCCAATTATTATCAGATGCATAACCAGTTATATAAAATACCTACATCAGTGACATTCTTGACTAAAATCAACTGTCAAAATTCACCTATTATTAATATAGTCAATAGAGCATAGCTAAGGCTGTCACATTGCACAAACTGTATTTTTTTTTGTAATTCATTTTGTATTTTTTTTTAATATTTACGTGCCTCACCCCCGCCCCGGTATCTGAATGACTGATCAAGTATCATTTCTTGTCAACTATCATTTCCAGATTTTATGATTATTATTTATTTTTAACCGACTTCAAAAAAAGGAGGAGGTTCTCAATTCGGTTGTAATTTGTTTTTTTTTGTGTTTGTTACCTGATTTCTCGAAAACTGCTAGACCGTTTTAAAAACCTTTTTTTTTGTTCGTATGGGTATGCTTCCCATTTGGTCCCATTGTCACCAGATCTGGATCTGAATGACGGGATCTCAGAGAAATCGGGGGCATCTCTTGAAAATTGTAGGGACGCATTGTGTAAAATCTTGTCATACATGTACATCTCTGACGTCACTACCAAATAATCAAGAGTTAGAACTGGTCAGATCCTGGAGACCACCGAGAGTCGAGGGAACACCTCAACGGCATATAGCAGCTACCTTGTGTTTGGGCTTATTTTAATTGTATTGATGAAAACTTTACACAACTTTACACAAACATGATCTGATGATGAAGACGACTGAGGGTCGAGGAAACTTTTCAACGGTATATAGCAGCTACCTAATGTTTGGGCTTATTTTATTCGTATTAATGAAAACTTTACACAAACATAATCTTATGATGAAGACAACTGCAGAAATTTATTTAATAATAATCTTAGAAATTGTAATCAGCATGGTTTTTAACCGACTCCTGTTGAAGTCGGTTTTTTAATTAGAAAATTATGTGATTTTTCTTCTTTTTTTTTAAATCCAGCTAAAATTAGCTTCATGTACTGTATGTGAAGTAAGATATTATTATGTACTGTATGGAACCCCTATTAACGATGCACGGTCTAAAAAACTGCCTCAAGAATAAACAGTTTAACTTAAAAAAAAAAATTATAATGTTTTACGGTGTCATACCTACACCACTTACAAGATAAATTGATGTCTCGCTTGGTGTGTCTTCCGCAACAAAACTTACAATAAAATATTTTTTAAAAACCCATTTTAGTTATCTTTATTTACTCCTGATTTATTACTTTTTGAGTAACTACCTACAGCTAGTATTAGTGTCAACCCTAACAATCAAGAAGAACAATATTTATATTTTGAACGACATTTTGATTTGTAATAAATACAATAGAGCGCGTGTGCGTGTGCATATTTCTTACTGCTTTTCTATGAGTTGAGTCTCACGCGACGTTTAGTGAAACAACAATGTTTTAGGCTTCGCCGACAGCTGAGTTGGTTTTGACAGAATGAGCCTTCATAACGTTAAAGCTGATTTACACAGGGTCAGTAACTGACTTCAAATTCGAGGCAAGTCAGTGCTGACTCGAAAAAAAGCCCGTGTAAACTGATTTGAAGTCAGTACAGTGGCTTGAAGTCAGCGCTGACTTGAATATTCGCACACGAATATTTTGAAGTCAGTTGGCGCCCCCCGACACCCGCGCACCCCCGTGACAACCAAATAAACCCCGTGTAAACAGACAAGTCAGCGCGTGGTAAGTCACTACCTAGACCTATACTAGAAATAAAGATAGACTTATTCATCCGTATTCTAGGCTCCAAAAAATACATAGTTCATTTCAGGGTCAATGTGTGCGATTTTATAATAAAATTCCGAAAGATATTCAAGATCTAAGTTTTAATAAATTTAAGAATGTAGTCAAACAAAAACTTATCGTAAAGGGATATTATACTATCCTAGACTACACGAAAGACAAAAAGGCTTGGGATTAACTGCTTCTGTTCCATAGGCTGTTTCAAATAATGCAAGTTTATGCACTTTTTTTATATATTTATGTGTGCTACTGTTTTGTTTTATCTCTAAGTTCTAATTGTATTATTGTATCCTTTCTATCTTTTTTTTTTTCTGTCTTCCTTGTTCTCATGCTTGTCTTCTACTTTTCTTTTCTTTGATTATTATTTTTTTATGATGTATAAATGGTGTATTATCCTGTCTGGTACTGTCAAATATTTTGATAGGGTATAGGATTAAAGTAAAAAAAAAAAAATTGTAAACACAACTGAATTTTAAAAGAGTTGCCATGAGTTTCTTTGCCAGGTTTCTTCTCATTGGCCCTACCATTTGGAAACTGGAATTTATAGATCAACACAGACAGACAAGTAGATTCGAGTAGTAGATTGGTTTATTTTTCTCCTTTAATTTACATTTGACAATACATACAACGCGGCTTTTCTTAGTGCTGTAGCGTTTGTCTGTGTCGATCTATAATTTTAAATGTAGCTTCAATTTTAAGTAAACGACGATTTCAAACAATTTGTAATAAATTTTATGAAATAAAGTATTTTGAAGTTTGAAGTTTGACTACCGCTGCGTTGTAGAGTAACCAGAATAAATGGTTTTCCTTCTTCCTTTTATTTTGTCCACCTTTTTTAAGATTTTTTAGACAAGCTTTAGCAACAAAGCAGAGAGACACGGTTTCGTTTCTATCGTCAATCCATTTTCTTACCCATTGTCGTTTATTTTTAGTTATCTCATTTTCTACCAATTCTATTAACTCATTCAACAGCAAAATTTATAAATTTTTCAACAAATAATTAAATCTTCGTTTCAGTTGTTTTCGCGAATTCATTTTTCCACTGACTTCACACACGTGTGGTCACCGTGAGAAACGCACCACTTCTACTTACTTCATGTAAACAGTTAAAGTCAGTCGCGGCGTCGACATTGGCGCTGCGACTGACTTGTCTACTGACCCTGTGTAAATCAGCCTTTATAGTATAAGTTTTCGTGAGTATATTGTGTTCTGTGAAGTGTGACGGTATGTCAACTGTCACGTCAACTTAAAAAGTAGTCAAGAACGACTAAAATTAATTGGTTATTAGCATGGATCATGACACTTCTTGATTAATGACATTACGAGCCCCTCGACAAGACACTGGCAAAATATGTGACGTTTCACATGAGGCCATTCACGAAGAAGTCAAGTCAAGTCATTTGTTGTTTGTGGAGTAGGTACTTCAGCTAGATAAAAATAAAGTTATTTTATTAAATATTCTGCTCAACGCAATTTACTCAAGAATATAACACGTTATAACTGCTTAGTTCAACAATACTTACAAAATGACAGTGTGTAAATTTTTTCAACAAGGTTACTGCCGTTATGGCCAAAATTGTAGATTTGAGCACGTTTACGGTTCTAAATATTCCTATCAAGGTATGTGAGACTCTCGAATACTGTATCTGTTGAACTTGAATTTATTAGGTAGTTGTGCTCAAGTAGGTAATTTTATTTTTTAGCAAATCCTGCTCCTCAGCCAACGTCATCACTGCCGCAGACGCAAGGATGCACCGACGAACAATTAGTAAATCAGGTGCAAACCGATGTTGAGTCAGCTTTACGAGGTGGGCAGTGGCTGCTGTCATGTTACTCTCCTTTTAAAGAGAAGCCCATATTCCCTGGGATAACTGACATGTCTCCTGAGGAAGCAAGATTATTTATTTATGAAGCTAAGAATAGAAATAACATTGAGCAAGCTGTAAGTATTGAGATTGTATTTGTATGTAGTAACACACAACTAAAGTTCAACAAATTTAAAAGATACAGTATGACGTTTCATATTTTTCAAACTGAAACAACTTTGTTCATGCGTACATTATTCAGTTTCGAAAACCTTTTTCGTAAAACCATGAATTTAGTAAGTTTTTATTATTGTATCTAAAAATGTACAATTCTTAATATATAAATTTAATTTAAAAATTTCAAACAAAGCAAAATAACACATATTTACAAAGTAAATAATATCTAATAGTTCTATTCTTGACCTCATTGCAAAGTCACGTAGTTAGGTCACTGCTCGTAGTGTTGAGACTCTTCGGATACACTTGTATCCAAAAATATTGTTTACATATACGAAAAATCGTTATTATCGTTAGACACGTAACTAACTATTACTTATAACTATTACTCAACGTGGTCAAAGGTAACGGGAGGCAACTTATTAAGGTCTTAGTAGTGAATAAAAAAAAATCCTAAACATTACTTTTATTTAATTAATTATAATTAAAATAAAAGTAATGTTTAGAATTTTTTTTATTCTCTAAAAGTACTAGATCTAATACCTACTACTGTTTATTTATTACGACCTAAATATAAAGGTAAACAACTATGGGGTCGTGTCAACCACAGACTAAAGACTTTAGTATTTGACCTTTGAGAAATGTATAGGAATCAAGGACAAAATTCTAGAATCTACAAATTATGTCTAATGGTGAAATTAATTTATATCTGTGAAATTTGACGTTGGAAAAATTACATTTATTTAAAATTTAAGAAAGATAGTAGTTAAATCAAAGTAATTTACGTGTTTTCTATTGCATAAACGCTTAATGCTATTTTCCAGAAATTTTCATCCATATCAAATTAATGTAAAAACTATAGAATTTGCAATATGTGGTGTTTTTTACTTGTGCCCTTTAACGGGCACAAGTAACTTCGTTTTTTCATTGGTTTTGACCTTTATTACAAGGTCATTAGAGTTGCTAATTAGGTGGGAATATAATCACCTCTGCCCGCAAAAGGGTTAATCAAGTAAGGATCAATACCTTTTACTAATAATGAGATTAATTATATTATTAAAGTGTCCTTAAAATCGGATATTATAGTAATCGATCTCTTAAATTTCGGATATTATAGTAACCGATTTTTTTATCCCAGCCTTATTATTCAATTTGTCAAAACTGTCATACCGTACCTATTAGATTTGTTGAACTGTAATTACACTAACTTTAAAGCATTAACATTGAAAGAAAATACAATACAACTAAATAAATTGATAAACAAAAAATGGTATAGTTAGTGTGTCAACCAACCTTTCCAAATAGTATGCCTACTCAAGCATAATGCAAGGCAACCATCCCTTACCAATTTTAGTAAAAGGTGGCTAAACCCCAATGTCACCTCTGTTAAAAACAGTAAGTTGACTAGATAGGATTACTAATAAATATTTTTTTTCCTTTTTACTTGCTTATTTTAAGCAATAAATATTGTTTAATTTTTAAAATTATACTGTTTCAGGTAAACTACATGAATAATATCTTCCAAGAAGCAAGACAAAAGTATGAGAGATTATTGCAACCTAATGTCGAAATAATTAAAATACTACGAACCCTTTACAAAGGAGAAACAGTACCTTCACCCTTCTCTAATGAAGGCCAGAACACTTTTAGTGGAAGTAACACTGCAGCATCATCTTTATTTCGCAGTGCTGCTCAAAATACACAGCCAGGATTAATACAAAATACCAATACGGCAGCTTCAATATTTAATCAGGGGCAAAAGAGCATTTTCAGTACACAACCAGACCCCTCTAAAGAAATATTTTCTAGAGCTAATAATAGTAGCATATTTGGTCAACCACCTGCAAATAATAATTTTCAAACTACAGACCAGGCTAAGTCTATATTCTCAAGTGCAGTTCAGAATACCAATATAAATAATGCTGCTAATCCCTCCAGTGTATTTTCTGCCGCTAATCAGTCTATTTTTGGACAGCAACCAGTCCAAAGTACTTCACCATTTGGTCAAAATCAAAATACCTCTTCATTTGGTCAAACCCAAAATTCTTCTCCATTTGGCCAAGTGCAAAACCCTTCTCCTTTTGGTCAAGCCCAAAATCCTGCTCCTTTTGGTCAAGCCCAAAATTCTTCTCCATTTGGTCAACCTCAAAATGTTTCTCCATTTGGTCAAGGGAATGTTTTTCAGAAGACAGAGAACCCTGCATCTATATTTGGGCAAGCAGTTAACAGTCAGAATAATGTCACAAACGAATCTTACTATAGTAAGATGGAAGACTTGGATGAACCAGATATGGAAGCATTTAAAAGTGACCGTTTTGAGTTAGGTTTTGTTCCTGAAGTACCCCCCACCTTATCAGTTGTGTGCTTCTGGATCCTAGATAGAAGTAGTTGAGTATTTATTGTGACAAATAGGATCTCATAAGCCATAGACATTTTTATGTTGACAATGTAAATAGTTTAGTAAATAAATATTTACTAAGTAAAAACTAGAATGGGGATACTGACAAAGATCTATAGTCCTTTGTTTGCGACTGTAATAATACACCAAAGTAGTTATAAAATAAGGAAAATTATGTATCACTGTTTTTCTTTTTCAACAAATTATTTAACATCTTAAAAAACATAGCTTTTTCCGATATTTACCACATAATATACAGGTTGAGTTTTAAATGATCATTTTTATAGGTTATCTGACCATAGTGAGTCATTGTTATTGACTGTCATGCAATAAGTATTATTATAAAATATATGGACCGTGATATGTATAAAAACATAAATAAAATAATGTTCATATTTACAATTTGTTTTATTTATTTACTTATTACAATAAAGTAATAATCTTATTTCTATATTTGTTTGTTTGAATAATCTAGGCGAGCATAAATTATTATACGCACAAAATAAACACAAAAGTTCGACCGAATCTAATTATCGATTTCTCCGAGGTAGAGTTGTTTGTCACTTGAAGCGGAGAGTACAATAGGTTCAGTCTTGTGGAAGTCGACATCATTGACAGAGCCGTTGTGTCCGGGCAATTTGTACAACACACGGCGGGAGGTCGTGTCCCACACGTACAGGAAACGGTCTGACGAGCCAGCTGCCACCTGTACAAACAAATCAGGAATTAGGATATGCACAGGAGAACCAAAGTGACCTATAACAATAAGCCCTAGCTAACTTGACCGGCCTGACGTAATTGCGGATGGTTGCACAGATGTTGGGTTTTTTTAATTAAATGGCGGGAGACGGAGAGCGGGTTTTTTATTTGTTCCTGTAATGCGCAAACTTCTTTGACAGCTAACTTTATGCAAGTTAGGTATTTGGCGAGGACTCTACATAGCGCTCAACTTTTTAGGAGGTGGTTAGGACACATAGCGCGTAGAACCAACACACGTTGGAACCGAAAGGTTCTGTATTGGCGACCGGTGGAAATTAAAGGATAATGTTGCTATGATGAAGATGATTTCAATAGCTACGTAATAATACCACAATAATTATGGTTTAAAAATTTGACACTGGATGCAGGTCATGGTGCAATCGTAACTGATAATATTTTTATTACATGATATCCTTACATGAACAAAATATATAGTGTGATCCGACAGTAACTACAAGAACCTAAACTGCACATGTAACAGTCACACAAGCAAAGCAGTCAATTAAACGGGTTCTTCATCAACTCGACACGAGAGACTGATCACACGTGTGTCCAGTTGGTGAAACTTTAAATTAAGGGGCCGGACCCGTGCTCCACCTAGGATCTCCACCTGGGTGAAGCACGGGACCTTACAAGGTCCCGTGCTCCAACTGATGACTTTATTGTACAGTGAATGAGTAAATTGTTTTACATATTAAAAAGATCTAAAACAATTCTGTAAGAGGAGTGAATTTATATGTAGAATAATAAGTATAATGTTATTTTTATTTTAATAAAACTGTTTTTAGCTTATGTGATGCACAGAGTAGTTTGAGTATTTATACCTATATACAATCCTTTTTAGTGCATAAAATAACGAAAACTAAATTTTTCGTACCAGTTTCGGTTCAGTTTGGTTTAATAAAAAGGTGTTACAATCTTGGCATCAAAACCAAAATTTACACACGCATTGTACGACTATGTACCAACCTACCTCTAGTGCCCCATGATCGTATTGCAGAAGGATGGCAATATATTTTGTCAAAAAAGAAATATTTTTCAAAATGCGAAGATGAGGGAATTTATGCAATATTTTGAAAAAAAATATATGAGTAAAAAGGTAGTCCCTTTCTTCTCCGAATATCGATCGTCCGAAAATCATAATCCCAAACAAGTTTACTATAATCATCACTTTCCATAATGTTCGCGTATACGAAATCGTATATTACCTAATCGTCTTTACCTATAATAATTGTGTGTCATAAAATGGGGTTCTATAATTATTACATAAAATATCCTATTTTATCTTGCTATAAAGTCAGTCATGTCCTAAAAAAAATATTAGGGCAAAAGTCAGAAACAGTTGGTTAGGTTAGGTTAGTATCGTGACCACAACGCGCACGAGCCGAGCGAGCGAAGCGAGCGTGCCGCGGCAGCGGCCGGCGAGTGCCAGAAACATTTTTTTTATAAAAAAAAAATAGTATTTATGTTTTTTAAATATTATAAATTGTGATGGTTATAGCAAAAAAAATTAGGTTATGTTATGTTTAGGGATTTAGGTTTTCGGACAAGTGTTATTATAAGACATGAATTTAGGGCTAGCTACCATTCGCACACATGATGATTCGGACACAAAATGTTATGACACCTTAGATTATGGATAAAAAAAATATGAGACAAAATAGAGAACCAAGTAAAAATGTGGATGAGTGGTGTGTATTCAACTAGAGGCACCTTACCAATGAGTTAAAACTTCAAGCATAATAAAGAGTTCAAAAAACCTTTTGTTACTTTGAATAAACTGTTAACAGTAATATCGCAAAATACAGATTCTTTAGGCTCATCGGTAACGAAACGACGCAAAGAATACTGCGAAAAAGACTTTTTTATTTTAAATGCGCAAAAGCAATTGATTCACAATGAAATTTCGTTCCCCCTTTTTTTTAGAAAAAATGTGTTAAATTAAATCCTATTGATTACCTATATTGTGTATTTTTCTTAATTACTTGACTGTACTTATCATCAGTTGGAGCACGGGACCTAGTAAGGTGCCGTGCTTCACCCAGGTGGAGAACCTAGGTGGAGCACGGGTCCGGACTCTAAATTAATACTAATTATTTTTTCGTCATTTCGACATGCCAAAGTTTCTATGTATGTCCACATAGTGAAATTTAAAATAAATTACTTTTATGTTTTCGTCAACTGGACACACGTTCACATTTTACCCGAATTCATAACAAAGTACAGTCACGATGCCTGGTTATATATCATGGCGGAATGCTTAAACACTGAAGATGCAACAACATTTAATGACTATTTTATCAAAACGTGGCTGGATGATAATTCTGATTATGCAAACACATACAACTGTTATAAAGAACATCATCGCACTAATAATTCTGTAGAGGCATGGAATGCCAGAATAGCCAAAAAATTAAAACGGAAACCAAATATAGTACAGTTCTTTGTCGCTCAAAAGAGACATGAATGATTTTTGGCGCCAGGTAATGATGGACGGACCTATATCAAGAAAAAAAATGGAAACTATCAGAATGAACACTATGATCGCAGACACTGATAGAGAGTTTGAATCAAGAGAAATTAGCATCGGTCACTGTATCGAAAAATTGAAGTAAATAAAAATATCTTTATATTGTTAGGAAAAATTATATTGTATATTTTATTGTTGATTGTATTTATCTCTATATTATCTTAGTCTAGTCTTAGTAAAATGATTGTGATACTATTAGTTTAATTATTATTATTACTGTAATACTATTTTTTCTAAATGCCATATATTATTGTAACAGAGTTGTGTGGAATGATTATTATTGTTTGTAAAATTATCTATTATTGTTATCTCATAAGTATGCACCATTGATGACTATTTTGTTTGATATTTTATTTTGTGCCACCTATACCTACTCAAGATTGAATGTTTCGACTCCGCTCTCGAATAAACTTTACTGCAAACTGCAACTAGTAGGTACATTTAAGTTTGTATAGGAGTGGAGTGTATCGTTCAATATTAAAAAAGTCATTGAGTTCAAGCTTTAAAAAGAAAAAAAAAATATTTTTCTAAGTTAAGTTATTTGATATTTCTGTGATGATTTTAAATTATTAGGTATATTTAGAATGTTTAGATCTAGCTAAGTATGCTTGCCTTTATATTAACAAATCCTTTAATAAATATTTGATTGTTACACATTTCTTTTATTTCAATTTTTACCCTGACTGTACCTTTTTTTGGAAAAAACCTAGGTGTGTCCAGTTGACGAAAACATAAAAGTAATTTATTTTAAATTTCACTATGTGGACATACATAGAAACCTTGGCATGTCGAAATGACGAAAAAATAATTAGTACTAATTTAAAGTTTCACCAACTGGACACACGTGTGATCAGTCTCTCGTGTCGAGTTGATGAAGAACCCAATTAAACTAGAGGGAAAGCTAAACTTTCGGCTTTCTAACAAATGGGAGTTCCTCTCACACCTGTACATGGAAAGCCCTGGTCGTCTAAGGAAACATTAATAGACTTTGTAACTGGGTTGGTCAAAGCAAATCCCTAGTGTAAGTAAGGCGTCTTTTAACATCTAGGCTAGCTAGGCCTCTCAGGAAACCCTCTGGCTGGATTCCCTTCAGGTCAACATAAACGACAAACTGCCTTGTGTGGCAAAGCGGTCGTGGAAGCTGTTGCCGAGCAGAGGTCGCGGGTTCAATTGCCACGCAAGTTACTTGTGTGATTCACAAATTATCAGATGTTTTTTGTAAAGTTGTATTTAAACAAAAGGAATATAAATAGTAAGACATACCTTAGAACCATCATGTGACCAGGAGCACCTCAACAGATTCTTCTCAAAGTTATGTTGATGTCCAGACATGAGCTTGACACAACGTTCTGAAGGAGCAAATGGTCGCACGTCCCATATCCTCAATGTGTTGTCCATTGAGTTGGAGACAAGGTATGAACCATCATATGATAGAGACATGCCTGAAATTAAGTATATGAGTGTAATTAATTTAAATGCCTTAATCGGTAAAGCGGGTTAATTTGTGGAATGCTCAGCATGCCCAAGTTTTCCCTAGGAGTACAGTATAGGATTGTAAATATGTGTTTGATGGGTCGGTAACTGTTATGGACTGTATATAATAAAACAACTTGCTGACTTGATGACTTTTTATTCTTCAGTAATACACAAACTTTTCCTTCGATTATTTATTTTTCCTTAAGATGCTTACTGTAGAGAAGTCAAAACTGAACTGACTTCCTAACAAAAATGTTGCCCCTTTTATATAAATCGGCCGGGGGCCGTCGACCAATCGCGTAACAGTATTTTCGCGCCTAAATTTTACATTGTTTTAGCGCGCGTCTCTCGTCCCTGATTGGTTATGCGCTGTTTTTGGCGCTACAAACTCAACAACCAATCAGAGGCGAGCCCGTACGGCGACGGTAACGCTGGCGTGAGCTCGGTGATTATAGGCGAGGCGGGTTCTTGTCGGGTCGCGGCGCGGCGTGTGCTCTTGGGTCTACGCTAACATGCGTTAATGGTCTTGCGTTGATTGAAAACTCCGCTTCAGCGAGTAGGGTATTCAGCACCTCTTCTGTTGGTGCCTTCTCTCGGAGAGTGGTGCCGAGAGCGGTCTTGACTGATCGAACCATTCTTTCCCATGCTCCGCCTTGATTTGGGGCGCCAGGGGGTATGTAGCGCCATTCCATACGGTGTTTCAGTCCTTCATCCTTCAAGGTAGATGCCCATTCAGCGTAGGCAGTGCGGAGCTCTTGATCTGCGCCACGGAAGTTTGTTGCGTTATCGGAGTACATTATTTTGGGCCATCCTCTTCGTGCAGCCATTCTTCGTAAAGCCATAATCGCGGAGTCTGAAGACAGCGAGGCCACGAGCTCAATATGTACAGCGCGGGACGTGAGACATGTGAACAGCGCTCCCCATCGTTTCTCTCTTCGACGCCCGATCTTGATCATCATGGGCCCGAAGTAGTCCACTCCGCAATTGGTGAATGGTCGATGAAAAGGGTCGAGACGGGCTTGTGGCAGGTCTCCAGTGGCCGGTGTCTGTGGCGTAGCACGTCTTCGTCGGCAGAAGGCACAGTTCTTCTCCACTGTGCGCACTGTAGGTCGCAAATGTATGATCCAATATTTTTGCCTTAGATCATTCGTCACGCGTTCTCTGTTGGCGTGACCAGCAGCGCAGTGTTCTCGCATAACGATCAGCTTCGTCAATGGGTGGCGGCCATCCAGAATTATAGGCTGCTTTGTCTCGGTCGGTGCTGTTGCTGCCTCAATTCGGCCTCTCACCCGCAAGACTCCATCTTCCAGTACGGGGTCCAGTTTGTAAAGCCTGTTTGCCTTAGTAAGGGGTCGGGCTGACTTCATTTTGCTTATGTCTTCAGAAAAACTTTCTTTTTGTGCTCGTCGTATTAGCTCCTTTTCGGCGCGTTGTATGTGTCTTAATTCCATACTCGTAGCCTTGTGTCGGCATATGTCGATAAAGGCAAACACTCTCGCGACAGCTCGTATTAACACTTCATATTTCGAGAAGCGAGTTGGGTCTGGTAGCCAGCTGTCTCTATCTTCACAGATATGCAGAACCTCTTCTTCTTCGTCTTCGTTATGTTGAGTCCTGGGCCACTGATCTTCAGGTAGATAGAGGAATTCTGGTCCCTGGAACCACCTATCGGTTGACTCTATCGGCGTGTCCGTGAGCCGGGTGGCGTCATCAGCTACATTATTGATTGTGGGCAGCCACCGCCATTCTTCCTTTTGAGTTAGCTCGGCGATCTCTCCTAAACGGTGTGCGACAAAAGGAGTGTATCTTCTCATATCATGATGTATCCAGTGTACTACCGTCGAGGAATCAGTCCAATACGTTGTCTGGCATACTTCTATTTTGTGTTCCTTCTTAATGTTATCGGCGAGTCTTGACCCGATGACTGCGGCTTGAAGTTCCAGACGAGGTATGGTTTGCGTCTTCTTTGGCGCCACTTTGGCTTTGGCGGCAACTAGCACTATGTTTGTGTCTCCGTTCCTCTGCTTGATTCGCCAGTAGGCCACGGCTGCGTAGGCTTGTTCGCTGGCGTCACAAAACACGTGCAACTCGATGCGCTCGTAGGCCTTCTTGGTGTAACATCTTGGTAGCCGGAGTTGAGTCACTTCTTCTATTTGTGTAAGCCATGTTGTGAATAGCTTATTCTCCTCTTCTGGTATTGGCTCATCCCACGCTGTCTGGAGGCGCCACAGGCTTTGTAGTATAATTTTCGCCCTTATTGTGAAGTGGCTTAATAATCCTAGTGGGTCGTATATAGACATGACCGCACTGAGTGCTTCCCTTTTGGTTGGTGCTCGGCTCCTGTTCCTCACTTCGGTTGGAACTCGGTTCATTGAAGTGTTGAAACCGAGTTCGTCTTGCTCCGCGTTCCAGTACAGCCCTAAGATTTTATTTTCGGGCTGGTCTCCTCCTAGTTGCGTGGGTTTCTTCGCATGTAGTTCATCTGGTATGTCTTCTAGAACCTTCTTGACATTTGAGCTCCATCCCCGAAGTGTGAATCCTGCGTGGCCGTGCACCGTCCTCGTTTCTTCTATAGCTCGTCGAGCCTCTTCTATATTTTCATAACTTGCCACATAGTCGTCCATGTAGTGACTACGAGTAATGGCTTCCGCTGCAAGTGGGTAGGTGTTCGCGTGTTGATGCGCATTGTGGTTCCTGATATGGTGCGCCATGTAAGGCGAGCTTGCTGCTCCAAATATCATGCTCGCCATTTTGTATTTTCTAGGAGACGCCTGTCTGTCATTTCCTCGCCACAGGAACTGCTGCGCTGGTTGGTCCTCTTCCCTTATTTTTATTCTTAGGAACATTTCCTGGATATCCGCTGTGACTGCCACCGCCTTCTCCCTGAACCGGAACATAATCCCCGGCAGGGGTAGCAGCAGGTCCGGTCCTTCCAGCAATTTGTCGTTCAGGCACACACCATTGCTTCTTGCAGCAGCATCGAAGACTAGTCGATATTTACCGGGCTTGTTTATGTTCTGCACGGCGAAATGAGGAAGGTACCAGCAAATGGGGCTCTCCCTCTCTGTATTGTTGCAAGGTACCGCATATCCCTTCTTCAATAAGTTTTCTATTTGTTCTGCGTATCCTCTTGCAAATTCGGTGTCGGCGTCCATTCTTTTTTCTATCTTGTGAAGTCGTCGGAGTGCCTGCCCGTAACTTGATGGTAGCGTTATGTGATCTTGTTTCCAAGGAAGTCCCACTTCATAGCCCCCATCGATCTTCTTTGTGGTTTTCTCGACAATGTTCATTGCTCGTTGGTCCGCTTCTGTTATCCTGGGTTTCTTCGTTATACCGAGAGCTTCGATTTTGAAGTGGGCCTCGACCAGGTCGTGGAGCTCTTTATCTGTTCTTGTATTGTACACGTGCAGGGTGTCCTCCATGATGGCTTTGCGTGGTGCGGTTCCGTGCATCACCCATCCTAGTTCTGTTCTAGATGCAGCCGGCTGGTTCTGTCTACCGGCGCGCAGTTCCCGGGAGACGATGCACTCCCAGTGGTCCGCCCCTATGAGTATACGAGGGGTGGCTTGATTATAACACACCTCGTCTTTGGGTAGGTCGCGCAGATGCTTGTACTTCAGCAGGGTGTCCGGGATTTCTTGTTTGTGAAGCTTCAGGTCTCTGATTGTTCTGGCCTTCAACTCGTGTTGCTGCTTCATCTTGATCCCCTTCACTTTTATGGAGACCACCCGGCTTTCGTCTTCCTTCTGCGACATATTGACCCCGCGTATGTGCAACGGTCGTGATGGGCCCTCTGCTCCGATACTTGCTGCCAATTCTTCATCGATGAGAGTGACTGTAGCTCCTTCATCCAGCAGGGCATGTGTCCTTATCTCCCCTCGTGGACCAGCTACAATGACCGGACACATCTTAAGGAGTACTGCACGGGTTCCTGTAGTTGGTTGAGTCGCCACTGATAGCACTGCCTCTTCCTTCTTCGTTTCTAGTGCGTCGCCTTCTTTGGTGCCGGCTCTCCTCTCTTGATGTAGCGATGAGTGGTGTGGACGTCTGCACTCATTTACTCCACAGAGCTTCGCTTTGCAGCCACTGCGTCTGTGTTTCTTCTGTGCGCACTTGAAACATATCCTCTTCTCCTTGACTAGTTCCCATCTCTTCTCCACCGGTAGCGCCTTATATTCGGGACATTGAGTAAGTACGTGATCTTCCCCACAGCTTGGACACTGGTTCTTGTCTTCTTCCGCTTGCTCGGTGGTTGAGTAGATATTGGCTTTCTTCTTGAGGGTGACAATTGGTAGAGTCTCCTTTTTCTTGGTCAAGGCTGCAGTGCTCGTATGAGTTACATAGGTGAATTTCAAGGCTCTATCGGCTTCTCTCATCAAAAAGCGCGACATGATGCAGATCTCTGGCTCTTCAGTGTCTTCGTTGTCAAAGGCGTAGTCGCACCATCTGGATCGTAAGTGAGGGCTCATCTTGTCCAGCACTTCCCGTGTCATTAGAGGGTTGTGCAGGTATCCTTTCTTGTCCAAGGTCTTCAGTATGCATATGATGTTTTGTATCTTGACCGCGAAGTTGTTCAATTCTGCTGCCGATGTTCCAGGTCTTGGCAGCTTCTTGAGGTCTTCCAAAGCTCGGTCGATGATGATCTCAGGTCTACCGAAGCATTGTTCCAGCGTCTTCATTATGGTGTCTGGATCTGTGGCTGTGTGCAGCAGGGCGGCTACAGCTTCTCTGGCTTCTCCTTTTAAGCAGCTACGTAGTCTTTGCAGGTTCTCCGCGTCTGACAAGTGGTACAATGTTCTTGAGTCTCGTACTGCTGCCTTGAAGGGTAACCATTCGTTGGGTGCCCCGGAGAAAGCGGGTAGGTCCATATACCGGAACCGAGGTCTGGCCATCTTCTCCAGAGCAGCAGCCAGTTGTTCAACGCCGTCGCTGGTCCTTGCTGGTGTTGGTGATCTTGCCTTAGGTGCCTCGAATCTTATTTGTCGGGAATCTTCTCGGGTGTATGCGGTGCCCCCTCCCTCCCCCCGTGAGTCAAGGGGGTTGGTCTTCAGCCACTCGTCTACCTTCTGATGATCTTCTTGAATGGTGAGGGGTTCCCCTTGCAGACTTTCTTCTTCGTGGATAGCTGCTACTTCTGCAGCCAGTTTCTTCTTGATCAGTTCTGTTTCCAGGTCTAACTCCTTCCTCCTGATGGCAGCCAACTTCTCAGCTGCTTCCAGCTCAGCCATCCGTAGCCTGGCAGTGACGCTCGTTGTGGATTTATGAGAGCGCACTGATCTTGCTGGTGACCTTGGCCGCTGCTGAGATCCTGATGCCATGACCCTCATGGTCCCTTCAGTAGTTGGTGCTGCTGGCCCTGGTGATGGTGATGCTGGTGGGTCCAAGGATATCCTCCTCACCCTTTCTCGTTCAATACGCTCAGCTTCCTGGCGACGTGTGACCTCTCTAGACCCTCGTCCTTGCTGATCTTCCACCTCGGTAATGTCCCCTTGACTGCGGGTGACAACCATCTTGGAGGTAGCCGGTGCTAATATTCTGACCGCTGATCTTCTTAGACTGGTCCTAGGTCGTGACGCGTTCTAGGTTACTTCGCTTATACTAAAGCCTAGGTCGCTTTAGTACCTAGAGCAGAGCCTAGGTATCTTCACTGGTGCTGGTGTTCTTGATATCCGGCTCGAAGGACCATACTATTATGGACTGTATATAATAAAACAACTTGCTGACTTGATGACTTTTTATTCTTCAGTAATACACAAACTTTTCCTTCGATTATTTATTTTTCCTTAAGATGCTTACTGTAGAGAAGTCAAAACTGAACTGACTTCCTAACAAAAATGTTGCCCCTTTTATATAAATCGGCCGGGGGCCGTCGACCAATCGCGTAACAGTATTTTCGCGCCTAAATTTTACATTGTTTTAGCGCGCGTCTCTCGTCCCTGATTGGTTATGCGCTGTTTTTGGCGCTACAAACTCAACAACCAATCAGAGGCGAGCCCGTACATTAGTCTCGGGGCGACGGTAACGCTGGCGTGAGCTCGGTGATTATAGGCGAGGCGGGTTCTTGTCGGGTCGCGGCGCGGCGTGTGCTCGGCGTCCGTAACAGTAACAAACATATTTACAATCCTATACATAACAAGCGTGTAATTTCTCTGGTGTTGCAAACTTCTATAGGCTAAAGCGCCGATTACACTACCCTACTTTTAGGGCCCTACATTGTTTAGGGCACTACATGGTTTAAGGCACTACATGATGTAGGGCGGTCGGGGTCCCAAACTCCGATATATAGTGTCCTAACAGCCTACATGTGATTACACTAGACCAACATGTAGTGCCCTACAAGATGTTGGGCCCTACATCACGTGATGTAGGGCCCTACATTTAGGGTAGTGTCATCGGCGCTTAACTCAAAAATTGACGTTTTTGACTTTTACACAGTCGAATTCCTTGATTCGTTACGCATCGACCACGAAAACAGATTTAAATACATATATCAACACTACACGACGCTGGATGTCGTAAGGAGTCTTTTTTGTTGGATAAACGGACTCCGCTTCTCGGAGTTATTTTGATTTTACTGACTATATCTGACATTTTTCGTAATTTTATTTGTTGTCTCTATTTTAACGATTAGTTTCAAGTGTCTATATGAAACATTTTGAATTAAACTTGTATTGCTGGTCTACATCTAGCGTCGTGTAGTGGAGATATATTTAAATCTGTTTTCGTGGTCGATGCGTAACGAATCAAAGAATTCGACTGTGTTTAAAAGTCAAAAACGTCAGATGTCGTAAGGAGTCTTTTTTGTTGGATAAACGGACTTCGCTCCACGGAGTTATTTTGATTTTACTGACTACATCTGACATTTTTCGTAATTTTATTTTGAGTTGTCTCTATTTTAACGATTAGTTTCAAGTGTCTATATGAAACATTTTGAGTTAAACTAGTATTGCTGGTCTACATCTAGCGTCGTGTAGTGTAGATATATTTAAATCTTGTGACGTGCCTCACGCGTCCATCTTCGCGCGCTCCACTTCGCTACACGTCAATGGTGCGAGCGCGTCGTGGAGGGGCCTACACAGCGGCCATTATATAAGAAGCGCGCTCTCAAGGTCAAGGTGAGAACATAACCCTGTATGTAGCGAAAATGCAGGGGTTGTTTTCTCGCCTTGACAATCCAGTTCCAGATGGTGAGAAACTGGAAATTTTATTAAACAATATTAGGCCTTGTTATACCAACTGTCTCTTGACTACAACTATTACTGATATTCCTTCGTTGGTTAGTGTCTGTCGTAATTTTGAAAAATATAATAGTCGTAGTAGGGATTTCTCTGAGCCTCCTACGGTTACTTCTAACACTTTAGCTCCTGAATTCGCTTATAATAATAATAATAGTAATAAAAAGTATACTGGTTCTTACCAACCTAATAGGTTTAAAAACTTTCATAAAAATTTTAAAAATGAGCCTTCAACTTCTTTTGACTTATCTGCGGAACCCCAAGTTAGTGCGGTATCTAATACTCCCAAGCAGCATTGTCCTCGGTGTCGTTCTGATTCGCATTCCTTGAAAACTTGCCGGCAGCCGCGTTACTTGATTTGTTTTAAATGTGGCCTAAAGGGCTACCGCGCAATGGACTGTCCGAAGTGCAACGGTCCAATTATTAATAATTCAAAAAACTAATTAGTAACGGTTGGGGAAAGAAAAATAAAATCTTTAATAATAAAATAAAGAGTAAATTGTATAATAATAATAAATGGCAAGACTTGTTGCATTCCAATTCATTATACTTCTGCAACAGTAACAAACTTTCCTCAATCGATAATTCAAAACAAACTATTACGCCATATATTTCTGTGACAGTGAACGGTAGAAGTACAGTGGGTCTTCTTGATACTGGTTCGTGTTTTACAATTCTTGGTAACAACTGTCATAATTATTTTTTAAACAAGTTAAATATTGATTCAACAAAATCATTAGAATTTACCACCGCTGGGGGTGATAGATATTCTTCTCTTGGCAGTGTGGTACTTCCTTTTAAATTTGGTAATAAAATTAATTATATTGTCACTCACATAGTGCCAGGCATAAAGATTTCCTTGATACTTGGTATAGACTTTTGGAGGAGTTTTGATTTGTTTCCTGTCGAATTAGAATCTGTGTTGGTTGATAGAAAAATTGTGGACGTCACGGAACTACATTCCGATGACACGACTCAGTTAATTTCCCTTGATAATCTTTCAAGTGACCAAAGAGAGAACGCTAATAAAATAATCTCCCAGTTTAAGGATATTTCTTATGAAAGACGAGGTCTGGGTCGCACTTCCCTTATTACTCATTCGATTGATACTGGGGACAGTCCCCCTATTCGCCAGCGTTACTATCGCATGTCTCCCGAAAAGCAGCGTATTTTAATACAGCAGGTCGACGGAATGCTTAAGGACGATGTGATTGAGAAGTCCGAAAGCCCTTGGTCGAACCCTGTAATATTGATTAAAAAAAAAACGGGTGACATGCGCTTTTGTCTTGATAGTCGTAAATTGAATTCTGTCACAAAAAAGGATGCCTATAGCTTGCCCTATATAGCCGAAATATTGGATAATTTGTCAGACGCGAAATACTTATCTAGCATCGATATTTCTAAGTGTTTTTGGCAAACTTTAATAAAAGAGGAGGATCGTTGTAAGACGGCCTTTTATATTCCCTCTCGCGGAACGTATCAATTTAAATGTATGCCTTTTGGTCTTACCAATGCACCCGCTACTCAGCAGCGCTTAGCGGACAGCCTATTCTGCGGTCCTGAGTTCGAAAATAGGGTATTCTGTTTTGTAGACGACATCGTCTGCATTACGCAAAATTATAAAATGCATATTAAATTATTGTCCTTAATATTAAAAAAATTAAAGGACGCTAATTTAACAATAAATTTTGAAAAATGTAAATTTTTTAGAGAAAAAATTAAATATTTAGGTTATGTTGTCGATTCTAAGGGCCTTCTTCCCGATCCCGATAAGGTTGATTCTATTGCAAATTATCCTGTGCCCGCTAATAGAAAGGAGGTGCGTCGTTTCTTGGGAGCGGCGTCGTGGTATAGGAGGTTCATTCCTAACTTTAGTACCTTGGCTACTCCTCTTAATAAATTAACTTCTAGTGGAAAGAAGTCTCCCCCTTTTTCTTGGTCACCAGAGGCCGATCAGGCCTTCGTTAATTTAAAAAATCATTTGATTTCCCCTTCTGTCTTATCTTGTCCAGATTATACTCAACCATTTGAGATACACGCCGATGCCAGTGACTATGGCATAGGCGCGGTACTTTGCCAGATCTTGAATGGGGAGGAAAGGGTCATTGCTTACTATAGCAAGTCGCTATCGGACCAAGAGAGAAATTATAGTGCTACCGAGCGCGAGGCGCTCGCAGTGCTTTCAGCCATTGAGCATTGGCGTTGCTATGTAGATAACGGTAAACCCCTCATAGTATATAGTGACCACGCAGCGCTCCAATGGTTCCTAAAGCTTAATAACCCAACCGGCCGGTTGGCTAGGTGGGGTGTTCGTCTTTCTGCTTATAATTTCGAAATAAGGCACCGTCGTGGTTCTGACAATGTTGTGCCGGATTTGTTGTCTCGTTCTAAAAATATTATGTGTATAGAAACGCAAAATAAATCTAATAACGTTTCTACTAACGATCCGTGGTATTTAAAAATATATAACGGTTGTTTAAAAACTCCTACTTCCTTTGTTGATTATCAGGTAATTGATAACAAACTTTATCGTTTTAAGAGAAGTCTCAATCCTCTCACTAGAGAATTTCAATGGAAGGAGATTGTACCGTCCGAGGAGAGAGCGTTGGTTATATCTCAGAATCATTCGTTGCCCACGGCTGGTCATCTTGGCATTTTTAAAACTTATAAACGTCTAGATCTTAATTATTATTGGCCAGGTATGTATAGTGACGTGGTCAAGGCGGTAAATTCTTGCGAAGCTTGCATTGCCCATAAACACCAGACACATTTAACCTTGGGTCACATGGGCGGTCCTAAGTCGGTTTCCAAACCCTTCCAGGTAATTAGCATCGATTTAGTCGGTCCATTGCCTCCAACGAGGAAGCAAAATACTTTCATTTTTGTCGTTTCTTGTTGTTTCTCGAAATATTGTTTACTTTTTCCCATTAAACGTGCAACAGCCGAGGTTATTACCAGAATACTGGAGGAAAACGTTTTCTTAGTTCATGGTATTCCTTCTACGGTCATACTCGATAACGGCAAGCAATTCATTAGTTCAACTTTTAAAAACTTATTAACTAAATATAAAATTCCAAACTTGCACTACACGCCTTTATATACTCCTCATGTAAATTCTGTGGAACGTTATAATAAAACTATAATCACGGCCGTTTCAACCTTCATAGATAATGATCACCGTGTCTGGGACACACTTATACCAAAGATTCAATTTGCAATTAATTCTGCGGTGAACGAAGTGACAGGTTTCTCGCCGTCGTTTCTTGTTTACGGTCGGGAGCTTGTAAATTGCGGCTCACGCCATATTGACTCTGACCCCAATATGGTCCATGAGCCGCGAGACTCTTACGCTGAATCACTCGGCTACTTATCTTCAATCTTTGAGAAGGTACAGGCAGCCTTGCTGTCGGCTCACCAGCGTAATTGTCAATCTTATAATCTCCGTCGTAAGCCGGTGGAATTCCAGGTGGGCGATGTTGTATGGAGACGTACTTTTTATCTTAGCGATAAGGATAAATATTTTTGTAAGAAGTTGGCCCCTAAGTTTATAAAGTGTAAAATCACATCTAAAAAGTCGCCTTTGGTCTATAAACTATCCGATATGTCAGGTAAACCGCTGGGTGAATGGCATATCAAAGATATTAAAAATATAAATTATAAAGAATGATATCTGAAATAAACATAAATAGATTTTACCTACATATAGTTGTTATTATTTTGTTTAGGCATCGTCGTATTACTCGCACTCTCGTGCATGTCGCTTATCGACTTTTATCCTTCACACCTCGGTGTAATAATATTATCGATTTGTATTTTTATCTACAAATTACAAGGGTTTCGGATTCGAACCCGAGACTTTGTATTTTTATCTACAAATTACGCAAGGTTTCGGATTCGAGCCCGAGAATGCGCTGTGGCGTGTGGTATTTTAACTTGTTGTTTTTGTTACTCGGTGTTCATCGAGCTGATTAAAAGAAAATATTTTTTTTTACCCCATGGTACAGTGGTAGAAAGAGAGGTTTTTCGAACTTGATCACAGGTTCGATGCCTGAAACTCTTTATTTCATTAAGTAATTGACGGCGAAACTGCTCACTAAGTTGATATGTTTTATTGAATTATATTAAGGTTGTTTACGTTCTAAAATAAACATTTTAATTAAAATATTAGGTATAAGTTGAACCATTGGAATGCGGCCTCGCTCGAACGATCTTTTGTTCGAAGGTTGTTAACCTGTTCCTTGTGATTTAATTGACTATATTTTTTTTCTATAACACGGCGACAGCCTACAGCTGTTCTTTTGTTTGCAATATGGGTTCCGTATTTCAATGAATCTGATCTTCATAGTATACTTGAAAACTATCATTTATCATTTTTTTTTTTTTTTTTTTTTTATTACAATATCCGTACAGCGCTGGCTCGTCACGAGATAATACTAACTACTAACCCTAATTTTTTTTTAAAAATAGCTTGTAATGCCTTTTCTTTTGGCTGTTTCAGGTACCTCCCGCGGAGCTGATCTCATCTACCGCTCCTGCAGGGTGTTGGTGCCTGAACAGCCTGTCGCCCCCTGCTAGCAGCCGAATTTTCCCTAGGAAAAATTCTGGTCTAGCGGGGGGGGTATGTGACGTGCCTCACGCGTCCATCTTCGCGCGCTCCACTTCGCTACACGTCAATGGTGCGAGCGCGTCGTGGAGGGGCCTACACAGCGGCCATTATATAAGAAGACGCGGGGCGCGGCCGCTCCCTTTTTGTTCCGGCTTGCTGACTGAAGCTAAGTGTTTGCCTTTCTATAGGGCAGCCTTCGAACCTCGTGCTTTGTAATCGAATCCTCTCAAAATCCTTCTGATTAGACCGGCTTGCTTAAACTATATTTGTGTTAACGTAGTGATTTCTAAATATATAGTGACAAACTAATAACATTGTATGTACTAAATTAGCTTATACCTATATTTGTGTTAACGTAGCGATTTCTAAATATATAGTGACAAACTAATAACATTGTATGTACTAAACTTTTAACTGAATAATACTACATTGTCGTACTGAGTTGTTTGCATTTATCTCCCTAAACTACCCACTACGTCACAATCTGTTTTTGTGGTCGATGCGTAACGAATCAAGGAATTCGACTGTTTGTAAAAGTCAAAAACGTAAATTTTCGAGTTAGCTCTGTTTAGATCTGGATGTGCGATGTAGGCTGTTAGGACACTACATATCGGAGATTGGCGAGTACCAACCGCCCTACATCATGTAGTGCCCTACACGATGTAGGGCCCTACATGTAGGGTAGTGTAATCGGCGCTTAAGTAAGATAAGATCTAATCTTAGCATTGGTCATGGGTCCATCGCGTGATAGAGGATGGAGCACTTGCATAACAGCGTCTAGGACTTACGACCCAGATGTAGGTTTAAGGAGGCGCCCTTACAACGCGTTAGCGGTCACCTTCACTGTCTGCTATGTTCCGTCCTCTACCTATCCAAATTTGGTAGGAACCTAACTATGCCGTTTTGGACATTCGTGATAGTAGAGAGCTTACTGAAGTTCTCGGCAGTCCTAGTTTAGGATTTAGCTGGAGTACCCCTCGCACCTATTTCCACGGCATATAGAGTACATAACCTTGTAACCATTTCTAGTTATCTCATTTGTCGAGTCAAAGTATTTGTTTGTCTTAATTGCGTGGTCTTTCGGGATGTTAGTTTCCCACGGTATCGTCAGCTCAATAAGTACTACACGCTTTTTCAAATGAGAGTAGAGGAATATATTTGGTCTTAACGGCGACACACAGATATTCTCCGAAATTTTGTACTGTTTTATATGTGTCAACCAGTAGTGTCCAACCAAATTAGATGTTTTGTCTTCCATTTGTAGTCAGTCCTTTTTTAGCTCTCTGTCTCTCTTCGGACACTCCGATAGGTAACATTCTGAGGCGGACGTGTGCGTAAATAATTAAATTAATTAATTAGTATTTAGCGCGGCGTAAGCCGACGCTCGCAATTTTACGTCATGAGTGACATACTTGTGCCGAACGAGCTGCTGTCGTTCTTGCAGCAGAAATTGGATGTGATGGATGAAGTATCCGCCATTCAAATCTGCGCGACCAACTTCAGCGAAGAAGATATTGCTGCATCCAAGCTGCAGTTGTATACGTTGCTCAACAAACGTGACCAGATGGTGTCCCGCCGGCGTGACGGGACAAAGAAAAGTCTACATGACATAATCACGCTACTGAAAGAAACCGATCCTGATGACGTGCCGACGTTTGTGGCGAAGGACCTCAACAAGTTGCCTCCTGTCACTTTCGACCACGTCAACGTTACAAGTCTCCTGAAGGACATAGTTTTTCTGAAGACAAGTTTAGCAGATGTGCAAAAGAAACTGTGTTCATCTGAGACTATCGTGGCAAACCTACGAAAGGAAGTCGACGAGTTGCGCAAGAATGCAACTAGGTCACCGACCTGTGTCAATGTCAACACACGTCGAGGAGCGCGTCGCCTTGATACTACGGCCGCAAGCTACGCGTCAGCAGTTTTGTCGACAACGCCGACAAACGCTGAGACTACAGAACGTGCAGACAACGTGCCGCACAACTCTGCCCCTGCCCCCGCGGTTCCTCCTCATACCGCCGCATGTGCTACTAAGCCACCGGGTCAGCTTCAGATAATAAAGTCGAACACCCCTAAGGCTCTTGTAGTTAAGACAGTGGTGTCTGAGAAGGTACCGGGACGAGGTGAAAACGACGGTTTTGTGACGGTGCAAAAGAAGAAGCGCCGTCAGAGAACCAACAAGAACTGCTGCGGAACGGGTCCTGAGGAGTCCCAGGCGAAGATACGTGCCGCCAAGCCGAACACTCCGGTGTATATATCTCGCCTCCATTACACCACGGAGGTAGATGACATCGTCGAGTACGTTCACCGGAAGTTGAAGTACAGGCCGAGGGTGCAGCTATTGGAGTCCCTTCGCAACGTGAACTTCAAGGCGTTCGTGTTGCGGATACCGAACTGTTACCTTCAGCACGTCATGGACTCCAACTTCTGGCCGCAGAACGTAGTGTTCCGTCGCTTCCGCGGACTTATTCCATCCGAACGAAAGCCGTAACCGGAAGCTATATTTTATTTTATTTATATTAGCCATTAAGGTATATATTATTATTTTTTTAAGGTATATATTATTAAGGTATATTGTTTTATAAGTATATTATGTTAGTTTATAGTGTATTTTCTATTATAATTAGTATATAAAAATAAAAATAAATATTAGTATGTATGCCTGTTGTCTGGTACCCATAGTACAAGCTCTGCTTAGTTTGGGATCGGTCGACTTTGATAAATTATATAAATGTATCTTGTATTGTTATGTATGTACTTTTAACCGTGTAGCGACGGCTTAAGAATACAATGTGTCGCTACCCCATCTCAACCCGTGGGTGTCGTAAGAGCCGACTAAGGGATTAACAGAGAATACAAAAACATCATTCTCCCATGTGACTAGGCAGTCACCTGCGTCATGGACCTGCGCAGTCGAGCGCCGTACGCAGGGATGAAGGGATCCTGGGGGGTTGAGCCAAAAAGCAACACGCCCCCTTTGGCCCGGATTTCAGGCTAAACGGTAGCCCCAATCACTAGCCATGGTTGGGGAAATTAGGCCAAGGTGTCCCACTTGTGGGCCATCGGCGAGGGGTGTGGGGTCCACGATAGCCGTCTTCGGGCGACTACTGTGGTGGGCGAAGGTCATGCTGACGGGGTAAGTGAGGGTTGATCAGTCGTTGTGGTTTGGCCTTAACATGCCACAACGCCAACCCGATCGAGCTCCCGATGTCGCACTGTAAGCCAGCCTTGCACTCCTATATCTGTCTGGTAGTCCTAGTGCCCCTCGAATTATGTCGAGAAGGGTACTCCCAGCTGCGGGCTCCATGGAGGGTGGGAAGCCAGATGGACGAACTTAAACTATATAAACTATGGATAATTGGCCAAACAAACCTAAACAAAAAAACACACAAAAACACTCACACACACACACAAATCCCCAAACTGACAGCTCTGTGGTTTCGACCACGGGCGTCAGGGAGGGGAAAAACACAACATTTTTTTTTTTTTTTTTTTTTTTAAAGACAACTCCCGCACTAGGGATCATGCCCTGTGTCGCGGGGACTTTTACAAACATCAATTAACGGACACAAAGAACACCCATGCGCCCTCAGCGCTCACTTAGCCCCTAAAGGTAGCTCAGCGGCCCTGGCTGCAGGCACCGAGAAGGGCAAACACATAAAGCAGAACACCATCCTTGCTGGTAGCTCAGACGGGCAAACTGCGGGCACCAGCAAGGGTACACACACCACACGCGCCCTCAGCGCTCACTCGACTCCGACCAGTAGCTCGGCGGCTTCGGCCACAGGCACTGGTAACAACATCCACACAGTACAAGATGACAACATCTCTAGATCCCCGGGTGATAGCTCAGTGGTAAAATCCACGGGCATCATATCGGGGATCAAAACTTCCGAAACGGGTAGTTCAGTGGGAACATCCACGAGCACCCGTAAAAACACTAACCCACCACCCAAGGGGAACGTCCAAGGCGCGAATCCGGCGACCTCCTGCCCGTCCGACGTGTCTGGGCAGACGGGAACGGATGAGCAACCAGAAGACGACTTCTCATTGGGCTGGAGGGTCCAAACCAAGAAGGGGACAAATAAGCCCAGGTCAGGCGCGCAATCCACAAACGTGGCTGGTGGTCCAACAGTGGCCATAAAGCCAAAATGGAGGGCTCGCAAGACCAAGCAGCAAAGAAGGGTAGCGGCCCGTTTAAAGGCTGCAGCCCTCACCTCTACTACACAACCCTCTGCTGAAGGAAACAAAGCAGAGACACACGGTCCCCTCAAATTTGCTGCCAAGGAACAGCAGAGACCGCCAGCAAGCGAGAAGGGGCCCAAACCAGGTGGTAGTGGACAGTCCGCTGCCAAACGTGCTCTCAACGAGACAATGTCGCCTCGAGGGGAGCACAAGAAGCAGAGACTGGACGCAGCTAAAGGCACCACCAAAAGCACATACGCCCAAGCAGTACGCTCCCCTCTCAGCGTCGCAATCACCTGCGAACTGAAGGGGAGCATCAGCAAGGACGTATCCGACCAAGTGCTCCTGGGTATACAAGTACGTATATCCGCCGATGCCCGAGCTCGGAGCGAAACTCAACCCCCGAAGTTTAATGCGAAACCGCATTACTCTGAGGGGGTACTTAAACTATGGTGCGCGAATGAGCACACCCACACATGGCTCGTAAAAGTGGTTTCCGAACTGGAACCGTTGCCCAACACTAAGTTGGTCGTAAGGAACCAGTCGGATCTCACTCAGCGGGCACGTTGCGCTATATGGGTCCCGGACCAACAGGGATTCCTGAAAGACACGGCCGATATAGGCCGGAATCTCTCATACCAGAATCCCGAGTTCGGTATATCCAAATGGACCCTTATAAACGCCATAAAAAAGGCTGACGCGTGGTTCGTGGTAGTCGGTGTCCCTGAGGACCAGATCCCGAGCTTAATGAAGGCAGGCAGACGTCTCTCCTTTATGCTCGGGACTATCTACATCAAGTTCCAGGGCCCGAACGGATCCTTTACCGACATCCCACATGGATGGGACCACGATACACTAAGCATAAAACAGGAGCTGAAGAAGCCCCCAAAACAAACAAATGTCCCACACAAAGACACTCCGCAAGAGGTCAAGGTGGCGCCTGCAAACGCGGAGCCGCCAACACCCGCCAACGACGAGCACAGGCCACACCCCATGGAGGAGGACGAGGAGGATGTGCTCACCTCGATCTCCAGCATCCTGGGAGTCGACGACGAGCCTGGCGACCTCTTTGCGGACCTAAAACTTGGAGGTGACGAGGAGGAAGCGACCAAAAATGTCGTCCCCTTCGTCCCCGACTAGAATACTTCAAGCAAACCTCCAGCACAGCCGGGACGGGACGGCTCAGCTGCGGAAGTGGCTGGAGGCACAACGCACGGCCATCGCCCTGATCCAAGAGCCGTGGATCAAGGCTGGCCACATTCATGGGCTCTCTAACTTAGGAGGTAAGCTTATAGTAACTAATGATCATGATCACCCCAGGTCATGTATTTATGTCACAAACAACCTGAAAACGCAGGTCCTCACAGACTTCTGTTGCAGAGACCTAACAGCCGTAAGGCTATACACTCAGCTGGACGACGAGGAAAAGGTGGTCATTCTCGCATCAGCCTACATGCCCGACAAGGAGGCGCTGCCGCCTCAAGACCTCATCCGCTTGGTGGACCACGGTGAGAAGGAGCGACTTGAGGTCATCATAGGGGCTGACACTAACGCCCATCACCCCCTATGGGGCATGAACATACAAAATGACAGAGGTAAGTACCTTGTTGAGTATCTCTTCACCACAAACCTTACTTTATTAAACACAGGCTCTGAACCAACCTTCGTCACTAGGAGGAGCCGCACGATTATTGATCTGACGCTAGCGACGGAAAATATAGCAGAAGTGGTTACAGGTTGGCATGTCTCCAAGGAGACATCCTGCTCGGACCACAGGTGGATCCGCTTTGACTTACAGGCAGAAACACTCAAAACTCCACCTAGACGCAACCCAAGGAAAACAGACAGGGCTAAATATGAGCAACAACTGACTCTCAGACTAGCTCAACAATGCTCCCCAGAAACTTTCGAAAACACCACTCAGATCGAGGAAGAGGTAAATCACCTAACCAGATCTATAACGGACAGCTACCGCATAGCATGCCCGGAAACTTTACCTCCTAGTAAACCGGGCAAACAACCATGGTGGGGTCCCGAACTAGAGCGCAAGCGTAAGAAGGTAAGAAAAACGTTTAACAGGGCTATGAATACCTGTGCAGATGAGGACTGGGACGCTTACCGCTCAGCCAAATCTAGCTACAAAAAATGTATAAGATACCGCAGTAAACAAGGCTGGCGCAAATTCTGTGAAAGTATTGAGTCATGCCAACAAGCAAACAGGGTAAGGAAAGTCCTGTCACAACAAAAATCGACAACTCCGACAGCCATCCGCAAACCCGATGATACACTCACAACATCGCCAGAAGAATCCAGGCGTACTCTAATAGAAACACACTTCCCTGGATGTGTCCTAACGACACAAATAAACTGGCTTGATGAAACCAAAACACCAGACATCCAAGACTGGCGGTATGCTGATAAAGTAGTAACCCTGGAAAGAGTCCAGTGGGCCATTGGCAGCTTTCACCCCTTCAAGGCAGCGGGCCCAGACGAGATTACCCCTGCGCTGCTGCAGTGGGGTAACCTGCTAGTAGCATGCAGACTGGAGCGTGTCTTCAAAGCCTGCCTGGCGCACAGATACGTTCCAAAGGGCTGGAGGGAAGTGAAAGCCATTTTTATCCCAAAGCCGGAAAGAGGTGACTACACAAACCCTAAAGCATACCGACCAATAAGCCTGACCTCCTTCATGCTCAAAACCATGGAACGCTTATGCGAAAGGGAACTGAGAGATGGGGTCTTAAAACAAACACCTTTACACATTAACCAACACGCTTATAGCTCCGGAAGGTCCACGGAATCAGCCCTCCATCTAGTGGTCAGCCGGATAGAGGAGGCAATTGAACAAAAGGACATTTGTCTAGGAACCTTCATCGACATCGAAGGAGCTTTCGACAAAACCAACTTTACAAGTATCAAGGCCGCACTGTCCAGACACAAAGTAGAGCCGGTACTAATAGACTGGATAACAAACATGCTCAGCAAAAGGGTGGTCCGCCTGGGGGAGGCTGATGAAACAGCCCTAATAGCCAAAGGTTGCCCCCAAGGCGGAGTGTTGTCCCCACTCCTATGGAACTTGGTCATAGATGACCTAATCACAAAACTGAACAAAAACCGAGACTATACTATAGGCTATGCAGATGACCTCACCATCCTCATCTCAGGGAAGGCAGCGGGAACAGTCTGTAATCTCACCCAGCAAGCCCTACGCACCGTGGAAAAATGGTGCAGGGAATTTGAGCTGTCGGTGAATCCAGCAAAAACAGAGCTAGTGATGTTCACTAACAAACGAATACTAGGACAGTACCAACTGCCAAAGCTCTTCGGTACTGAACTTCAACTGTCAAAAGAGGTCAAATACCTTGGTGTCATTCTTGACCATAAACTAACATGGAAGAGCCACCTTGACAAGAAACTAGAAAAAGCCGGTATCACCTTCTGGCAATGCAGAAGGATGATTGGTAAAAAGTGGGGTTTAACGCCAAAAATCATCACCTGGCTTTACGAAACCGTGATCCGCCCCACGATTGCATATGGTGCTATCGTTTGGTGGCCAAGAACTGAATACACCACATCAACCGACAAACTACAGCGAACCCAAAGACTAGCCTGCATGGCGACCACTGGATGCATGAAGACCACACCCACAGCGGCAATGGAGGTCATGCTTGGCTTGCCGCCGCTGGACTTGTTTATCCGACAGGAAGCGACAGCTGCAGCCACACGTCTAAGGGCGCTAAACTTATGGAAGAACAATAACACTAAGCACACATCACTACTCAGAGCGCTCACAGACGAGCTACCTATAATTGGAGCAGTAAATGACCGTGTGCCCAAACAATTTGTCTTCGACAAAAAATACAAGATCCAACTCCATGAAGACCGCCACTGTGAACCTACACAACAACAGGCGGAACTACACATCTTCACAGATGGATCTAAAACAAGTACAGGCTCCGGGACAGGCGTCTTCTCGGAGGACCTGAATATCAATATTTCAGAACCACTGGGAACTCACAGCTCGGTATTCCAGGCCGAATGCGTGGGAATCACACTGGCAGCCTCAGCGGTCATGGCAAGAAAAGTGGAGGGACACTCAATCCGAATACTCTCGGACAGCATGGCTGTGCTACAGGCCTTAAACAGCCACACTATTAACTCAGGACTTATATAGGCCATAGTGGATCACGTGGCAATGATGCTGCGGATGAACTTGCAAGAAAAGGATCGGATACGGTAGTGATGGGCCCTGAACCCATAATACCGATCCCCTTTATATACCTCCGCACCACAATACACAGGCAAACGAAGGATAGCCATAACACTCGATGGGCAAATCTGGCAGAGTGCAGGCAAGCTAGAGATGCACTACCTATGCCCGACCATAAACTTACAAGGAGCCTACTACAACTGCCCAAACGGCAACTACGAATGGCTACAGCCGCCATCACAGGGCATGGCTCCTTTAACAAACACCTTTCAGTTCTAGGTATCACAGACAGCCCTCTCTGCAGAGCCTGCATGGGAGAGGAAGAAACGGCGGCACATGTGCTCCTACACTGTCCTGCGACCGCCACATACAGGGCTAAGTACTTCGGAAACCCAGGTACGCTCCGAGAAACCATCAGCAACTTGAAGGGCCTGTTGGCGTTTTTCCTACCTATGCCCGACCATAAACTTACAAGGAGCCTACTACAACTGCCCAAACGGCAACTACGAATGGCTACAGCCGCCATCACAGGGCATGGCTCCTTTAACAAACACCTTTCAGTTCTAGGTATCACAGACAGCCCTCTCTGCAGAGCCTGCATGGGAGAGGAAGAAACGGCGGCACATGTGCTCCTACACTGTCCTGCGACCGCCACATACAGGGCTAAGTACTTCGGAAACCCAGGTACGCTCCGAGAAACCATCAGCAACTTGAAGGGCCTGTTGGCGTTTTTCGACGAGCTGGGGTGGATCGAATAAATCACCCACCCTAACGCAAAACCCGCGCCTTGACGTGGAATTGCGGAAAACAGCCCGCTATACCATACCATACCATATGTATGTACTTATAAATAAATTTGAATTTGATTTGGATTTGAATTTGATTTGATTTGGAGCTCTAGCGATCGATAGACTCACTGCCACACATATAATCCCTAGTACTCTGTCGTGACTTTTTCTTTCTTTAGCATACAGTTTTACTAATGTCCGGTTTCTGAGTCTCACTTAACTGTAGTTTATCTATTCGATAACGCTATTGGTTCGATAACTGTCAAAAATGCGTTTCCGAACCACCCAAAACAAGATAAACTAGGTTTAAACTTAGTTTAACTTAGCTGACCAATTATCACCGTTTATCGGTTCCATAACTATATTTGACGTTAAAATTGTCAACGCGTGTTATTTTATTTCAAGATTATTGTAATTTTCTTGTTTGTTTGGTGTTGGAGTTTATTATTTTTACAAAGTTGATATTAAATATAATAATACAAGTGCAATGTATTCAAGCAGTTCACCAGAATCTGATATTGAAACGCTAGAATTTATTGCTAACATATCAGCGCCTAGAAACTTAAGACGTAGGAGAAATACATATGAAATGTTCACTGATGAAGAGTTCAAGTTACGGTATACATGTGATAAGGAGACAGTTTTATACCTAAATGATACGATTAACCCTAATCTTGCTCCTGTTACCAATCGTAAATACTTTGTTTGTGCTAGAAATAAAAAATATTCGTTGGTGATAACATGAATGTTCGGAATGACTGCTTCTCTGTTCTAACACCAGTTTCCGAAGTAGCATTATATTGATTAGTTAGGGCATGCCAAGCTTGTTTTTAAGCCTCTACAGATTTACCATCAGTTTTTTTGTTATCTACTTATAATAGCAACAAAGTCTTTGACTACCTCGAATAAGAAGCATCTCCCTTTCAGTAAAGTTTTTACAACTTTTTATTGATGATTCCATATTTCCGATACTTGATTTATTAATGGAATAAGAATAGTTTGCACTGCCGCTAGCTGACGCACGTGCGGTACGGGTGCGTGCGGCTATCATACAGCCGTTTAAAATGACTAATTATCATGATATTTTGATTCATAATATTGCGTATTAGTAGAAAAATTTAATTACGTATAACTTCTTAATTATGTGGCATTTTATAGGAGTTAAATAGTTCTTAAACACTATTTTTATAACAGAGCCATCTAGCGGCAAGAGGAGCTGTTACTTATCTGTACGATAGTTATTGAACGGTTTTAAATGTAGTCAGAAACGCAGTGTCAGTTAAACTACAGTTATCCTTTCGATAACTTTATTGAATCAATAGCTATTGAGAGTGTTTGTGGGAACCTCAGAAACCGGGCATAAGAGGTTGGAGGTTTAAATCATACACGAGAAAAGGTCAAACGAGACATGATGGTAAATAATATTATCTCTATGAAAACGAAAGAAAACTTTACATAAAACCCCTAAACACACCCTTCTGGTTTGCTCCATATGAGTGTGTTTGAATCGATACAATAGCGCGTTTCATTTGCGTGTCTATAATCCAATCAATTCTATTATCAAATCCATAAGATTAAAATATCTGTTGTAAATATAAAAGGCGCTAAAAAAACCGGTCATTAGCGTGTAAAATAAATGTGAAAATAAGTAGGTAGGCTAAGTTTCCCTCCACCACTGACACTCATCTCTACAGTGGGACATAAATGGAATGTTATATGATGAAAATAACATCATAACTTACCAGTAATAGTGTCTGTATGTCCTTTAATCTTGTATGATATTTGATTAGTCCTAATATCCCACACTTTAATAACATTGTCTAGGCCACCAGATATTATTTTCTCTGCGGTATCATTGAATAATACAGATGTGACGGGATACGAGTTGTCAAACGAAGCTATTGGGTTACGTTTTCTTGCGTCCCATAGCTTTATTGTATTGTCATCTGAGGCTGACACAAGTAATTCCGGACCTCTTCTGGCACCTGTAACAAAGGGTTTCTTGGTTTTGGATATGTACTGAAAACTTCTAAAGAACATAGAATACCAATGAGAGTAGGCAAAGACAGCAAAGAAGATATTACCATATTACAAAATATATGCCTGAATGGTAACATTCTACAGAAAGAGCACCCTTTTTGAGGATGATTATCACTTGTTATTCACTTATTGTATGGTGCATAGAAACTTTGCATGAAATGTGTAAGTAATAAAATGGTAATAGGTATGAAATGAAGCCACTATCAAATAATTACTTACCTGACACAGAATTAACGAAATTAGCATGGCCCTTTAACTTTTTGATCCTCGTGCCGGTGGGTACGTCCCATACAGCAACAGTATTGTCCGTAGCACCCGTGTACAAGTGTGAACCATCAGGTGAGAAGCACAGCTCCATTATAGCTCCTGTGTGCCCTTTCATCACCATTACATTTTCACACTGTCCATATACATTCCATAAAACTGAAAGCCAGTCAGTCAGACAACAATAATTTCTTATTAACAAATGAATTTAAATAGTGTGTCATATCCCATTTGCATAAAAAGCATTGGGTTAATAGTTTTCATATGGCTGTAGTGACAGACAAAGAATACTGGATGTTATCTAGCAAAGAAAAAATCTTGACACAAAATCTGAAACCTAATCAGTGCTTTATCTGCAGGCCATCTTTCCTTTCATATAAAAAGCCCATAGTTTATGGACCATAGTTAAAGTGGTTTATGGTTTAAGCTATGAAATGACAATAAACCTTGAATTCTAATTATTTCTAATGTTATGATTATGAGAACACCAATCAAAGATTTTGTCTCATTACGTTGAGACTTGTATGCAATCAATATACATAATACAATCCTCATCACATAAAAAATATACATTATAAAAAATATACAAAAGGTGAATACTTACATATTTGTCTATCAAATCCTCCTGAAGCCAAATGTTTACCTTCTGGGTGAAACTTAGATGTGAATATTTCTCCTTGGTGTCCCTCTAGTAACATTATAGGTGCATACAAACTCGATGTACGAGGCACCTACCAAGTAAACATTGATTGACTTATGAAGTATTCAACCAAAAAGATGCTCTTTACAAGCTAAGTACCAGTAGAGGAAATAAATAAACAGAAAATATATCAAAAGCTAATTGTAAAATAAGATAAGGCTATATATATTAGTGAAAATACTAACAAATTACAATAATTACTAAAAACTTACCGACGAAGTTACTACCGCTTTTTCTCTTGTACCAACCACAGATATTTCATGACGAGTTCTTTTGGCTGGGACGATTGAAAATTCGTCTGCTTTTCTTTTTTCTAATTCAGGCATTGTTACAATTATTTCTTTTAGAGTTGTAGACAAATTAAGTGATAATTTCTCGGTCAATCGGCCCCGTTTGCATTCACGACGTGTGTTGTGTTTGTGACGCTTCCTTATGACAGTGACAGTAAATTAACTTGACATTGCAGTGACAGTCGTAAACTATAAACATCTGTAGCACAGAACAATTATACTCAAAGGAGAAGAATGTCAACTTCATATAAAATTCGTGAGGAAACTTTTCCTAAGCGTGCGGCGCCATCTATCGGGAGCCAAAACTGCGGTTAAAATCAGCAGCGCGGGAAATTGTATTATTTTTTTTATTTAATAAAAACAAAGAGATATATTATATTACGCCCTACATTATTAGGGCGTTATATAATATATCTATTTGTTTATTTTGTTGAAGGTTTAAATTAGGATGACTGTATTTAGAGTTGGATTTGATAATAAAAAACTTCATTTCTTTTACAATTTATTTATGTAAATAATATTCATAATAAAAAATATTCACATTCTTTATTGAAACATTCTTCTCTACATTGAAACTCATTGTAACATAACAAAAACCCTATAGGAGTCATTTTCTAATTTTTTAATTTAATTAATTTTTTTTAATTACTTTTAATTGCTCATTTCCGTATGGAAATGAGCGTTGATGAACCCCCGGACGGGGGTGGAGGCACGCCGCCTTCTAAACAACTTAAGCGTCCTGCTATGGACATAGATATTTTCGAGGGAAAAAAAGTAAGATCTCCGGCTGATTCGATTCAGTCCACGTACACCAAACCAGGTTATGAGGCTGACTCTAAAGTCGAGTACCTATTCAAAAAACGACAAGGGTCCATTCATCGTACCTATATGTTTCTCGAAAGGAACCAGAGACAAATTCTGGATACACATTCAAAATACTGAATTTTGCTCAATTCCTTCATAAAAATAAGGTAGCGGGTATTAAGGAAGGAGGTATTAAAAATCTAGGCAGAAACAAAGTCAGCGTTGAATTTGTCTCTGCTGAATCAGCCAACAAATTTTTGACCCTACAGATCATAGATAACAATAAATACAATGCATTTATACCTAGGTTTCAGGTTTTACGAATGGGTGTAGTTAGGGATTCCCACTGAATGGTCCTTAGAGGAACTGTTAGACGGTATACACACTCCACCTAACTGTGGAGAAGTAATAAGAGCCAGAAGGCTAAACGTTTAACTCAGAAAAGAAGGAGAAATAGTGTGGACACCGTCCAAATCAGTTGTCCTGACCTTCCTTGGCCAAACTCTTCCGGAAAAAATATTTTGTTTCTATACTTCCCTTCCCGTGTCTCTATGTAACTTACCAACCATCCAGTGCAAAAATTGTTGCCGCTTCGGCCATATTGCAAAGCAGTGTAGGTCTCAGCCTCGCTGTTTTAAATGTTCCCAGCCTCATGCAGGTGAATCCTGTATAGTCGCAGACAAGGATTCTTCTTGTTTATTATGCCGTGGTCTGCACAAAGCCACTGACTCTAAGTGTCCCGAACATGATCGACAAAAGGCTATTAAGCTGGTGATGTCGCAGGATAGCATTAGCTATCTTGAGGCCGCAACCAGATTCCCTCAAGTTAAGAGACCATATTCTGAGGTTGTTTCAAGTCCCCGCATACCCTCTATGGTTTCTTCTAATTTCAATTCTTTTTCTCCCACTAAAGATTCACAATCTCCTTCTACTTCCTCTTACAAAAAAACAATGACCCGCTCTTCCCGTCCTCAAATTGTTCTTCAAAAAGGCTATGATGCCCATTCCCATTCAGAAATTACCCGCACACCTACTTCTTCACAGCCAAATGGTTGTTCTCTAAACCCTCCTCAATAATCCGCTCCCTTTCTGACTCCCAATGACAATCTCATTGAATTACTTCTTCGCTCCCTCATTAATATTTTGACAAAGTTTTCAGACTCCCTACCGTCCGATGTCTCTGTTCTTATGGAACAACTACTATTTGTCTTGTCTCAGAATAATGCAAACAATGGATCTGCAACTCCTTCAATGGAACTGTAGAAGCATCAGACGCAAAAAGCATGACATTATCTACTTAATAAATCGTTACAAGCCTGTTGTCTTTGCCATCTCGGAGACTTGGCTGAGGCCTGGTTCCTCATTTAGGGTTTCGGGCTTCTTGTGTCTGCGAGATGACAGAGATGACGGATGGGCTGGTTGTGCCTTGTTTATTGACAGAAATGTAACATTTTCACATATCCCCATTTCTACGCATAATCCTGGCTTACACATTGTAGCTCTGAGAGCTATGAATCTGTCCTTTGTGTCTGTTTACATTCCCCTTCCTAGTGTTGACATAATTTCAGATCTTAACACTATCTTGTCTCACATTCCGCCTCCAGTTATAGTGATGGGTGATTTTAATTGTCACCATACTCTCTGGGGCTGTCCTTCAAATGATAGCTATTCCTCTGCTTTCTTGGATCTGATGGATGAGAATAACATCTGTGTTCTTAATGATGGTAGTCCTACACGCAGAGTGTCCCCTATACAGAACATCAGTGTCCCTGATTTAACTCTTGCTTCTCCTTCTCTAGCTTCTTTAATATCTTGGTCAGTCTTGCCAAACAGCTTTGGCAGTGATCACTTTCCTATCCTCATCACCTATCATCAATCATTTTCTCCCTCCCCATGCAATGTGCTTCCTCTTTTAAAGTATTGTACTTCTAGAGCGGACTGGGGTAAATTTTCATCTGAATTGGACCATTGTGTCGCCAATTTCCCTCTTGTAAATTCTTCCAATTTCCTTGATATGTATGACAAGTTTGTGTCTTCATTACTCTTATCTGCTGATGTATCCATACCGTTAAAAAACTCATATCATAATCTAATTCCTTCACCTCCCTGGTGGGATAGAGAGTGCTCCAACAGTGTTCGCAAAAGAAAAGAGTTAGAAAATAAGTTTGCTGCTTCCTTATCTATGAATGACTACCTACTATACAAAAAAGCCTCTGCCAGTACTAGTAGACTACTCTCTCAAAAGAAATCATTAGGCTGGCGTAAATTTTGTGAGTCCTTGTCCCCTCGTTCTCCCATTTCTATAATTTGGAACAATATAAAAGCTTACCGCAGAAGCCTTGTAGTACATAACTTCACCTCTAACGATCCTTACTCTTGGCTCCATGATTTCCATAATAAATTAGCCCCTCCCTATGTCCCAGAATTTGCCTGTTGCTCCTACTCAATTCTTCCTTTTTCTCCTGTTCCTTATGATAGGATGAACGACCCATTTTCATACA
The DNA here is from genome assembly GCA_905475405.1 of Schrankia costaestrigalis. Classification (NCBI taxonomy): domain Eukaryota; kingdom Metazoa; phylum Arthropoda; class Insecta; order Lepidoptera; family Erebidae; genus Schrankia; species Schrankia costaestrigalis. The sequence continues at coordinate 830,494 of FR997843.1, read as the reverse complement.
GTGAACTAACTTGTGCTCTGGACTATTTGCGTGATTCTTCCCCGGGGGTAGATGGGATACCTTACTCTTTTATATGTAATACATCCCATTCTACTAAATCCCTCCTCTTAACAATCCTTAACTCTATTTTTTACTCGTGCGTAATCCCTGATTCCCAAATTATTATCCCCATCTTAAAACCTGGCAAAGACCCCAAAGACTCATCTTCATACCGTCCTATCGCTTTATCATCTGTGCTAGCCAAAATTATGGAAAACCTCATTAAGAACAGACTGGAATGGTTTTTAGAGAGTAAAAGGATTCTGCCAAGAAGTCAATTTGGCTTCAGGAAGGGTATGGGTACCCTGGATAGCCTTAGCATTTTTACCTCTGAGGTTAGACTGGCATTTTCGAAAAATGAACATGTTGTAGGTATATTTTTGGACATCTCTTCCGCCTATGACAATGTCCAACTTCCAATACTTAGGCAGAAAATGCTTCAGCTGAGTATCCCTGTGAGATTGGTCAATATAATTTCCAGCATGTTAATGGCTCGCTCCGTAATTGTCCGCTTTAATAATTATATTCTTCCTCCCCGCTCTGTTTGGAAAGGTCTCCCACAAGGTTCAGTCCTAAGTCCTATCCTTTATAATATTTACACCTCAGACCTAGAACTGTCAGTTACTTCTTTCTGCAAAATTCTGTGTTACGCTGATGACGTCGCCCTATACCACATTTCCCCCTCTTTTTCTGATGCTCAATCCCGTCTGAACTCTGCGCTGTTTTATCTGAATCAATGGCTTATTGAACACGGTTTATCTCTATCTGTACCTAAATGCAATGGAGTAGTATTCTCGCGTAAACTCGTTGTTCCTTCCATCCACCTTCACGTAGGTGAAGAATCAATCCCAATAAAGGAATCAGTGAAATTTCTTGGTCTCATTCTGGATTGTAGATTAACTGGGATCCCCCATCTGGCATATGTGGAGAAGAAATGTGAGAGGGGTTTGAACGTCATACGGACCCTTTCTGGGGTCCGATGGGGTTCCCACCCCACTTGCCAAAGGCTTTTATATGACGCCGTAGTTCGCAGCCATTTGGATTATGGTACTTTCCTTCTGGAACCATGCAGTAAGATTGCTTTGGTCAGGTTGGAGAGGATTCAGTCTAGATGTCTTCGGATTATAACAGGTGCTATGAAATGCTCCCCAAGTTGAATGTATGGAGCTTCGTCGTCAATATTTGTCAGATAGGTTCTTTTTTAAAGTAATTGAAAGAACCTCACACCCTCTGATTCCTATTCTACATTCTCTTCATCTACTTATAACTTCCTCTACATATTGGACCCATAAGAAAATTCCTCACCTGGTTGTTTCCCTTCAGAGATTCAATGAGCTAAATTTGCCAACCTATCAGGCTTCTTTATATCCACTTTTTGAAAGAGACTTTCATGCTTTAACTTTCCAACCTAACATTCTCTTGAACATAGGTATCCAAAAGAATGACCTTGATGCCAATCATAAATTTATACAGCTAGCTTCAGAGAAGTGGCCTGACTGGCTCAAGATCTATACTGACGCCTCAAAATCAGTTCAGACTTGTTCCCCTATAGGTGCCGCCGTTTGGATTCCGAAGTACAAAATTGTACTCAACTACAAACTCCCTTCTAACAAGTCTATTTTCACTGGAGAAGCTGTTGCCCTTTTGGAAGCAGCCCTCTATGTGGAATCACATGGGTTGAATAGAACTATAATATTTACTGATTCATTGTCATGCCTAAAAGCTCTCATAAGTTCCCCATTTAAATCTCGTGGTCATTCCATCTTACTAAAAGCAAAGGAAGCTCTGTATAACTGTCATGTCGCCGGTCTTGAAGTTGTTCTGGCTTGGATTCCGGGTCATGCAGGAATAACTGGAAACGAAACTGTCGATTCGTGTGCCAGAATGGCCACTCAATATGGCTGTAATAGTTATGACATATGCTTCCCCTGTAATCTACGATCCTCAGCCAAGTCTTCCCTGCTGCGAACATGGAACGACCAGTGGCAATCCAGTAAACAAATCACGGGCAGATATTATGGTTCTATTCAACCCTTCATCCCTACAAGACCATGGTTCAATTGCCATAAAAATATTAATAAACTGGCTACGTCAATTATAATTCGTTTACGTTTGGGTTTTGTTTGCTCACCAGTTTTCTTAGCTAAACTTCACATCAGAGATCACTCTCTATGTGATTGTGGTCTGGACGAAGGTACCGTAGAGCATCTTTGTTTCTCTTGTCCTAATCTCACTGTCTCTCTTCATGACCTACTCCCTAGCTCCATCTCTCGCCCAGTAAACATCCCATTTCTCCTGTCCCTAGCTCACACCCCTTACATAGGAATCTTATATAAGTGTATAGCTGTAAATAGAATAAGGATTTAGTATTTGTTAATATGTAACTAGGTATATACGAGAACAAGAATGTAAATATTTATTTTTCATCCGTCATTACTATAGTTAATTTTTTTTTTCTTTTTATAAGCTTGATTTACCTTCTCTAACTATTCAATCAAATGTCTAACTACTTACTTACCTTGCTTTATTATTTTTCCTGATTGGCCAATTGTCTTCTCACACTGCAATAAAGTGCGGTAATTTGTTACAAAAGCATTCTTCAAAATTTATTTTATATTTTTAGACCTCTCCACCTTGTCGTTGGCAGAATCATCGATGAACGATGGAGCCATAAACTAAAAGAAGAAGAAGTAGTCTTCGAACGACTACTAAAACTACGTCCGTAGTATACGTTCGTGATTAACTTTTATTGATGACCAACATTGATTTATAAAAAACCCAAGATGCACATTTTGAAACAAAACTAACAGCCAAAAGTGTCACCAAATTAAACATACGCAATAAATACGTATAGTAATATCGTAAACATATTTTTTTTTCAAATTCAATCTTACAAGCATGACATAAAGTTGTATTTAAAAAGTAATGCACTTAGGCCAGGCGCGCACTACGAGTTTTTCGCCGCGCGGCAGAATAGCGCAGCGGTATAAAGTCGCACAGTAATACTGGTGGGCTGCGGTGGCTCTGCCGTCAAGTGCGCGCAATACAATGTAAAACTGTTTGGTACAGTATTACAGTGCGACATTATACCGCTGCGCTTTTCTGCCGCGCGGCGAAAAACTCGTAGTGCGCGCCTGGCCTTAGAGCAATAAAATTTAATGATTGACATTTGCCGGTAGAACAACGCGATACTAATTTTAAAAAAGTGCACAATGCGCCTATTTGTTGCGGACGGTTTTGGGAAGTGGAGTGTGTATCTTTGGTTTTTTGTAAATCAATGATGACCAATGATATTATAATAAAAAAAGGTACCTAGTTATGTCATAAGCGCAAGCCTCAAGAAAATTCAAAGAGGAGAATTCTTATTTTTTGTCTAGTCGACTTGCATTGCAACTATCATGCTGGTCATAACGTAGAGCAAACAAACGTAGGATGTTGTGAAAAACTAATAAATGCCACCGAGTGCTTATAAACACAGCACCAACTATCATTCTAACGTTAATAATACAAGCGGTCTCATATCACAAGTCCACCACCAGCTAAGGTTAATAAATCACAAGGGATCTTATAATATCACAACTAATCACTAGTAATTATTATTTATATCTAATGTATAATAATATATGTCGAAAACATTACTTAATTTGATTCATAAACAAAACAAAGCGCAGCACGAAGGCCTGTAGAGGCGACACTGTCGCAATGACATGTATAGCTAGCTTTGTGCTACAACGGAGCCTAGGTGGGGCGCGCGCGCCGGTGGGAGACGCCCCAGTCACTTACAGTTTGACTTCGGTCGTGATCGGTGCTCCTGACTAGGAACCGTTACCCGTTTTGTTTGAGTAGTGTTATTTCGAATATGGTGTAGTGTTCAGTGTAGTTAAAGTGTTACGTGTATTAAAAGTGTTACTTCGAGTTGACCGATCTATCGTAGAACGTGCCATCATAAGCTAACGCCGACATCAGAATTGAGATGAACGTCAACCAGCCCACAGGCTGCGTAGTTAACGAGCTTCCTGGTATTTTGTACCGATCAAGTAAGATCTTTCCATTATAATGAGCTTTGAGCAGAGTGCTCACTGTATAAAGGTACTGTTGATAATTTTAGCAGTACAGTAATGTATTTCTTCAACCAGGACATTTTTATTACTCAGCAGTGTAATAAAATACACTGGTTTTGTGTCTAGTGTTTAAATTTTGGCTATTATTTAAAGTGCGAGTAGGATTTGAAATCTTTTTACTTTTTAACCTGACTATGATTTGTGAAAAGATAGGATATAATTAAGGGACCTTTAAGCCCTAAGTTTGATACGGTGACAATAAAAAATGATGATGATAAAAGGAATCGTATTTTGTTGAGTTATAATACACCGTTGTAGGTCGGTTAACATTAGAGCGTCGCGTATTCGTTTTCAAGTGTTATTTGTACCTACCATACTTTAGTGATTTATGTTGTGATTAATCAAAAATAATTAGCCATGTAGTAAACACCTAAGTAAGTGCTAATCACGTGGTTTACTAGCGCTTTATTTTTAAAAGTCGTTAAATTTTAAAGAAAACAGATTAGAATAATTTAATTTGATTAAGACGTTACGTAATAAGGTAAAGACGATGTGATTGGTCGATTTTAAATACCTGTTCTTATGACATTCGGAAGTTTTATGTTCTCTATTTGGCACTCACAATACACAATAATATTGTGATTTTTAAATAAGGAAACGTTTTTTGTGACATATTGAACCACATTTAGTATAGTTTTTATAGTGTGTTCTATAACAGAGCGTTGATTTTTGAGTGTAATTTAATTTGATATTAATTTAATTGCTTAGTGTCAGGAATTATCGATTTACTTAAACGTCAGGTTGTGTAATTTTGTGTGAAAATTGGGTAGATTATTCATTCCTAATTTACCTATTCGTGTATTTCGTTGAAGGCAAAAGTGTTACAATAACTTATTATAATAGAAATAATAAATAACACATGCACTAGTGTGACTTAAGCTAGACTATCCTATGAAAGGATGAAAGTACCCTTGCATCTGTGGGAACTCGTTATTATACCTACTGTTTCGTTAATATTTTAAAAGGAATTCATTATTAATTTTTGAAATAAACAAAGGCAAACTAATAAAAAGTTTAAATTGTCGTGTAATATTTTGGTGTCTATTTGTAACTTTATAACGTGTTAATTTTATCACCCATCCTAAACGTTTTATTTAAAGGTACCTAATAAGTAGTCCCTAAGAATGAGTCCAGTCCTCCAGGTTTAACTACGTGTTGATAAGGTACAATTTATATCCAAAATTAACAGGGAATTAGTTTCACATAACTGAGCTGGAAAAAATTGCCTGTTGTGGGAATAAAAGTGCAAAGACGAACCTATTAGCTAACTATATTGGCAAGTGACCATGATTGAATTGGCTCATCAGGACGAAGACTTAATTCTTTTGAAGTAAACAAGGATTCTTGATTTATAGGACTAGATTTGAAATTCTTAGGTATTTTGGATTGTAGTCATCCATTTCATTGTTAGGACGCAGGATCTGTTGACTTTTAAAATTTAATAAAAGAAAAGTCAAAGACTAAAACTTAACAATAATGGCGGTTTATAAACGGAGGAAGATAATCTAATAAACAAACCTACTACGTTCTTATTTTTATGTTCAAACATAAAAGTGGTACGTAGGTACCTACAAAACGCCGAGATGGCCGAGTCAGCTAAAAAAGGTATGTATTAACCCTTTTTTTATATACTTTAACTTAATGAATTACTAATATATTTATTTTATTTTAAAAGAAATTTAATTTACTGTACATTTAAAAATAAAAACATCAATTTGGGTTGCTAATTTTATTCACAAATAATATAATACGCGCCGCGTTCGCTCCTAGAGGGCGTGCTTTCCGCACGTCCTGTTAGTCGGTGACGGTCCAGGCCGAAGTTTGTACCCCAAAGGGGGTGCCCCTGAGGCACGTCACTTAAATGTCTTTGGTTGAGGGCCATCCGCCCCACCACAGCTCGTGTAAAATAGTAGCGGTCGTCAGAGACCAACTACTTGTCCTCAACAAAAAAAAAAAATACGCGGTCGCTATTCCAAACTCTCAGTTTAACTCCTTTTTTCAAACACTTTGCATTTTCCTGATTTTAGGTGTAAACATTGGCAGAATTGTCAGCATTACCGTTTCGGTACAGCTTGTCATATGAAATTAAAAGTTTGTTACGTCAAATATCGTAAACTCGTAACAGATGTCAAATTTCAAATTGAAATGTTGATGTAAAATTTTTGGAATTGATATTTTTACCAGATTTTCTGACTAAAAAAGAAACGATAAAACAAGACTTACATCAAAAGTAAAAAAAAGACGACATTTTTTATTCTAACAATTATCTTCTATGTTAATACAAGTTTAACGAAATAAATAAGATGGTTATATGTATGATGTAAGCATGGGTTTGAACCTAAAAAGTTAGCATGGGCTTAATTCACAACTGTTAACTACAACTATTATCAAACCAACACAATGCAGAAACTTGAACTTACATTAGCTATAATAAAGCCACACATAGTCCAGAATCCTGTTGCACTATCTTACATTAGAGATATTATAAAAAATAAATTTGTAGTTTTAAAAACTAAAAGAATATCTCTAGACCAAGAAACTGCAGGAAAATTTTATGAAGAACATTTTGGGAAATTCTTCTACAATCGTTTGGTAACATTCATGTCTAGGTAAGCAAAGATAGGTTACAATGTTTCATTATTCATGTTTTTACTAGCCTATGGTATAAGACAATATATTATATTAATTTGTAATATAATTTAATAAATAAGTAGTTTTATTTGATTTATTTATCTATTTTTAAAATTTACACATTTTACTCTAAAATAATGGTAATATGTGTAAGTATGAGTTGATCACATTAAGACCACTAATAGTAATAGTTTTAGGAATAAATAAAAAAATATTTTACTTAAGTCTTTTTACATTATTTGCAATATTTATTTTGTAAAGTTATTCAAGTTAATTAATAAAGAGTTGTAATGTTCCAGTGGTTCTGTGGACTTGCATGTAATAGGACAGATCAATGCAATCACCCTATGGAGACGCTTATTAGGACCCACTAGTGTTTACAAAGGGCAGTTTGGAGACTCCTACTGTTTGAGAGGAATGTTTGGAATATCTGACACTCGAAATGTAGCCCACGGTTCAGGTACATTATTACAGATTTATTTTTAATTTTTTAGCATAGATAGACTTCTTTGTTTGTTTTATAGGGTGTTTACGTAGTGTGCCCCAGCAAAATGTCAAAATTATACATTTTAGTTTATCATTACATTTTAATGATATTTAAAAAAAATAACCGTTTTTAGAAACTGTTTTTTTAGATATCTTTCAAATTAGGACCGAACCAACTCTGGTGCTTACTGTATGTAATAACTAGTGAGACATATTATTACAAATAATAACAATGACCTGAGTAAATCTAGTACAGTCATTTTATAATAAGCTAGACTTGTTTGTTGCTTAATGCAAAACAATAATAATTATTTTCTACTCTGCTTATTGTAGATTCAACTGAGTCGGCTGAGAGAGAAATAAAATTCTTTTTTCCTGACTTCTCATTCTACAAATGGCACACTTACGACGAAGAATTGTACAGAAAAGGTCCTATTATATTTAACAAACACTTATTCCAGCATGTTAGAAAGTTATAATTAAATAGAAGATGTAGGAATTTTCAAAATTACGTAACAGAAGGCCTTTGCTGGTTTAGTTTTTTCTGACCTTTAAAGTGACAGCATTTATACCTATCCAATGACCCAACAAAAAATTGTACATTGTCAATCACCATGAATAGCGAAGCTTGGGATAAATGGAAACACAATAGTTATAGGAAAATGTTGTATCTTACTTAGAAAATGCGAACACAACATTGTGCATAAATTGTATGTTTTCTGTGTCGCCATGAATATATTTTTTAAGTAGGTAACATTTTTAAATTTTGCTACTTTCTAATCATCCTGTAAATTGCTATTCATTGTTTGACTGTAAAGTCTAGTTTATCAAAACTAATATATTTATTATTACCGCACAAGGTGGCAATATTTGGAGGAGGCCTATGTCCAGCAGTGGAGGTCAATTGGCTGAGATGATGATGAAGATAATATTTATAATAAATAGATAGGAATAATAGCAATGTTATGTATTTAAATAGAATGTAGAGATGCACCTACACAAATGAGAGTTGAGTTGCCAAAGTAGGCAGAAAAACTTAAAAAAGATCAATAAAATTATTTAAATGTGATGAATTATTTTGTTAAAAATAGTATTATATTAATAGCTTTTATGCTAGTCTTAAGTACCAAACGGCTGTTTTAATTTATTTTATTAAACAATTTAAATTAAATTTGTTAAATCATAAATGCGTTTAAATATCGCCTCCCGTACCTGGTTGCGCAAGTAGCTAATTATTGCCAATTTTACAAGAGCGCAAAAATAGCTGCAATAATGCAGCTGCTGCATACAATCACGCATCACTTTCAAATTCTCAAGGTTTTCTTTCTGGAGATGACTATTTTTGTTTTCCCTTCGGAGCAGAAAGAGCAAAATACAAAACCACAAAGCAAAATTTCAAAATGCAGAAGGCAAAATTTATAAAAACCGGCCTAAGGCACGTCATGCTCTGGGGCAAACCAGTTGACGATTTCGGGATTTTGTCCCCTTCGGAGCAGAATGTACAAAACGCAAAATGTACACGACAAGCAAAATGTACAATTCTCAAAATGAACACTACTCGCAAAATGTACAATTCTCAAAATGTACAAGTTAAACTAAAGCCTTTTTCACAGCGGTGACGATCGATGACACTTTAAAAACTCTAATACCACAGGGAATGTTTTTTTTATGTTTAACTATTAGGTTCTTTTTTATTTTGTTCGTTGATTATAAGTCTAATTGACGTCATAATTATAAACCTACGTTACATGCGGAGGCTTATTTCAATGAAGCGCAATGCCGCGCCACACAATGTTCCGCGTAGCTAGCTGGCATGTGCTGACTCCAAGAACTTTACTATTTTTAAGAGCGGACCCGCGCGGTTATTACGATAAAAGTACTAGGCTTGCAGAAGCTTGCAGGAGGTTAGAACTCCTACTATATTGGATATTCCTACTCATAAAAAACTTCTTGGATGCATGTGCTAGCCTAGTACTATACTTATACCTAAATAAATTTAAACCGCCTCTGAAGATACCTGTGGTGGTAAAACAACTAAATAAAAAAAAGTTATGTAATTTATCTAAACACTACTGTTCGGACAGGGGTATCGTTTACTTTTGAAAGACCTACGATACCCCTGGTGGTATCGTGGGTCCGTAGGGACCAAACTTAATAGCGGCTTGGCCCTGGTAGGTAGGTTGATCCGAGTCAAGCATCAAAAACAACACACATAAGGTGTTTTACTGTTTTGTATATCAACAAGTTATACAAAACAGTAAAACACCTTATGTGTGAATTTAGCTTTACTTGTACATTTTGAGAATTGTACATTTTGCGAGTAGTGTTCATTTTGAGAATTGTACATTTTGCTTGTCGTGTACATTTTGCGTTTTGTACATTTTGCTCCGAAGGGATTTTGTCTAGGTGGAAAAAACTGTACATAATAGGTGCATAATGAGTACTACCTTACAATAAAGAGTGCTTTTGTAGTTTAAGAGTACAATAAATTTTAATTGGGACTGCTGGGGAGCATCCTCTTTAGCAAACCATAATGCAAATTAGCGCTTCTGTGGATAATTCTAGCACGAAAGTAGTATCAAAAAACTGTACAGGAGATACTTAATCGAACATAAAACATTTAAATTAATTGCAGCGGCCTAATAACAAGATATTTATATTTCAATTTATAATATGAAACTGCGCCTGACCTAAATATTATAGCAAAGTGTGTTATTTGTAACTATTGTAACGAGGAAGAGGCTACTTTTCACTTGATATGGTGACTCTTTCCGGCCCAACTACTTAGCCGTTTAACTTATTCAGCATTGGAATCGGCTTCTAAATTTAACTAAAAAGTATCTTTTCAATGGATCTTAGTGGACATAGGGTAATAAAATCAGTCACAAAACACACTACGAGATGAATGGATTTGGAAATAATGGGCATGACTCTCTGCACACAAAACTGATCTTTTTCATAAACAAGGTACCAGGTAGGTATAATAAAAATAGAACCAATGAAGATATTAAAATAAATAAATTGTATTTATATCTCCAAAAATGTTATAGATACACTGTAAAACATACAACATATCTAATTATAATAGTTAACAGAGTAACATACAATAATATAATTAATTCTAATACATTGTTTTATATAAAAAAAAATCCCAAGACACACAGATATTTCCTAACAAACACATTCACAATTCACATTTTTAGTTTAACATCTACAACATTCATTATCTAAGAAAAAAAACATTAAGTAACTTTTCATTAATTTTGTCAAAAGAGAAATACACACTAACATACTTTTTGTTACGAGAAGGTATTTTATAAAACTCTACAAATTAACAAATTACAATTATCTATTTTATTAAAGCAGGTCACCTCACTGGACAAGTTTGTCAATAAAAATGATACCTACACCTTTCTTCCTTTTTTTTAAAGATTTTACTATAGCTTTTAGAAACATAAAATATTTCAAAAAATCGTATCTAATCAGAGTTCTTAGCCATTTTATTATAAAAAATATGATTTTATTGTACGCAAGAAACAACTACGATTCTAGACAACAAAAGTTAACAAAAAAATACATAAAAAATATATATATTGTGACTGTGCACCTTGGGATATTTTTATTAATATATCAATGTTCTAACATAAAGCAATTAGGATAACTTAACTGAGCGATATCACAATAATTTTAAAACCTCAGTCATGTTGAGGCTACTTAAAATTTTGTACTTGTTATGTAAAACAAATGTTATATACTAAGGGTTGTGCATTCACATATATCTCTAAGAAATAAATATTTAATCTTTAGTAATTATCAAGGTGTCACCATGATACCTGAAGGCCAAGTTTCAGTCCATGATATGGAGATGGCCTGTCCCTGCAGTGGGACATTCATGGGCTTCTAGGATGATATATGTAACCTATTAAATAAATTTAAAAGAACATTGCCTTTAAACTCATGCACTACTCTCCAAGGGTACTAAAAGGTATTACATTTTTTAGTTTTATACCAATTATGATTGCACAACCGTCCAGTATTCTACTATGAATTTACATCTAACAGAAAACATTTCACTCCCCTATTTTAACAAAGACCTTAGGTCTAGAGAACACCTTGATTCCTTCCTCCAACTTCGCTAATTGTTTTTCAAGCTCCATTTTCCTATTTCGCATTTTTAGAGTATCTGTTTTTACAGGCAATTTATTTAATTCACTTACTAACTCCGCAAAACCTGAAAATAGATTCTTTGTTAAGTTTCAATTCAGTTCAAATTATATAGTATATTATTGCTAGGTAATACATATTTTTAAATTAAAAAATAAGACTCTAAAACCTAACTAAATTGTATTTCTAGAGTAATATTGAATATACTAACTGTTACGCAACATTCGTAGTGTTTCCTTGCGTTCAGTATCAGGCAGAGTGACATGTCCGGCTGGACACACGCTGGCGTCAACATCTACTTTAGCTCCTTCAACTTCCTTGGGGCCTTGTTCCTTGCGCTCCCTCAAATATTTAGGTAGCACACCCTTTTGGTAACCTGAAGTATTCATAATAAATAACAAGTTACAGTAAGAGAGTAGGGATTAGTATTTATGTATGGAGCAGTTGTTGACCAATGTAAGAAGATATTATGTTTATTTGAGAATGTGGTTGAAAGGTATGAAAGGTTGTAAGTGTTAGAGTGAAACAAGATGATAGATTCCATGAACTTTTAATTGAGTCTTGTGTAACCATTATTATAAGATGAATTGCAGATTTGAAACAATTAAATGCAACCAGCAGAGCTTAAACACAAAGACAGAATAGAATATGCAGAAAACATTAATGAGAAGTGTAGCGTCATCTACCGACAACTCAAGCGAACACCTACACTACATCCTGAATCGCGATATCAACATTCGCACAGCGATTCCGCATATATACAACGTCCAACGAACAACTGTTGGGCAGTTGGCCCGCCAGGCGCGATCACCTTCGCCTGGTCGGAGGATCCTCCCTTTTCGTTGGAGGCGTGGTGCTGTTACGTCACCGCGACCTCCACAGTGGTGACCCCGACGTGATGAAACCAACCTTCTCGGAGCGCACCAGCACCTTCGGTCTGAACAGGACTACTCCATAAGCTCGCCGTCATGACAAGCCTGGGGAAGCCTGCGACCTCATCACCCATCATCCGACTCACTGGACACACCCCGACTCACTGGGGAAAATGGGGAAGGTGGACACCGCAGTCCGACTCACTGGACCGGCATTTCAGTTCCGACTCACTGGGACTCTGGCATCAGCTCCACAAGAAGTCACATCAGCAAGTTCGACCTCCGGTCTTCCGGGGGGAGTGGTGTAGCGTCATCTACCGACAACTCAAGCGAACACCTACACTACATCCTGAATCGCGATATCAACATTCGCACAGCGATTCCGCATATATACAACGTCCAACGAACAACTGTTGGGCAGTTGGCCCGCCAGGCGCGATCACCTTCGCCTGGTCGGAGGATCCTCCCTTTTCGTTGGAGGCGTGGTGCTGTTACGTCACCGCGACCTCCACAAAAAAAAAAGAATCTCTGCAATATGCAAAAGAGGACATGCAAGTGCCTTAAAAACCAGATGACTGATGATTTGAGAGACCGTAAATGAAACATACTTTTTACATGCTACACACATGAAAAACTTTTTAATATGTTTAGTAATTTATCATGCAGTATGTTGTTCAAAACTCACTCTGCAATATTCACACTGCACTCAGCGTAATGGTAGGATGGTAGTAAACAAAGTTCTGGAATAGAGCTTACCTTTTAATAAACTATTGCTCAAACTAATGTTGCTTATAATTGTTACAGTATGCCAAACTAAAGAATTTTTTATGGGCCTTTTCAGAGAGCTTTCTGTCACTCAAAGAGTATTGGAAAAAGAAATGCTGGGAGTCTGCATGATTGAATTAGAAATGAGGAGACCCGGAGGATCAAATGTGACTAACTATAGATTGCCCAATTAAAGTAGCAGTCAGCATGTCACATGGCGCAAAGAAATGAAAACAGTTTAGGCCAGAAAGTTTATGGAATGGCAACTACATATCGGAAGAGGGTGGGGAGACACCTTACTTGATAAACCCACAACCTTGTTGTGTTAGCAAGAAACCAATGGATGATGGCACAGGACTGCATAGTGAGTAACTACTTGCAGAAAGCCTATGTCCAGCAGTGAGCGTCCATTGGTCTGATATGATGATGAAACTTATGTCTGTCACATTAAATATTTTGATGTATGTGTCTAACAGGTAGATGCTGAAAGAGTCACAACATTTCATGGTTACCATTAGTTGCTAAACTGGATTTGTATTAAATCAGAATAGTACATACTATTTGGTGTTCAAAAAGTCAGTAGGTTTGTTTTTTCATTAAATAAATGTTGTTTAATGTACCTGATGGTAAATAAGGGTCCTTATGGTCTTTTCTCTCTAAAATGGCATTCAAACGACTGCGATTTTTCTCTACATCCAAGAGTTCATCACCTGCCCGAGCACTATGTACTAAAGTAGGGCTACGGCAGCACTGGCCGCTGTCCCCACTCGCCTTCATTTTGGCTTCTGCATCATCGGGTTCTTTTTTAGGATACAACACTGTTAATTTTGTGCTCTCAGCTAATTTCTGTGACAAATTTGATTCAATAGTTTGGCAACCAATATCTCGAAGATGTTCTGACGAATCTGTTGACTTAAAATCCTCATCTTCTTGTAGTTCAACTGCTTGTTTAGACTGTCTCAGCTCTTTTCGTCTAAGAAACTCAGCCATATCACCTTTTTTAATTTGCATAACAGGGTTTTTCTTGTGTATACTTGCTGAGCTTGTCTTTGATACATTAAGTGAAACCTTGCCAGTTTTGTTTGATGGTGTAGACTTTACCTGACCTAGGGAGCTGCCAGTGGTAATTGGATTGGTCAACCGAGGAGGGTGAACTTTCTTCATAGTGTACTTTGGTTCTTTAGGTGATTTAGTTTGAATGTATTTTAATTGTTTCATGTTTTCTCTGATGAAGTTCTTTTTCTGGTCCTTTTCTGAAAAATGTATTACGTTATCAAAACAAAAGAAACATGATCTATCAAAAAATAATCACTCATAGCTACTTTTGATGGAATATTATCTCAATAGTATTTAAGCCTTTGTGTCATCCAGAACATTGATTTGACATAGTAATTTTACCGCAACAAGGATTTTTAACAATAAAGGAGATATTTAACAAATAACTTCATGACATTTTATGTTTATTTGAAAAATATCATTCTAATAGCTATAGACTTACTTGGTTCGGGAAAGATACCTTTCAAAGTATACATTTTCAAATATCAAACGATAACAAAATGTAAACAAAGTCAATACAACTCATTATTTATTGCTCGATAAAAAGTACACTTTCCTAATAGTTCATCCTTCTATACTGTAAATATTTTCAAGATTAAAAATTATTTTAGTGATTTCTTGAGTGTCCGTTCGGTTTTTGTCACTTTTTTAAAATCTTGTCTTTATTTCAATCAAAATTGTTTATGATTTTGTTGTTGTTTTGTTTCTGGCCACTTTTTAATCAAAATTTCTCTGTGGTTTGGTGCTTATTAAATTTGTTTTGTCTATAGTACGTAGTCGCGAAGGATATTTTATTTAATTAATATTATATTAGATAAATGATCTATTATTACCATGGTGAATAATTCCTTTGTTGTGCTATTTAGATTACGTACTCCAGTTATATTGGATGAAAAAGTTTTCCGTATAAATAGACATACCTAGATAGCAGTAACTCGAAAATAATTATTTACGTTAACTACATAATACTTCTTGAATAAATATTTTACATGAATGGTTCTACATTTCACTGTTGTATCAACTGTCTGTTATAATTATGAGAACTGGGAAAGAATGGTATTGACTATCTTCATCATATTTGCAACCGCATTTGGCAAACTGGCAAATGGCCAAGGGACTGGACGGAATCAGTCATTCTGCCCCTGCATAAAAAAGGACGTGTGAAAACTTCAGGACTCTGGCCCTCATTTCTCACAGCAGCAAAATTCTTTTGCATATTATCAACAACCGCATAAAGCACTTTCTCGACTGGCAGATCCCTCAGGAACAGGCTGGGTTCGTAAAGGGCAGAGGCACTCGGGAACAGATTCTCAATATACGACAAATAATCGAAAAGTCCTACGAATTTAACACCCCATTCGTAATGTGCTTCATCGACTACAGCAAGGCCTTTGACTGTGTTAACTGGCAAAGTCTGTGGAGGGTACTCTCTGAGCTAGGGGTGCCGGAACACCTGACTGCTCTGCTTCAGTCTCTAAACGCTGACAACCAGGGTATGGTCAGAATCGACCATACTCTCTCTAAACCATTTGCTTTTAGAAACGGAGTCAGGCAGGGCTGTATTCTGTCCCCCATCCTGTTCAACGTTTACGGGGAGTATATTATGCGACGAGTGTGCGAAGACTGGGAAGGCGGTGTTTCCATTGGCGGAGTTAAAATCACAAACCTGCGCTATGCCGACGACACCGCACTCTTCGCTTCTAATGAGGAGGAATTGTGCATCTTGTTGGAGAGTTTGGAGCGAGTCAGCGGAGAGATGGGTCTTCTCATAAACAGGAATAAAACCAAAGTCATGATAGTCGATCGCGGTAAACATCTGACTATGACCGACAAACTGAACCTTGATGTCGTGGATGATTTCATGTATCTAGGTTCTGTAATAACTAATACTGGATCATGTGAGAAAGACATCAGAAGACGGATTGGCATGGCAAAAAATGCTATGTCCCAACTGGATAGTATCACTGCAAGGGGTGGAGGGTTGATAACCTGAGATACAGGATTCTCCTAGTTCAGGTATCAACCCACCATAGTATCTTTGTGTTTAGTGTTTCTTGTGTGATTTTGTTTTTGTTTTAACAGTGCCTAGTGATAAGTTTGTCAAGAAACAAATAATAACTTTGTGTGCTTGTATTTTTGTGCTATGGTGAGAATAAAACATTTTATTATAGCATATGGAAAGACAGAAACATCTCGAGAAAGACAAAGAAGCAGCTCGTCACCACCCTCGTATTTTCCATCTTCCTTTACGGTTCAGAGACCTGGACACTCAAGAAAGCTGACCGCCAACGGATTGACGCCTTTGAAATGTGGTGCTGGAGAAAAATGCTCGGTATTCATTGGACTGAACACCGATCCAACGAGTCCATCCTTGCCGAACTCAATCTACCGTCGAGGCTCAGCACCACATGCCTGCGAAGAATTATGGAGTTTTTAGGCCACATTGCCAGAAAGAGGGGTGACAACCTGGAAAAGCTGCTCATAACTGGCAAAGTGAGCGGGAGAAGACCTAGAGGCAGAAACGCAATACGCTGCTTAGACCAGATTTGATCTGCCTTAAACGCCTCAGTCTGTGATGCCATCCACGCTGCCGAAGATAGAGCAAACTGGCGCAAGATAGTCCACGAGAGAATGATTCAAACAGGCCACGACCCTCAGCACTGAGGATAAACGACGCAAGGAGGAGGAGGAATTATGAGAGCATGCTACATTCTCCTTACTCCCCCTCCTTAATAGTTTTCGGTGCAAGATTATACGTAGGTATCTACAAGTATAGCAAATGGTGCCAGTCAATACAAAATTACGTAGGTAATTAAATTACAAATATCCTACTAATAATAAGAATGCGAAAGTTTGTGAGGATTTTGAAATCATGAAGATACCCAGGTTTTTCATTTTCGTATTTTCTATTTATTATATTAATTGAAGTATTATATTAGTGACATTAATAAACTTGCATTACGTGTCTGAGTAGTGCAAAATGATTTAGTAGGTATTTCCACGGGTATTTCAAACAATTGATGTCAAACTTCAAATCTTGAGGTAGTATGTTGAAAACCTACCTATTCCATGGCCAATACTAGCTTTTCTTAGCACGTAATGCGTATAAAGAATTTTTGTCATAAGTAGGTATATATTCTTTTAGTTTTGTGAAAGTCCCAACGAAACAGGACTCAATGCATAGTGTAGGGGTAAAAAAATAAAGGAACAAAAATTGTCATTGTATCAACACTTACCATACCAAAATAAATTATTAAAAATAAAAAAAAATGGTTTACTTACTCTCTGAAAAATCTGTCATTTTACAAAAAGTGTAAACATTTTTATTGTTCTAGACATTTATTATTATTTTTAGCTTTATTCATACAACCAAAGAATAATTTGGGTATAATAATAATTTAATACGTGAACAATGACTCAAATGTATCAATCCTTTAGTAAATATAGACTTAGCCGTAGAGGTAGGAAGCTCCAGAACTCTGATGACCCAAGGACTATATTTACTTTACCGAAAATTATCCCTGAAAAGACCTGGTACGTAACAATTATCAAAAATAATATAACACATTCCGCTGGTAAATGTAACAGGGCACACTAATCCAGTATCACTATAAAAGATCACCATACCATTGATAATTTAAGTTACTTAAGAAACAAGAAGAACGAAGGACCAAGGACCGATGTGGGAAACTAAACTAAAAAATAAAGGGAAGCATAATTTGGCTGTCCATAATACGAAAAGTAAGACCTATTTGCCTGCCAGACCAGATTATACGTATGTTTAAAATTACGGTGCTACTTTCTTAACCTTTTCACAGTGCCGCCAGCAGACACAATAGTAAAACAATGCACATGTACCATATATGGTTTATGGGACTGGGAACGTGTTAATCTTACGGTAATTTGGCGAGAAGTGAATCATTGTCGAAAATGTTAGGGTTACAGCTTGCGCTTTATTTGCGAGCATATTATATGCTCGTAGGTAACTGTCAACTAGCCACAGTTCACTTGGCAGAGTCTCGTTGGGGGGCAGAACTGTTTCTGCAACCAAAGCAGCCGTAGCCCGAAGCAGTCGCGATCTGTATCGCTGGCCCCGGTACAGTTTACCTCTCTACGCGATAAGAAGCAGATTAAGCAGCCTGGAACTATACCATGGCTCGTCAGGATCAAAATCTCAAGGAGAGGTCTCAGAGAAGCGAAATTACATCGCCTCTTCTAGATTCAACAACAGAACTGGTGCTAAGCTAATTCGGAGTTGGAGCAGCGAAGGACCTTAGCTTTGTTTGTTCTATCGTCTCTGTAATGCAAAGCGCTTTTATAAACTGTTCGCAACAATGTCATCACAACTCTGTAGCAGTTTTGTTTTTTACTACTGGCAGCAATAATCTTGACGCGACTGTAGCGGAAGCGGCTGCCGTGCTTATGCTCGCTAGTTCTATTTCCACGCAGGACAATTCTTTATGTTCTCCACAAACGCTGTCCTGAGTCTGGATGTTCTTTGTGTCAGTTAAATTGATGTTTGTAAAGTCCCTGCGACACAGAGTATCATCCCTAGTGCGAGAGTTGACTACTGGAAAATCAAATTCAGATCTCGTTCGGTTTGTAGCCAGATTTATACCCCACGTGTTTGCTTACCCTGGAATAAACAGCATACTAACGACGATCTTTCCTGAATACATATATATGATATATCTTCAAACCGGGTTGGAAAAGTTGATCATCAATCCATGTAGTAATAATACCTACACAAAACTTTAACTAACTTAACAATGCGATAACATCGAAAAAAAATTCGTTTTCTTTTTACTACTTAAAAAAAAAGTGATCTTGACGGCCTTTACCAACAGCACGAACTTTACGAACAGGCACGTCGTCATGCCCACAGAATAGGTACGGGGGTGTCACTATTCTTTATTAAAAACAAATAAAAGGAAATACTTAAATTATTATTATGTAAATAATAGTTCGCACAAATTTGGTGAATCACGCTACTGTGGATTGGTGCCAGGTCGTAGCTGATACTGATTGTACTAATGACAGTCATTTCATTAAGGAAGTTGATAAGAGGTTCAGACAAACCTCATCAATTAAACATGGCTGATACCTATAATGCATAAAGTTGCTTTACTTTAATGCATAAAAATGATGATAATAATAGACAAGTTTCATAGCATGCATGATGATGGGATGCTGTTTGGGTTTGTTTATTCTAGATTCGCAACTACGACTGAAAGACAATCGCGCTTTAACGATGAGTGGTTTAAGATGGCGGAAAACACACGCTGTCACACGCATGATGCGAACTAACAGGATATAATTGAAAATGAAGAAGGAATTAAAATATCATCTGCCGTTAGACTTAAAGTTTGCTTATCTTACCAGTTGATACAAGTACTATGGTCTCATTTTTACGTCGGCATGGGGCCTCGGTGGCCTATGTCCAACAGCTGTGGTCTATTAGCTGATAAAATATGATGATGGTACTACGACAAGTGTATGGTTTTGTTTTAAGTTGAATTCAATCCAGAAATTGAAGGTACTTATTCAAAACAATTGTCGTCTGCGGGGTGGTCATAGTTTTAGCTATTTTTTGTTTCCCTTTTGTTATATGCTGTATTTTAAGTATTTTATAGCTAAATATTAAATGTAACTAATTAGAGAAATTTAAACAGGGTGGAAATTATGGCTAAAGAAGAAACGGATTTAATAGTATTTGATCTCAGAGAAGAGATACTGGAATCTGCTCTTGGAATTTGTTACTATAATTATATGGAAAATCAGAATGCTGTATTTACTGCACATTGTGCAGCGCAAGCGTGGCATAAGATAATTGATTGGTGAGCGGTAAACTACGTTGTTGTTAGATGTATTCACTGGTATGTGCAATTCAATATTATAGGAGGATTCAAGATAGGCGGAGACTACTGAGTGCATTGGCATTCAAGATCCTTACAAACCGGGACTCCGCAATCCGCTTTTCAAACCCTTTTTGTTGTGTGTGGCGAACATCGCTGCCGCTTCTGCCTTCGACATCAATATTAAAAAATAATATTGTGTAATTTATGTGTGCGTAAACACTCTTAAGTAGTTAAAAGTCGCAAAATAACGAGGTCCTACCATTCTGTGTAATAAAAAAATATTTTTAAAGGCATTATTTTCGACACGATCCTGGCGAAGACCCAAGCGCCTATCCCCCATGCTATATTCCGAAACGTAGAGAATCATGGACTGCAGATGTAATCCCAGAGCCATCTCCTAAAGACAATTGGGCATTACAAGATTTAACTGTGATGGAGTTAACTAGTGATGAGAGGTTGCAAAAGTGGTCCAGTACCACTTCCTTGGAGTACCCTGAAGTAGAAGATATTCCAGAGGAATATTGGTAAATATAACTCGTTATACCAAGCAATCCAAAATAATGAGGGTTTTAGATAAGTACTATTATAATTATAATATTGTATAAACTTAATTGCTTCTTAAAGTCCAGAACTTATAAAAATTCGTAAGATAGTAAAGGTAGACATCAGTAGCTGTGTTGTGCAGCAAATACGTATTCGCCCATCTTTAGAATAGGTCTCTCAGTATGGTGGCGGAGTAAGAATACCTACATGGTGTCATAACCCTACCCTATCTCATTTCACAGGTGTAATGAAAGCCATCTGAATAAAATATCGAAAACATTATGTTTAAGAATACGCGAGGACTTTACAAACATCAATTTAACAGGCACAAACAACATCTATCAAATTCTAAGAATTCTAAGAATCAAATCCAGGCTAGGACAGTAATTTTTGAATCGCACAAACAATTGTTTTGGGGATTCGGCAGTTCACTACTAGAACATATTGTGTCCAATGAGATTATTATTTTCTTATTATAAGCTATTTTTTTTTGTTACGAAGGTTCCCCGGTAAAGTGTACCTACCAGCATACATGCGTTCAGAACTAACAACAGATGAAAGCTACATGGTGAGTTATACTGTTTACCTTCTATAGGCCGACCGTTTATCTCAGTCCCCGCCTGCGGTATGAAAGGGACGAGGGGGCGGGGTAGCGGTGTCCGTTATGGTAGCGTACACAAGAGCTATATCGAGTTGGTTACTATGCCAAATAAAATAAGTTTTTACAAAAAAAAACCGACTTCAAAGACAAAAATTGCACTAAAAAGTAAATAATAATTAGTTGTATTTTGGTTTTGCAACATTAAATCAGACATTCTTTTTACTTTATAATAATCTAAAGAATAGGTTCTTTTAATTATTGTAAAAAGTATTGTTAAGGATATTTCTTGAAGAGTCTACAAATATATTTATTTGTAGATTCTTTAAAATATAATCAATGTAATATTATTGTTATTTTTGGAGTCGGTGTCAGCCACGATAGTTATATTCTATTTTTTATTCCTGATTTAAAATTTAAAGAAATATGGCGTCGTGTTATACACAGACTGAAGACTAAGATGAGAAATAAGTACTACGAATCAAAGACAATAACTTAAAATTCTAATGCGAAAATGAAACGGCCGTTTTTGTTTTAAATGCAATATTTATCTAATTAAAAACCATTTAAAGTGATCAGAATGTGTTATTTATTTGGTTAACCAACAATTGTTATCACTAATAACATTAAATTTTTCTACTTAACAAAATAATTCAAAATAGAGTGACACAATTAATTATAGGTTAACACCACGTGACCTTTTTAGAGTATCTAAGACGTGAAATAATAACAAATTGTAGTTTAGATAATCTACATAGCACTCAAATAACAATCAAACCTATAACTTTACATGCAATAAAATTAGCATAAGACATTGTAAAATTATATTATAAATTACTGTAAATAAAATGAAAATAAAATTAATTTAATATAACAATATAAAGGTATTATATTATTAAAGGCAGATTAAAAATTTTTCTACGAAATTCAAAATAAATTCATTAAAAATAAATCAATTATTCACAAAGAAATCAATCAATTAGAAATAAATCAATTACTAATCAAAAATAAATCAATTAATAAAAATAAATTAAAAATAATTCAATAAATCAATTAAAAATATATAAATTATAAATCAATTCATTCAAGTTACTATAGATCATGCATGTTATTAAGAATTATTAAAAATTATTATTTGTGAAAGAAATTATTAATTATATTGGCAACTATTGTTGCTTTACTGTGATGGTGGATATCAATCATACTACTAAATTCATTTACAATTTTAGACATTCTAGGTATAGGAGAATTAGTTCCAAGTACTGTCCTTCTGAGAGGTGGACACAGAGGTGTGATGTTGTGTCTTGGGTATCGAGCTGGAGCACGAAACCTGAAGAGGCTTAGTATTTTTTGGCAATCAGTTATATTCTAAATTACTTTACAAGCAAAAGTACAATCTAGCATGCTTCGACGTATAGACAGTGGCAGCATTCTGAAATATTGCAGACGTGTATTATAGCTGTCTAATTGTTTGTGTTTATTCTCTGAGAAAGCAAGGTGCCACAAGAACCGCTTTTGGGTACGTTCTAATTGCAGTATGTGCACCGCGTAATGTGGCCTCCATACGACGCTGCAATATTCCATCACACTCCTTACAAGACTATAGTAGAGCATAATTTTTGTATTTCTGTGGAATTCTTTGGTATTCCTTAAAATGAAACCAAGCATTTTTGCTGATCTATTACTAACATAATCTATATGTGGCACAAATGTCAATTTACTGTCAAACAAAATTCCCAAATCACGAATTGTGTCAAGATTCTCAATCCTTTGCATACCTACAAAATATTCAGATTGTATGATTTGATGTTTTCTGGAAAATCTCACATATTTACATTTTTTTACGTTCAACTCCATATTATTAGAACTACACCACTGCGAGACCCGATCTAAGTCCTGTTGCAACAAAGCACAGTCCTCCTTGGTTTCTATATTTCTTGCGAATTTTAAGTCATCAGCATATAAAAATATTGTATGCCATAAATTAAGGTGGCAAATGTGCTGAACTACTAATGTTTTGTATCACCTCTCATGTACCACATTTTAACAAATAAAGATTTTGATATTTTGATATTTTTTTGATATTTTGAAAAATACTCAGATGAGTGAAAACAAGTGGCGAGATCATTAATAAACACATTAAATAAGATCGGGGCCAGATGAGAACCTTGTGGGGTGCCAGATTTAATTTGACATGTTGAGGAATTAAAGCCATTTACCACAACATAGAATGTGCGTTCTGTCAGGTAAGACCTAAACCATGTCAGCAAATTACCATTGATGCCGTACGCTGACAGTTATACAAAAATTTATTGCCTTTTCTAACGATTTCGTGGACAACATAATTATCTAGCTGACAAACTGTAGTTGTTTAAGTGTAATTTAATTTTCATACATCAATATTGTCTTTGTCACACAATAGGTTATAGTAATAGTAACAATAAATAGTGGATAAGTAGTTTTAAGAAAATATTTGTATGCCATTGAAGGCTAGACATAGCGCTCTAAAAGTAAATTGTAACATCTTATTTTTCCTATGTTCTACAAATAAATGATTTCATTTCATTGCAAAAACATTTTGCATTATTGATCCTATTTGCGAATTACGATTTTTTTCAATTGACGGTGCTGGTTAGCCTCATAAACGCCCATAAGTTATGGAAAGCTTTAATAAGTTACTAAAAAGGTATATTAGAGCTTTTAGGTATATTAAAACGTTTGAACGTGACACAGGTATTTTTAAATGTATTTATTTAAATATGATAAAAATAGTTATTTAATATTTGTTTAATTTTTAAACCAATCCATAATCAATCTAACTATGGGCCTTCTCAGAAGGCTCATGGTCACTCAGCTATGTTGGGAGTTTCCCTGCGTGATCGAATCAGAAATGAGGAGATCCGCAGGAGAACCAAAGTAACCGACATAGCGCTCAGAATTGCCCGGTTAAAGTGGCGGTGGGCAGGGCACATAGCGCGGAGAACCGACAGCCGTTTGGTCAGAAAGGTTCTGGAATGGCAAAAAAGGACAATACAAGAAAATAACCTATTCTTTACATTATAATTAAGTAAAAAGAATGTCTAATTTAATGTTGCAAAACCAAACTTAAATTAAATTAGACATTCTATTATTATTTTGTAAGAACCAATCTTAGAAAATATTTACAGATAATAAGAACAATAATAAGAGCATTTTTTATTTTTACACGCTACCATAACGGACACCTAGTCAGTATTCAGTATGACACTAGTGCAGTATGCTAGTCCGTCTTCTATACAATTTACAAATTTCAAAGATGGTGGCGTCATCTTGCCACTAAATCTCGTACTATCTTAGAGAAAATATGCAATCTAAATTATTACACAATTTAAAGCCTGACCAGAAAAGTAAAAAAAACCTCTCCTGGTATTTCGATTGGTTTAGGGTATAATTTAAATTTTTCCTTCTTTTTATTTCATAAAAATAAGCTAGCTATAAATAAGAGCTGTGTTTTGATGTGATGTAGTTCGGGTCACAGTATCTAGATGGCGCCGTTTTGCCAAAAATGCAAGAGATAGCTCTCTCCTTTGTCCTCGCCCCCCGCGCACCCCTATTACCGCAGGCGGGGTCTGAGTTAAGCGGTCGGCCTATAGTTATTTTGATTTTTATTGTTATGCTGTAGACCAATGCTGTAGACTCTTTAATATAACTCTTTAATATAAAAGACTCTTAAATTAAAATCATTCGGCGACATATAATAAGTAGTCCATGGAAGCTACAAAGAACTCTAGCGTTCGATTCCCGTCCAATGTAGGTAAATTTTTGTCTGCATGAATATGGAAGTTTCCGTTGGTCTGGGTGTAGGTATTCTATGTACGAGTATATTACGTAGTTACTGTTTAAAACCTAACCTACGCATAGTACAAGCTCAGATTAGTTCAAGACTAAATGGTGTTATGCGAATGAGTGAATAATATTATAATTATTATATTTTCTTTTGCAGGAAAGGGACACTAGCAGTACTGGGTCGCATTCTGAAAAAATAGGAGCAGAAAGTGAAGTACTACAGAAAGTAACCGACTACAGCGCAACTGAGGAGATATCCAAGGTTGTTTTGCTATTAATTTTTTAACGACCGATGCCTTAGTTATGACAGTGGGAGACCGATGGATGAGGGAGGCACAGAATCGTGCATGGTGGAGATATTTGGAGGAGGCCTGTGTACAGCAGTAAACGTCTAATGGGTGATGAAAATGAAAGCTTTTAAAATTAAAAATGTCTGTTTTAGAATGGAAACAAACGAATTTATATTCTCGCATTCACCAACCGCTGCTGTAGCACGCTCGCTTTCCTGGCTCGGCTCGCGCGTCGCATTGTCCCCGTTGTAACCTAACTTAACAATGTGTGAATCAATGCCAGAATTAAAATTCCTGATAAAATTATTTAGTAGACTAATTATTGGCAGTTATATGTTTTCGTTGGTGTTATTCTAAATACAGTTAATCGAAAATCATTAATTACACCATCAAACATTTGTTTCTTTCTTTAAATCGGCTTGAACAATCATCATCATCATAACAGCCCATTAATGTCTCACTGCAGGGACGAGCCTCCTCCCGTGACGGAGGGATAAGTACTTGGCCTACTAATACCACGCTGGCCAGACGGATTGGTTGGTATAGGGTTTAATTTCAAGTTTTCCTTCCTTCTATGTAAGGGTAATATTCACTGATCGTCCCTTAGTCGGTTTCTACGACACGGGATGAGATGGGGTGGTGACATATTGTATTCTTACTCCGTCACCACACAATTGCTTGTGCAATATCCACCTTATACACTACGTCAATAAATAATTTGTAATTCAGACTTCATCGTCGAGCCGTGTAAAAACATCGACATACGGTTCGCTGCATGGTGCCGGAGACTCTACGATACGTCTCAAGAATCGGAGAGACAAAAGCAAAGTTTTTGTAAGAGGGTAAGTAGAGATTATAGTTATCCTAACGTTTCGGTACAAGTTTACATTTTTTTAATATTTTTTTTAAGTACCACTCCCGTACTAGGTAAACACACATAAAAAAACATCTAGGCTCAACAATGATTAGTACCTAGATAATATCTAGAGTGAAATAATTACCTTGCGTGGTGTTTGAATAGAGAAATATACTTATACTTAGAAATCAGTAGAGTTTGTTACGCCGCACCGCTTCTTCTCTACGAGCGCTTTGGAAGCGGTGGTAAAGTTTTCTAAATCTTAAAAAGTATTTTTGAACTTGAATTTGAGACGAGAGTCACCTACACGACCTCTTTGCCAGCGGTTAATAGTTACATACCTACTAGTTTTACTTTAAATGCTTGTATGTAATACTTTTATGTATAACTTATCCAAGTTATACAATATATGTACCTAAGTCAGTAAAAATATTATTTATTTTAATTTTATACAAAACCTTTTTTGTCTCACTGTAGGGTACAACCCTCCCTTTCAGGTTAACATCTTCGATCCGCTTCTGCTAAAATTCAATAAAAGAAAATACTATGTAATAGCCTCAGTCTCTGCCTACTTCCATAGGTGTAAGGCGTGAGTGTATGTACGTGTTTATGTATGTATACTATGTACTTATGTTCCAGGTCCCGCTCGCTAAAGACATTGCCTCCGCTGCTGATGGCAAGTGACTCTAAAACACACCTGAGCCTTATATCAGACTGCCGCTTGAGGAATCTCAGGTTTTATATCAATTACTCTTTTGTATATAGTTCATACTGTAGAAATAAGTTCCTTTACCCACTCAACAAGGGTACCTACTCCCAGCATATTGTGTGCTGTGCTTTACTTAAAATATTTTTATATTAGAAAATATTTACGCGATAGATATCATAATTATTTACTTATAATTTAATTTACACCTTTCTGTAATGTTATTTATACTTATCTGCTTCTTGGACCACATCATAACGTATGTTTTTTTTTTTTAAAACAGCTTCAGTAGTTTCCAAGAAACATCTTGACCTCTCGCGTACAAATTAGGGTTCTTCTTATTAAATAAATAAAAACATCGTTCGTATTATGAAGGTTAGAAGTTAGAACAACCATTAAGCATCAAGATGTCAACAGTTACAAATAGATATATATTCGTAGCACACACCTCCTTGTCCTATAAATTAATAGTATTTTTTACTAATTAATCCCTCTAGCAAAACTTATACAAAATGAGTCTCACTGTTAGTTGAAGAATAGATTTCAAGTGCACACAGCAAACCTTTGCTTCATATCTACTCTAGTTACATTCGACGTAGTTCCATAAAACTGACATAGATGGCAGTAAACCAAGTAAAGTGAAAAATCAGGAAAAGTGCATTATAATAGTGGGTATAACTATATATACGTTCTAACGCTACCTTTTTTTTGACGCGGAAAATGGTTGTACGCTCAATGCAAAGTCCGGGGAAGACATTTGGGTAGTATGGGGCTTGCACCCACTAAAAGACACCTCTTTGTCACTCTCCGGCATTCGGAGTATGGGTAGGTCACCCAGGCAGCGGTTGCCCACTTGGGCACCTTGGCATTGTACCCTGACTTCAGAGCGCCAGTACTATCATCATGGCCGCGTATAAGGAATTCGTTCCCCGTTCCTTTTTCCGCGAATACCACTAAGGGGCCATTGCGCACAAGTAAGCGCGCCGACGACGACGCCCATTTCTCCGGCGTAGGATCATGTCAGCTAAGGCATTGTTCTCACTGATCCGCTCCACCGCCTTCTTCTGTGAAATATCGTTTTCAAAAAGGATTATGTGACTGCGTCTCATCTGCTTTCACTGCGGACCATAGACGTGACTAAGGTCGGCAGGGACAGATCACTACCAAGCCAGTGAGTTCTCGACGCTGCAGATCCCATGCAGGGCAGTCCTCAAGTGTATGCTGCGTCGAGTCCTCACTGCTGTCAAAGTGTCCTAATGTTACCCTCAGTTTACCTAAAACAATGAATATTTTCTGTATAATTATGTATAATGTATTCTGACGGTTGATAAAGTTATTGTTTCTTCTTCTGCCGTGGTGTTACAATTAAGAACAAAACTACTATATTAAAGCGATACTGGTTTCAGCCTTAAATTAAATTATATAAAGGCTTACAATAAATTATAAAGAAAAACCTAAAATCGTGTTTTCGACCAAACTGCAACCATCTGCTTAAGGGTTTCGGGAACTTACTGTACAGTAAGACACCCAAAGATGAAATGGGGTGGTGATACTATTTTAGATATTTTTATCTTACTCCATACGCGAACACATTCATCATCATCATCAGATCAGCCAATAGCCGTCCAATGTTCACCCTGCTCGGTCCTATGCCTCCCTCATCCATCGAATATTACGAATACATTACGTAAATAATATAATCGATATATTATTTCACCACAGCAACCATCCTCACAATAGTGACAAGTTGTAAAGCTAAGGTATACACAATATAGCTTGTTTACCGAGCCGGCCATATTCCATTAATTTGAATAGCACACCAACTGAAAATAAAGGGTTGCCATGGGAAACTACAGCGGAGTTGCCACGTGCAAAATAACAATAGTGCTGTCAATAGCTCCGCGTTTACAGAGGTAGCTTTATTATAAATGATTTGTATGGATCGTGGACATATAGGGGTGCCTTTACAAATGATTTTTATTATATTATGTTTTAAGTGAGAATAATTGTTATGTGTTTATTGCATTTGGTTTAAGTAAAGTAGGTACTTATACAACTGTAAAAAACATTGTAGTTAATTTTTCTTTTTAATTTTTATCTAAAATGTTGGCTTGATATAAATTATTAGATAAATTCTAAAATACATAGTTGCGTCTAATGTGATTAATTCCTTTGAATATACATAAACACCCCGACCTATTAAAGTTTTATATTCATGCTCATGCACATGACGTTTGCCTTGTGCGGAGATCGAACCCGAATCATGCAGGCACGTGCTCTAACCACTATGCCATCTGATCGTCAACAATGTCGCATCATTTCGTATGCCACTTCATGTAACTTAATTACAAAATTAACTTCTCCCAAATTAGTACACAATAACAAACTTGTTTTCTGCTTTGAATTTATGTAACGATACATAAGTGAAATCATTGTTTCGAACTTCGATTTGAATATAAAGTTGTTTCATTCATAACGTGTACGGGGGATCAATCACCTTGCGATAAACTTTGAAAAGAATCCCTATGTCTATAGTTAAAGTGGTACAATACATTGTATGAAAGTAAAATAAGTTATTGAACCGCGTATGGTGTCATTATCCTTTGTCTTGTTGATATAAAGAAGTACAATTTGAATGACATGAAATGCGTTGAATTAATCCGTAGGGGGCTTGTACAACTAGCTGATTATCAATGCGTTTTATTATGGACATGGCTTTTGTTGATAACTTATACACTTGTGAGAGAACAGGGCTGCTACGAACCTCATTATATAACTATTTAATACTACGTTTATTTCAACATATTTTTGTCACGTGGATTAGTAGAGACACTCTAAGAATACAGGGTCTATCTGGCCTTTAAATGTGTGCAACCTTAATCTCCTTAAGCTCCGATGAGCACATAGATTTACAATAGAGGCAGCAAAGGAAAAATATAGTGAAAAATTATGGTTATAATAATTATAATGCCAGCTTTCAAAGCTTGAGCTTTTTGTAAGACCATTGGGTTAATATTTTACAAAAAGTAGGCTCGCTTCTTAATATTATCATTAATACGCCATGAAATGCAAAGAACCGACGGCCATTAGGGCAGGAAGATTCTGGAACCCCCTTACACCGTTGACAGATTGGCTAAGGCTGTAGACCGATGGATGAGGGAGGTATAGGTGGATATATTTGGAGGTATCGCAAGAGGGATCGTAAGGGACCTTAAAATCATGTAGGGATTGGATTAACACAAATAATTAAAGTCACCAGTCCGTTTCTGCAACATATTTTTCATCAAATATTTTTTTGTTATACAGTTGTGTAAATATGTTATGGTCAGCCCTACAGCAGGCGAGTGCCCCAGGTGTGGTGGGGTCAATGCACGAGCGTTTCATTTCATGCATTGAATGATAGAACACAGATCTACGCGGTACATACAGACTCTTAGTATCGCTGCACTTGAATGTGTCAGCGATTGAAAGCGCTGTTTATGCTTGAACACCATTTATGTTTTCTAGTACATAAGTGCCTATGTGTGAGTTTATTGTATTCGCACTAGTATTGTACCTTCACACAACACAGGGACAGACATTTTTCAGTGGTAAATGGAATCTTGGTCTGATTATGTCATGTAGAGCAGACGGATTGGTATAGGATTTTCCAAACCGTATGGCTAGTAAAAAACTAAAGTCAAGTAGGAAACGGAAAGTAAATATCGACGCAAGAAAGCGATCTTGTTGTATCTCGAAAAATGCAATTTTGCACCAGAGCTAAAAAACTATTTAGAAAATTCATAATATGAAAACTAGTAGACTTAAAACTATCATATTTTCAATGATGAAATTTTAAAATAAAACCTTCCATTTGCAATTTAACCGGTCATTCTAAGATTATTGTATTTGGATTTAATACTAGATACATCATTTGATTATTAAAATATAAACTTTGATTATGCTGTATCTTAAAAGCAAATGTTTAGACCATCAGTAACTTCTTCTAATTGACTGTTATCAAACTTGCTGTATCTATTTAAAAGTTTTAAATGATAAATGTTAGTTTGTTTTATATGAATATATTTATTTATCATGGTTTTGTTTTTTGTTGTAAGTAGTATTACTTAATTTGCGGAACACAAACAAAATGCGGTATGTTAAGCAACGAATTTATTTATTGTAATTAAAAATGTAAAAACAGAGTTTCAGGCCTATACGCAAAACAAAATAAAAACAAACAATAAAAAAAAGCTTCATTGGATTAATACTTCTTAAAACCACTTTAGCTAAAGTAAATGGAACGTGACAAATCATACTAAAAATTAGGGCAATTCTAAGAAATGGTCGTAAATTAGAAGAAACAGATGATCTGAATTACTGTTTATCTTCATCGTCTGTTTCTTCCAGAATATCTTTAACTTTTTTATCATATTTTGGTTTTAAATTCTTTAGCGTATGCCTTCTCTCTCCGTGTGACGGTGACGGAGTAAGAATACAATATGTCATCACCCCATCTCATTCCATGGGTGTCGTAAAAACCGACTAAGGGACTATTTCTGAATATTATCCTAGCGAAATAAAAAGAAGGAAAATTTGAATTTAAACCCTATACCAATCCGTCTGGCCAGCGTGGTATTAGTAGGCCAAGTATCCCTCCGTCACGGTAGGACGCCCGTCCCTGCAGTGGTGTATTAATGGGCTGTTATGATGTTCAAATATCACATTAAACACGAACATAAGGAGTCGTCTTTCCACTACGTAATCGCATTCACACTTGGGCGGTCGAGCGCCGAATGACAAATAAGCCGTACGCGCTGCATCTGCGAATGGTCGCGGGGGACAGGGAAACGAATGCCACGTATATTCTAGTAGCCAAAATATTAATTCCTTTAAAATGGGTTAAGTACATTTTTTTAATAGAAAAATACACTGTAAAGTGCTGTAATTGTAGAAATAACGTAAATTGCTGAATGAGCACTTGGTAATATCTCAAGTTGGCATGTAAATCCCGAGCGGCAATTTTGCTGTAACTAAATAAAATTTATATTGTAGTGCGCTGTGAAGGGTGTAACTCCTTGCAAGTAATGCATTACGGCCGAGGTATATGTCGTAATCTGTGAAGTATACGCAGCAATTATGTTGTATGTATCCTAACATAATAAAACGCGAATTTTGGGTTAGTTACAACATTATTTTCGTTTTGATTCAGAAAAATTGAGGTAAATCTCAATGTCGTATCTAAATAAAAAATAGTCGTAGAAAAATGAAACTGAGATCATTCGATGTGGTATTTTTTTCTGAATCGAATGGTGTATAAAACTCAATTTTGCAATTTTTCGAGATACGACAAAATCGCTTTCTTGCGTCGATATGTTAAATGATTGTTGCATATTTATATCGGTATTAATATCATGGCATTTATATTTTAGGGAAGTAGTCAATATAACATTTAAAACAGAGAGAGCCACATGCGATACGATCCAAAAACTTGACTTTTGTTAGGATATTAAAACTTAAACTGATTAGATTACTGATACTTAGTAAGTATCTATTCAAATCCATAAAGTTGCTGGAATTACCGCTAATAAGACGTGAACCACGTACAATAAAATACGTTGTAGCTCCTACAAAGGTGTCTCTTATTTATGTTATTACGAGTCTGTATTGTCCCACTGAAGGACAAAGGACTCCCTTTCCGACTTCCACACATCACGCGAACCTTTCCAATTACATGACAATTCTTTTCTCTTAATTCGACTCATGGCAATTCAATTCTCTTAATTATTTCCACCTAACATCTCAGGGAACCAGGTGTAACTGAATATCAACGTCATTTCACATGTATGTCTTCATATTTTTCTGATTGACGGTACCTAAAAGTTAAACATTTTTTTATTTTAATTCATAATCATTACAACAAAAGATGTACGTAAATATAAATATAATGTTCTGGTTCCTTTGTCTCGATTCATATAATGGATTAGGTTATTCGGCTTTGGATAATGTTAGTCAGGTTTCCTTTTAATCCTTCCAAGATATGATCCAACAATGGATAGAGTACCTACTGTAGTATTAAGAGGTAGTATATATTATTCTCCTGGATAATGTAATAAAATGAAGACGTACAAGTTAGAAGGCCACTACACGAACAATTTCCCCACAGACTGTGCCATATTATAATTTAACCGTAATTAATTAGGGAAGCGCCTACCCAACGCCCTGTAATCTGCGTAAATTCGATTACAAGGATTACGAATATACATTACTTATCGCTTTGATGTGAGGCATAGAGTAAAGCTGCCTACTATTAATTAATTTAAACCTAATGTCCTACATTTCAATAACATACCAAGATGGCCGCTGTTTGGTAATTCGACTATTAAATTGTTATAATTTGAATATTATTGTTTTTGTACATTATTTTCATTCATATGTAAATAATAAGTAACCTGCAATTGTAACGACAAAGAAGACGGTTTCTTTAGATTAATTAATGTGCGCCTCTCTGCTTGTTGTTTCTGGGAATCGGAAATAAGGCGTGATAATCTTCTAAAAAGTCGAGGTGTGTCTTAGTCCCATGCAGGTATTATACTAAATGCTTCTTTTAGTTTCTGCTAGTTTTCAACAGTCTTTTGTTTCTTAAGTAAAATAAATAAATACGGTTTAATAGAATTATAAGTTTTAAAATATACAAGTATACAAGGCTAGTGTGAAAGGATTAGTCGGTGTGGGTAGGCCATGGAAAACATATGCTGACCAGATAGGTTGCATATTGGAGAAGGGCCAAATAAAGAGCACTCGTAACCGACACGCGCATGTAGGTATGACTCGCTTAATGAATGTGGATGAGGCCCAAGCTGTTTGCCAGGATCGTGACAAGTGGCGTTCTGTAGTCTCTGCCTACCCCGGACGGGATAAGGCGTGAGGTTATTTATGTATGTAAGTTGTAAATTCGACCCCGATGGGAATGGGTTTTGATGTTTCTTTAACGTATAGAGGAGGTATACCATATTCCATCAATGTATGTAGGTCGTATAGCGACTGATATGATGAAGCAATAAGGCTTGATTATCTGCATGTCGATGTCGCGGTTCTACCGAGCAGCGCATGTACTAGCTAAAAGCTTTTGTTCGTTCCACCGATGATGGATGACTGGGCGAATACTTTTTTTCATTTGTTAACATGTATCGCGAAATTATTTCTGTATGTTGATCTAAAATTACATCACATGGTATAGGCTTGTTTTCGCAAAAAAATTAAACACTGCAATGTGGTTATTAAAAAAGGTTTATAATCAGTTAGGAAAATTAGGTTCTCAAATAAAATATAAATAAGTACTTATCGCATAAAAATGTTACACATTGAAATAAAATGTATTTATATTTTTTTTATGTTATTTCTTGTTGTACATCAATCAGAGAGCGAGATCAACAATGATTTTATTAGTTTCAGTATTAGCAATGTATTTCCGCTAGACGTGCGTTTATGCCTGCTGTATAGTAATACTAACAGCAGTATGGAGTACGTACCGTTTGCACCTTTGGCTTAGAAAAGCTAGATCTTTCTACAGGTCTGGTATAAGATACAACCATTCGGAGTGGGTATCATAGATTGTTAAAAGTTTACTAAAACCGTAGAGCCGCTTCAATTACAGTGAGACATTGTTTCTCTTTAGCCTGTTATATCTTCTTTCTTATAGTGAATTTTACGAAGTGTTTTAAGACTTTCCTACCTTGAATCTTTTATAAGAGAACTCTCCTGTAGGTTTACGTTTTAACAAAAAGAGGGTTCGTGCTATTTCGTCATGATTTTAAATTTTTAGCAAAAATAAAATTAGGAAACCGTCTTTCAGCGCATGTGTTCCCTCATTACACAACAATGGCTGCTACAAACTTAATAAAATATTATCAATATACTATAAGGTATTAAAACACGTTTTGTGCTCATCAAAGTTGGTTGGACAGGACACCCTTATTCATAACTAACAGGATCTATAATTTCACTTTGTTTATCATAAAGTTGGGAAACATTTCAATGAAATACATTTTGGATCCACCAATTACGTCAGAGACAAAGACGTGTCAGTAACTGTAGAATGTTTTGCGACACGTCGACACGACGGCAAGTCCATTAAATTATAGCTGACGATCCGTCGAGTCGCACAATACACCCTCCAGTTCCACTTCACAAACGCGTTTTAATCAAAAGGGGAAGTTGCGACAATGACGACCATTTACGCGCTGCCCTAATTTCCGAATTGCGGCCACTTTGTACAAACCAAAATATCTGTAAGTGTATAGCAATAAGGACGAAAATTGTTTGAATAAGTTTAAAGCGTATTGTGGTAGGCCACACGTGCACGATTGATAATTGATTGTCTATGTACTTACGTTCGTGGTTGATCGCAAAAGCTAAATAGGATTTTGATTGTCAAGTTAAAAGGATTCCTTGCGTGAGTGCGTAGTCATTGTGGTGACGTGTGTATTGAGTTTTATTCTTGAACGTTTTTATATGTATAAGTATATTGTGTGAGACGTTCAATTGAACATACTTTTTAAAGATGAAAACGTTTTTTCTTCTGGGAACTGTAAATATGTTTTGGTTTCTTCTGATTACGAGAGTAGCAAGCGAAGGGATAATGCTTTTTCTACGTGTAGGTCTAAATATCTTCTATACGATTTTATTCTTTCGTTTATGGCTAAACGCATTGCATGGAGTATACAATAACATGCATTAGAAGAATAGGTATAATCACTCAAAATAACAACCTAATGGAAATGAAGGTGCTAGGTATCGACAGCAAGAAGCTGTCTAGATTGTTACAGAATGATTTGATAGTAATTATACTGAGTCTAGTGAAATTACAGACTGAACTACAATGTCCCGACTATAGTTTAGTCTTAACTCTATAGCTTAGTCTCAGAGTGACAAGCGAAGTATTTACGCACTGTGAGCTTTATATTTGAAACACACAGAGTTCTTTTCAGTTGTCATTTTCAAGCTAGTTGGCGGGTCGTGTAAAAAACATTTGTTTAGGCGGCATAGTCTAAATATAAAGGGTCTGAAGAGCTTTGTTTTCTAATAAAATAACTGTTACTGAAGCCAAATAAGCTCATACAGATGAGCTCATTTTGCTTATGGCGATAAATTTTTCTCCGTAGGTCACAGGCAAATTTTTACATTATGATTTTCGTATTAGCTTGATACGGATATGCGAAGAACAATCACATGACATCGTCTTATGCGCCATCCTGACATCTCATTTCATATTACTGTTGCTACATATTATTAAACGCAGTACGTGCGCTCCATGTGACAAGTAAGAGCGGCGTATATATTACGTGTGGTGAAACCTTCTTAAAACTTTGTTTTTTTTTTCATGTTCCCTCGAGAGTCGTATGTTCTCGATGTCTTGTATATTTCTAAAACAATTCACGTTACGAGCTCTCTTTATAATAAACAACGTTTTTGTTTTTTCTTCGTTGTCGTGGAAGAAGTGCTTTTCTTCGTGTACGCCACGTTGGGACTTGGGAGTTCCTTTGCTTTTAGTATTTGCGTTTTGTTTGAGCTGTATTACCTGTATTGTTTTTCTTTAGACAAGTATTTGTCTATCATTTTTAAAACAATTTACTTTATACTCAAAATTTTCCTGATTTTTAAAATATCTGTGTAAGCGTTGGTGGTTATTTATTTGTTCAAACTTATATCGGGCCATCTTCACGACGAGTGTCGAGGCTAGCGTCAGAACAAGTCTACAGCTATTTGTAATACCTATTGTAAATAATCTATGTAGAATTACCTACTCATCCCCATGTTACTCATGGCCCGGGAACACTTTGAGTCACATCCTATCGGAATGAATAGTAGCCATAACCAATAATCCTAATTGCTCTAGCCGTTTTGGCATGAAGATGTTATATAAGATTTAATACCGACGGCAACCGAAATCCCAAAGACAATCCTCTAGAGCAATTTTGAATACCTTATAAAGGGTGTAGAACGTCAGGGACACATTTGTATTCATAGACAGCATATTTCGTCGAATTATAAAAAAACATTGTACGATTGACGTTTCAGGCCTACTTTTAATAGTATCATCATTACATTTCTGTTTGATAAATAAATTCCGAATTTCTTCCAGAAGGAATACCTTATGAAGTCAATGCCATAGGTGATCGCACTCTCACCTCACGCTCGTAGGTTCAATTCTCGTATAAAATGTGACGGATTATACGACAAAAATATGTACATTTTGACGGTTTTACCATTTATTTAACTTGATTATTTGGTTATTACGAGTGGTCGCTGAATACTGCATATTAGATGGGGTCTTCTGGTTGTCTGTCTGTCTGTTACGATACCTGGGGTCGGGCTACTCGGGGCTTTTGACCTCATGTGATGAATTGTTGAATTTTAATTTCGGAATGTAACATGGAAAGCAAATCGTAGTTATAAATATGAACTGTTGATACGAAACGCGTGCTTTTTTCGCTTATAGGTTTAGGAGGTTTTCTATTCGGTTTAAATTGTTTAGAATGCTTGTTACAAAATTAATTTGATCCTGTGTTAATGCTTGCTTATTCTCATCATCAACATTCCCATTAATTGTTAAAACCCATAAAAAATTAAATCTCATACTACTTTAGGTAAGAGGCACTTACCTGCAGCGGACTTTAATGGACTTAAGATGATCTAAAAATCCACGCACGGTTACATTGAAAAACTGTTTCCTATTCCCGCCTTCCAGATGTAACCATAAGAAGACAGACCATCGATAACGACCATAGATTAAAGGAAAGAGATAGAAAGCACTTAAGCTACATCTAAAAAGCGACGCGCACAATAAATGTCAATATGAAATGACGTCACAAATCACTGATGTACAAAACACGCTGCGATGCCACCCTTACTTTTTTACAAACTAACCTAACATTAAACATGTAATAATATGTCTTATATGTATTGCAATAAGGTTGATGTTTATCTGTGTTATGTAACTGTATGTGCAAAAACAAGCTTGTGGGGGGGAATGGGGAATTAAGATAAATATAACGATGTTTTTAGGTAAGAAATTGTCTTTAGATTTTGTTGATACACTGTACGTGTTGTTTTAGGTGTAGGTATTTGTGGAGTTTGTTTTTTAGTGACTTAATATACTTGGAGGGACAATTATTTTAATAATTTTTCTTCAATTTTCACATTCTTACCAAATGATGTACAAACCTTATTACTTACCTTACTGTATTTATGTAAGTTGGTGTGCAATTAAGTATTATCTATCTATCTATATATCTAAACCTTGTGGAAAGGTTCGTGACGTTTTCCTTTGTAGTCAATTCAATTGGTCTAGAAATGACAAAGTTCCGAAGTAACAAACATCGAAAAAAATAAACATACAACGGAATTGAATAACTTCCATATCTTTTTGTAGCTTGTTTAAAGTAGATTATAAGTACCCACTCCACACCCGTCCCTAGCTGTCAAGCCATCAACGATAAAATATTCTGTAGTTTTATTCAAGATTATATTCTGGTCATGTCACGCTAATTAAAATAATGTCAGGTAGCTTCGATGCTAATTTTAACCAAATCGATCTAGCCCTTTACTTGTGATAATTCGGCAAACTTACACACTCCTAAACTTTTAAACTTATAATGTCAGTAAAAGTCCCTTCTTCCACATGGTCAAACTTAGTAGTCAAACTGATTTCACCACAAGCAAGTAGAAGCATAGCACGAGCATAAATACATCCTCATCATCATCATAACAGCCCATTAATGTCCCACTGCAAGGACGGGCCTCCTCCCATGACGGAGGGATACATGGCCTACTAATACCACGCTGGCCAGACGGATTGGTATAGGGTTTAATTTAAAGTTTTCCTTCTTTTTGCTTCGTAAAGATTACGGTTAGTCCCTCAGTCGGTTTTTACGACACCCATGGGATGAGATGGGGTAGTGGATATTGTATTCTTACTCCGTCACCACACGGATAGGATATAAATACATCCTGGTCCAAGCCAATCAGATTTTGTCTAAGACAAAAGTTGTGGTTAATTCTTAAATGTGTTGTGTTATTAAATAAACTACCCATTACGACATGGGATGTCATAAAAACAATTACACACAACTGTGTCGTCGGGGTGGTGGCAGATATATACGTATAAACGTACTTACCTAATGCTGTTGGCTTCCGTGTTTTTGTTTGTTTAGCGTACTATCTGCGTGGAGCTGACAATATGTGGCAAAAATTACGTTGTCACCATTATCACATTTTTTTACTTACCTACGCCTAAATGTATAACATAAGGGATAAAGGTATACGAAGTTTTGATGTATTGCTATGTGTAGCTGGGTGTCAAGTTTTCTTTTGTTTTCGTAGGTATAATATCTGCAAATTGTCACCAAGATGCGATGTCGTAATAGGCAGCTGTTATGCCACGAAGTCGTGGATTTTGAATCGCAAGCAGGACAATTACTTGTGAGATAAATGATTGTCTGAGCCTTGCTTATCTTTGTTTTGCCATTGACATTTTGTGTAAAATCCCTGAAACACTAAACTTGGCTTAAAAAAAAAGTCTTGTTCTTATTCGGAGATGGGAAAGTGACAGGAGAAGGGTTATAGTTTACTTTTTGGAACACCTTTTATTTGTCGGCCTCCTCTTACCTGGCTGCTGATGCTAAAACGAAATTACGAAATAAAACCCATTGTATTCCTCTCTCATCTATCACAGTGCAAAACATGAGCAGCAAACAGTTCGCACAACGTATATTTCGTCTTGCGTGTTATTAGATTAAGTTCGCATTAGCCGTCGGTATCTTTCGCTGGGTGTTGTTTGAGTGAACACGAGTGCTACACCTATTGTGGGGAGTTGTCGAGTTAGCGCGTAATTATTGTAATGGACGGCACATTGTGTTGTTTGCCATAAGTTTTATATGTATTTTTTTGGTACATTTGTTTAGTAGAAGACCCCATTATCAAATGAGATAAGTTGAGCGACAAGTTTAGCTGTGTTGGTACTGCGTGATGGATTGGTTTAACTGGATTAGGGTGCTTGTTCACCTAGAGCATTTATTTCTTAATATATAACGACTACCCACTAGGTATCAAGCATGCGTTCAGGACCTTTACTTATGCATTGAATAGGCACAAACAAGACCTATGTTGACTTATGTTGTGAACTTGCGACCACTTGAACGGAAAACACGTATCTCAGATAAAATTTCGCAAAATTAACACAATCTAGTCCCAAATTAAGGTGGTCAAGCCCGGTACCAGACAACTTATAAACGTATGATTTTTTAAGATTGTTGTATATTATACATAGAAAATGGTCAGACTAAGGCTAAATTAATACATTATTACATGCGCAAAAATAATGGCAACGAGCATTAATAAAATTTGCCAGGAATAGGACTTCGCGGACTGAGGGAAACCTGGTTCATTATTACTACGCAGGCCAGACGGAGTCGCATAGCATTTTGGGCAAGTTCTCGTACAGATACTAGTTGAGAACTTTCCTTTTGCAGGCTGCAATATACCTATGGCCAAGATAGGGTGGTGATATTATGTAGGTATCTTACTGAATCACAACCAAATAGGATATTTCTTTAAGGTAAAATATGTCATAATAAACTTAATATATACTTTTCGCTTGTTAAGATTGACGTTATAGTTCGTATTATAATAATTATAAATAATAATATTAATATATACATTTTATTACAATAATTCATGAATGTTACATGTAGAATGTTTTTCCTTTTATCTTCTTGACAGAATATATGTATACCATGTTTTTTTCATGTGAATTTTATATGTGTTATTACCTTCAAATTAAAAGGACGATGATCTTAGGTGAACAAAAGGTGGATATTAATAGTTTGTAACTTTGTTATACTTTATTAATAAATACAGTTGGCCATGTTGGGCAAAAAACAATTGAAAATGTTCTTGGTCCATCCATATCAGCCTATGGACGTCCACTGCTGGACATAGGCCTCCTCCAAAAGTTTCCACTCGGCGCGGTCTTGTGCCTCCCTCATCCATCGGCTTCCCGCCGTCCTAACCAGGTCGTCGGTCCACCGTGTGAGGGGTCTCCCCACCCTGCGCCTTCCGGTGCGTGGTCGCCATTCGAGAACTTTTCTGCCCCATCGGCTATCTGTTCTCCGCGCTATGTGCCCTGCCCACCGCCACTTTAACCGGGCAATCCTGAGCGCTATGTCGGTCACTTTAGTTCTCCTGCGGATCTCTTCGTCTCTGATACGATCACGCAGGGAAACTCTCAACATAGCTCTCTCCATTGCCCTCTGAGTGACGGTAAGCCTTCTGAGAAGGCCCATAGTCAGCGACCACGTTTCAGCTCCATGTGTCATCACTGGCAACACACATTGATCGAAGACCTTTGTCTTCAGACACTGCGGTAATGTGGACGAGAAGATACGTTTTAGCTTCCCGAACGCTGCCCATCCGAGTTGGATTCGACGAGTGACCTCCTTCTCGAAGTTGGACCTACCCAGCTGGACTGACTGTCCCAGGTAGATATACTCGTCGACAACTTCGAGTGTAGAGCCTCCAACCGTGATTGGAGTGGGTGCAACATGGACATTTGCCATGATCTTGGTCTTGTCCATGTTCATTTTAAGACCCACTTGTTGAGAGACTCTACTGAGGCCATCGAGCATTGTGTTGAGGTCCTCCATGGTCTCAGCCATGACCACGATATCGTCAGCAAATCGAAGGTGCGTGATATACTCGCCATTTATGTTGCTGCCGAATCCGTCCCAGTCTAAAAGCCTAAAAGCATCTTCCAGTGCAGCGGTAAACAATTTCGGGGATATGACATCACCCTGTCTTACTCCTCGCTGCAACTGGATAGGGCCTGATAATCCACCCTGAAGACGAACCGACATGGTGGCGTTTTCGTATAAGCACCGCAACACTTCGATATACCGTTGGTCAACTTGGCACCGTTGGAGAGACTGCAACACTGCCCATGTCTCGATCGAATCAAAGGCTTTCTCATAGTCCACAAACGCTAAGCATAGGGGCCGGTTATACTCATTTGATTTTTGTATAACCTGCCGCAGCGTATGAATGTGGTCTATGGTACTATAACCTTTTCGGAAACCGGCTTGTTCGGGAGGCTGGAAGTCGACCAGTCTGCGTTCGAGACGATTCGTGATGACTCTCGAGAACAATTTGTAGACGTGGCTCAGAAGAGTGATGGGTCTGTAATTCTGAAGGAGCGTTTTATCGCCCTTCTTGAAGAACAGTACCACCACGCCTCTGTGCCATGCCTGTGGCGTTTTTCCCTCAAGTATAACGGAATTGAATAGCCTCTGAAGAGCCTTGAGAATGGGTTCTCCACCGGCCTTCAGTAGCTCGTTTGTGATTCCGTCATACCCCGGTGCCTTGTTGTTCTTAAGTTGTCGGAGAGCATCACTAATCTCACACAGACTGACGTCCGGGATTTCTTCGGTATGGTGTCGCGTAAGTCTAGCTCTAGGATCGACGGCTAGATCGCTAGGTGGCTGTGTTGTAGTATAAAGCTGTCCGTAAAACTTCTCAATCTCCTCTAGAAGCTCAGGCTTGGACGTCACTATTCTGCCATCTCCAGTCTTGAGCCTAGATAGTTGACTCTGGCCTAGAGACAGATCTCTGGCGAACAATTTTGAGCCCTTGTTTCGCTCAATGGCTTCTTTAATACAGACTGTATTAAAGTGCCGAAGGTCGCGAGTTAGTGACTTAGAGATCTGCCTATTGAGCCTCCTATACTGTTCGGCGTCGTCTGGAGACTGCAGTGCCATCTTACGCCTTTGCTCCATGAGCGAGAGAGTATCGTCGGAGATCTTTCTTGGTCTTCTCCGGTGCTGGGTCTTAAAAGCACCGGAACCGACTGTACGGACAGTTTCCACAAACCTTTCGTGGTATTCGTCCACATCGACACATTCGCTGAGGCTCTCGAAGCGGTTCTGTAATATGAGTTGGAAGTTCTCGGGGATTTGGACTGGTGTAGGTCGGAGCGTAGACTTCATCAGCCGACTTCTTTCCAGCCTAGGATTGATATTTAATGTGCCTCTAACCATCCGGTGATCGCTTCCGGTTTTTACCGAATTGATCACTGAGACATCATTAAATATATGGCGCTTTGTCGACATGATGAAGTCAATCTCATTTTTAGTGACACCATCAGGACTAATCCAGGTCCACTTGCGGCAATTACGCTTCTTGAAGAAAGAGGAAATAGAGCAGGTTACCAGACTTAAGGGTTATCGAGTCCTCCCCCTGTCTTCGGACTTCAGATAAGCCGACAATGTCCCACCGTAACCTGCTCAATTCTTCCTCCAGTTCTACGACCTTCTCGTCGGTCCGCAGTGTACGCGCATTGTATGTTGCCAGGGCCAAAGGTCGGTTGTGTTGGTAGCCTGACCTCCCCCGGAGATTCTTCGCACCCCCTACTCCGCCGTTACCATGGCCGCTACCTTGACCAGGAATAGCGGAGGGACTGGGGGCCGTTTATGTTGGTGTGTTGTCATCATTTTTTGGAGGGTTATTCGGCCTACTTTACCACGCTGGCCAGACGGGTTGGTAAAGGGTTTATTCCGAGTTTTCCTTCTCTAGCAGTGATAGCATCTGCGTAGGGATTCCCTTAGTCGGCTTTTACGACACCCATGGGATGATATGGGGTGGTGACACACTGTATTCTTACTCCGTCACCACACGGAGTTAATGTTCTTGGTATTACGTTGAAATACAAATAAAAGGTATCGTCACCCCTTCACTTCTTGTGGATGGCATACTAGCCGACTAAGAATCAGAATTCACGAAGCTTTAACGCTGCGAAAGTAGAAAATCTTGGATAAAACCCTTTATTAACCAGTCATATTTTGCAATAATCGTTTTATTTGCAACATTGAAAGTTTACTACTAGACGTCCGAGATGGCGTTGCTTGTTTACTGCTTGAAATGTTAAGGACATAGAGACAAGGGTTCAGGCGGTCAAATGCATCTTCCGGTCAGCAATGCTTGCCAGGCAAAGACGCAGCCTTCTCGCGTCTTAATAACCTAGCTTGTAGATCATACTATTTTATACCTATTTTTCTTTCTTTTTTTTAAATATTTGTAATAAAAAATAAAACCAGAACAAGCATTTAAAGTGTTGAGAGTGTGTTATAAGTACAAATTCTTTATTGCCTTTTCTCAAGACTTAGTAGACAACATTTTGCATTATTTATCCTATTTGCGAATTATGATTTTTTTTAAATTGGCGACGCTAGTGAGCCCTATAAACGCTCTTAATAAAGAAAATGATTTACATTTTTATTTAAATAATAAGATCATCGAATAATTCTCTGTGACAAAATATAAAGCTCGGAGGCTGTAGGTTCGAGTCCATTATGTTTTTCATTGTTTTTAACTAGTATATCAAATAAATGTTGTATGTGTTCTTCGCTTTAAATATTGTAAAGGTGGTCTATTTTCGCTGATGGTAACTAAGTGGACGCAAATATTTTATGATAATCTTTAACTTTACAATTTAAAACATGCCAAGGTCCTCGTCTTGAGTTCAACGGCTGCTAGTTTGAGCTCTGTCGATACATCTCAACGTTTTCATTATGATTCTGTATTTTATCTCATGTGTATTGAAATTTACGTACCTTTGTTTGAACGACTGCCGTACTAGAGATTATGCTTTGTGTGACGGAAATCGAGACCCAAGACAATTATGTAATCGCTCAAATTATTGTTCTGATTGGATTTTTAATCTATGATCTTCTGTCGTGCAGTTTTGTTTTTTTTCCAACTTCTAAAATAGCCTTCTCTTGTAGTCAGTTCAGCTGTAGTTTTTTTGATTTTC
Organism: Schrankia costaestrigalis; assembly: GCA_905475405.1. NCBI lineage: Eukaryota > Metazoa > Arthropoda > Insecta > Lepidoptera > Erebidae > Schrankia > Schrankia costaestrigalis. Next base: position 785,842 of record FR997843.1, on the reverse strand, counting down.
AGAACCCGAGTTATATATATATGACCGATCATATCTTGTTGACCAATTTGGAACTGTGTTTGAAAAGGTTCCAATTTGAAAATACCTTCAAATAAGCCAAGCCTCTTCAATGTTGGTGGTTTTATTTAATTTAAAAAAAAATAGAGCTGTCACAAAACCCTGTAATATTTATGACTAAGTAGATCTACTATCATCATCATCATATCAGCCAATAATCAGAAATGAAGAGGTCTAAAGTGACCGACATACATAGTGCTCAGCATTGCCCGGTTAAAATGGCGGTAGGCAGGGCACATAGCGCGGAGAACCGAATGCAGTTGGGGCAGAAAGGTTTAGAATGTCGACCGCGTACCAGAAAACGCAGGGTGGGGAGACCTTTCACACAATGGACCTAGATAACCTAGGTAAGACGGCGGGAAGCCGATGGATGAGGGAGGCACAGAACCGCACAAGATTCTACTAGGTATAGATTGTATTAAATTGGTAATATTCATTTCCAGTTGGAGGTCAAACTTACCAGGGCAATTTTATCAGGACTCGGTTCAGTAAACCGATTAAGTAAGTTGCTTACATTTTGTTACAAGTTTATAAAATTAAGTTCTTTTTTTTTCACAGACTGGACACTCAATTCGAAATTTCTTCAGAAAAAGTAGATTCTTCAGTCGGGGAAGTTGTTAAACGCAAATAAACGGCGAAAGATGAAGAGTTTTACTTTAGTTAATGATTTACGAAAAATTAACAAATTTTTAGTTGCATAGTGTTTAAAAATATATTGATTTTCATGCAAAAGGTTCAAAATCAATAAATGACATGATTAATTATATTCTACTATACAGCTGTAAGTTTTATCTTGTACAATAAATTTTTATAAATAATGTTAATAGATCAAATCATCTATAAAATAATAATGGCCTGCAAATAAAATATGATATAATAATATCTAAATTTCTATTGGTTACAAGACGACTCATGCACAAAATATCGATTGATGTATGAAATGTATACTTAAATTTGCTTATGTTTACTTTGTTGTATAGAACTTAACAAATTAAGATGCGTATAGTACAAGTACATACACTAATGACCGGTAGGTAACACTTTTGCCAGTAACCTGAATTAGCGGAAATATTTCGAAGACGACGACAATCTTGAATTTAGCGAATAATAAAAATATTCATAGTTACATTTTCGCTTAATCAAGCATACGTGCTTTAATATTATTAACATACAGAGGATACAAAGCTAATGAAATGTAGGCTCATTCTCCTGGTCATGATAATATATATTTTCCACCAAAAATACCAAATATCATAGGAAAATCAAATAAGTTTATTGTACTATACGCTAAAACAATTTAAGTTTCTGTACGACTACTTAATTTTAATATTACCGTATTAATCAGATCATGGTAAATTTTTATCAGGCGATCGATCGTAAGTATTTTCTATGAATATTATTGTTATATTATAAATAAATATGCTGAGATGATACTCTAAGTGTTGTTTTAATTATATATTGATTTAGTAAAACTGTGCTAGGGCTCATCTAGTGACTAGGGAGAACTTGGCTTACCTACTGCTATACTGGCCAAACCCATTTATATAGAGCTTCACGTCAAGTTTTTTATCTTTAGTTTGTCATTGTAAAATTGAAAGCATGCTATAATGCAATATAATTAAATTTTAGCTATTTTTATGAAGATTACTTTTGCTATATAGATCAAGCCTTATATCGCGTCGCCGCCGTACGTTAATTTTACAAAGACAAAGAACGTTCAGCACATGACAATAATTTTTAGTTCACAAAAAAATTGTTACACGTGGTATTCGAAGCCGTCTTCTAGGTTCTAGGACTGCTGGACCATCGTGAAGTCGAATAATACCTGTAAACAACAAGAAATACCCAAACACTAAAAGTCCCACATCTCCAGGGAAGGTAAACATATTGGAGTGCACATAGATGGCACCACTGTTGCTTTGCAAACTAATTACAGTACTAAAATTGTTACATGAGGTAAGTGGCACAGAAGCAATTTGAACCGTTAACTTATTTAACAGGGAGAAACAAACGTCATTACTTGGGTGCCTGAGGGGCTGGCCCTCATACGCCCTCTCATATTTGTATGCATGAATGAAATACCAGGTTTAATATCGCTAGAGGACAGATGACCGCGTTTTAATTACATAAAAGTTGTTCAACTCTATTTTATTGTTGTCCTTTGTGCATTAATGTGTTATTATGTCGCGTTATTGCGTGTTTACTTTATAATTATATAGTTTTAATGGAAATTTGTAGAAAGTTATTTTTAAATTTAAAGCCTGAAGTTGATTCTTTTAATAATTATGTATAATCTATTGACGAAACAGCGATGAGTGTTTAAGCCTGACATCATAAGAGAAGTATATCTTAGATAAGATGAACGAAAGAGGATATGAAAGATAACGATATCAGACACTCTGAAAAAAACAGCTTGTAACTATTCGAAGGGGTACTTTAATCCGATTGTCGCAAATAGCGTTCAGTTTATTACAGTATGCAGGAATTTAGAGATGTTAGTACTTTTAAAGAATAGATACAAAAATGATTTGATAAAAACGATTCGCCATAACGCTGAGAGATATAAGCAAATAATTTATTATAATATATAAAGAATCAGGCTACTTTGAAGGCAATAAACCTTTTTTTATTTTCCTTTACCTGTGATTCATCTCTTGACTTGTAAGATGAAAGCCCAGCCGGCTTTTGTACCTCCGAGAGAGTACAAATGATTTAAGGGCCCACTAAAGCTTCAAAAAGGGTTCAAAGGCATGTACAACCGGCGTAAAAGTAAGTATTAGGTACAGGAAAATTCTTTACATCAATAGAAATATTTCTCGTGATGTCTATTATTGGTGACATGAATAAACTATGTACTGGTAGAAGTTTTTTATTATTCTTGTAAATATTGTGATGAAATATGCTAACAAAGATTATGAAAAAGATGGATTTTTGTGATTATGTAGTTTTCAGAATTTGTTTTACAAAAATTCGTTTGATCTACTCAACAATGAACATGAGTTTGTAACACAACGTAAGTGGAAACGATTTCCATTTGTTTACCGATTAGAAACAGGATAGTCTCGTTTGTTTTTAAATCGCTATATAAATATCGTTCAGGACTTCTGGGAGAATCGCCAAGTGTTTCTCGTTAAAATAAAAGGGAGAAAAAAACGTTTTCAAGATTGACAAAGGGCGGTGCGAATGGTCGTACCCGTGCCGCTGTTTCTTGGGGATAAAAATCTATTTACGTCAGAAGATTTTCCCTTTTCCTATCAAGTTTTTTGTTTGGGACGTTTGATGTGATGGACCTTTGCGTTATTGACGGCTTTCGCCCTTTGTTGTCGATGAAATCATACAATTTTGTTGAAAAGTGGTTTGTTTATTAGTAGTCCAAGCTGAGTAGGTGTTTGTGAACGTTTTGCTTTGTATAAACAGCGATGAGGGCTTTATATAAAATTGGGTACATTTAATTTCTTTCAATTGATTAAATAGGTAAGTTTCCGTGCGTGATTAACTAGTCAATCACGACAACTACTAATCGTATTTAGCTGAAATTTAGTGTTAGTATACTTAGGTAATCTGCGTCATGGGAACGTTTACATACTTACATCAATTTAAAGGAAGAATATCCCGGTTCATTAGGACACAAAGGCCTCTTGGACGTCAGCCGGATACCGCAACCGACGCGCCATCGAGGTCTTCCTAGGCGTGGTGACGCAGTAAAAATACACGGTGTCACAACCAAATCTAAAACCAGGGGTGCCGTAAAATCTAATTATTGGAAAATTCGTAGACATTATATTTACGAAAACGGTAAAAGGAAAACTTCGCCCAAGCCCCATATCAATCCATCTGCCCTGCGTAGTATTAGTAGGCAAAGTTTCTTACCGTCCTGAAAACGGTATTCATGCAGTAGGACATTAATATGATGAAACTTTTATCACACGCATATATCAGCCATAATTAAATAGAACAAAGCCTAAGTAAATTAAGGAAGACTCATTTATTTAACGACATTTTTATAACCTCATTATTTACTTTAATTATTCAATGTGCACACGTAAGTAGGGAAAAACGGAACGCAACTTGACGTCATCGCTGTCACACAAAATGGCGCCTTTTTATAAACATGAAAGGTACCAAACGAGCATAGAATATTGCCGTTTGAAAGCGTACCCACTGTAATGAATAAATACATGTTCTTTCATTCCGCTGTCCTTCACAAAGGATAAACGATTATTTATTATGAAATGGCATCATCAAAGACGGGTCAGTTGAAAACAAATTGATCCATCTATATACGCGTTACTATCAAAATTGGAAAAACAGGATAAGAATATGGAAAATATAGTCTATTTATTTTTTATAAGTGGTAAACTTGGTAACTGCCGCTCAGTTGATGTGTTGTGGTAACTGCATTCCAAAAACAATAGTAACGATGTTCTTCTGCCCCTTCTGTATCATACCTTACCTTATACATACCATACCTTACCTTATACTTATTTGCTGTACCTACTTACTAAAAATAAAAAGAGTATTATGAGTAATAATGTGGGAATTGAATGTTTATGTAAATATGTTTTTTTGGGTTAGGTTTCTGCTGCCCTTCCTATTTTAGTCTAAAGTCAGGAATCTGCAATACTTTCTTTATTGTCCGTGTATCTCTGTGCAAAATGTATGACAGTTTGGTATTGGGATTCATGTCAAGTTTAGTTCTGTGCTGTTTTGTAACAAATTGATGCAAATGCAAATTAACTGTTAAGTATATTACTCTCAATCACCTTTACAATTCTTTCGGAATGACATGGGGTGGACAGGTCACCGCCACTAAGATACATAACATTATATCTCAGCCATGAGTGGTCCACTACTGGAAATAGATGTCCCCAAAGCTCGCGCCATGGTCCCCGGCCCATCTCATACATCGTTTTCCGGCCACCACCCTCAAGTCGTCGTGACATAACATTAAGTAGATAATAAATATTACATACATATCCAGTTTGTACAAATCCAAGTATAATTTTATCCTGTTATTTGAAATGTTATTTATTTGTGTTGGTGCCGACAGCCGTCATTATTTATATCCTTTGATTCATGTCCCTTATTCCTATGTATTGGAAATGTTGTTACGTGCGATATATTCTACACTATTACTGTAATGTTAATGCTAATGTTACGTTTATTCTTGCTGCTTATATTATTCTACTGGCGATAACGCCGAGAATTGGAGTTTTTGCTACCTCTGAAGCCAAAATAATAGAGTTTTGATTTTTTTTGTAATGTAATTTTAATTTATGATGTTGAACATTTCTAAGAATAAAAATTGATCGTGTTTGATTAGTGGCTGCCGTGTAACACGTCTGAAGTTTTAATCCCATGCGGATCTCTGATTTCGGAAAGAACTGAAATAAATATCTTTTTGATTTAAAAGTTTTGCTTGAAGAAGTCTTAAAATAGCCTGTTTATTGAAGGTCCAACACGCTTCCCCGGACCCCAGTCTGGGGGGGACGTTCCGATTCGCTTAGCAGCCCATAGGGCAACAGAGTAGTAGGTCTGGTGGTTTTTAGCCGGTAAGAGTCTCGGCATAACCCGCAGGGACATAGGGCCTCCCTCGGTGTACTCATGAGAGTTTTCCACCTCCTCCCAAGTATAGACCGGAGGTAGTCTGGGCGAGTTCTGCCCAGGCGACGTCATTCGTGGCGTTAAAAAAAAAAAAAAAAAAAGAAGGTCCAACATCAGAAAAAACAAGGAGATATAGATAAACGGCATTACATTATTGTGAAAGACATTACGAGATTAGACGACGTAGAAGTACGAATTTTGCAATATAAATAACTGATCAAGAAGGTGAAATAATAATTTTTATTACTTTATGAAGAATTTGTACTCACAATAAAGATTTCTGAACACCTCAAAAAACCTTAAAAAGAAAAGACGTTCAATCTCCATCTAAACTTTACATATAAATAAGTCAATTTAAAAAAAAAAAATGTGCCCATTGACTAAACCCTTTTTGGGTTCGTTTCATTTTCGACATGTCAATCGTGGATTTTTATTCGTTCGTATTCTTGAAGGCTAAGCATTTCCCTCGTAAAATTCGTAAGGCTGTATTGAAAATCGGGATACTATCAGATTTCGTCAGGGCTCGGTAATGTGCCTCCGTTCAGGGCGCGAACGTTTCATGAAATATCTCAAATATACGACGATTTTCAGACGACATTGACAAATGTGTGGGGGCACCCCATGTGAGGGGTATACGCGGATATGTATTTGAAAATATTTGTTTTAATCATTACAATAGACTTCCTGGTATTATGCATACCTATTGTGTTTCAAACTTAGCAGCATTACGTAGGCTTAATCTTAATGTTGACTCGAGACGCGTCTCCTTTTCCTTTGTTTTGGCACCTGTAGGATGCGATGCGCTGATTATACTATTTAAAATATCCTACGACGGCTTGATTTTTTTCGAAGTGATCTTGACCTTAAATATGCTATAGTTACATTGATTTATAAAAAACCCTAGATGCACATTTTCAAACAAAACTAACAGCCAAAAGTGTCACCAAATTAAACATACGCAATAAATACGTATAGTAATATCGTAAACATATTTCTTTTTTCAAATTCAATCTTACACGCATGACATAAAGTTGTATTTAAAAAGTAATGCACATAAAGCAATAAAATTTAATGATTGACGTATGCCGGTAGAACAACGCGATACTAATTTGAAAAGAGTGCACAATGCGCCCATTTGTTGCGGACGGTTTTGGGAAGTGGAGTGTGTATCTTTGGTTTTTTGTAAATCAATGTATAGTTAGTTACCATTTCAAACAAAAGTTAAATAACAATCAGGGCAATACCGACATCAATGTTCATGCACACAAAATTAAATATGTATTTACTTTTAACGGAAATCTCGAGTTCTCAATACGGGAGTTATAAACTACAACCATTACGTCTCTGAGATCCTCAATCCATCAACCTCACCTTACCTTCAAAAACGCAAAATATTCTAAATTATTATAATAAAATGAAATATAAAATATATGCACCCTAGTCAGGTATATGTCATCACGTCTTGAGGCTATCAAGTGAGCACGTGACATCGCCGCCATGATTTGTACGAGACCCTATTCATTCACAAATTTATGCGAAGGGATACCGATTTAGAAATAATCGACTGTTGTGAGCTTATTGAGAAGAAGGCTGGTTGAATGGGACATGTTGTACCTTGAAGTCATGTACTTGATATGTAAACTTCTATCCGTACTAAAGATAAGCAACAAAAAGAAGGATATTCTTAACAAAAGAAAAGGTACTGACATATTTTGGAGTTTATGCAAGATGATCTGACAGTTTGTATGCTTGTGGAACAATAGGCCAACGTGATTTTGTAACGACAACTTCCAAAAGCTAGCTCCTAGATCTTTTGATTAACGTCCTTGTTTTATATGCCAGGTATCTGCGGCGTATACTGAAATAGGTTTACATGAGTTTTTGGAGCGGTAGTTCTCACGTGTGTTTTTGATCCTTCGCTCCCTACCATATACTTCTGCAAGTCAGATCCAACCTGGCAAGTCAGTGTCCTGTGAGTCCCAGATAGCAGCTAAAACCTCCAACGAATTAAACCAGAACCAACATTTTGGAGTGGAAAAAACTTCTCTCTTGCTGACGAAGTCTCGAAGGCTAACAGATTACGCTACACGTATTTAAGATGAGAAAGTATTTCGGAGTTTGCTGGTCTATCAATAAGTACCCTTCATAAGTATCAATAATATTTTGGTAAAATGTAGTAAGGGTTCTAATAAAGTTTTAGTAAAAGGTTTAAGCACAGTTAGGTTAGTTCACCGTTATATTCGTAGAAGTAAAGTGTCCCGGGAGATGTAGGGATCATTCATAATTGCCTCGGAGCCGATACTATCGCGGTCGACTTACAGTTCTCTATCACGATCTCGGCAAGTATCCATTTACCTACGTGATATTATTGTAAAAATATTACGGAAATATAATCACAAAACGTATTCCTCAATACAGCAGAACTTGCACTATTATCATCATCGTCATATCAGCCAATGGACATCTACTGGTTGACATTCAGGCATTTGTGAATCGCACAAATAACTGTACTGCGTGGGATGCTTTAGAAAAACTTGAAAAATACGTCTAATTTTCATTTTGGCCATGTAGTGTATCTCTTTATTGGTTGATACCAGCTTTTTATTGCATGGGACTTTTATGATAATGATGATTTTACAACGTATGTACCTACAGCATAATTAATGAACATACAATTTATTTTGTACACAACAGACAAATAAATTTTATTGAATATAAGTAGACGTAGGGACACAGGATAGACATAGGTAAACATAGGATTGCAAATATTTGGAGGAGGCATATGCTCAGCAGTGGTCGTCTATTGGCTGACATAATGATGATGATGAATATAAGAAACAATTTGAAGGTAGAACTTTAAAAAATTAAATCAGTAAAAATCATAAAAAATCAATCCAAAATACCGTGGTATAACGCACCTGCACCGACACGTATCCCAAAGCCATTTCCTAACCCGGCGTGCAATTATACAACATAACTGATTACCAACACGGCTACCGATCTGTGTCCGCCATTACTAGCTCCGATATCTGATACCGATATTATATCTACTACTATTACTTATATATCTATCTTACTTTCATTTATTGGAGTAGACAACTTTTGCCAAATGAACGTTGTTGAATATGATATACCTTACACTACGCCACCTAGTTCCAAACTAAGCAGAACACGATAAAGGTTAAACATAATTTCATTGTTATACTTTTTTTTAATAAACGTACATGGTCATACACAGAAAACCCCTAGACTAATGCAAACATAGAGCAAACAAAATATATCTTTAAGTGCTATGTAGAGCTCTGAGGTAAAGACTAATCATATAGTCTATGTTAGGCAATCTGGAGTGGTATATTATACTTAAAGTTTTGTCTAACTACTACTGAATTCGGAGGAGCTGTTGAGTCAGGAGAACATCTACAAAAAACTCGCAAAATCAAGGCAGTGCCTTTTTAAAAAATAACTGTATTATAGTTTTATAGTATCTTTCAAGTTTTTATTAGCATAAAACTAAAACTACAATAAGAATGGCTTCAAAATTAATACAGTCGTACAAAAATACGTACCAAATTACGTAGAAGTACATTCATTGATGGTAAATTCTAGCAATTAGGATTCCCGTTGAGACTGTAATGGAATATATATTATTAAGACGCAATTTGTGAAGGGGTTAAGGAAGTCGTTACTTCGGGAGGCATTTTGTTGTACCCATCTGAGTTCTCGGGATTCTGAATTTAATAAATTGTTAACCATTACGTAGTATTCGGCAGCCATTTCTCAAATTGCTTCATGATTTAAACGTTTCCTTTACTTTTTACTTCAATACAGCCCTAATGATTGCTTTCCATCACCGTTTTATACTAATTAAGTAAGTTTTTCAGTGGAAAATAACGTCAATGTATGTTAAAATTTAGATTTCCATCGTTAACTAACTTGGATGAAAACGTTGATGGCCTCAGGGAAAATATTTGGTTGGAAATTTTGTGCTGGCGCGTAATAGACATTATATTTTATGTTTATAAGTAATTTATTTTGCAGATATTTAGGTCGGGTGCTTTGTCGTCTAAAAATAGCTGCGACAGAATGGCTTGGGGATTTCCGTGATAGCGAGGAGATTTTAATAAAATTCTTCGACATTTGGACGTCGCCAAATATTTTACATCAAATGAAGATTTATGAAATTTGGTGTGCTGACTGAGTAAGAGTACATGGCATCCCTGTGACGTAAAAACTGACTAAAACTGAGATATTTGTTAATATCACTTATATCTCTACGAAAATCTTGAGATAAAACTCTGTCTGTACCAAACCATCGAGCCAGCCAGCGTGGTATTATTAGGAAAAGTCTTCCTCCCATCACTAGAGCAAGGCCGTCCCTGCAGTGAGACATTAATTGTAATGAAATTGCTATGCCAAGTGTTAAGTTTGCTTCAAGCGTAAATAGTACATAGTTCTCTCAATATAATTTTCAATGTCCTATAGCAATGCGGTCGTTAAGCACAGAGACGTAAGTTGCAGCTTAATTTGTATTTGTCCTGGCGACGTATGTAGAGGGTGAATGTTGCGTAAATATTGCCTCTCTCTCTTAGTGGATGATAAATTAGTTTACTTATGCATATCATAAAGTAATATGTTAATTAAGGGATGCAGATCGATGCTTAATGGTCCAATCCAAGGATCGGTCGTCTCCGGTAATGGATGTCCTTTTAGGCCAAGTATCCTTCAGGTTTAGTATGGTTTTGTGTTAAGTTTTTAATTACAATTTGCTGCTTGTAAAGAGTTTGGATATGATTCCCACTAATGTAAAACTTTAAGTGCGTGAACATGAATTTGTATTCATAAAAAAGTATTTTATCAGGTTTTAAACTCATTGTACATTTGCTTAGTTTTGCAAATATCCAAGCCCGTGCTAGTGGTTCTAGTGTTTCCAACTTTACTTAATCAACCAGAAAGCCTATCCTAGTAGTGGTCCACTCGTAGGCAGTTATAATCCAGATGTGTTCCCGTATATTTGAACAAAAGATTCGTGCCATTGGCTAGTTCCGCAGTCGGCTGTAATTAATGGCAGCTATTATTTAACGTATTGCCCATACTGGGGCCGTTTTCACAAGTAATTTGGGTTACAATTGTACTCAATTCCTTACTTAATTAAGCTCTGGGGGTAGCCAGTTGCCTATTTGTTTGTTGTGTATTTTGGTACATGTTTTATTTACCTATGTAGAGGTATTGCGTTTTATTGTTTCATGTCATTACGAAGAATTATGACTGATACAATAATTAAATAATTCTGCTCCTAACAACTAAAAAATCTTGCTCCATTGGTTAAGGTTTTTATGACAAGCTTTCCTTCATTACTTTTCGTAGAGGTATTTATTATACTCTTAGTTAACTTTGACGACTTTCCTTGAATGATTCGTGACAGAACTTAACATCTTTGTTTGTTTTATGGGTCATCATCATCATCATAACAGCCCATTAATGTCCCACTGCAGGGACGGGCCTCCTCCCGTGACGGAGGGATACTTGGCCTACTAATAGCACTCTGGCCAGACGGATTGGTATAGGGTTTAATTTCAAGTTTTCCTTCTTTTTATTTCGTAAAGATAATATTCACGGATAGTCTCTTAGTTGGTTTTTACGACACCCATGGGATGAGATGTTTTATGGGTGTCTGTAATTAAATGAAAAGTTGTTTTTTAATATAAATGGGACTGCCCCACGAACGACTGTCTTGTAGCTTCGTTATAGAATATAGAACAATTATTATAATTTGTCTAATTACACCTATCATACTATACTTAATCATCATTATAAATTGCTGTTTAGAATGGTACAAGTTTCTGTGTTATGTTTTCCTTGTCCTAGGTATTTGAGAAATAACAAGAGAAATGATTGTACTACTCTGTTTTATTTTGGTTAATTTTGTAGAACTCTCATATTCATATCTTTATTTAGTCACAATGTAGACTCTACCTGTTACGATCATTGTTTTACATATTGATATACCTATAATAAGACAAATATATTGACAGTAGATACTATACGCCATTATAAAATAAACCACGAAGGGTGAAACGCAATAAAATGAAAGTTAGTAACAGTTTTTGACGCACACCGCTCGTGCGGGTCTCACGCTACGAACAACTTTGATACTTTACTGTGAATTCAACTCTCTTTATTGACATTATTCAGAAATAAACCATCATGAGCTTGCATGTGACTAGGCCACATAAACTGGGTTCTATTGGGGCCTATATACATGTCAGTCTTTAGTCAGGCAATCTGATAATGCAGGTTTGTTGTTACACGTATCTAAATGTTGTAGTTAAATATAAAGATTACCTGTGTGGTGACGGAGTACAGAATTAGTATTAATATTTCATCTTATCCGAAAGACGACGTAAACGCTTATTAGAGAATTTTACTTAACAGGTATACCTATCACAAAGCTAGATAGCTATAGGTATTTGTTTCTCTGTTTTTAAAATACTTTTCCCGCTATAAGAATCTGGCTTTGTATCGAGGTTTACAGACATACAGTTAACGGTCACGAAGGAAAAAATACAATACTTTTTACAATCACTTCTTCAGCTTTGGATTGAATTAAACGCGAAAGCAACTCTATCCATCCAGGTAGAGGTACAATGGCACAAGGAAGGCGACCGAAGCGGTGAAATACCGCAGGGTATACAGAATCTTCACACTGTAAGCATACAACCTGGTAAAAATAGAGAGAAACAAATGTATCAGCTAGGCACAGAATCACAAGACTAATGTGTTGAAGGACAATGCCCAACCAGAAGATATTCCTTATTATATCTGACGATAGGATACGATACACACTGACTTGAAATACCTTTAAAACTATAAACAGTTCGTAACTCAAACAGCTTTTCCAAACGGTGTGTAATTTACTTTGTATTTTGGTAAATAATAGACGGTTATATTTTAAAAGGAAAACCACGAGATAATTAAGCAGGCTGTGGGGAGGAGGCAGTTAAGGGCAATCGTTCCTTAGGGATGCATTTTTCGTTATTACCCTGCCAATAAAAACAAACAAATTGCCATTTAAATTCTAAAAGACCTTTTATTGACGTGTTAAATGCTTTTTTTGTTACTTGCCTAGATGTTAATTAATTTTAATTAATTAATGTTAATTAATTAATTTTTTTATTAGTAAGACAGAACCTGTCTTACTAATAAAAAAATTCTTATACAGGGGTTATACACATGAATACTTATTCATTAAATAGGAGCGTAATAGCTGTTTATACACTACTTGACTAATAAACCAGGTATAAGCATTGGGTAACTATTAAATAGTTATGACACTGACCACTGGCAATACTGACAGAAACATTCTAAAAAGTAATATATTAAAAAATGTCATTAAATTAAATTCATATTTTTACCTGTTAATTCTTATTGTAAAAATATTAAATAGATTAATATGTCATAAAGAATATTAATATAATGCCCTAATGTAGAAATTCGACTTAGAAATCGTAATAAACGCATAATTTTACACACTTTTACATATTTTTAAATTAGCAGATTTTGACATTACTTTTGAACGTCTCTTAAAATATGTCAAAACGGTTGAGATTTTGAGATTTCATTTCGTACTCTGTTTGCGCGGTTTATTTTGATTTACAATCTCTTAAAAATAACCATTAAAATGGAATCAAGTGATTATAGATATAACGCAAAGAAGAGGAAGCCTTTTTGCAAATTGGGATTTATTAGAAAAGGTATTTAGTCGACCTCGAAAACTAAATAGTGACAATATCGATAGGCTAATGTATGGTGTGATTTTGTAACAAAACAAGCTTTAAAAATGGATTAATGTGATAACACACATTCCCACGAGTGGGCCGAAGAAGAACATTTACTCCAAGGCAAAGAGCAGCAGTTAAAAATGAAAAATTTAGAACTGGAAAATGTAATACGTACCTACAGAGAAAATAAATAAATTTGATAACTAAAATGTATTTTATTTGAAATAATTAATTATATTACAAAACATAATTAATAAATAATTGCCTTGCAACTTTTCCAGTTGCATTATTTTTGAGTTCTTGTGGTCTATGTCTCAAAACGGGGTTACCGGGCGTTATGTCCATTATTTCTGTATTTTGCCCTATTTTCATTGCAATATTGTGCAGAACTGCAAGTGCAACTAAATACAGTTTAACATTTTCTAATGATACACTGAATCCGTGTAATAGGCATCGAAATCTCTGTTTCCATACACCAAAGCATCTTTCTACAGGGTTTCTAGTCAGTATATGAGTCTTATTGTAGGCCTCCTCCTTAATATTAGCAGGATTTTGTACAGGAGTAAACAAATAACCTGTTAGTCCATAACCTGCATCACCCAAAAACGACTATGAAATTCTCCATTTTCAAATTTCTGCCGTATTGGGCTTTCTCTAAAAATTCGGGAATCATGAGTACTTCCCCTCCAGTGTACTACAATGTCCTTTATTAATAGGCTGGAATCGCATACCACTTATACGTTTATTGAACACACTCCTTTTCTATTGATATAGTATGGTCACCACCAACCTTTTTGATCTTAATATGTGTGCAATCAGGCAATAGCATCTGTTACGTTTCTGAAGCCACATATATTACGAAATTCTGCTATGACTTCCTCTTCAAGAGTTCGTGGCATATGAATAAAAGCTAAGCTGAATAAAAGGTAAGCTTTCCTTGCTAGTGCAATAGCAACTCGTGTAAGCATACATTTGTCACGGATTGTTGACTCATGCCGTGAATGTCTGCAGCATCATCTTCCACTTTCTGTCGCGCCCATGTCCTTAATGCTGTACAAACTTGAAGTTCTCTTGAAAAGACACGACCTCTAGTACTCTGTTCGATTTCACCACGGATTAAATCTACCACTTCCTTTGCCTTCGTAAATCTTTATTTGGTTTTAAACTCAAAATCATCTAAAATAAACGGATTATAGCGAGATTAGTAGTTTTTACTTTCTTGGTGGTTCTTCACTCTCCATTTCGACAAAAATTTCAAAATAATGTAAATAATCCATAATTACAGAAAAATCAACACAATATTGTAAGTTATGCACTTGTTATACGACGTCTGTCGACTGTATAACAGTTGTATAAAATGACGTACAACTTACACCACCGCTATAACAGGCGTATAGCTAGAGTGTGTTTATTAGTAACGTTTTTGTTATAACCTTGTTATAACGAGTGTGTAAATGTTTATTAGTAAGACGGGTATATTTACAAGTAATCTGATAATTTGTTTTATTTCTAAGATATCTCTTATTCTTACAGTTCTAATTATGTTCTCATGGCCTACAAAACTTATCTGTTTTAAAAAAGAAATACATTTTAGATCTCGTCTCCTATATAATTATACAAATGAAATTATAATATTTATATTTCTATTATTTTAAAATTCTAAGCATCAACAGTATTATACAAAGCTAGATATAAAAATAAAACGATTATTACAAACTATGGTGATCTGTTTAACAAACGCTTCAAGGTTGAAAAACATATAAAAAGCTAATAAAGTGAAGAACAAACTACTTTGTGCTACGAGTAAGTACTTACTTATTATGTTTATACAAAAATTAATATCTGCTTTTGTTTTTAATGATACGTGAACTAACTATAGATATAAATCAATTATTATTATTGTTTTGTTTTGATGTGTAAGGTACTTGTTTTCGGATAATTGGACTATAATTCTATCATAACCGTAAACTTTTTTACATTGGCTTTTCGAAGTTGACGCCATTCTTTTAAGAGATGTTGAACTCAGAACAATTCTATAAGGACTTCCTACAGCTCGTGCGACCACGGTCAGATTGTTCCTATATGGACTAAGAACAAGTAGATAGTTGAGATTGTTAGTGGTATTAGATATAAAACGGATGAACTGGCGACGGAGTACTTTGCTTCGTCGCCAGTCCAGTTTTTCTGGTCAAATAATTCTTTACAATTTTTAACGTTTTACTCTATTTTTATCAATCTATCGAATATTACCTATCACTTTTAATTTCTTTGTTTCACTAATAGCAAAAACATTGCAGAGGAACTCCTTTGTCAAATAAAAAAACTAATTTTAATATTGGCCCAGAAGCTTTTGGGTAAAAAGGAAACAGACACACACATCAATTCTTACCCCAACCGCATAAAATCGTCTCCATGATAATCGCGGATAAAAACAACAAATCACATTGAATAAAGAAAGAAAGAATGTAATAAAACATAATTTTATTACTTAGAGTAGGACGTAACGTTTGCCGTTAGCGAGTTATATCGAATCTCACAGAGCCATCTATTACATAAAGAATGCAATTACGATGTCCCTTGTAAGGCGAGGCAGACAAAATAAATATATGATTACGATCCCCTCCTCGAGTACTTGGATTATAGCGTTAGGTTATTACAGATAGCGTTAAAGATTCTAATACAACATGAAAGTTACTAACAGGTGACAACGTGTTTGTCTAGAGGACACCAGGTAGTAAGAAGGCTTAGATGAGGGTCCGTCCCTGAAGTAGAACATTCTTTCTTCTTCTTTATTGTTTGGTTAGTGGCCAACGATGTCGAAAGGTATTATATGACGCCCCTAACAGCTTTTAACGTGGCTTAACTACTATGTGCCCTCCGAAAATGGAATATCACTGAGCATTCACCCACCGATGCGATGATTTAGCCAGCATTGCCTAACCAGCATTATCGTTCCTAACTGTACATTAATACAGGAAAACTTGCCATTCATATTGGTGTAGAGTTTAACGTCTATTTTTTAATTCATACCTTTTCGTAGACACTTTAAGCGAAAGTTATCGTGTTCTAAAGTAAGTAACACTAAAATCGTAACATAAGACGAGCATATTCTAGTATGTACTCGTGTACGCTCGTAAGTTTTAACTAGTTTGATGTAATTACAACTACAAATAGTGCTAACATCTTGTAATTGTAAATACAAACGTTACCCACTGAGTGTTGGGTAGATTTATATATATGTAGCTGTTTACTTTCACTTGTGAGAGAACTATGTGTTGTGAAAATAGCCATTATTATGTATAAAAATAAATTATAAACGCTACATAATAGTAAGAGACAGTCCTTAAAAGTCTATTACTTGGCAGGCCTCATCTAAATTCCATGTGAACCACAGGCAACCTCTGAAGGTCGGGAACTCTACACTCTACCAGCAGTACCAGCACAGATTAAGTCGTGGTTTTGTCAAATTCTTCGTGGTCGTCTTTGTGTACAATTTAACAGTATCGAAACGTTTTCTTTAAAACTAGCTACAAACGCTGTAATTTATCTGGGTGTAGGTAATACCTTGAAGTCTTTCTTTCACTTTGAAGCCCTCTTCAGTGATGGAGGGTTACCGATCCTCCTTTAAATACTTACCTTCTTAACATAACTAAAGGAGGCTCGTCTTAACAAAGTTACTTTAATAGGTAAATGTAGTTAACAATTAGCTTTATAAAATTTTTGTTACAAAAATTACTTCACAAGCACCGAGTCAAGCAAGCTCATGGGCTTAATAAGGCTTATTAACTCGTTATTTTCTAAGTAAAAGAGAGTTATATCAGACCAGTATCACGTAAGTACTCCGTAACCACTTAATCACACCAGACACGACGTTTTACCATTTTCTACAGATACAAACTATCTACTAGTACTCTGGAACAAGATTGTCCGCTCACTAATTTGTATTTATAATTAATCAATCAAGATAAGGTATACAGAAACTTGTATACCACTCACTTTGTATTAATTGAGTTTCTATTCCGTTTAATACGGTATAAGCTGTCTGCTGTAGACTGCTTTATCTTATAGGGAATATTTAGGTCTTGTCTGAATGATATTCCTAAAGTATATTAATTACAAATATTTAAACTAAATTTAAAACTAATACAAAATAATTTTTGATTTAATTTTAGTGAGCAACTATCCTACCATTATGTAAGAAATACTTTGTTAAGGTATCATTTTCTTCCCCATATTACGTGCTACCGAAATACCGTAAAACTTTGCATATAAAAATCATAATTCAATTCCACCGAAATTGCCAATATGCTGATCAATTTGCCAAAACCCTGACGAAAAACACGTTGCTACAAAATTGCATTAGAGCAGTTATTGCTCTAACAAATTTATCAGGCGTTCAAACATTTATTCGGAAAGCTGTTACCGACGCTTGTACTATGTAGGAAATTGCCTACGTCTACGCATTCCGGAACAAATACAATTAGCTGAACATTCATATTGCGAGGGTTCAGGGTATACCGTGTAACACATAACTGTGAGTGAAATGGGAAACCGCTCCTAATGCTAGAATTATCTTTTGCTTCCTTTAAGGCAAATATTAAAAGTTATGTAATAACCAGCGTTTGATATACTGCTGAATAATATTTTGAATGACTACGATACCTGGATCGAGAATAGATACTTATGGCTAAGGTAGCAGAATTAAGTATATTATAGTTATTAAGGTCTCGTCACTACTTGTACCTCTCTATTTCATTAATTTTGTTTAAGGTGGGATTTCTTTGTTAGGTCTCATCATTTTCACTTAAATTCCTTTCTTGTAGTCGCGTTGGGAGTCGGCTCATTTCCTTCCCTCAAGTTATGGCGAAGGGAATGATGGCTCACCGTTACGTTATACACTTTTTATTTTATGTTAAGGCCGAGTAGTTTGCCGCCTGGGACTACTTAACAAGGGTTGACTATATTTAAAAAAATGTATTGTTTAAAATTCTACTCTCGCATTAGGGATCATACCTTTTAAAGCGTAGACTTACAAGCATTAATTTATCAGCGACAAAGAATATCCAGACGCAGAAATAACCATCTGCGAGTCGCATTAATATTTATCCATCTAGTTTATATAGTGCTCCGAAAGATGTACCTACACAGACTGTTCGAATAATTCACATTATGTTGAGAAAATAAATTTCAATATAGAACATTAAAACTTAAGTAATCGTAAAGTGCAATAGTATCATATTTATACTTTTTTAATAAAGCCCGGTACAGTTATCGTGACCTTTAAGGTACTGTTATATTAGCTAGGTAGGTACTGCGCCGCAGGCCTTTGCCCTTTCTCTTATAGAAAAACATTATTTATTTATTTATTTATTTTGTCATGTTAACACGGTTTGCACCAATTACATTAACAGTATATAAACAACATAAATACAATATTAGATCAATCACAAATAACAATCAGAATGTGGAAAAACAATAAATTCAAATTATAATAGTAACAATAACGTACATACAGACAAGCTTATTGCCGATTAACTATAGTGTACCTTTTATATTTTCGCAGAAAATAAGGAAAACACTCTTAATTGTAATTGTTTTGTCTGCAAACAAATCACAGTCAGGGTAGGCTTCCATGACTCCATTGAACGCGGCCAAGGTACGCGGAATGGGTGACGAGGCACGGGAGACCGTGCGGCTCGTTGGTACGGCTAGCAGACGATGTCTCCTGATGCGGAGGTAATTGTTAGGAGCATAGAGACAAATCAGCTCATCGTGAAGATCAGGAGCATCTGTTGCCCCTCGAACAACATTTAACATGATTGTAAGCTGGTTATACGCTCTTCTAGTTTCTAGCATATTGTATCCAAGACATCCTACTAGATATTTTGTGGGGTACATATATGGATAATATCCGAGAGCAATTTTATACAGAAACCGTAACATTGCCTTTTGAACCTTTTCTAGCTGAAGTGAGTAGGTTGATTCATGTGGATTCCACACACAGGAGCTAGCCTCCAATTTACTTCTAACAAACGCATTGTACAAAACTCTTATAACACGATCCCCATTACGAAATTCGCGTGCGTTTCGGAGAACAAAGCCCAGTCTTTGAAATGATTCTTTGGCGACAGTTGTGATATGGTCGTGAAAAGTTAATTTTTGGTCAAATGTTACCCCCAAGTCTTTCATAATGGTAGATCGTGTTACAAAAGTACCATTTATTTTGTATTCGAAATGGATTGGGTGTCGCATCCTGCCGAAGCTCACAACATAACATTTTGAGGAATTGAACTCCATCATGTTAACATCCGCCCATTCGTATATTGCATCAATATCTCTTTGTATGGCTCTGCAATCTGCTATGGTGTCAATGCTAGCGTACAACTTGAGGTCGTCTGCGTAAAGAAGAGACTTTGCATGCTTGGGGATGGTGGGCAGATCATTTATCATAAGGAGGAACAACAAAGGCCCGAGAACCGAACCTTGACTTACACCAGAACGTGTGTGGTAAGGACTTGACTCGTAGATTCCAAGCCTAACGTACTGTTGGCGGTCACGTAGATAATCAGCTACTAGTCGCAGAAGATTAGGACAGAAACCTATTACACTGAGTTTCGAAAGTAAAATGTCGTTATTAACGCGATCAAATGCCTTGCGGAAATCAAAGTACAGGACGTCAACTTGCTTTCTCCTGTCAAGTTGTACTGAAATGTAATCTGTTAAAGTCAACAAGTTGGTATCCACGGATCTCCCGCGCCTAAAGCCATGTTGGGCATTAGACAGATGTTTTTCGACTTGCGCATAAATAAGTTGGTGAAGAACATTCTCAAAAATTTTGGCCGTTGATGACATTATTGCAATGGGCCGATATTCCTCAACGGCTGTCTTGTTGGAAGTTTTAGGGATGGGTGTGACACGTGAGACTTTCCATTGTGGGGGATAATGACCGGTTTCCAAAGACAAGTTAAATATATGACATAAGGGAGAGGAAAAACAGTGTTTGAAATGTTTGAAGAGCACTGGTGGTATATTGTCGGGTCCTATAGAGCTACTTGGTTTTAATTTATTTATCCCTTGTATGACGTCACCGAACGAAAAATTGAAAATATTTATATAATTGTTGTTGCAACATATATTAGAGGTATTACACTTTCCTGTATCTAGTTGTGGCATTTCTGTAGAAAAAACACTTACAAAGAACTGAGCAAAAGCTTCAGCAGCTGCCGCTCCCGAGTAATTATTACCCTGGTAATTAACATGAGGTTCAAAACCACCTTTTGAACGTAAGCTGGAAATATGTCGCCAGAATTCACGTGGGTTAGTGCAAATGTTGTTTCCTATGTGCTCTATGTATAATTTATAGGCTTCCGTAACGCGATGTTTAAGAGAACTCCTGAGGTCAGAAAAAGCTTCGTAATCATGTCGGCAATTGGAATGTTTCCAAGTTTTATGTAAGGCAACTTTACGTTTAATATCGTTAATTATATCATGAGTAAACCACACAGGGTAGCGTTTATTGTTTGATTTAGAGCGATGTTTTTTGGGAATGCATTTGTCGAATATACCATACATAATGTTATAAAACTTATTTACAGCGGTACAAACATCAGTTGACCGTAAAACATTGTCCCATGAGATCTCCGATAGCAGCAGATAAAGCTGTTCATAATTACATTTGTTGAAATTCCAATCACGTAAAGGGTTAGTGTTACTAGATTCAATTATATCTACAGAATGAGCCGATCTGACTCTCACCTCAATATCTAACGGAGGGTGATACGCATCAGGTTGCACCATGCCATTCGCACTGACAACAGACACTTCATAAGAGCCTTCCCTTACCAATACGACATCCAACATTCCACCATGAAGATTAAATATTACATTCTTATCAAGCAATGAACAAAATGATAAAAAATAGTTGTAATAATTAACAATATTAGTAGATGCACTTTTTAGATTAATATCACCAGCTATAACCACGAAACCCTTAAAATTGTTT
This sequence comes from Schrankia costaestrigalis, assembly GCA_905475405.1. NCBI lineage: Eukaryota > Metazoa > Arthropoda > Insecta > Lepidoptera > Erebidae > Schrankia > Schrankia costaestrigalis. Next base: position 764,401 of record FR997843.1, on the reverse strand, counting down.
ATAAAACCTTCCACCTTACAAAACCACGTCATATATTCTTCATCCTTGGCACTGGGTTTAATATACACAACACACACTAAAAACGGACGGCCGAGGTATGTGAATGATGCCCACAAATCTTCCCCGTCGTCTGTCTCGTACTCAAATCTTCTGCACAGTACAAGTGGCATTTGTGCTGCCAGCATCACGCCTCCACATGGGGTTTTTCTGTCGCGGCGAAGTACATTCCAGCCGTCACTTTCAAGCTCAGCATTCATCACTGATGAATCGAGAAAATTATATTCTTCAATCGTAACTGATGATAGTACTAATAGCATGATAATACCTTTTTTGTTACTTGTATCATGCGCAGTAATTAACTCTATTTTCTAGTACAGTTCGCACAATCATACCGGCCGACCTGCAGTTAGATATCAAAGATGATCGTTCCTGTAGAACGAAGAAAACACGTTTTTCACACATTTCACAACTAGTTATTAAAAAGTGAAGGAAAATTCCTATTTGATAACTGGTTACGAAAAATCAGTTATGAAAATGGACCAAAGGGACAACTCCGCAGCAACAACTTCAAGCCAACTTTAGATTGCGTGTGCTGTAATTAAATAGACATGTCAGTTCAATCCAATCGAGGCAAAAGTAATTTGAGTAAAATGAAATGTGTAAATAACAAAACATCTTCTAAACAAAAATTACTTTCTTATTTTCCAATTTTAATGTGAAAATCTCTCTCTTTTTTTACAAAAAAACTTCAGGACAATCTACCTTGATGAATGCCCCAAAAAGTTTGTTTGTCAAGTCAACGCGAGCGCCCTCTGGTGGCCACAAAAATTACGAACAATAATAAAAATAAACAACTAAGTGTATAAATTACTGAGGGCGTATAAAAAAATCGTGTGTTTCTTACAAAAACATAAAAACTTGTGTCTCTTACGTTCTTAATGTTTGCAGGGTTGTCAAGCGTATTAACTAAGTTTTAATATGTTGAAATTGGTTATAATAGTCGTTAATTCGAAAATTGTGTTCAAAAGAAATTGTGGGACAGTCGTCCGGCACACTATGTACTCTATTCTTTTAAACATAGTGTAAAGAAGTAGGTACTCAGCCCGGTTAAGGCGCAGTTATGGAGTGCAGTTATTTCATCTCTACCATCTTATTCTTGACCGTATTCGCACATTGCTACTTACTATCATAATAATGCAGTGTTACCTTACCCTTTTTGTTCATCCCTGGGCATTTGGGTGTATATTTAGACTTCCATACCGAAATATAACAGCAAAGTAACACATAGTTATAGGATAGAATATGACAGTAATAAACCTTAAAACAATGAAATAAATGTAGAGGTAGGTATAATAATAATCTACTAGCTGATACCCGCGTTGTATTGTAGTTTAAATGTTGTTCTACACCCTAAACAAACTATATTCCAAATTTCATCAAAATCCATTTAGTAGTTTTTGCGTGAAAGAGTAACAAACATCTATCCATCCATACATTCCCACAAACTTTCGCATTTATAATATTAGTAGGATTAGTAGGATAGTAGGCTTAAACTGAATATAAAAGTATTTTTCGTAAAGTGTCATCCCTACAAGTTCATTACTTAAAAGGGCGAAGAGAATAAAGTATCCCAATAGGATAACTTTGTGCTTTGTCCCACCACGGGATGTTTTATACTTGCACGTGAATTATAACCGACTGCCTGTAGTGCGGTGTGCTGTGTTTTATTATTAAACTAGTTTCGTTATTGCAACTTGTGATTTGTTTCACGCAATTAATGTCATCTTGATCGGCCATTGTTTTTGGCAGAATCATCTTTATTATTTAAGTTATTGTTTTGTACAATGGTAATAAATAGGTACTTATTTATTTTTATGTGATAAGGATAATAATATGTATGTTAATATGTATATTTTAATTTAAAAAGAGTGGTTGTGATTTTCTTCCACATTCTCATCGCTTCACCCCATCTGTGACTGGTGCTGTTTATCCTATTTAAATAAACATTTGATTAGAATGGCTTCATCTACAATTTGTTCTCAAGAGTTATCCTAAATTGTCTCCAAAGTGCGACTACCGTGCACAAAGTTCTCGGTTTGAATCCCACACAGTATAATTTATTATATGATCCACAAATTAATGTGTTGAGCCTAGCCTAGGCTATAATAGAATCACGCTATGACTAATAGGAGTGGAGCAGTACCTAATGAAATATGTTTAAAAAAGGGACGCGTTTTTTTCGCCGCCCAACGAAGTGGGCACGGGTCAGCTAGTGTCTGATAAAGACGCCGCGACTCAGGGCTCGATCACAAGTGCGGAAGTTTCTTCTTTCTTTCTTTCACAACTAAATCACAAAGCATCTAGCGTAGGTTTCAACCGCTTTTCCAACAAGGCAGTCAAAGTTATCTCTTTTAAAAAATGAATTAGTATGACGAACATTAAAAATTTCATTCACATTTTAATTTAATGCATGCAGCACGCATGCAACGTCGTACAAACCTAATGTTTGTGCTATATTAGTCTCGTTCTGTTCGCCCGTCTATATCCGAGGGTATAAAGCTATCAGAATGTTTGGTAATCCGACACATACGACGTGTATGATGCTCTATTTATTTTCTGACACCATAAAAAGATTTCCATAGTTGCATCCACCGTGGAAGTGTACAGTCGTGCTCTCAAACCATTTATGTATTAGAATAATAAAATATTAGTGTCTTGAAGTTAAAACTTAATCCACCACGTCTATTACCCTTCTCCCTGTTTCATGTATCATATATTATATATTCACATTGTTTAACTATTGTGTCTACTGGCGGGAAAAGCAATCTTTTAAAATGCCTTAATCACCTGACTGATGTCCAGCAGCTCACTTTTTTTGATCAATCCCTTTTTTTTGCATTGTTATAAGTATAAGTAGTATAATAGTGTAGGCTTTTTGTCTCAAGCAATCATTTTAATCAAATGAATATAAATGACCCAGACGAAACGAAATTGGACAAACCAAACAAAAATACTATACTTAGGTACTATGAAAAAATGGGGGTAACTTAGCTCTCGAAAAAGTCAGTTTTAAATAGATGCCTATTCAACGGGTATTTAGCGCATTTGTAGAACAGAAATTCCATTAAAAAAAATACCTTTAAAAACTTTTGTCCACGACACTCCGGCACCACGCGCGGCCATAACTTTTAGTTGACACGCCCGCCCACTACAATGTTTATACTACACACATACACACACACACACACACCCACATAAACACATATACAGGGTGTCAGGGTGGTCGGCTCGGTAAATATAATCAATTAGGAAGCCAATTTGATTTGCTCCACGATACGTGTCAAATGATCACTGAAATGCATATTGTTTTTTTTTTGTTTAGAATCGATTAACGGCAAGAAACTGGACACAGTGGAAGTGCGGGCTTTTTTCTGCAAATTTTGTTATGCCTGGTTATAATAACTTTAGCATAAAAGCTAAAAATCAAATACGCGCTTTTACTCAAATCCATTACAGACGTTATTGCCCCGTGAATATGAAAGAAAAAATAAAGAGACTAATAAATTATAACTTTTAAACTATCGCGTTTCATTATTATAAATATTATAAAAACGGGATATTAACGCGCATTTTATTTACCTTTATTTTACTTGATGTTTCGGGACGTCGCATCACCAGTCAGCTTGCGACCACGGCTAGTGCAACATGTGCCGAAACGTCAAGTAAAATAAAGGTAAATAAAATGCGCGTTAATATCCCGTTTTTATAATATTTATAATAATGAAACGCGATAGTTTAAAAGTTATAATAAATATGTAACTAACTGTTCGTGCAGAAATGAAAACTTTATGCACGTCCAAGAACTAGGTAAAACAAAAGCACTTAAATATAATCACGCTCGCTATGAATGAGAGAAAGCAGATATAGTTTTTTTTTTTTTTTTTTTTTTTTTGTGGACGAGTAGTCGGTCTCAGACGACCTTTACTACTTTACGCGGGCTGTGGTGGGGCGGATGGCCCTCAACCAAAGACATTTAAGTGACGTGCCACAGGGGCACCCCCTTTGGGGTACGGACCTCGGCCTGGACCGTCACTGACTAACAGGACGTGCGGAAGGCACGCCCTCTAGGAGCGAACGCGGCGCGTATTCCGGCCTCGACGGCGAGGACGGAACCGCGGACGTTTTGTTATGGCTTCGCGAGCCGTGTGAGCTCTACGTTGAGCGATCGTGATCCTATCGTCCGGCTCTTCGAGAGCATGCCTAGGTCTACGAATTTTGCTAATCTTGGAGGGGATGTACCCGGACGCCCCGACCACTAGTTGGTTGGGGTGAGTGGCAGCCGAATCAAAGTAGCGGCGGGAACAGAGTTTCATGTGTTGCTGGATAGTAGGCAACCCGAGGTCTATGTGAAGATCCTCGTTACGCATGAACCACGGTGCTCCCGTCGCTTTGCGCATGAACCTATTCTGAACAGTTTGTAACCTATGGATCCTGTGTGGCCTAAGGTGGGCAAAAACTACGCACGCATACGTCATTATTGGTCTGATACAAGTAGTGTATAACCTAACTTTGTTTCGGATCGACATCTTAGACTCCTTCCGGAGGAGCATGTGCAGCCGTCCCAACACAAACGTGGCCCGCTTGCGAACCATGTTTATGTGGGGACGGAAAGAGAGCTTATCGTCGAGCAAAACGCCAAGATATTTGGCCTCCTTAGCCCAAGGGATCGGGGAGCCAAACATCCTGACTCTTTGTGTCGCTGCCGAGAGAGGCGAGTGGTTCCGTTTCTTGTGAAACATCACCGCTTGACTCTTTTCGGGGTTGACTGTTATCCTCCATTTCTGGAACCAATCGCTGAGGGCGTTGGACGCAGATTGGAGTCGCCTAACTATCGAGGGAGGGGAGGTGCCAGAGGCGTAAATCGCTGTATCGTCTGCAAAAAGGGCTGTTTGCACACCCGCAGGCCGAGGGATATCTCGTGTGTACAGAGAGTACAGAAGGGGGGCGAGGACGGAGCCCTGAGGGACTCCGGCCTGGATGGGGTGAGCTGAGGACAGAGTCCCTTCAACTTTGTAGCGAAAGGAACGATTCGACAGAAAGTCTCGTAAGATGAGCACGAGTCTGTGTGGCACTCCCATCGTGAAAAGCTTGTATGTTAAGCCAGCGTGCCACACCTTGTCGAATGCCTTTGCCACATCGAAGAAGAGAGCTCCGGTCATTTGACCTTTCATGAGCCGAGCGCTGACATGTTCAACGACACGGTGAACTTGGTGGGTGGACGAGTGCTTGGCCCGAAAGCCAAACTGCTCGTTTGGAATAAGATTGTTGGCCTCCACGTGTGCTAACAGCCTCCTATACAAAAGCCGCTCGTAAATTTTCCCTAAACCTTTAAGCAGACTAATCGGTCTATAACTAGCCGGCTCGGACTTCTTTTTGCCGGGTTTCGGTATTCCGATAACCACGGCGTCTTTCCACTGCTGTGGGAAGACACAGTTTGATAGTGCGGCATTAAATATGCATGTCATAAGGACCAAAAGACGTTCGGGGAATAATTTGATTACCCTATTCGTTATTCCGTCCGAGCCGGGTGCCTTTTTAGGGGCGAGAGATTTTATGACGGTTTGCACCTCGTCTGGTGTAACTAACGGTATAACGTCGCTATCTGTCTCTAGCGGAGGGGCCGGGAGAGAAGCTCGCCGTTCCACTTCGCTTTCGACATCTATTTGAAATTTCCCATGAGTGTTTCCCTGAAGAGGACTGCTCACGCATTGGGCCTCGAGGCTGTCGGCCAGGCATTCGGCCTTGTCATCATCCTCAAACGCTAGTGTCCTATCAGGCTTGACCAAAGGAGGCATAGAAGAGTAGACGTCCTTCGTTAACGATCGGGATAGTTGCCAGAAAGCGAGATGAGAAGGCTCGATCTCGCTCAATTTCGCATCCCATCGTGACTGACGAAACTCATTTATGCGTACTTTGACCTGCCGCTGCAGGTATCTAAGGGTGGCCCTATTTTCCTCACTGGGGGCTCTGTCATAGGCACGTGTGGCAGCGTTCTTGCGCCTCAACAGATCACGCACGTCTGCGGGCAGTTGCCAGCGCCGGTCTTCCGGCACAGGCACTGTCCGAGAACAATCGTTAATTAACGATTGAACGTGCTCTGTTAGGGCGCTGATCGCCGCCTCGGTGTCCTCTACAGTCTCTAGTCGGTCGGGGCAGATATAGTTTATTGCGTCATTGATTTTTATAGTTTCCGCCCTACCGATGCACATGGACGGTTTGTTATTAACCGCATAAATATACAAAAAGTATGAAATAGATTCAATCGTTTGACTTACAAAAGATAAATATAGATGAAAGATGAAAGTCGTTATATCTTACACTAGCGGGTTACCTTATGGATAAAAATAAATAAATAGGTACGTATTACAGCGTTTTCGGAAATACGTGTATTTATTTTTAAGCAGAATATTGTATATAAATTTTATGGTTCTCGCCTTATGGCTAACGCAGACCTGGACGGCATGGCAAAGTATTTTAATTTTTACTAATGGAAATTCAACCGTACTGAAAGGGATTTTTCAATGCCGCGGCATCATTTTAAAGCATAGCAATTTATGTCGTATTTCTGTAACAGTACGGTTGAATTTCCATTAGTAAAAATTAAATTACTTTGCCATGCCGTCCAGGTCTGCGTTAGCCATTAAAAGCAACGAAGTTCCTATAATTCTTTATATTTTTTAAGTGCATGCAGAGAACTGCATGCACTTAAAAAATATCCGAAAACGTAAACCTACATATTAACTTTAAAACTTTCGCGTTTCATTTTATTATTATAATAATACTATCGGGTTAATACCCGATAGTATTATTATAATAAAAATATATACGCGTTAATACGCGTATATATTTTTTGGTAAACACTTACCCCGTTACTCATAAACGCCTCTTAAATTATAGTCATTTGATTAATTAGCTTAAACTCTTACTCTTAATAAAAATCTCGCTAAACAGTGGAAGAAGCGTTTATGAGTAAGGGGGTTAAATTATTTACCTTGAGCCTATCTACATATTTCTAATCAGAAGTACTAAGGTGAATGCAATTTCAAGTTTCAAACTTTGAAAATGATTTCCTTACACCCGAACATACCTTATTTAATTTTCATCCATTTGGATTATTCAAAATTGCTTTTTTAGTTCAAATTCCTAAGCCTGGTGGCTGTGAGGCTACGGACCAGGTATTTTATATTTTTAGTTAACATACAAATTACTTACTCCGTTGTCATAGTCAAAATAAGTAACCTTCTTTGTCATGCACAAGAACCATTCGGGCTGATTATTCCGTCACTTCTCGCCATACTGCTTGGAGCTCACTCAGATCCATCTTCATTTCCTCTATCTAGAAGTCATCATCATCATAACAGCCCATTAATGTCCCACTGCAGGGACGGGCCTCCTCCCGTGACGGAGGGATACTTGGCCTACGAATACTAATAGACGGATTGGTATAGGGTTTAATTTCAAGTTTTCCTTCTTTTTATTTCGTAAAGATAATATTCACGGATAGTCCCTTAGTCGGGTTTTACGACACCCATGGGATGAGATGGGGTGGTGACATATTGTATTCTTACTCCGTCACCATGAGAGAGTAAAATAGCAATTAGTTCCTTCTCTCTATGTAACCTGGGAGCAACATGACCACTTCTCAATTTATCTTAAACAACATAGCTATGCAAATATAGAGAATGTTTACTGTATTAATCGACAATATGTTACTATATGATAAGAGCAATAGTTGTTGAAGTAATTAGCATCCCACATGGTGTCGAGTTACGATTTAATTAATATACAGCACAACTATATATAATTGTTAGCCGCACGTGGAGTATTGTTTACTATTAATACGTATTTGTATTGTTACTACTATACTATACTAATATATACAGTATACTATGTTGGTACTAGGTATAATAAAGACAGTAAGTACTATGTTTAAACTTTTTACTTTTGTTATAGATATGAAACAAGATACTCTTTGTCTCTTTACCCTTGTTCCTCCTTCTACTTTTCATACAGATCTTGTTCCTTCTACCTATTACATTGAAATCACTCTCTATCCGTTTTTCTGCACTATTACGGCGCTTGTACACGGTAAGAAAAATCGCCGGGCCTACGCAAGAATTCGTGTCGTTTCTAAGCACGACCTGTGTACACAGCGTCGGCGATGCATAAGAAAATTTTCTTGTCTGCGCAAGACAAGACACGGCGAACGTTGTTGCGGAGGGGCGGGGAGCGGTGTAGTAGGGTATCATACTTGTTTGCTTTCTAGTTAACATTTTTACTAAAGGAAACTCACACTGATTTATCACACTTGTTATTACTTGCGTGCCCTACGCCCGTCTGACGACTGTACGAAAAAAATCCTGGCGTATACACGTTCCGAATTGTCTTGTCTGCGGAAGACAAGAAAAGTTTTCGTGTACGAAAAAGACAAAATTCTTGACGTCTACACGAAGATTTGTCTTGTCTGGCGTAGACACGGCAAATTTTCTTAGCGTGTACAAGCGCCGTTAGGAGATATTTTGATATTAAATAAATAATAATAATAACTCAGAGATGGTATCGGTGTTATCTCTATTAATAAGTCTTTAATAAAGATAAAAAAAGACAAAAGAGATAATACCGAAACCATCTCTGAGTTCACAATATAAATAAAAGGATAATATTATTTAAAGCATAATGCAGTAAATAAGTGTGTACGTAAATAACGATGGTGTCACGACATCACCTCCCATAAGTTTTAAAAGTCGATGAAAGGAAATCATACCTTATCTTTACGACAACCAAAGATGTTAACTTAAAACAAAACCCTATACCTATCAGCCAGGCTAGCGTGGTCTTAGGCTATAGGATTTCCTAAAAATCTGATAGGATGTCAACACTTTTCAGTGTTTAGTATTATTAGTCTTTCTCTATGACTGATCTGCTATCCTTTATCGTCGTTATTTAAAGCGCCGATTACACTACCCTACATGTAGGGCCCTACATGAGCTAGTGCACTACATCAGCTAGTGCACTACATGAGCTAGTGCACTACATGAGCTAGTGCACTACATGAGCTAGTGCACTACATGAGCTAGTGCACTACATGAGCTAGTGCACTACATGAGCTAGTGCACTACATGAGCTAGTGCACTACATGACCTAGTGCACTACATGACCTAGTGCACTACATGATGTAGGGCGGTCGGGACTCGCCAATCTCCGAAATGTAGTGTCCATCCAGATCTAAACAGAGCTAACTCAAAAATTGACGTTTTTGACTTTTACACACAGTCGAATTCCTTGATTCGTTATGCATCGACCACGAAAACAGATTTAAATATATCAACACTACACGACGCTAGATGTCGTAAGGAGTCTTAATTGTTGGATAAACGGACTCCGCTCCTCGGAGTTATTTTTATTTTACGGACTATATCTGACATTTTTCGTAATTTTATTTTGAGTTGTCTCTATTTTAACGATTAGTTTCAAGTGTCTATATGAAACATTTTGAGTTAAACTTGTATTGCTGGTCTACATCTAGCGTCGTGTGGTGTAGACTCGTATATTTAAATCTGTTTTCGTGGTCGATGCGTAACGAATCAAGGAATTTGACGACCTTGGTGGCGCGACGGTAGCGTACGCGGCTGCCGTGCAAGAGGTTGTGGGTTTGATCCCCACGCAGGACAATAATTTGTGAGATCCACAAATTATTGTCCTGGTCTGGGTGTTCTTTGTGTCCGTTAATTGATGTTTGTAAAAGGTCCCCGCGACACAGGGCATGATCCCTAGTGCGGGAGTTGTCTTTAAAAAAAAAAACTGTGTGTAAAAGTCAAAAACATCAAATTTTTGAGTTAGCTCTGTTTAGATCTGGATGGACACTACTTATCGAAGATCGGCGAGTCCCGACCGCCCTACATCATGTAATGCCCTACACGATGTAGTGCACTACCTCATGTAGTGCACTATCTCATGTAGTGCACTAGCTCATGTAGTGCACTAGGTCATGTAGTGCACTAGGTCATGTAGGGCCCTACATGTAGGGTAGTGTAATCGGCGCTTATGTTAAAGGATATATTTTTATGTCCTGTGTCGCGGGGACTTTTACAAACATTTATATAACGAACACAGAGATCATCCAGACTCAGAACAATAGTTTGTGGATCTCACAATTAATTTTCCTACATGGGAATCGAACCCACGACCTCGTGAAAGGCACAGCACAGGTAGCCATTGTCACTAAAAAGCCGTTCTTAGAATTATACCTACGCTTAAAGAAAACAATGTTATACAGAGCTAGACATGCTCTACCGCACTATATCTACATTTTTATTTTTTTTATGATGGGAGGCAAATGAGCCCGCAGGTCATCTCATGGTAAGTGATCACCGCCGCCCATGGACACCTGCAACACCAGAGGAATCACTAATGTATAGTAACCAATGCGTTTCCGACATAATCTCTACCACGTTCAAATAGTAAGTCTGTTCAAAATTAATCTCACGTAGGACAGTTCCACTTGTCCAACGTGAGGTTCCTGTGAAATACACAATTAGCCAGACATAAAGAGCACCATAACTTCTTGGGAATTGAACCGAATACCCCTGTTAATCTTATAGCATAATGAAAGATGTTTATCTAAAGTCCAGTATCCATAGTACAAGCTCTGCTTAGTTTGACACTAGATGGCATTCTAAAAAGTGTGAGGAATATTGAAAATAACATTAGTTGGCATACAAACAGTAAAGTTGGCACAGAAATAATCTATTAAAATATTATTCCAAGTAAAAGCAGTGCCTATTACAAAACATAAAACGACTCCATCGCGTCTAGAGCCCGCATTCAACAAATAGATAAAACAATGCAAACAAAACAACATATACATAAATGTATATAAACATTACATAACACTGTACCACGTGTGACCTTGAGCAACATAATATCATACATACACACATACACATACATACATACATATATAAATACGTATAATTGCTTTGTTTACTTCTTACTATATATAGAAGAATACATACATGTGTGAGTTTGTTGTATGTCTCAAAATGAGTAATATGATTTTGATAAGGAATCAATTTCGATAGGAATCTTGTGTCTGATAAATGTTCTTGAAGATTCGCGGTTTTTTGTATTCTTAGGACAAGTAGACGGATTGATTTCGCGTGAATATGGTAAACATATTTTTAAATTAGTAAAGTCTTGTTTTCAAGTATCAGTACAAGCTCTGCTTAGTTTGGGCCTGGCGTTGTGTGGGGAATAATATTACATTGTTTCCCAACGTTTCATTCGAACTCAAATACTAACGATTGACTCGAATTGCAGTCTTGACGTATCTGTCAAATTGTCCGTGGTTTGTGTAGATTTGACACATACAATACAGTACCGAAAATTCAGACAAAAAAACAGCGATGAACAACGTTACAAGCTTTAATTTTCTTTCCTGAGATATTAAAGACAAAATAATAATAAATGTTATTATACTGAACTCACGAGAGAAGACTACCTCCCCTACCCTGTATTCTTGTTCATAAGAGTTTCGTAGAAAATACCCAATTAAATGTTTCCCTAGATCTTAAAAGAAATAATGAGGAGATATTTTGTTTTTGAAGCTCGTTAATAAAATAAGTCAAGTGTATTTTGGAGTTTTTCATGTACTTTTATATACAATGTATCTTATATTTATTTTATACGATATTCTTGGTTGTAACAATAATAACATGACTTGAATTGTGTTATAGGCTGTGTTTATGTTTGAATTTCATATTTACTTATTTTGAAGCCTATCTGTGTTCTATTAAAACCCCTTAAAGGTCCTTCTACAGTGCCGAGCCTCAGCTAGTCATTAAGAGAAAACGTTAAACATGCAACATTAAAAATGCAGGAAAAACTCCACGATATAAGAAACACGTGTAGAACTGTAGGTACTCGTGGTATTAGTTTAACTACTTATGCTATTTACAGACTATTTATATATTCCATATCAGCCTCTGGACGTCTGCTGCTGGACATAGGACGGTGGACCGACGACCTGGTTAGGGCGGCGGGAAGCCGATGGATGAGGGAGGCACAAGACCGCGGAGAGTGGAAACGTTTGGAGGAGAATTAATTTTAATTTTAAATAAATAATATAACATTAAATAAATATATTTATGTTCAATCAGGATTTTAATAAAACGATCCGTAGTAAAAGCACATTTTAACTTAACCCTATTAGCCGCTAAAATTAATAAAATATGTCCCTTGGGGCTAATGTCTATGAGTAACAGTACCCATTTCGACCCATTCGTGTTGTTCTTATGTTAAATTAATTTTAATTTAATAATGTAGGTATGTGTATAGAGCCAAAAATATAGGTGGCACAGTTTTATAAACTTTAAACTTACTAAATTCAAATTCAGTAGTATGTCAATTCTCGTACCTTAAAATCGTTGAAAATTCGGTTAAGTTAACTTTAGTTGTCAAATTCTCATACAATAGGTAAGACAATTTGACAACTAAAGTTAACTTAACCGAATTTTTAACGATTTTAAGGAACGAGTATTTACATGTAGAATAAAATTGACTCTAATAAATTATACCTATGTTATATTATATTGAAAAAATATGTGATGAAATAATGATTTGTATAAATATATAATAGTAGGTACTCGAAGTTCGACACTGATAATTTTATGTCTGTAGTTTCCCGCGACACAGGGCTCTCTAGTAAATAATTACTCTACTTTCTTTAAAAAAAGTATTAGAAAATAAAACCATAAAAAGTATTTTAATTCTAGAACAATGTTGTATAGTTGATTATAGCTGAGAACAGAATGTATGTGCTGTTATTTATATTGGCAATTAGTGGCCCATCCATATGAATCATGACCGCCTGTTTGTGTAGATAGCGAGGGTGTGTCGCGTTGCTTTTTTTATTGTTTGTTTTGCACACACATAAGTACATGCACACACACATACGTGCATAAACACATATAAGTGCACAAACACAGACAAACTGATATTACATCACTGGAATGTGTTTATGTGGTGGATAAAGTGATTATTGATATTGATTTACGATCGTGTTTTGTTTTGATGATCGCGTGTTTTAAATCGCGTTGATACAATCTGAGTAGGTTATGAACAGTTTGGCAGTCAGTAGGGATAGTCTATGTTTTACGTGATACTTTTGAAGATGGGTAAACGCCTGCTCCAGTCATTTAGGTTCCGTTTTTTTGTCAGTAAACTCTATTTCCTTCTTCTTGGGACTTAAGGTAAAATGAAAAACCCTTATGCTAGAAGCGGGATATTATAGAAAATCAAAACTAAAACACATAATTTATGAATATCAAAATAAGACAAACTTACAAAACTAGAGTACACCTAAATTATAATGATAAAATATTACCATTATCGTGGCACAACGAACAATAAATTGTATCTATTAAAGATAAAAGTGGAAGCGACATTAGAGCGGAATCGATTCGATATCGATCTATGTTGTATCGAGTACTCGAGTATTATTCGCAATATCGGTAGATCGAGAGAGCCTAAAGTATCGTTCTCCTAATCCATCCTAATCGATAGGTCAGAATGACGTAGGGCGATGTCGGTAGATAAATGAGCCGTAAGTAATATTTTTGAAAATGAGGGTCCGTATTAGGTTCGATTAGCTACATTGTCCTTGTGATCAAGGATTAACTATAAAAATAGAAGGTATCTTCCCTTTTTCGGAATTGCAAAGGTTTACTAGCGATTGTAGAAATATTGTTACGCTCGCCAGACGAGTTGATGAGGGATTTTGTTTCAGGTTTTTCGTCTGTATATAGCTTTACTCTCCATTTTTACTTATAGTAGTATCGAGATTATAGAAGATTGTCAGAAGGGTCGGATAAAAACCCCGGTGTTCCATGTCTTACGTAGGGCAGAAGCCGTGAGAAACCATGATTAGCACGCTCCTTGACGACCAATTTTCCGGGTGGAGCAAGGTACGCCGTCAATACCTTCTGGAGAGGCAAAACACTACGAGCCATATATTGGCAAGTAGTAGACGACCAGATGATTTCCTATAATGGTCTTACAGGATAAAAGTTACTGTAGAACTTTACTTACAAATTAAGGAACCCATAGCTACGTTTATACATTAATATCCAAGATTATAGAAACGATTATTTCACAATTTGCAATGTAATAAACAGTGCATATAATCAGGTTATATAGGAACATGTATGTGTTCGTGTGTAGGTATACATATACATATAATATAAAGTTGGTAGAAAGTAAGTTTATGGCGGGAAGCTGTGGCCGGCGACCGCTACATCCTGTAACAGTGCAACACTCTTGCAACTGCACTGTACTGCGTTACATTGCACGTTTAGCTAATATTTACTAAATTAAAGAACTGTAGTAGTTACTAGGTTCGTTTCACTTAGAAATTCTGGGAAACGAATAATTAAAAATGGTTATGTATGCTGATATGCTTCAAAGTTTTTTCAAAATTTTTGAACTTTATTTAATAAAGCAATCCCAAAGCATATGGAAGGCATCATATACAGTGTCTAAAACCTAGATATTGGTTTAAGTAGGCGTCCTTCCTCGTGTCCTCTACTTCGTGGACCCGAGTGTGTATTTTTTACCTCATTACTACGAAGTCAAGTTATTTTTACCCTTCCTATACCCTTAACTCATCCTAAAACCAACAAACTGATCTGTGGAGCATTACCCACATCCGTGGAAGCATATTGTTATGACAGTATCTTATGCATTGTTTAACAGTTCGCACTTAATGTGGAAGTAACGCAGATGTTGTTGTATTGAATAACAAACAAGCCACCATCTTGTATTTGTTATTGTTGTTCTATAACATCCCTTAATTAGTTATTTATCGAAGGATTTATATCATACTAGCTTTTGATGCCGGTTTCATTTATGTGGTTACACAGAATGTACATGAAAAGAAACAAACGTGTTATGTTAGCTTTATTTTAGTAACTGATAAATCATTAAAAAACGGCCTCCTTATAATCTTGAAGTTTACTCGTTCTAATAGAATATTATGGCGAAAATTGGTTAAGTAATACAATTTCTTATTTTTTTGTTAAAATTCAAGCGTTATTCCCTTAACAAAGTAGCTGCATTAATAATAAATATACCTACTGGTGAAAATCAATAGGATCTCGAGTTTATTCTCGAAGACCAGATCACGTAGGTTCTCGTAGTCCCGTAGAGCTATAGTGGTATGATCGCAGTATGTATAAGTATATATAAGTAGTGAAAAATAATGATCCTCAACTAAAATAATTAAGAAATATATTTTAGGTTGTATAATTGTTGTAAAGTTTCTTCTTAACGATAAATTAGAACATTTATTTCAATCCAAGACCCATGTCGAGCGTTCCCAATAATGAATCGTTCTAAAATTTCCCTTTCATCTCAAGTTCGGTAACGGACCATTGTTTGTAATATCAAAACAAACTTATTTCCTTCCCAGAATTACAAACTCAGTACATTATATTCAGTCATGAATATTTTTGGACGAAAACTTTTGCCGTTCCGCTATCGCCTCCAACAGAGCCGCTAATGAAGTCTTTATTTGCTCAATAGATGGCGATACTGGGGAAGTAACCGCCTACTGGCCGAAATAATTAATTAATTCTGAAGATAATCTAACTCGGATTTGAGTTTAGTAATTTTCATTTCGGGGAAGTAAGGATTACTAGTATAAATAAGGAGCATAATTTGAATTAAGTGGATAGCCGCGGTTGCGGTGTATATAAAACTTTCTAGTATCTGGAGCGTATTAGGGATTAACGTCTAGTTAAGGCTCGGCTGGATGCAATGTAAAAAAGAGCTTTCTCCTTTGAGATAATCCCGATGGAAATTATACATGCGAAGACTACAGAGCGATGTACTACGATCCTTTTAAAGCTGCTTTGCTTTATTTGCATTCATAAATAACTTTATACAGATGGGTAACGTTTGTTTAGAGTGCTAAGCACTTGCCATTTCTAAAGGATAAAATTTTTTGCCTGTGAATCTTTCTAGTGCGGCTCCCTATAGACGTTCCCTACTACTTTCGAGTTGAAAATTTCTTTTGTTAGTCTTCTGTCTTCCTTTCACCCAATGCGCCCAAGCCACCTTTGTATTTTTGTATGTAGTCTCATTTCTCGTAACTACTCTTATGATCAAAATGTAAAATGGTATTTTATTACTATCAACCACGCGTTTTGAGCTGAGAGCCAAGTTTACATTATCATTAGCAGCCGTTTTCAAAGCATAACAGTTAATAGGTTCATAATATTGATTTTAACTGTTCCTCAATAAAGTTATAAGCAGTAGAACCCTAAAATAGCGATGAACAACTAATTAATTGAAGGACCATGGAGGGGGTTGATCAACAAACTTGTAAGTGGGTATTGATGGGGTGTTGGGGGATGATTCCCTACGAGATAGCGCGTTACTAACTTGTTTAGTTATTGTTACAAACTTACTATGTGTGCTGAATTATCATACTAATAATAGAAAGTTTTGTATGTTTGTTTGGGATGAGGATAACATACCATAGTACTTATTTGTAGACAGGGCGGAAAGCGCGTTGCGGTTTGTAATGATCCGTAGTACTTGACGCTTAGTAGGCTCTACCTACCCCTCATGGGAAAATGGCGTGAATATAAGTATATTATGTATGTTTGCTACGTTCAATATTTAATCTGTAATCTCAGTTCTCCTTGTAGTGACGAAGTAATAACACACGATGTTGCTAACTCATTTTATCCTATGAGTGACGTAATAGTCGGCTAAGAGCGAGAGAGCGATGACATGTTTGTATATAATTTCTTCTTAACAATACAATTCTTTTTATTTAGTACTTTTAAGTGTAATTGGGAATCCTGTGTGCATATTTTAAAAAAAATACGTAACTTAACACATGTTTACTTACTCTATGTATTAGGGATTATTCATACCTTGTTTCCATAGCCACAATATGCTAATTTATATTATTCACATATGCTTATAACAATAATTTTCTTTAAACAAAACCGTCTCAAATCAGATCATTGATCACGATTTGTAATACAAAACTTACACAATTTCGTTTTCGTGAATGAAATTAAATATTTTTTGTGCTAAAAACTTCACCTAATTTCAATGGGCTCTCGGACTTATGAAACAAAAAGTTATATTTGGACTGGTCAAGAAATAACGAAGTTCCGAGGTAACAAACTTTACAAAAACAATCAAATTAAGAACCTCATCCCTCTTTTTCAAGTGGTTAAAAATAGGACAAACTCCAAAAAGTTTTACCGAAAAAAAATGTTGACACAATTTGCCAAAGTCGCGGTAAACAAGAACCAAAAATGTTTTCTTGCACAATGTGCTAAAAAAAAAACAATTACATAAACCATTTTAAACTTTATCATAAGTAATTAATTATTTGATGTGTACCTACCTACTATGGCATAATATATTTGTTTTTAACTGGAACCAGGAAGTGTGGCCTTGGCTTATTTGCGAAAATACTGTTTATTAATACACCTCATTTAAATTAAAACCTTATTGACTATGAAATAAGTTTAAATTTGCATATTCGGTCATTTGAGATCATAGAATACGGGAAAACAGTCGCTATTACGTTTCAGTTAAGTACTAAATTCGTTTTTTTTTATTTTTACTATGAACAACACGTGTTCTGGATTACTAATGAGCCTACAGCCTGCTATTGTAAAATAGCTCTTAGTACTTGGTAATAAAGGTTGTTATTTTTGCAAAAACAATATTGCAGTTTGTATTTGTGTTGTTGAAGGTCGTTTGATATAGGAGTGCTCCACATGTGTGTAGAGTCACTAAACAGAGATAGGTACAGAAGTTAATTACATGCCAAGTAAACTTGAGCAACGCACATGAAAACTTTGACCAGTGCGAGTGCAAGAGGTACCTACTATATATTTTCAGTGACAAATTCGTAATAGAGTACTTTGAAATTTAACTAAGTACTTATTTAGTGCCTATCTCCTGTATCAACTCAAAACATCTTAGACACTTTTTCGCCAAAACGAATAGGGTAATCTTGCCTTGCGTAGGGGGCTTTTACGAACCTACAACTATCGGGCACTTATAACACCCTGGCTCATTGCTAAATATGGACCGATGCGCCGCCAAGGAAGCATCAAACAACTAAAACACAAGTTTTATGCAAAAGCTAAAATTGCCTTAGCATAATAAAGGACCCGCTTAAAAACCGAAAACATATACAAGTTAGACTTTTGTACTTACCTGTAATGTGGTAGTGTTATGTCAATTGTAGGTCTGTACATTATACCAGTTTAGTATATCTGTGTTATTTAATGCATCAGTGCGCATGCCTGTCATACCGATACCTAATACCACGGGCATTGTGGTTTTTTGTAAATCAATGACCACGGGGTATTAAATGTTACTATAACATATTATGACACAAATGATGATAGCTGTTCTCAAGAGTATGATACTGATGGCTGTAGGCTACTTGAAACGAACTAAACGCAGCTTTAAAAAAAATAAAGCATAATGTAAACTTTAAATAAAAAACTGACTTAAAATCCTAAAAAGAAATAACAGAATTGAGAACTTCCTCCAGTTTTTGAAGACATATTTTTATAATAGCCTTTTAGTGATTTTATATTTCATACCCATCTCTTCATTAATTGCTCCTTCTCATAATTATAGTTGCTATCGCAGTTGCCCCCTTTGAAGATTGTCGTAGTAAGTTAATTTAAAGCAACAAAACTGCGAATAGTTTGTCAATCTGCTGTCCCACTTCCTTCCAATCTACTCAAAACATCGTAGCATGCTACTCATGGTCCTTGTCCCTAAATGTTCTTATACATACTTAATGCACAACTCTCTGTTTCTCATGATACTTAAAAATATTATATAATCTTTTAGTTATCTTGAGACCTAATTTATCATTAAATAAATATCTAAAATAGTGTAAGCAATGACATCAGAATAGATATCAATTTGATGCATAATTTATAATAAAACATTCGATGCTAAACCTACACGGTTAGTAAAACATTAATAAATAATAATGTCGCAAATAATATGACAATAACTAATTGTTAGTGAATTGTGGTATTTTGATTTAAATAAATGCCATCGTATTTGTAATCGTGACCTCAATGCCAATTAAGTTAGGTATATTTACAAAGTTTTTTTTTAAGTTTTTATGACCTACTGGCGAGGAGAACAAGTTGCTTGACTAGAAAGTAGGTGCAGAATATCTCTGGACTTTATGAATACAAAACTTAGAGTGGTTCCACATAGCAGCACTTCTAACTCTACGATACAAGCTGCTAAGTCTTAACTGCTACGTCTGAAGTTTTTCTTTTACCCTTATGGCCATGCCCCATTTTATTTATACACTGTACTTTTTATACACATGTATACTTTTTTGAACAATAGTGTAAGTATAGTACTTATTTGACGACCTTTGTGCCGTAGTGGTTAGTGGTAGTTATAAAACATGACTACTACGCAGAGGTATCGGGTTCGATTCCCGCTCAATGCAAGTCTTTGTGTGCATGAACATGATTGTTTGCATTGATCTGGGTGTTTTCTATGTATAAAATGTATGTATTTACAAAAAGAAGAAAAGAAAAAGTATGTTTATCCGTTGTCTTGTACCAAGCTTTGCTTAATTTGGGACTAGATGGCGTTGTGTGAAAGTGAAGGGAATATTTATTATTTATTTATTTAATAGTAAGGTGCCTGAACTAGTATATTATAGCAACGATTATAAGCCAAGGATTACACTGAAGCATATACTTAACCAATTAATGAAAAATATTATAATAACATCTAAAGCATCAATAGAGTATGTTGTTACTGTATTTTTCATTTATGTTTTTGTTGATATTTTGCCTCTAACAAAACCACGACGCGCTCTTTAATCCCAAAATATCTGATATCTTTGAATACAGTTTGTCGTTTGTACATTTATTGCTCATAAAAGTGGTATGGGACACCCGTGCCTGTTATATTCGTTATATGTGTGGTATACAACATACTAGCACTGATTTGCAGGTTTGTTTGCTAATTAATATAATATTCCATGTCAAAGTTTTGGTAATAAAGCGATACTTAGATAAGAATTAGTAAAATCCTGTTAGTTTCCTTATTCATGTCAATGTCACACTTATGTACCATTGTTAAAGTTTGTATGTTTTTCTGTAAATGTGATATGTCGCCCTATAGACAGGGCACAGGAGATTTGCTATATCATCCTATACTATATAGAGCTTTATGTCAAATTTTCTTCAAACGTCAAGTTCGTACCTCTAAGTTTGCCTTTTACTAAGTTTTACGACAACCAAAGATAAAACGGAATGACGATGCCATTATATTCTTACTCCCCACCACGTAGAAATATTTCACACACATAACTATTTAAATATTCAAGGATTATTATAAAAACAAAACGTTATTCTTGGACGTTTGAACTGTTAATATCATATAAATGGTTCAGCAGTTCCATAGGTTAATGTAAATAAATTAAAAGAACAAACAAACAAATATTGCCTCAATAACATCAGTGTAGATAGTTCTAAAATAAAAACATTGAAAATTACATCCTCGTAAAATCTATATTTATATATAAATCAGTTTGTCTGTCCGTCACTTCAGTAGTGTCACTCAAAGACACTAGTGGCACTAAATAGTGCCATCATTTGAACATTTGTTACTAATAAACATATATATTTATTAGCTACAAAAATCCTAGAAGTCGTAAAACTAAAATCGTCAGATGTGTAAAGAGAAACGTTTATTCAATCCCCTTAGTTCAACCCTGCTCGGAAATAGTTTGGGGAATTTAAAATTGGGGTTGTTTTCTAAGAAATACTTATAAGCTTTCGTGTGAGCATTTTAAGTGTTAAATACTCACACTCGGTATTCTGCAAAAAAGAACATCTTGATAGAAAACTTTTTAGTGGCCCTGATAGCACCAAGAAATAGGTAAAAATTCCTACGTCTGTAGAACTTTCAAAAGTTGGAGTTTGCTACTAACGCCATTCTGCTTGAGATTCTGAGCCCTTCTTGCGGATGTCAAAAAGCTTCTCTATCATAATGGAGAACTCTGTGCTATTCTTATGTGTTTGCAATTGAAATGGCGGTCTCCATTAATGGATGCTGCTTGCCCGTGTGCCGTATTAATGGATTAAGCGGGCACAGTGTTGGCACAGACTTAGGTTATTGCTAAAGAGATCTAATTTCAGGGATGCTTATTAAAAAAAGGCTATAACGGTCATGCTTTACTCGACTAATCTTGAGATTGGTCGATGTAAAGTACCTACATTTTAACGACCTCTATGGCGTAGTGGTTATACTACATGACTGCTACGCAGAGGTCTCGGTTCCCGCTCAATGCAAATCTGTTTGCAATGGTCTGAGTGTTTCTATGTATAATATGTATGTATTTACAAAAAAAAGTATAGGTATAAATATTAATATTCGTTGTTCTGTTACCCATAACACAAGCAGGTTATGCCCAGCTTACTTTGGGAATACATAGATGGCGCTGTGTAGAGATGTCCGTGAAGATAAAGATAAAGAGATAAGTAAAGATAATTTATTTGCAAATTTATTTATTTTTTGTTACTTATACTCGTGGTTTGTGAGAGAGCCAATTAATTTATTGTTAACTTTTATTTTACTGGTTGTGAATATAAAGTATTTGTTTATTATATTGTAGGTAGCGATTTCAAAAGCCCCTTTTAGGATTCAGCCCCACAAGGCCCACGCCCACTAAGGAATATTCGTAAAGGCATAGTATCATCCCTAAACAACGAATGTTTGAAACAAACCTTATACCAAGTAGTCTAGACAGCGTAGAATAGAAACGGTTTTCTATCGTCACACAAAGAAGCTCGTGCCTACAATTGCACACGAAACGATTGATGAAACAACAAAAATAAAAGCTTTTCCTATTGCTTATTTATCACATGATCAAAGGTATAAAACCTCTGTTGTGTTAGTAAGCAATAACAATACAAAAACAATTGAATAAATATCGCCGCGGGCTACAAAGTAATTGCACAGATAAAATATATAACAAAGTGTTTATCTATGCGCGTGGCGTAATTCGGTAACAGGAGTCCGCCATATTGCTTTAACGTTATTTATTTGTCAATTTAAATTGATAATGGTGAGTACCTCCTGCATTGTAAACGTATTGTTATTAAGGTCACGTATTTTGTGAGCTAATTCAGTTTTAAATGGTTACCATTTTGTTTTTCACTAGTGTACAGTATGCATATAGTTCGTTGTTGCATTTTTTGCTTAGCCTTTTTTTCCTTCTAAATTCACGATGTAGAATGTGATGATGAAGGAAGAAAACACGCTGTAACCACATCGTTCATCATTTAGGCGTCGCCTTCGTAAAAAATCCACTAAAAAAAATTTCTACGTAAAACGAAAACTTAATGTAAAACTCTACACTATCGACTGGGACAGCGTAGTATTAGGTAAGTAGAGTAAGCTTTCCCTGACCCCAGCAATAGAACATAAGTGTATAGGCTGCTAATCCTAAACAAAGGCTTTCCAATACCACCAGAAACTATAAGACAATTCGCAAATAACCACTTTTCAGAAGACAGCTGTTATTATCAACAAATTGAATGTTTGTTTTATAGTATTTTTCATAAATATGTTTTTTTTTACATAAGAAATCTAGAGAACCTACTGAATATTATTTTTTATTTCATTCAAATTGTATATAATGTTGGTCCAAATAAATGAGCACCTGCTAAATAATATGATTGACAGCCTGATGACTAGTTATACAATTAAATAATGAACTGGCTCAGTTTTTGTTCTAAGTTGGTGTTCATTAAAACTGGTTCTTCAAGTATTATCTACACGTGATTATGTTCACGTGAACGCATTTAATAGTCTAAATAATTAATTTAATAATCTATAATTTATCATTCATCATCGTCGTTCATTAAAATATTACTGCACCGGCTGACGAAGAATACACTTTTATTTTTATTTTTTTTTTCTAAAAAAAAGACAACTCCCGCACTAGGGGTCATGCCCTGTGTCGAGGGGACCTTTTACAAACATTAATTAACGGACACAAAGAACACCCAGACCAGGACAATAATTTGTGGATCGCACAAATTATTGTTCTGCGTGGGGATCGAACCCACAACCTCTTGCACAACAGCCGCTTGCGCTACCGTCGCGCCACCGAGGTCGCACACTAAACCCCTCCTATTCCAATGAAGTGGTAAAATTTGTCAATGAAAATTTCCCCTGAATATGAAACACACAGAAAAAAATATCTGTTTAAAAAAGGGAAAACTTGATACAAAACACAATATTGATTATATTGTGTTAAGTGACCCACAACGAATCCCTAGATTTCCGCAGAATTGTAAATATAAAAGGAAATCAACATAATAGTATTGAGATGGCTGCCTATCACACCGAATCATCTCGTGACATCGAATTCACGTGTAATTGATAGACATCATGAAGGAGATAATATTGATTATAAATAAAATAACTGTGTGACTGTTAACCTTAATCTTTGCTCTGTCGACCTGGAGCGTTCAGTTTTATAAGACTTAAGGTTATCTTAAAATATCATTCAGTTGGACTGTTGTTCCAGATATAGATTGTTTTTATTTTAGTTTAATCTTGTTTCCGTATTATTGTTTTTAAGTAAAATATCTAATAACCTCTTACCTACTTCTATGTAAGCCAAACTGAGAATATCATTCTCTTTTTTGAAACAGTGTTATGAACATTGTCAAATTACAAGTTTAGGATTTTATGTCATCTGGACTTGGCCTGATATCTTAGTGAATTTTACAAACAAAGAACCGTAGGACAAAAATAGGAAAATAATTTATAGATTGCACTAACAATTGTTCTTCGTGGGGTCTAAATCCATGACTTGATGGATACCGCTCTGCATTCATGGCAGAAGCATCCTTTCAAGGCAGTTAGAATTTTTCAAAGTTTGATATATGCTTCACGAAATATTTATTTGCGTAGGTGGCTCTATTTGCAGATCAACTGCATCTGCGATGAAACGAAACTAGGTGCTTTGTACCGTATCTAGTTTCGTTTTTCTCCTTGATAAGTAGGTACTTAAAACGCAAACTGAAACATTGTCACAAAGCTGTAACAACTGAGCTCTTCAGTATGCTAAGAGCAACGGCTGTGTTCAAAGCAGTAAAAACTTCCAATTACTTCGCAAAGGTAAACCCGTTCAAAAATTATACTCTGACGAAACTTGGTGAAAATTTCTCAATAACTCAAACGGTGGAACATTTCACTCATGCATCAGAATACAAACAGCTTATAATTAGTTGAGCAACTTAAACAGGGAGGATAAGAGGACAGATTAAAAGTTTAACTGTATGAGTATTGAAGCGATGAGCAAAGAGTGAGAGGGAGATAGGGAGGCGGCATTTACGCGCTAAGTTGAGCGCGCTCGCGTATCATGCGGCGCTAAATGGGCCGCGACGACATTACGTAGTGCTGCGCGGTGTGAATGACGGACTGCAGCGGATTTGTACTTCTTACAACATAATATTTTCTAGTTTAAAAAATGTTTCCAAAATTAGAACATAAGAGCTAATTATATTATACAATTCCGTTTACTTGGATCACTCACAAACGTCATTATTTTTAAGATGTAATGAAAAGAAGACCACTATAAGTTATTTCTTGAACAATTTATGGTAATTTATGATCAGAAGTCCTTAAGTCCATATTAAGAGTATTTTTAATTTATACATTCGCTGCCACTTTTATACAAAACTTCCTGTTGGTTTAATTAAACAAGAAGGTGTTACGTAACATAGGCTCCCGGAACAAATACCTGTGTCTTGAACAAATATTTGTCTCTTAAGGAAATTGACCCTTTTTCTGTCGAGGAAACGAAGTGCGTGACTTGTCATCGGTGACCACCCAATTATAGAGAGAGTGCGGTTAGGGAACTATCTCTCGGTCCAGGATCTTAGTAAATAAGTAAATTTACGCATTTGATGTTACTTAAATATATTATAAAGACAATTTGAGCACACTTTTTGTATTTTATGAAACTTTCGCGGCATTTAATGGAATAAAACATTTTTGACGGATTATTTTCTACCAACGAAATTTTGTTTAGATGGACAACTCACAGAAATTATTTTTTCTGGGACGATTATTACAATATTATTTATAGTATGGCACTTTTTTAAACTTTTTCTCCGAGTGGTGACGGAGTGAGAATACAATTATGTCACCACCCCATCTCATCCCATGGATGTCGTAAAAACCGACTAAGGGACTATCCGTAAATTAATATTTACGGATACTCCCTTATTCGTCAATAAAGATAATTCTTTACGAAATAAAAAGAAGGAAAACTTGAAATTAAACCCTATACCAATCCGTCTGATTAGCGTGGTATTAGTAAGCCAAGTATCCCTCCGTCACGGGAGGAGGCCCGTCCCTGCAGTGGGACATTAATGGGCTGTTATGATGACTTTTTTAAACTTCGAGGATATGGTTAAAGATTTTTTTTTACTGTTAAGTGTAAAAGGCCTGTGGTAGTCTTGCAAATATAATTAAATAAACATACAGGTACGCAGGTGGATCATTTACTGATATGTTACATTAAAATCGACTGTTGTATACTAAAAACTGTAAAATACTTTTAACATTGGGTTCGCACTAATGACCGCCAACGAATAAATCGCCAATATCTTATAAATTGCGACGTGTAAGTATTACGCTGAGTGAAACTTTCGCCGAATCATAATTTATAATAAATGCAAGACATTTCTCTAAACACAGCTTTCTTCTTAACTTTACACTTTGTATGTTGTACTTCCAGTTATTTTGAACTTTAACTACTCTTTACTAGTGTTGCATTTTTGTTACTTAATTTACATTAACAATATTAATTTTTTTGTTAGATGTATAAAATATGTGATAGATGCACAGGATAGGGAGGCACAGGATCGCGTAAGGTGGAGGTATTTGGAAGAGGCCTTTGTCCAGCAGTGGTCGTCTATTGGATCGCTTATTAGAGATAGCTCTGTCAAAAGCTCGCCTATAAAGGGTCGCAGTACCTAACCGTATAATTAAATACATTTATTAGCTTTATTAAAGTTTTTATAGAAAGACTTTCATGACGGAATCGCTTTTGTAATAGTTACAAACATTTTTACTGTTCTGTAACTTAGAAACTTCTTTGTAAGGATTACAGTACTTATTTAGATATTTTGTTATACTCGTACTTATAAAAAGAAACTTCAGTAAGTTTCTGCTTTATCAGTATAAAATATCATGTAAAAAGTATCAACATTGAAATGAGTGAACCCACTGGCAAAGCTTAACCGAGGATACTCTCGAATTTATTAGCGACTTTTACTTATAAAAAATAAATAAGTACAATCGAATTGAGAACCTTCTCCTTTTTTTGAAGTCGGTTAAAAGAGCTTAAATGAGTTTCAATTTTTGCTTCATGTAGGCTTTTTTTTATGGCTTAGCTAAAAAGATCAAAATTGGTTATTAAGTTATTAAGAGATCGAGCTATTTGAAAATTGCTTAAGAATACTTAATCTCTGGTTTATCACACAGCTTGTTTGACTCTCAATCTTAGTTTTTTCATAATTACAATATTAAAACATAGCTTATTTCTCTTTTTAGATAAAAAAAATACAATTTAATTAGAAAATTCCTCCCCTTTTTAACGATTAAAAAGTAAAAAATAAACTTATAACAAGTTCCATATTTAAGTATATACAATGTGTTAAAAAAAGGATCGTTAAAATAAAGAGAGTTTTCTCTTGTTCACAAGTTGTCTGCTTTCAGGAAATTAAAGGAGAATGTTTTTTTTGGGCTAAAAAGTCAAAGTCTGTCCCCAGGTCACCAACTAGGTTCATTACAAAGATTGATATGTAAACAACATTTTCTTCTACGGAACCAACAAAATTCGTCCCACAGAAATCTAGATATCAGCTGTTCAAAAAATTAAAAGCCCTGTGGCACTCCAAGCAGTTACAGTCTGTCCCCAGGTCACCAACTAAGTTCATTACAAAGATTGATACGTAAACAACATTTTCTTCTATGGAACCAACAAAATTCGTCCCACAGAAATCTAGATATCAGCTGTTCAAAAAATTAAAAGCCCTGTGGCACTCCAAGCAGTTACAGTCTGTCCCCAGGTCACCAACTAGGTTCATTACAAAGATTGATACGTAAACATCATTTTCTTCTATGGAACCAACAAAATTCGTCCCACAGAAATCTAGATATCAGCTGTTCAAAAAATTAAAAGCCCTGTGGCACTCCAAGCAGTTACAGTCTGTCCCCAGGTCACCAACTAGGTTCGTTACAAAGATTGATACGTAAACAACATTTTCTTCTATGGAACCAACAAAATTCGTCCCACAGAAATCTAGATATCAGCTGTTCAAAAAACTAAAAGCCCTGTGGCACTCCAAGCAGTTATCTACTAAAAAGTCAGTCTGTCCCCAGGTACCAACTAGGTTCATTACAAAGATTGATACGTAAGCAACATTTTCTTCTATGGAATCTACAAAATTCGCCCCACAGAAATCTAGATATCAGCTGTTCAAAAAATTAAGAGCCCTGTGGTACTCCATGCAAAAGTTATTTACTAACAAGCCACTCTGTCCCCAGGTCACCAACTAAGTCTATTACAAAGATTGATACGTTATATTATGTATTTTTTTTTTGGTTTCACTGGGGTAAAATGCCTACGCATCCCCTTCCGTTGGGGGGACGAAAGGCGTATGTGGGGCTCCCAGGGGGTTAGGCAACCCCCAGTATACCCACTAAAAGTCCCCAGCCGCACTCCTTTATCGCCTACATGGAGGGGGCCTGGGAAACCGGCAGAGCCTTTGCGTCCAGTCCCCCTCCGGCGATCCCCGCCATTACAGGCGGGCCCTATCTAGGCATACCCGTAGTCGAACTAATTACACACATACATATATATATATATATATATATATACTCATCAATGGAGACAATATTGGGTTAGAAGCCATATGTCATTATTACTGCTCCTGGAAGAGTGGCAGACGTACGTTGGGAACATATTGTGGTCATGTTATATCTATTGTATGGTTCTTGGCATGTGCACGATACAGTAAAGCATTAACCATCCAGCACAATCCATGGATAGTATCATGCCTAGATTGTACCCTACCTCTTAACAGCCAGTTATGACCGTTAGATAATGTTGTTTACGTATCAATCATTGTAATGAACCTAGTTGGTGACCTGGGGACAGACTGACTTTTTAGTAGATAACTGCTTAGAGTGCCAGAGGGCTTTTATTTTTTGAACAGCTGATATCTAGATTTCTGTGGGGCGAATTTTGTTGATTCCTTAGAAGAAATGTTGCTTATGTATCAATCTTTGTAATGAACCTAGTTGGTGACCTGGGGACAGACTGGCTTGTTAGTAAATAACTTTTGCATGGAGTGCCACAGGGCTTTTAGTTTTTTGAACAGCTGATATCTAGATTTCTGTGGGGCGAATTTTGTTGGTTCCATAGAAGAAAATGTTGTTTACGTATCAATCTTTGTAATAGACTTAGTTGGTGACCTGGGGACAGAGTGGCTTGTTAGTAAATAACTTTTGCATGGAGTGCCACAGGGCTTTTAGTTTTTTGAACAGCTGGTATCTAGATTTCTGTGGGGCGAATTTTGTTGGTTCCATAGAAGAAAATGTTGTTTACGTATCAATCTTTGTAATAGACTTAGTTGGTGACCTGGGGACAGAGTGGCTTGTTAGTAAATAACTTTTGCATGGAGTACCACAGGGCTCTTAATTTTTTGAACAGCTGATATCTAGATTTCTGTGGGGCGAATTTTGTAGATTCCATAGAAGAAAATGTTGCTTACGTATCAATCTTTGTAATGAACCTAGTTGGTACCTGGGGACAGACTGACTTTTTAGTAGATAACTGCTTGGAGTGCCACAGGGCTTTTAATTTTTTGAACAGCTGATATCTAGATTTCTGTGGGGCGAATTTTGTTGATTCTTTAAACATGTAATAAGCTCAATGGTATAAGTCAATGTACAATGGTTACAAACGTGGGGGCAGCAATTTTTATTTTAGCCCATAACTCCTAGTAAAAAAAACATTCTCCTTTTGTTGTGAGCCAAGTGGACTGAAGACGCTCCTTGTAGACTAATTAAAAGTTAGAAACGAGCTCTGCTATGGAAGGACCTTGTAAACATAATTCTATTTTATTATTATATAGCTAAAATACATTATAAGCTGCCCTTTTTTATATCTTTAATATTTAACAATTACTTACTATTTACTTAACAAATTTTAAAAAAAGGAGTTTTGGTATGTTTTGGTTTCGATTCTCGCTCAATGTTCTGTGTGCATGAACATGATTGTTTGCATTGGTCTGGGTGTTATCTATGTATAATATGTATGTAATTACAATAAAAAGTAAGCACTATGTTTGTGTACCCAAAGTACAAGCTCTGCTTAGTTTAGGACTAGATGACGTTGTGTGAATGTATGAAGAATCCTACTAATATTATAAATTATTCTACTAATATGCGAAAGTTTGTGAGGATGTATGGTTGGATGGATGTTTGTTACTCTTTTATGCAAAAACTACTGAACGGATGTTGATGAAATTTGGAATATAAGTAGCTTAGGGTGTTGAATAACAATTAGGCTACCTATACCACGCGAGTGAAGCCGCGGGAATCAGCTAGTAATATTATATTTATTACCTGCAACAAACGTTTTCTTTTGATTCCATTTTGCTAATGATATTAGCTTTTGTACTACAACAGCTGTACAGTGTATACTACGAGAATACATTGTTTGGAAACATACAATATATGCAAATTATATACATTCTATTGTTCTAAATGAATCAAAGTATTTTTTTCCGCTATTTAACTATTATTGGATAAACAAATATATGAATAATTACAGTAGGTTCAATAACTTATTTTTATAGAAATAGATAGAAAAACAATGCAATTCCTTTTTAGCTTGAATCAGGTCTCTGACTCTTTGGGTAGCATTCAAGAGACGTAAACGCTCTACATTTAACTTAAGACGAAGAATATCATATTATGATAAATGATAACTAGTATTAAATGTAGAGTTACCATGAATTTGGCTTTTACAGCAGCCACGAGATAAAGTGTAGCAATATATTCTTATGGTATGACGACCTCTTTGGCATAGTGGTGATATAACATGACTGCTACGCAGAGGTCTTGGGTTCGATTTCCGCTCAACGCAAATCTTTGTGTGCATGAACATGATTGTATGCATTGTTCTGAGTGTTTTCTATGTATAATATGTATGCTGCCTAATACCCATAGTAGAAGCTTTGCTTAGTTTGGGACTAGGTGGCGTTGTGTGAAAGTGTGAGAAATATTTATTCATATATATTTATTCTATGTCTACCACACTGTGTTATACATATTAATACATGATTGTAAATATCTTTTAAAATTATAAAATTTTGTTCATTTTGAAAAGAAATTTTGTTTAGTACAAGGTCTTTTAAAGTTTTACAAGTTATGTTATTAAATTGTTGTTGTCTCAAATTACTACTTACAAAGCGGGACTTATTGGTTCATGTTTCATAAAATTTTAAGCCGACTACAAAGTCAAAATCTTTATTACAGGCCCCCCTTCTTTTAATGAGTTTGAGGAAGCACAAATTACTTTAAATTGACATTTTATACTTATGATAAACTAGCTAACACGGCTTTACCCGCGTTTTATAGGTAGCTTAAATGTTATTCTACACCCTAAACTACATATATTCCAAATTTCATTAAAATCTATTCAGTAGCTTTTGCGTGAAAGAGTAACACCCATCCATCCATTCATCCTCACAAAATCTCGCATTTATAATATTAGTAGGATTGCGTTAAACAATTAACCCGTAGAATGACTTCAAGTGATAATGGTAACATTCTTCAGTAAGGGCAAGTGCGTAATGTAGGTGTGTTTGGATGTAGAGGAAGGAAAGCATGTTTGAAAGGATCGTACTACTTGGCGCTCAGTACCCCCATGGTAATAAGGCGTGTGCTTATGCATGGATTGTCAATAAATAGCATAAAACAAAGTCGCTCTCGCTGTCTATCCGTCCTTCATCATAACAGCCCATCAATGTCCCACTGCAGGGATGAGCCTCCCCCCGTGACGGAGGGATATTTGGCCTACTAATACCACGCTGGCCAGACGGATTGGTACAGGGTTTAAGTTCAAGTTTTCCTTCTTTTTATTTCGTTAAGATGATTATCCCTTAGTTGGTTTTTACGACACCCATGGGATGAGATGGGGTGGTGACATATTGTATTCTTACTCCGTCACCCCACGGAGAACTGTCCGTCTTTATATAAGTTTCTATCTTTAAAACTATACACTGAATTCACAAGGGATTTTTTTAATAGATAGACTGATTTTATAGAAAAGTTTTTGTGTATAATAGATACATAGTATCGTAGAGTATAAGTATTAGCACTGTGCAAAGCCGGGACGGGTCGCTAGTTAAAAATATTTTTATATTTTCGCAACCTTCTATGTATTTGTTCAGTCGGTGTGTCATGTAAACAATATTATAATATAATATAGCGAATATTAATTTCGACAGCTCATATAAATATGAGCACACTTTTTATGTCAAGGCTGTTTTGACTAACAAGTTTTTTTTTTAATAATAAAGCTTAATATTAACTTCCCGAAGCGAAGTCACGTTCGTGGCAGCTATGTTACGTTAGTTTTTTAAGATATTTTTTTAATTTAAATACTGTGGCCTTGGAAGGCCTAATAGAGATGTTGTTGGCCCATATTTGTGTGTGGTTAGTTTTCCTGTTGTCAAACAAGGTTTTTTTTCTTACAGTGTTTTGGCTGTGATTTAGATAGCTTGCTGGAAGATTCAGTTTAAAGCTACGTTTTTATTAAATTTTGTTTTGCTTTATGTCCTCTGCGGGTTGTTAGTGATTCAGGGAGTCTGGTAGTTTTCTATTTCCCAGAAAAGGATGTTTGTATTTTGATTAGTTAGCCCATAGATACTTTTATATAACTTTGCTAGTACTACTACTATTATAAATGCGAAAGTTTATAAGAATGTAAGTAGGTATTCGTGAATATTATCTTTACGTAATAAAAAAAAAGGAAAACTTAAAATTAAACCCTATACCAATCCATTTGGCCAGCGTGGTATTAGTAGGCCAAGTATCCCCCCGTCACGGAAGGAGGCCCGTACCTGCAGTGGGACATTAGTGGGCTGTTATGATGAAGTAGGTATCTATCCAGTGTAGTCAGATCCATGTTTCCCTTCTTCATTACAAGAGGCCAGTGATTGCAGTAGGGGATTACTTGGCTATTATGATTAATTTCATTATGCGTGGCTTTCCTCCGTGATATTGTCTGTTAATTAAACAAGATCTTAGTGATCCCTCTGCAATCTGTTAAAATATACTCACTAAAACACCAAAGCAGACAATTTATTTACAATATCAACAAGACACGGGTTCCTCCAACCATTTTTTCACTACATAAGAAGGTAAATAAGAGTCCTATATTACATTCTAGTATGGCATAACATTGTTATCGATTAATGCGATCGCCACACAACGTAGCTAATATATTTTCATGAACCAAATTCTGTAAGTGTGTGATATTATCGTATGGTAGTATACAGGGTGTGTGTGAAAATGGCGCATTCTTTAACCACAAGATAGAACATATCTTTATTAATCTGAATAAAAAAAAAATGGATAAATACCCGTACATTTAAGAGATATGACCAGTTAAATTTTTGATTGTTTTAACCTATTTTCATCATAATATCTATTGAAACAATTGGATTTAGGATAATAAGGTTGACGTATTTTTAATTGTACGATTGGCTTATCCGTTTCTAAAAGTAAACTTAAAAACCCTGTAAAAATAAGATGGTTTTTTGACATGGTTTCTAGCTTTATTTTAATAAAGGATATGCCCTACCTTTCCCTTATCATATCAGCCTATGGACGTCTACTGCTGGACATAGGCCTCCTCCAAAAGTTAGCACCCTGCGCGGTCTTGTGCCTCCCTCATCCATTGGCTTCCCGCCATCCTAACCAGGTCGTCGTCGGTCCACCGTGTGAGGAGTCTCCCCTCCCTGCGCCTTCGGTACTACCTACCTACCCTACCTCGTGTTACAATGAATGTTCTATTCTCATGTAGGTACAACCTGTATACACCATATAAGATTTTCCCATACTGTCATTAAGGGTGGTCGTAAAATTCTATTTTGTAATTTGTATAATTTCTGTGTGTACAAATAGGGATCGGTATGAATCTCCTATATTAATGTGTGCTGTTATATCCACCGAATTATGTTATTTATATGTTAATATCGAATAATCGTTTTATTTTTCCACTGCCTCGGGTTTTTCATTCGCTAAATGTGAGCAATTTTTCCTTATAGGCCGGTGTGCTACTAATAAAAATACAGATACCCTCCCAAAATTATGTTTGTTTATTGAGTTCATTTCCTTATCAATATTGTTATTTTTCATACAGGCAATGTTCTATTTATACGAGTTTGATGTATGTTTATGTGTGTTGAATTAGTACAGATTTTATTAAACTTTTCGTGTGGCATCCGACTCCAAACATAAGCTGTGACCTTATCTAAAGTTTGTCGTAAAATGCGACTAAGGGATCACTACCTTATCGTTCATCTAATTTTAAGAATTACCTTACTAACATAATTCAAGTATCCATTTGTCAATATTTTGTGTCATAAAAGGCGACTAAGGAAGCTTTAAGTAGTTTTAGGAAAACAAAAGAAAAAAATACTTAACGTACTCGTAAGTCTCTGTCCGACTGGACAGGATGTTATGGCTTTAATATCCTGATCTAATAGTCTACTACTTTAAAATGGTGTTTGTGTCGAACAGTTCTACAAAATGATGTTTATAGAAAAATCTAAAGTAGTATATTATCAAGGAGATGTTAACCTTGGTGTTTTTGTTAGCTCGTTTACATGTTAAATATTGTTATGTAGGCGCCATGTTGGATTAAGCGGCGGCTACACGACCTCGCTCTAATGTACATTAAATACTACGTGCTTTAATCTATGTTATAGCTTTGCTCTTAATTATATGTTTCGTTTCGTTTTTGTTGAAAGAAGAATTGTTCGTCAGGGCTGTTGTGAAGTCAGTGCCTCAGGAATGACAGTCGCGCGTATTCAGGTATTCAAAGCAGTCGTGCAAGAAGCTAGAGATTTGAAACATACGCAAGACAACAGTTTGAGTGGCGTACATATTAATGTTTTTAACATAGCGAGCATAATAATATTCAGTCTCTTTACTACCGTGATACACTCACTGGACAGTGGTTTGGTACCTATAGAGTTATATTTCATGATTTACTGCTCTTTTGACTAATTTTACCACGCTGATGTAACTAGATAGAGAATTTGTGGCGATTTTACCAAGTCTAGAAATAAACCTATGACTTAATAATCTCACCTTTTACAACACCAACAACACAAGAACGTAAGATGACATTTAAAGTCATCTTAATCTATCAACACACGAAGAAAAACAGTGAATTTAACAATAGATTTCGCGTTATCATCTGAATCTTGAAGCCATGTAACTTCTCTATATCTATCTCGCTTGCACTTACGGGTCTTCTATTCTTATATAATATCTTCCATCTCTTTTTGGAGTACTCAGATGATCGTGAGTATTATATAAGTAGTTTATCGAATGACGTCACACACACATTGACGGTCTGGTCAAACCTTAACACAATCTCTTAGTTTTACGACTCATACAACGATCTCGCTTGACAAGTTTTTTATTTTTTCATAAATTTATGGTTCTCTTAAAAGGTATTATTATACGTTTTCTTTTTTTTAATAGACCTCCTGTTGATGTATAATGTTTATGTTTTTAGTTCTATTTTTAGTTTGTTTTGGCTTGTTTTTGGTACTTTTTTTATGGTACACTTCTTAGGTTACAATACCTAAAATCTGTAGGTGTACTCCGGTTGTAAAGAACGGCTCCTTCTGTATGGTTTCTAAATAAATATGTATGTGCTTGCAGGTATTAGGAAACAATCAGGTTGTTTGAACCTTTTATAAAAATAATGAATTAGTTCTAATCATGTCTGAAGTAGGTAGTTGTCAAATTTTAATTCTTTCGTTATTTTCTTAATTAAAGCAAATTGTAAATAACTTAACTTTTTTTTCCACAGCTTGCTACAATGTTTGATTGTTTAATGTAATTATGACAAAATAAACAATAAAATAATATCACAATTCCCTTGATAATAAAAAACCTCTAAATCCTTACATGATTAACAAAACATAATAATGAATATCTTCGGCTAATCCTTCCACAGCTATTTATATCTCTCTACGAAGTTAATGTCGAGTTCTAATTAAGGCTGTGGTTGTGACGTAACTGCTCCTGATTTCCCCCGAGCCTTCAAACATTACTTAAAATGCATTAATAAATGAACGCTCGTAAATCTTGGGATATTTTATACCATCTTTTATGATGCTTTCACTCAGTTTTGCTAAGTTTATACCTCCGTGTTTTATGGTAGGGTGGAGCCATCGAGTGCTGCCTTTTATACTGTTAAATCAGGTTTTTATAATTAAATTATGGTATTAAAAATGTTCGGGGATTAAGCGGCGACCTATTTACGAGAAGGTAATTAGTTGACTCGTGGAAACGACCGAGAGTTTTGGTTAGTTAAGTATCTATTCAAAACATGTTTTTTACGAGTTTTAGTAGATGTTTAATAGCTAATAGCTATTTCTTGCTTGAGAGAGGCGTAAGTATTAACAACACAGATGTATTTAAATAGAATGAAAGAAAATAAATAATGTAAGACATCATTCTTCATGTGGTAACCGGAGAATCAAAACAGACTGAACAACAGAGTAAACTTGATTCAATACCCGGTACTAATCTTTATAGTAACTTGATCTTCTATACCACAGAAACTTTAATAAATTAAATTACCTACATTTTTGTAGGAAAATTGTTCTAGGTACGAGTATAACACATAAGTGTTTAATAGCATGTTTTAATTACGAATACTTAACAAAGTCTGTCTATATCAACAGTATATGATCACATGTACTTATTGATTCAAAACATATTTAACCGCGAAGGAAATAATAAGTATGTGCTATCCACACTTAGTATGCCAAACGTGTTCAAGGCCTCATTATATTTCGACCCAATATTCGCAAGTATGGGTTTGTTTTGACCAATGTTTTGTTTAAGTAATCACCGGTTTTATATTTTTATAATTTCATAGATGTATGCCTATAACGATAGGTAAGCTATACTCCAGTGTAAACATAGCTTTATTTACACTTTTAGGAAATTTAATTACTGCCACTCTCTTTTTTCTAGTAGTTTATCTTTCAGCTAGGATGACAAAGTTTTTTTTTTTTTTTTTTTTTTTCTTAAAAATAGACAACTCCCGCACTAGGGATCATGCCCTGTGTCGCGGGGACCTTTTACAAACATCAATTAACGGACACAAAGAACACCCAGACCATTTGATTTTGATACTTGGTTATCAATATCACCTGAAATGATATAGAAAAATACTTTTGTAGGTTAGTTTTAACTGACTTATTTTGATTTAGCTTCTGTGCACTGAGCTTGTTCCTTTAGGATACAAGCGGGTAAGCCTCCTCAAGGATGGAGGTGGATTAAACAGTCTGTGCTTTACTGGTACAAACATAGAGGACCTTATCCTAAACACTTACACCGGTCCCGATTATTAAAAAATAATTTATTTATGTATATCTAATAATTAATGACGACCTCTGTGGCGTAGTGGTTATATAACATGACTGCTACGCAGAGGTCTCGGGTTCGATTTCCGCTCAGTGCAAATTTTTGAGAACATGACTTTTTGCATTGGTCTGAGTGTTTCTATGTATAATATGTATGTATTTACAAAAACAAAGTATTTAAGTATGTTTATCCCTTGTCTAGTACCCATAGCACAGGCTCTGCTTAGTTTGGGACTAGATAGCGTTGTGTGAATAATTTATAACTACTTACTAATCTATCTCATATCTAATACTCTACTGATCTTTTCATATTAAACAATCAGGTTTAAATTTACTTTAGTAGTCTTAAACATCTAGCCAGGTGGCAAAGTATGTCTGCTCTAATCTAACATAAGAGGACATTGCTGTTTGATTTGTTTTGAGTGTTTCTACTTTTTGTTTTTTTTCTGGTTTAGTATAACCCATCCTAGTACAAGATCGGCTTATTTTGGTACTCAATCGTAATGTGAAAGTGGAAGAAAGAAGTTCTAGGTATAGGTATTATTTAGTCTCTGATCTTTGGGTTAAGCGCCGATTACACTAGACTACATGTAGTCAACTACATCTTGTAGGAGACTACATCTTGTAGGACGGTCGGGACTCGCCAATCTCCGATATGTAGTGTCCTAACAGCCTTAATGTGATTACACTAGACTACATGTAGTCTCCTGCATGATGTAGGAAGACTACATGTAGTCCAGTGTCATCGGCGCTTTACTAAAACAACATGTTGTGATTGTTTCGTAATAGCTTCTAACATTTATATTATAACTAATCCATTGTTTTTATTCTTCAACAGTAGACTTTATGGTCTGCATAATAATAACAAATATTAAGTTATTCCTTCGGCCATCTTCGGGCGTGCTCGGTTGATGTCGCGTTCGTATTCGATGCGTGTACGCACATCATCTTAAACCAGGAGCTGAATTCCGTGCTTGCATTAAAAATAATATTGTAAAGAATAATTTAAAAAATAAAAAAATAGTTTATATACGTTTTTTATGATATCGTAAAAAAAATATCAGTGCTTTTTAACAAACAGGCCTCCTTTTTTAATGGAAATGCAAAGTGTAATTGTCCTTATAATACCATGCTAGCTTGAATTGGTAAAGGCGATCATAATATAGTGTTTCTTTTTGACCCTGTATCAAGTGTCACAAATTTTATAAAGCCTTTCATTTCTGCTAATAGACAGTTCTAGCAAGCAAATGAAAGTGCATAAAATTTTACTAGATTCCTTAACATTTTATCTATACAAGAAAAATGGACATTAGGAACCTATTTTTGGCCAATTTCAGTACAAAATTTTCAAATTAAATATACCAAACCTAATAGATTTTAAACTATCGCGATTTGTATACATAATACTATTATAAACGGGTCTTACTCGCGGTATATACTATATCCTAGATACTGGTAAGATAAATACCTAGGTTTTTCTCCGACGAGTCCATAGACATGGAGGCAGTCAAGCTATGGAAGAGGTATGTCGACGATGTATTCTGTATCATGAAGGGGAACAAGCAAGACGTAGAACAATTCTAAATAAGACTGAACTCCATACATCCGAACATCAGATTTACTTTTGAAATGGAGGTAGACGGGTCGTTACCCTTTCTTGACGTAAAAGTGACAGTGAAAGAAAATGGTACCCTGGGACACACTGTATACAGAAAACCGACACACACGGACAGGTATCTGAACGCTCACTCGCATCATCACTTGCGACACTTGGAATCCGTTGTCGCCTCGTTAATAAACAGAGCGTATGACCTTTGTGACCCTGAACATTTAAGTGGTGAGCTCTCACATGTTCAGGAGGTTCTGAGAAGCAACGGATACAGAAACGAGATACACCGTCCTAAGAGGAAGGACCGTAAACCCGAGGTTAGCAGAGTGCCGGCTTATATGCCTTATTTAAAAGGAGTAACGGACAAAGTTGGAACAGTACTAAAGAAATACTCCATTAAGACTGTATATAGTCCGCCTTCTAAGGTAGCACACAATCTGCGCAGCCCAAAGGATGTCATTCCCTTACAAACACCTGGCGTCTACAAGGTTGATTGCAGCTGTGGTAGTTCCTATATCGGACAGACCAAACGGACAATAGCGGAAAGGGTCAAGGAACACATCGCGGCTGTGAAAAACCGACAAACCCACAAGTCTGCAATAGCTGAACACTTGTTGGAGTCTGGAACTAACCACTGGATAGAGTTACACAACCCAAAGGTCTTATCCACCGAGCGTCACTATTACTCCAGGATAGTACGTGAAGCGGTTGAAATAAAAAAACACAATAATTTCAACCGGGAGGACGGATATAGATTATCTACTACATGGAATCCAGTCATCAGCAAGTGTAAACATCATCACAGTGTTGCAGCTCAAAAACCGGGAGACGTCATTAGTGTAGTGTGTCGAAATACCTACAATACGGCGAATACTCAAAATGTCAACAAAGTGTGGGTAGATTCTATTCCCCGCACTTCACAAGGACGACGCTCCGCTGACACCAGTCCCTCCGCGACCACGGCCCTTGCAAGTCGGCCGAAACGTCGGAGAAAAACCTAGGTATTTATCTTACCAGTATCTAGGATATAGTATATACCGCGAGTAAGACCCGTTTATAATAGTATTATGTATACCAAACCTACTTTTTATACTACCTAGCTCCCGGTCACCATGAGGTAAGTCATGACACAAGTAAGTCAGCGCACGAGCACTCGTGTAAACAATACCACATCTGTATGCAGGAGCTGTAGGTAACACCTGATCGGTTTAGCAACTGATCCTCCATCTTGTTGCTACCTACTTGTTCGTGTATTAATATTTATAACGGCACAGCTGGTAAGCTTGTTCAATATACTAAAATGTCCGGGTCAGGCGCAGGTTGCAGGTCTTTTTTTTGTTTTGAAGATGCTGGTGTGGTTGCCTTTGTCAACCTGCTTATCTGGAAGTCGGCGATTTGACCCCCGACAAGCCTAATTTTTTTATAAATTGGCGTACCATAATGACTCTATGGTGCCTGATTTTAAGCATCCATTAGAGTCCAAGAATGGTGAGCACCATGCCAGCTACAATATTTGTAGAGGCATGAATGTCTCCACTATGTTTACACTCACAAGGTTATTTGATGTGGTTTTTAAGACGCCATGAATAATTTGTATGCGTTTACTATAGCTACAAACTTCTTGGAAAGTAGTCAAATACATAGATTGAACGCCATTTTTCAGTGTTTTTTTTCATAATTTAGAGAAAATATAACAACAAATTGTGATATACATAAGTTCATTTTTCCAGCAGGATTCCTAAATAAAATTACAAGATAGTAAGTCTAAATGACTTTGAAGTTTGAGATAGTTGTAGATTCATCCAGATATCATTAAGTTATGTAACGTAACCAAAAATATAACGGAGGTCACAAATGGCAAAGTGGTGTAACCTACAGTACCCTTTACCACCAGACCACTGTTCATGTTTAAGGTACCAATTTAATAAGTCGAGTTTTACAGTCTTTTTGACTTTGTATTTATTTTATATAGGTACTTTTTGAAGGAATTGCTGAACTGGTAGAAATGTTTAAGGTAAGTACCATTTTGATAGGTCGATCTTGTATATAACGGTGTGTTTGACACTACTTTTTTTTATCCTTTATTATCATATTACAAATTCATACGAGTACAAACACAGTTTTACAAATAACATAAATAAGCCACAGAGGTTTGTCCTTATGCTAAATACATCGAGTCGTGAAAGTATACTTATACTTGGGGGTATATTATATACTGGACTAATCTTAAAACCTTTCTCGCATTTAGGCTCTACTTTCAGATTTTATGTGATCCATACACGAGTGCTAATATAAATGCGCGTACGTTGACTACACCCAGCATACTAATACGTTACGTGAAAGTGTACACACTAGGTGGGCTTATACACTTAGTAAGTATATAACATAGAGTTAGGACTTATGTTAATGTACTGAAAAGATACCAAAGTTAATGCTAGAGAATATAATTTAAGAGTCACTTTATTTTTTTCATATCTGTACATGCAATTATCAACCTATTGCAGTCCACTGCTGGACATCGGCCTCTCCCAATACGCGCCACAGAACTCGCTCCTGCGCCTTCCGCATCCAGTCCGACCCAGAGACCTTTATGAGGTCGTCGGTCCACATGCACTTGACTCCTGCAATATAAGGGATATGAACTCTTTTGGCTTAGGATTAAGTTATTACTAGAAAACTTTATAAATGTGATTTGGTGCTCCCACTTTTGTGTACTACCTACAGGACGAATCTTCTAGTTTAAGATATTTAAAAATTTATATTGATCCTTTAGTGCAATCCTTAGTTTTTATATGGTATACAATGATTGCAGCACTTTGTTACAGTTACAAAATTGTTGTAAAATTATAGAGACGTCTAAAAAATGCTGCTTTAGAGTTTGTTACGCCGCTTCTTCTCTACTAGCGCCTTGGAAGCGGTGGTAAAAGTTTGGAAAACTTTTAATATGTAAACTTAGACT
Organism: Schrankia costaestrigalis; assembly: GCA_905475405.1. NCBI lineage: Eukaryota > Metazoa > Arthropoda > Insecta > Lepidoptera > Erebidae > Schrankia > Schrankia costaestrigalis. Next base: position 722,961 of record FR997843.1, on the reverse strand, counting down.
AAGTAGTTTTAAACTGACGTCAATAAGCTGTTATTTTGTAACATTATGTTGAAAAATAAAGAAACTGAAACAATGAGCATAAAATGAGGGATATTTCCCTGCTAGGAAATTATTTTATGCTAGTTTGGACGATTGGAAACTTTTAGTTCTAATTGTCGTAACAACTACACATTATCCACATAATGCAAAGCAAATTAACTTCTTTAGTGTAGCAAAAACTCTGGAGGAAGAGCGTTCTCCATGGTTAGATATCATCATAACAGCCCATTAATGTCCCACTGCAGAGACGGGCCTCCTCCCGTCACGGAGGGATACTTGGCCTACTAATACGCGCTGGCCAGACGGATTCGTATAGAATTTAATTTCAAGTTTTCCTTCTTTCTATGTAAAGGTAATATTCACAGATAGTCTCTTAGTCGGTTTCTACGACACCCATGGGATGAGATGGGGTGGTGACACATTGTATTCTTACTCCTTCACCACACGGATAGTGGTTAGATATAGTTTAGAAAGAATGGGAACTTCAAACCTAAGTATAACATTAACTGTTTAAATAAATTTCTACAACCGAACAATATGTGCTAGATCATCATAACAACCCATGAACGTCCCAATGTAGGACCGTCCTTATACGGATTAGAGATACAGATGCTGGTCAGGCGGGTTGGTCAGGTTCTGTGTCATGTCCTTCTTTGTTTGATGTTTATGACTTGTTATAAGTACTCGCTTTTTATGACATCCGCGAAATGAAACACAGTGGTGACACCTGCATGGTCAGACAAGACATAGATGATTTGTTGACGATGATTAGAGTTATAGATTTCTTTATCTCTGTATCAACCCAGAGACTACCGTTTCATCAGTGGCGACTAATTTATCAAGATAACATACCTATTGACTATCTTAAAACTAGTGAATACCAATTAAAATAAAACTTAAAATAAAATAGGTACACCTAGGTATAAACAAAAACATATCCAAATCCAACATTTATAATTCGACGGTCCCTATTAAGAATGTCGGTACTTCAAAAACACAACTTTTCAGTAGAGCAGTTTAAAGTTTATTTTGAGGATAAAAAAGGTATTAAAAGACACAGCCGTTTAAAATTTGGACTGGTGTTTTTTTATAATATTCATTACATTGTGGCGTAGAAAACTAAGGGAATTAATTGATAGTTTTCAATATAATGCACTACTGACATTATCATCCGGACTATTTTTTAGGAAAACTGTCGATAGTGGCACTTTCGACAATATTATTTGCATGTGCAATAGTAATTAAAGTAGGAAGTGGTATATCCAACATTTTAAAATGGAAAAATGGATATTTTTAGGTCGTATGTGTTTGTCTTACTAAGTTAAATTAGAAAATAAACTACATTTTATCCAGTTTATAATCTTTTTTTTTTTTTTGAAAACAACTCCCGCACTAGGGATCATGCCCTGTGTCGCGGGGACCTTTTACAAACATCAATTAACGGACACATAGAACACCCAGACTCAGGACAATAATTTGTGAATCTCACAAATTATTGTCCTGCGTGGGGATCAAACCCACAACCTCATGCGCGGCAGCCGCTGGCTCTACCGGCGCGCCACCGAGGTCGTCAAATAATGTTTACACATTAAAAACTGGATAAAATGTAGTTACATGAAACACAGAAAGTCAATCAGACAAAGAAATTATACAATCATGCTTAAACCAAGATGAGAATGACAGGTACAGCGTGCACGCAATGAACCTAGAAATGCAAAATGAATGGGTTACTCTAGGTGACTACTGTATAGGGCTGCAAAGTGCTTTTAGATAGGGGTCATTACTCGCAACGCCACGATAGAGTAGGGATTATAGGTGAAGCAGTGAGTCCATAGATTGCTAGAGCTAAAAAAAGGATTGACTACAAATGAAACACAAAACATCCAATTTGTTTAGGAAGGCATCACTAAAAAGACCACCTACAAGCCTTTTTCAGTCCTGAGTTCGGCAGACGACTGGACACTACTGGTTGACACGCATGAAATACACTACAAAATCCCGGAGGATATATGCTTGTCACCGTTAAGATCAGACGTGTTCCTCTACTCAAATTCGAAAAAGCTTGTACTACTTATTGAGCTTACGGTATTGTGGGAAACTGACATCCCTAAAGACCAGGCAATTAAGACAAACAAAAACTTCGACTGACAAATGAGATAACAAGAAATACAGGGTTACTCTGCTGTATGCCGTAGAAATAGGTGCAAGGGCTACACTATCTAAATCCCTCTACAACCTATTAAAAGAACTAGGACTGCCGAGAACTTCGGTAAGCTCTCTACTATCACGAATGTCCAAAACGACTTTGTTAGGTTCCACCAAATTGGGATAGGTAGAGGACGGAACATAGCAGACAGTGAAGGTGACCGTTAACACGTTGTAAGGGGGCTTCCTTAAACCTACATCTGGGTCGTAAGTCCTGACGCTGTTACGCCAGTGTTCCGTCCTCTATAACGCGATGGACCCGGCACCCGCATGGAGAATCCATGGAATGCTAAGATTAGGTCTTACCTATACTTATCTTTATAAACAGTATAACTATAACAGCGTAAACACAAACCGCAATACAACCGTCCTTAACTGTTAAAAATATTTATAATTACTTGTTTAGATCGTTTACTGAAGATTATTACTATCGTGCATTAAATCTGGGAAACAAAGTGCCATTTCTACATCGAACGCAGCCAGTACAGGCGAAGATCCATTTGGAAAAAATAATAAACCTTAGTTAAGTGAGCAGTTAGGTATTTATCGATAGAATTAAGCAGTATGTAACTATAGAACTAAATAGAAGGAAAATCAGATGACTTTTTGCTTAATCTACCTTCTCACTTATCTTTTTCTTTTTTATCTTTTTATTAAAGGCAACTCCCGTACTACGATTCGAGCACTGTGTCGCGGTGACATTTACATACATGAAATAAATTGACACAAAGAACACTCAGACCCTAGGCAATAATTGGTAAATTAATTATTGTCTTGCGTGAAACTCGAACCTTCGACTTCGATTAATAATTGTTTTGCGTGGAACTCGAACCTTCGACTTCGATAAATATTTTTTATCTTGCGTGGAACTCGACACTTCGACTTTGATTAATAATTGTCTTGGGTAAAACTCGAAACTTCGACTTCGATTAATAATAATTGTCTAGCGTGGAATTCGATTCTTCAACCTTGTGCAACCGCATACACGACCGCTTTGCCCCCGAAGTAGTTAATAATTTAAGATTAAATAATAATCTTAAGTCACTGTTCTAGTTAAGATGTGCATCCAATAGAAAAAAGTAGACGAATGGTGCAGTTTACGTATAGAAATTAACATATCCGACATGCTCACTTGTATATTTCCATGTAATAATGTCAGAAGCCACACTTACAACACCACTTTGTTTGTGGGTTACATGTAACAATGTTCATAGTGACACATACGACAGAATGAACCTATTTAACGTCCGTACAATAATGTCGAAAGTGACACTTTCGACAAAATGATATGTTTTATATACATACAATAAAGTTGGAAGTGACACATTCGACAAAATGATTAGTTGTACTTCCATAAAATAATGTCGGTAGTGGTACATCCAACCAAATTCACTGGTTGAAGTCCATGGAAAACTGTTGTAACTACCGGAAACTACTTTGTTTAAGGGAATAAAATTATTTTTTCTATAATCTTGAAAGTTACTTCGTAAAAAGTAGTAACCTTTAAACTCATATTCCTAATACTTATAAACTCGCGCGAAGTCCTGACGACTAAGACTGTAAGTACTGGCAGATCCACACCAAGACGCGTTCCCTCTATCCCGCGTAGAACGCTCGTACTGCCACTACCTACAATTTTGTAGGGACGCCGATATTACTACCAACAGTATTAATCTGGCAACTACCATAATAATAATGATTTTGAGTAAAATAAATTACTAGGTATATAGAACTTTTAATTGTGATTATATTTATGTAGAAAAGTGATTTTTGGCAAAAATGAACTTCCGACATTCTTAATAGGGACCGTCGAATTAGCATTGACTAAGTCCATACAAAAAACAACTTGTTATAAGATTACTCACAGATAAGAACTTCTAAGAAATCTATGCACGTTTCTATGAAGCTCTATGACGTCAGCTTTTGTCCTTAGCAACGAGTATTGCCGAGGAGAGCCGAAGTTAGCCGAACGTGTCGGAACAAAGAGGCTTTACAATTAGCGGTGCGCGTGCGTCTATGAGGCACGCCCACCATACTGGTTCTGTAATTACCATAGCATGTTTAATGCGGTGTTTAGTTCCATTCTAGTTTTACAGATACTATGTTTAAAGTGCTCAATAATACTAAAAGTTATGGCTACGTAAAGTGGTCATAAAGACATTGGCTTAGGATTGCTATCCCTACTATGCTATGGTCGTTTAGCTACTGTTCGTATGTGCATGCAAATAATACTTGAACGATTTTCAGCGAAAAGTAGATGGCAACGTCTGTCCGGTCTGTGTAGAACTAGAGGTAACGGTAAACGTAGTAGTTACCTTGCTTTAGGTGACACCCTTAAAGAAGACAGGGGCTCGGATCTCGGACCCGACGTACTAATTGAAGATATCACTTTAGTGTCATCGTACATGAAGTGAAGAAGGTTGCAAACTGTCTGTCTCGTCTAATTTTGCAGAAGTGACCAACAGCGTAGCGGTAAAAACTATGGTTAGAACAAGCTTTGCTGAATGTGGACAAGATGGCGTTATTTGTACGTGTGTTAAATATATCACTCGATCACTTACCACTTACGTGAGTATGTGCAATTTAATTTTTAAAAAAATACTTTAAGCCCCAAGGTATACACAATGGAAAGCAGCACGATAACTTATAATACGACCTCGGTGGCGCGACGGTAGCGCAAGCGGCTGCCGTGCAAGAGGTTGTGGGTTCGATCCCCACGCATGGTCTGGGTGTTCTTTGTGTCCGTTAATTGATGTTTGTAAAAGGTCCCCGCGACACAGGGCATGATCCCTAGTGCGGGAGTTGTCTTTTTCAAAAGATAATAATAAGTAACAGTAACTTATCGTAAGTTACAATGAAAACGTATCCATTTGTAGTTATAATTTGTTTAGTATGTATCCGATCGTGATCGGAACGTAGTAAATATCGAAAGGTCGTAGGTTCGAGCTCGGGCAGTGAAAGCAGCTGTTGTGTGCCAATGATTTTGTACAACGTATGCCTTTGTATCGAGTGAGGCTATACGAACAATAGAAATCGTTATACACCTACCTACTTATAATTTTGTTTAATATTTGATTGTATTGAGTATCAATTATGTTTATTAATAATTATGTATTGTTTCTAAATATAGCTAAAATTTTATTTATTTTACATAGTTCGTGTGGTGATGTAATAGGATCAAGTTTCCGTCTGTCACTGGAGTAGGTGCTACAGTGGGTCATTAATGGAATGTTATCATGATGATGAATTACTAAGATTTATCATTTGATGACCTAGTTAGGATGGCGAGAAACAGATGGATGAGGGAGGCACAGGACCGCACAAGGTGCCAATACTTGGAGGAGGTCTATGTCCAGCAGTGGAAGTCGATTGGCTGATGTGATGATGATCGTATTGAAGTATGATCCGTGAGGTGATAGACTAAGAAAAAGTTACTACTGATTTTCCTCACAAGCAGAGGTCTCGGCTTCTATTCCCGCTCACTATAAATCTGTTTCAGCATTAAAATTGATCTGGGGCTATCCTATGTAGAATGTATAATCTATCAATATCCATTACTTAGTATCTATAGTACAAACACTGTTAACTTTAAGACAGGATGGCGTTGTGTGAACCTAGAGGCATCTATAATAAATATAATGTTCAATTACGATGAGGCTAGCAGCATTAGTGCAGGCGTTAATTGAAGCATTACCTCCACAAACTTAACTAATGCATCCATCTAACATTATATGTTTTTTTTTTTTTTTATGTTTAAAAAGACAACTCCCGCACTAGGGATCATGCCCTGTGTCGCGGGGACTTTTTACAAACATCAATTAACGGACACAAAGAACACCTAGACTCAGAACAATAATTTGTGGATCTCACAAATTATTGTCCTGCGTGGGGATCGAACCCACAACCTCGTACACGGCAGCCGCTTGCGCTACCGTCGCGCCACCGAGGTTCATAATGTTCAATTACGATGAGGCTAGCAGCATTAGTGCAGGCGATAATTGAAGCATTACCTCCACAAACTTAACTAATGCATCCACCAAACATATATTATGAGTAAGTGATCATAATGTTTGTTTGTTTGTGTGATCTACGGGATGTTTGCCTTCCTTATTGAACCTTATTGACGGGTTAAAAGCTTTATTATTTTCTATTTGTTTGGTTATCTACGATAGTACTGTGTGAAACGCATTGGTAAACGAAGAACGATTACTTTCCTTTGGTTATGGATGTTAAGTTCAATGTCCTGTTAAATAAGGAAATATATTGGTCCCATAATTGTGGACAAAATTCTACATTTTGAATTTTTTTTATCGCTACAAGTAGCCATCTTTTTATTGGACAAGAGTAAACTGTAAATTCTATTTAAAGCTAAGTTTAACGCTAGCTGATTCTTGGAAGAAGCTTCAAGTTCTTAATATGTATTAAGAAGAATTATTATGTAGGAAATAATATAATTTTGTTTCAGACAATATTACTTTCTTGTAGGTTCAAAAACCCGGCCACGAGCTGCAAATTTAATTGATTTTCAATTTATTCCTTTAAAATAATATTATTTGAGTATATCCGTTAACGTTGTCACTTCAATAAAAAAATAATAAACACTAGGTAATTATATAAAGCATTATTCATTTTGACACTAAAATAATAACATTTTTATGTTAATGACTTTGTGATGACAAATGCTTACCAAGGATGGATTTTTTACGATTTGGTAGAATGATATGTTGCGATATTTTATATTTTTATTATTTATGTCGTAAATTAGGAAGAAAATTATCCTTGTGTTGATGGAAATAGGAAGGTTGAATTTCATTTTGAGGATGTCGTAAAAGTGGACCATAGGATGTCTAATTAACAGTCAATATCTCAAGCAAAAAAGACAAACATAATAGAACTAGATAGATGACAAAGCAAGTCTGTCTTTTCCTGTGCGGTGCTACTCGCAGGATACTTACAAAAGTACTAGTTATTTTTTTAATGAAATACATGATTTCAATGTAATTTTTGAATTAAGCATATTTAGCAGCAAGTAGATCGTTGCTATGGCCGCTTTATCTCTATACAGTAGTGTGCAAATGTTACTGTGCTTAGGCGGAGAATTACTTGTAAACTTACAGAACTAAGTATGGTAGAGTGGGTTAGCTTTGATCCGGCAATGCTGACGTCCAGTGGCTATTACCACTACTTAATACTTGAGTAATACTTATAAATATAAAAGTTTTATTACCTGCTATCGACTTATTCATACGTTTTAAAATAGCATGAGGATACGTTCGAATATATCTCTACGTAAGTACATATAATAAATCGCTACTAATAGCTTAAATCCAGTTAAAACGAACTACAGTTTAAATAAAGGATCAGTATTTTTAAATTTCGTTGAAATCTTGAGTAAGACCGACATCTTTAATACAATTTATGACATTAATGTGGTGTTTTTTGTAACAATAAACCAGGTTGTTATAGAGAAACGTTATTCTATCTAATGATTACATAAACTAGTTCTAAGAACGGTTGTAGTTCAAAGCTGGTCGATCACTAACACAACTGTTTGAACCGCTTTCCAAAAACCACACAGTACCGGCTGTTTATTTTTGTGTTATAAATTAGGATTATTTTACACCGTAGTGTATTTGTTTTTGTTTTAAGAATTGTGTAGTTATCGTCATTTATATAACAGTCTGGCAATTGCTATCTGCAGGGACGAACCTTCTACAGAGATAAAAAAATATGTCATAAAATTTTTCTATGGTCTTATCTACTCGTATAACATAACCTAGATACATATTAAGTTTATTAATACCTAGTGTTTTCTCTGCCATTTTGGCCGACAAGGACTATGATCGCTGAGAAGAGAACCTTGGCCATTACTACATTGCTGGAAAGACGCACAGTTTGGTTTTGAGTTTTAATATGTTAAGATTTAAATATTATTACTCCTACACCAAACGGACACAGTTGCTTATAAGTGATCATAGATCTCTAATTATTGTTAAAAAAGATTATGCTAAAATGCTGATGATAAAAAGTCTTTTCTGTATAATTACGCGTCGGTGTGAGCGTCGGCAAAGCATAAAGGACACCACTATTTTCAGTTGTGTTGACGTTAATTGCTTGATTTATTATTATTTATATATGTAACACACCATTTTATCGACCGTACCATATTCCTTTGAAACCATCATTTTTTATCTCATAGTTTTCAGTTATTTTAAATTTCATAGGTAGTTAACAGTTCCTGGTAGGTTACAGGGTCTACGTTAATACTCACTGGCTCACAACAGAGGAGTAGTGAGAAGTTAAATGAAAGCTCAAGCAACGCTACTAGCGCAATCGGCTGCCGGGCATGAGGTCGTGGTTTCGATCCCTACGCAGGGCAATATTATTTGTGAGATTCACAAATTATTGTCCTGAGTCTGTTGTAAATTGATGTTTGTACTGCCCCGGCGATACTGGGCATGATCCCTAGTGCGGGAGGTACCTTTAAAACCAAAACAGAAAAATCAGTCAAATTGTTTCATATTTTGAACCGGTCGGTGTGGTGGGGCCATATGTGGGGGGCGAGCGCGAGTGCTGTACACATTTTCAGTTAATATTTCATTTCAGTGAATGTTTTTGTTGTTCCTGCGTCAATCCCAACAATAAATCAAACTACTAATTTATCATAGTAAATATTTATTACATGAAAAAAAACCGACCTGTTTAGGACGGCGGGAAGCCGATGAATAAGGGGGCCTCCCTCATCCATCGGCAGGGTGGAATGTTTGAAGGAGGACTATGTCCAGCAGTGTGATCTATGGAGGCTGATATGATGATGATGACATATATCCACACTATATGAGCCTAAGTTGACAATTGTAACGCATCAACCTAGAGATTGACTTCTGTTCTTATCTTTGTTGTGTCGGTGGATTCGGAGGACATACTTTTATAACTTAAAGCCAAAAAATATTAGGAAAGATTTAAAATATAACCCCAGTTATGTAACGAATAGTAAATAAATAAGTCATATATGTTACGCGCTATGGTTCCATTATGTATAATTAAATAGTTATTATAACATAATACATTAAATATTCTAGAAGTATGTAAACGTGTCATACTTAGTAGTTGTTAAGATGATGCAAGTATCACATATGATTGCGATCACTTAATATAATCTGTTGTACTGAACTACGAGTAATATTATAGTTCTTAATAATTTACCATTTACATAATAGGATTTTTAACATAGTGCTCTTATTTTTATTTAATACAATTACAAATTGACTTGACGTATGAAATAATATGTTTTTTGTAGTAATAAGGATTGCCTTTTTAAACTCGGCTTGGTTTGGGATTACATGACGTGTTGCGTACCTAGATCTGTAAGAAATATATGAATACAGTACACGTATATTATTATTTCGTGTGGGATTGACTAAAAAAACGTCGAAACATATTCTCGTTTCATTCGTGTCATTAAAGTAGACTAAGTAAGGGCTTTTAACAGAAAAATATTTTAATGCTAGTAATAATAATTCTCCTTTCTCTTCTCATTTAAAATAGATCTGCACTAGGAATTGAGCTTAATACCGTTAGGACTTAAACAGACATAAAGTTAACGAACATGAGGTTCATCCAGGCTGAAGCCAAACATAAGGGAATCACACAAATAATTATCTTTCATGGGATTTGAACACCCAACCTTGCATACGACAGTCGCATACTCCCACTCTTTCCCACTCAGGCAGTTTGACTTTTCAATCACAATAAACAACTGAATCAAAGCTACTAAGTTGACAACTTGACTAAGCTATCAGATATCGCAAACAAAGCTAATTAAAAACTGTAATCAAACAATCATAGTGTAAACAATTCTGTAATGAAGGTAAACAAATACCACAGATTATACTGCACACATAGATTATAGAGTAGTGCTATTAACTTCACATAATGAAAAGGGTGTCTCGCGTGTCATAGACAATTATGACAGCCTATGCAAATCAACTTATCGACCTTGGTTATTCAAATCGCTTGAATGTGTATTTAGCAAATTAATGAGAATTAAAAACTAGTCGCTACAGCTTCAAACGCAGTGTGAAGAAGCATTTGGCCAAACCGACGACGGATTGTAGTTGTTTTTGGACTTCTATCCGTTGGCTTCATTTTTGTGGACTGTACTCGCGCTTTCCATCAGGTTCGATATAGTCATATTGCCGTGTTTAGTATAAAAAAAAAGTATTATTTGCTTTTTAACTCAACACTCACTCTCTCACCAGAAATGTCTACTAGCTGGAGATACGTCGTCTCCTCCAATTACTTTCACTTGACGCGTTCTTATGCCTTACTTATCCATCGGTCTCTTTCATCGTTTGAAAGGTTACTGATTAGTATAATTATTGCTAAAGTTAAGTTTTACGCCTATTAAAACTGTGTTTGCTATGCTATGTATTTCAGAGTCAAGAAAAAGACATATTCATTGCGTTGTGTTCACAGTTGCACATCAAACTAGACTCCGTAATCCGTTCTAATAAGTCACCTTTTCCAATAAAAATGTACACGATGAAGTGTTAAAGTGCGTACATATTTCTCCAGTAGTTAGTTATTCTAACAAAGAGCGTAAAGTTAGCGTAGAACCGGTCAGCTGTGTACAAACGAAGCCTTGTTTAATGTATAAACATTCATGTTTTTGTACTGTTTAACTGGTTGGTCGTCGTGACATGGTCATTTTAATTGGTTACCAGTTAATTGGAAGTTACTACGTGATGTTGAAATTAATTAGATGCTGATGACAATAACTTATGTACATATTATTAAGATTTTGTGTTAGTTTTTTGTAGGTAATGAGAGGAATGATTAATTAAAATACGACTATGTTTAGTCTAATGTTATAGGCATTGCTTATCTTCAGTGAGTTTTCATTATCATTTCAGCTTCTCATATTCACACAACCCTATCTTGTCCCAAACTTAGCAGAACTTGTGTTATGGATACTTAGCAAGTCCGTCTTTTAGGTGATATTCGTATAATGTTTAGAAATCTAATAAAAGCTTCCCTTATAACTAATACTGTTTGAATAATTGCTTTTCAGTTTGCATTCTGCCGTTTTAACATAATGTGAGAAAAAACTGTGTTTTCAATCCGGACGTCTCAATGTAATGAAGCTTGAGGTACACTTTGTGCTGTAGCTTCCATTTTCCCCTCAAACTTCAGTATCTGTCTATTAGGATTTCGACCATAAAAAGTCTTTTACTACCGTTAAAGACACAAAAGTCTGTTATTTCTGGAACTCACGCAAATTCACAAGCCACCCATGATCATAAATTTAATAGAAAAGAATTCAAAATAACTTGAAGAATATTTGCATGATTTTTTCACTTTTCTAAAAAAATATTTATAGCATTCGCTCGCTTTACTTATACTACTTAATCTGTGTTTCACAGTAAAGCACAATGATTTTTTTCTCCTTTTACATTTTGAAGCCGGTTGACAATTAAACATAAATAATAAAACGAAAGTTTTATTTATCAAAGCCTTCACTTAAATATACTCTGTGTATCAAAGCACAATGAGTAATAGTAGTCAGTAGCACTTATATAAATAATAATTACGATAAGATATGTACGACGCTTTAATATTTATATCTCTTAAGATATACATCTTTGTGATAAATATTAAAACAGAAAGTTGTTTGATAGCTACAAGATGGCGCCGCGTTTTGTTTTAATCTTATCTAAGTCTTAGTAGAAACGATGCCGCGGGAAGTTCAGTTTACTATCTTTACTTTTTGTATTTTGACCGATTAGGAGGCAAACTTCCTTGCCATGTATAAGAATATTTTTGGTTGGTACCAACGTTGTAGGTGTTTAATTCATCTAGGTACTAAGCAATAGTGTGAGCGAGAAGCCACCTAGGTCAGTATCACAGCTGTGGCAGTTTCATCCATCTCAGTAGAGCCAAAATGGTACCGTATTTAAGTGATAGGTATCTGCTGAAAATACAGGACTATGGGGCATAAAAACTTGTGTTTCAGGGCAAACAACAGCTTAGCTCTATCATTGCTGATGCCTATGAACAGTGGTTACCACTTAACATCGAGTAAGACTATTGCTTATACAGGAACAAGGCGCATCTATATACGGAGAGAAACTTGTCCTATTAATACAACGGTAGCCACACGGATAGGGTATTACGTCATTTTATTCCGCCTCTAAAATGAAACTGTGCGATTTAAATACAGGAAAGGTCATTTTTAAGCCTTCTTGGCTCTAAACTTTAAATAAAATTAAATATAGAGTAAAATCTGAAGCAGATTAAGAGAGAGCAAGCTACATAAACTATCATACACACATCAAGCTGTTGTCAAATTTAACTACAGACAAAAAAAAACAAGAAACAGTTACGTCACACAGCTACGTTTCTATTGTCTTTGCTCAGTCATCTATTCTCTATTTGCATAAAACAAATAGTCTCTGTACTAACAATTCAAAACATTTCTTTACACTTAATGTAACAACACTTATCATAGATCTATTCTAACTTAATGAAGTACTTAAACATAAAAAATCAATTACATATTCTAATTTAAAAACAACTTCTGAATATTTCGACACACGCACAAAACACACATTTGTGTAAAAGTTGTGTATGTATGTATCATCATTGTATGGATGTGTATTTTTGTTTGTGTGTGTGACACGCATTGCTTTTAAATAGCCGTGTGTGTGTGTATGTGTGTGTGTGTGTTAGTGCAACGCTCAGCTGTTGTTGTGGAATCGGTAGGCCTCGAGCGCGGGTCGACGAACTGGACAATGATTATTGATTCAGATGTTACGTTTGTAATTTTGTGACTGTTGCTGATAGGCTTTTGAGAAATCTTATGATTATACTGATTGTGTATGGCATGTGAATAAAAGGCTTATTTAAACGAGAGATAACAACTTTAGAGCATGTATATATTTTCAAGCTGAAATATTATTTTATTGAATGTACTTGAAACTAAACTATTTTAAATCTCTTTTTGTTCCTGAATGATGATTTTGTTTCCAGATGGAAAAAATGGTTTGAAGGAGAAATATGTTAAGGCTTTATTGTCTAATGCCAATAAAAATTCAGTTTTACCTCCGTAACTGTAGGTTAAAATTAACGTAGCATTAATGTTTTTCTACAGCCTATAGCTGTATACGAACTATCTTAGCTCGATTTCTTGAGTCCGATTTTAATGTATCTTCATTTAATCCTGAACTTAACTTTTGCAATAAATCCTTTTTTAATAATACGCCTTGTAGGCAAAATACCATCGTTATCTAAAATCTCCTCTACATGGTTCTTAGTGTAAGGCACGTAGCAACAGCGTTTGCTAGCGTCGATAGTTGCGCAAGTGGGTTCGATTCCGCTCAAGGCCCGAACTGAACGTAAACAAGTCATTGTTTATGGGCTGCCCACCTCCTAATGCAGTCGAGCGATGTTTTACTTAACAGTTTTGTGTGTATCATATTAAGATGTTTTTGATAAGATAATTAAAGAATTTGTAGCAAGTTGTTGTAACATTTCTTTCAAACTAAGTACTTACATAGTTAAATACAAAAGTACATGCAGAAAGAGACTTTCAAAGTTATTTTTGTTTATTTAAAAGCGTAATTAAGGAAAGGGAAAAGTAGGGAAGGCAAAAAAATCGGTTTGAAGTGAACCAAACGAATTGGGAATAGTATAAGCGAATGAAATTTTAAGTACATATTACAAGTTAAGTAATTGTATCATTGTACCGGCAAGTTTAAAATAGTAGCTTACATTGTGTTTAGGTGAGCTTAAGATTTCAATAAGGTGCTCTGTATACCTAGCTACCCAAGACTAATATTTATTTGTGTGATCCACAAATTATTCTCTTGATTCTGGATGCTCTCTGTGTTCGTTAATTTGATGTACTCATATGTTAAAGGCCCCGAGACGCTGGGCTCGTAGAGGCAGAAGTGGTTTTTTTAAACGAGAAAAAGAGTTCCTTCATCAGACTTATTCCTTATGTCTTTTTTTTAATTTAAAAAAAGTTTATATCAGGTCACATTGCTTGACATTTAAAAAAGTTGTTGCCATCACCAGGCCCAGCTTAAAGTTCAAGAAAATAGCTCGGGTAGAGTTCTACATAGGTACTTATTTACAGATAATCTATACATAATACGTAAAATAGTAAATATACTCATATTATACCTTTTAATTAATCTAAGTAAATTAATTCAGGAAATTCAGGAAGTCCTGAATGTATTGAAACTTTCACAGCATTTTGAATTTTCTATCAGACTCTTACACCAAGCTTATAGGTGCAAAAGATACATAAACCTGACTTTGCAATAATGAATCTTAATTATTGTATGCTTAGTATATAATAATCTTTAACAACTACAAACGCAAAATGAAGTTTTTAAACAGATACTATCACGGAAATATAATCTTTATTATAAGTGAGATAAGGTAACATTTAGTATGTATTGCAATTATAACAATTTGTAGATTCTCGCGGTGAATTACGTTATTCGGGCCGCCCGTCGAAGGCAATATCAATATCGGTTAATAGCCAATATCACCGATAAAGTACACCCTTTTATTACTCTGTGATGACTGGTTGCCGTTGCTTACCGCGGTTTACAACCAATAACGTTGCGGTTATACCCTGACAGTTATTTAATATTGATAAGTATCTCTGATAGATTATATTTTTAATATTTTATGTGGATGTTACACGAACATATTGATGAGAGAAAACGTTTTGAGGTGAACCATAAGCATGAGGGGTTTAACGAAACTGTTCATTTGTTACATTGTAAATAAAGCAGGTTTTGTAAAGTAAAATTTTAAATATTGATCACGTGTTTTTAAAGTAAAATATAGGCCGAAGTGTAAGCATGTTTGCAAAATAGTAAATGTAGAATTTGTAAATTAATGTTCAGGTTTTATTTGTTGCAACATCTTCTATAAGTTCTAAAAACTTTTCGAATAATTATCGTACCCGTAGACGTAATTAAGTTATGACTAATTAAGGTTCCGGAGGCACAACTATTATACCTTTCCCATCCTATGATCTTTTCTCTTGAAGGAAGGTAGAGTGAATGTGAAGGTGCATTCTTGCGAGGCAGGTTACCATCAGGTGGACCGTTTGCTCGTCTTCCGCCTTATCTATTGTTATAGATTGTCAAAAGCTTAAAAAAATCTCGCCGTATCGTCTTTAGGTGTCTTCTGAGATGCCGTGGTAAAAGCATACCTATAATATTTTAACTTCACCAACCCAACAAAGATGTCCTTTAGTATTTCTATATAAAAGCTTTATTACATTACATTACTATATTATTCCTTATCTACAAGTTATCGCTACATAACTTTTTTGTAGAGATTGCCTTAATTCATTGTTTACCGCGACATTTTGTATCTAACTGCGACATTAAATATGCTGACGTACGGATTTGTGTTAATACAAATATACTATGTAATTTAATTTCATGGATCATTATTATGGATATCACGTAATAAACGACATCTATTTTTACCTTCATGCTGTCTTTTGACTTACTCCGAGACCTCTACTAACCACATATCACATGGCGACCCTTAGCCAGAAGAGTTTGGGAAAGCGTTATAAAGAAGATATCGTTCCAGTAAAATAATATTGAAGATGTTCCTGTAAAGTTATGAAGAGCTCCTGTAAACTTATAGAAGACGTTCCTGTTACGCTATAGAAGAATTCCCGTAACCTTATAGAAGATGTTCCCGTAACATTATAGAAGAGCTCCTGTAAACCTATAGAAGATACTTCGATTGGAAAAAAGAAGCGTACGGGTCAAGGATCGGTGTCCAGGGTAATCCCGGCCCATATGTTCGAGGTGTCCAGGGAATAACCCGGCCCAAATGAAGACGTCGAGCTCCGTAGCGCTCACCATATGCCATCGCCAGCGCTTCACGTGTCTCCGTCGGTCCGCCTCGTGCCCCGTCCGGTCAGCGCCCGCAGCAGCGCAACGTCAGCGCAATACATACAGACGACGACACCACGCCACTAGCTAAGTTATAAGTTTAATTGACCTACATTTTAACTGCAATTTTTTTTTATGAACATAATTAATTATGTTTTGTTTTTTTTTTATTGGTTGTAGTGTGTTAAATTGATAGATATTTGATAGGATGACAGAAAAATTAGTTGAATTTCGCGATCAGTTAAAGTATATCAAAGAATATTTAGTAAAGGTAGGACCAGAACGTAGGCAAAAGGAAATTGCATATAAAAAGCTATCAGAAGCTGAAGCTATATATTCCCAAGCCACGTATATTTTGTCTCAGTTTGAACAGTTGGAGTTCCGTACTAAGGATATAGAAACCATTAGTAAGTTAATCGAGGAAATCAAGGCATTTTATAGTAAAATACAAAGTTTAGTTAAGTTTGTAGACTCGACGACTCAAACTCAGCCAAACAAAAATTCCAAAATGTCTGAGTTTGATATTAAAACCGCACTCGCCTTGTTACCTGTAATGACAGGACAAGAGCAAAATACTAAGCAGTTAATTGATGGTATATTACTGTATAGTGACATGATTAGTGACGCATCGAAAAAACTATTAATTAATTTTATTTTAAAGACTAGATTGTCCCCTAGTGCTAAATTGCGCCTAAAACCCTCTTATGAGAGTATACAGGTTTTAGTTGAGGAAATGCGTAAATATTTGCTTCCCAAAAAATCAGCCGAAGCAATTCAATCGCAGTTGTATCGATCAGTACAAGGACGTCGTACTATAGAATCTTTTGGTAGCGAATTAGAAGAATTATTTGTTAATTTAACCATAGCACAATCGGATGAAGATACCGCTAAATATGAGATATTACGTCCCATTAACGAAAAAACTGCTATTAAGCGTTTTGCTGACGGTTTAGCAAATCCTAGGCTTAGTACTATTATCGCTTCTAGGCATTTTCAGTCCCTTCCAGAGGCCGTAAGAGGTGCTTTAGACGAACAATCCTCATCTTCTAAGGATAGTGAAGTTATGAACTTTAGACGTTCGCATCATTCGTATAAGCCGAACTATAATAGATACCCACAGCCTGCAAATCATTATAATTTTAATAAACGTAAAACACATAATTATAATGATACAAATAAGACGCGTACCTATGTCAATTCAGGTCAAAGAGGTAAACAACCTCAGGTCAATCAAAGGTATTCGCAACATGTGCAACGTGCCCCGCGTATACAGCACACTCAGCAAATTGACACTGAGCGTTTGCGCCATAGTAGTGGTAATAACAATTCCACTAATGTAGAAAATAAGTTTTTTCGTTCCTAAATTAGAATGTGGTATTTTCAGCTATAATAATACTAGTGTAGTTAAGTGTAGCATAGAAGATAACTATCCCATATACCTTCTAGTAGATAGTGGAGCTAGTTTGTGTGTCCTAAAATATGAATGGCTACAAACTAACGCTAATTTAGTCAGTAAAATATACCCAGATAAGTTAACAATTAAAGGAATTAGTGGTAACTTAATTTCCGAAGGATATATTTATTTAAACTTATATTTTAATGGATTAATTTTTGAGCAAAAGTTTTATATTTTCCGCAATTTATCTTGTGTAGCTGACGGTATTTTAGGTCAGAATTTTTTTGAAAAGTATAGTGCAGTAATTAACTATAAGAATAATACATTAACGCTAGAAAATAATGGGAAATCCACTTTGATTAATATAGA
Organism: Schrankia costaestrigalis; assembly: GCA_905475405.1. Taxonomy (NCBI): domain Eukaryota; kingdom Metazoa; phylum Arthropoda; class Insecta; order Lepidoptera; family Erebidae; genus Schrankia; species Schrankia costaestrigalis. Next base: position 705,015 of record FR997843.1, on the reverse strand, counting down.
AACTGATAATTTTAATAAGTACTTGTTTACGATTCCGCCGCGTTGCGAAATGCTTAGGTACATACCTACAGACTTACAAGACGATTGTGTAACCTTAGCTCATGAAATAAATAAAGGCGTATTTATAGCCGGTTTGATTTCCAAACCTAAAAATGGCGAAATCCCGGTTAGGATTTTAAATACGACAAATAGTGAGGTAAAACTCAATTTGTCCAAGATAGAAACACATAGTGTGAATAGTTTTGAGGTTCTAAATTTTGAAAAATCAGTATCTAGAGCCGATAGAGTAAAAACTTTATTCAGTATGCTTGATTTGAATAAATATTTAAATGATGAAGAACAAATTAGCATAGAGAAAATATGTGCTAAGTATTCTGATGTTTTCCAGTTACCAGGAGATAAGCTTAGTACTACTAATTTGTTAGAACATAATATTACTTTGAGAAACGATTCTAGCCCAGTGTATACGAAGCCTTATAGAATACCGTATGCATTGCGTAGTGAACTAAAACGGCAAATACAAGAGATGCTTGATAATGACATCATTGAAGAGACCACGTCTGAATGGTCTAGCCCTGTTCTTCTTGTGCCTAAAAAATCAAACATATCAGGCGAGAAGAAATGGCGGCTTGTTATTGACTATCGTCAGTTAAATAATAGAATTGTAGACGATAAATTTCCTTTACCAAACATAACAGAGATCTTAGACTCACTCTCTGGTAGTATTTACTACTCTAAATTAGATTTATCGCAAAGCTATTATCAAATTAATTTAGCTGAAAATTCACGAAAATACACAGCTTTTAATTTAGACCGTATGTATCAGTTATCTTTACAGAAAGATTCACGAAAGTTTACAGCGTTCACAGCTGATAAGATGTATCAGATGAAACGATGCCCAATGGGTCTTAAGACCAGCCCATCTGTTTTTTCAAGATTAATGACAATTGCTATGTCAGGTTTAAACTACGATAAATGTTTTATTTATTTAGATGACTGCATAGTTCTAGGAAAATCGCTGATACATCACAATAAAAATCTCATTTCAGTTTTTGAAAGACTTAGAAAAGTTAACCTAAAATTAAATCCCTTAAAATGTGAATTTTTACGAAAAGAAATAGTTTATTTAGGCCATAAAATCACTTCAGAAGGTATTTATCCCGATCCTTCTAAAGTTGAAGTATTACAAAATTATCCTAAACCTTTAAATGTTGACGAAGTAAAAAGGTTTGTTGCATTTGCAAACTACTATCGACGTTTTATAAATAAATTTGCTGTAATAGCGTACCCGCTGAACCAATTGTGCAAGAAAAATGCAAACTTTAATTGGTCTCCCGAATGCGATAAAGCGTTTTGTTCTTTAAAGCAATCACTTAGTAATCCTCCAGTGTTAGGGTATCCAGATTTTTCTACGGAAAATCAATTTATATTACACACAGACGCATCAAAAACAGGACTAGGTGCCGTACTATCTAACAGTAACGGACAAGTAGTAGCATATGCGAGTCGTAACTTAAAACCCGCAGAATCTAGATATCCTGTCATCGAATTAGAACTATTAGCGATTGTATGGTCTATTAGACATTTTAAACCTTATTTATATGGTAAAAAATTCAAAGTTGTTACAGATCATAAGCCCTTAATATATTTATTTGGAATGACTGATCCTTCAAGTCGTTTAACTAAGTTTAGATTATTTTTAGAAGAATATGACTTTGATGTCGAATATCTTCCAGGTCGATTTAACGCAGCTGCAGATGCATTAAGTCGCCTGCCTTTAAGTATAACTGATTTGAAAAATATGAACGAAAGTGTAGTATCAGTCATAACGAGGGCTCAGTCACGAAAGTTACGTTATCAGTCAGACAACGACAGAGACTTGACTTCGGAGGTACCTTCAACTTCTGGGACAGGCCATCCCAAGGTTGTAGATATTCTCAAACGACCTACTGACAGTATAGAATTAATCTTGAGTCCAGTAAAGAAAACTAGTACCATTTGTAACGAATCAATATTGAGCGACAATGGTTACTTACACTTTGTAAAAGCAGAGTCCGCAATATATCTAACCTCCCGATCGTTTCCTACCGTAAGCGTGTTAGCGAGGGATTTAGAATCAATTTGCAGTAGACTTAATATTAAAGAAGTTATTTTAATAAAAAATAAATGTAATGAAAGTTTAATAAAAAAAATATTAATCGAAAGAAAAACGTCGCCTAAAGAATTGCCGCGTATTTTACTTATTAAAGACTTAATTAGAGTCACTGAAAAGGATGAAAAAACAGTTATCCTAAATGATTTCCATCTGTTACCCACAAGCGGTCACGCAGGTGTGAATAGGATGTTAAATAATATTAAGAGGTATTATTTTTGGCCAGGTATGAGCAATGACGTCATTGATTATGTTAGAAAATGTAGAGACTGTCAATCTCAAAAACATACGAACAAACAAACTAGAGAACCAATGTCTATAACGACTACTCCTAGTTGTGGTTTTGAAAGAGTTAGCTTAGATTTAGTTGGGCCCTTAGATATAGATAATTATAATTTTAAATATATTTTAACTCTCCAATGTCATTTGACAAAGTTCGTTGAGGCTTATCCTCTAACTAATAAGGATACTGTAGCAGTTAGTAGATTATTTGTCAATAATTTTATTTTAAAATATGGTATTCCCAAAGAAATCTTAACTGATCAGGGAACTGAGTTCATGTCGAGCGTTATGTCAGAAGTGTGTAGTTTGTTAGGTATTAAAAAACTAAATTCGACTGCATATCACCATGAGACAATAGGTGCTTTAGAAAACACGCACAAAAGCCTTGGAGCTTACCTTAGGATGCAGTGTAGTCAGAATAAAAGTGATTGGAGTACTTGGTTGAATTATTGGTGTTTTTCTTTTAACACGACTGTGCACACAGAGACGAAATATACGCCGCACGAACTTATTTTTGGTAAATTATGTCAATTACCTAATAATCTTAATCCTACTAATTTAGAAAGAGTAGAACCTTTATATAATTATGATAGTTACCCATTAGAATTAAAATATAGATTGCAAACAGCACTGTTAGATGCTAGAAATAATCTTATAGTTAGTAAACAAAATAGAAAAATAATTTACGATAAGAAAGTAAATACTGTAATGTACAAACCAGGTGATTTTATACTTTTGAAAAATATGATAGGAAATAAGTTAGATAATGTATTTTTAGGACCTTATGTAGTTCTAAGAGATCTGTCACCTAATGTTGAAATTATGAAAAATAATAAACCATATATTGTTCATAAGAATTTAACAAAATTGTTTTATAAATAAATTTTCAAAGTGTATCTTTTATTATTTTTATTTTGTAGCAGTGTAAGCTAAATGTAAGACTCAACTGCGTACGTCATACATTTATTTTAATCCGGGGGTGTAATGGATAACTTTTGTGGGGAGGTGTAGAGATTGCCTTAATTCATTGTTTACCGCGACATTTTGTATCTAACTGCGACATTAAATATGCTGACGTACGGATTTGTGTTAATACAAATATACTATGTAATTTAATTTCATGGATCATTATTATGGATATCACGTAATAAACGACATCTATTTTTACCTTCATGCTGTCTTTTGACTTACTCCGAGACCTCTACTAACCACATATCACATTTTAATATTTTTTAATCGGTGTTACCCGGTCGGGTGCGCCTCGGGTCGCGGCACCTCGTATCGCATTTCGCGCGACTTTTTACCCCTAGTGCGACGATAGCGCAAGTTTTCAATGTTAATTATAACATATTTTTATGTTTCCTGTACGCTGTTGTAAGTTATTATTATTGTGTTGATAAATTTGTTTATAAACATTACAGTTATTAGTAAAAGGTCTGTGACACATTCAGTTTTGTGTCACGTTAATTTAACCGAAATTTTGTCATGAAACATGTTTGTGTCCAAAATTATGGCCGTCGCCCGCCGTCGCTTTTGGTTACGGGTGAATTCTATATCTTATTAAAATATTAATAATAGGCAATAGCAGGATTTTGCATTAGCAGTGCTTTATCTGGTTGATGCTTGACCCAGAATATGAAGCCATCTGCCATCTCATCATCATCATCAAACCAACCAGGCTCTTCCAGTGGGTTTCATCATAACAGCCCATTAATGTCCCACTGTAGAGACGGGCCAGACGGATCAGTATATGGTTTAATTTCAAGTTTTCCTTCTTTTTATTTCGTAAAGATAACACCCACGGATAGTTCCTTAGTCGGTATTTATGACACCCATGAGATGAGATGGGGTGGTGACATATTGTATTCTTACTCCGTCACCATACGGAGTGTTTCGTAAAGGCGAATCAAAGGACATCTGCTTAAGTAATACCCCTGGACGATTAGTGCTAATTCTCTTCGTTTTGATCCTTCCAAAAGTTATTAAGATTATTTAGTACGTAAGATGTGAGTCCTCATTTCTATTGGACTTTGTAATTAGTAGATTAACTTACAACTTTTTTGATTACTTATTGTAAAATTGGCTGATAATAAAAATACCATACTTTTAATAAAGATGATTATTTATATTGATTTATTGTTATAATCTTAATTGTTTTAATTACTTATAAGTATTAAATTAATTAAATGACACATATTAAAAGATTAAGAATCATACGACAAATAATCTTGAAAGAAAAACATCATTTCATAGATGCGTCCCTGTAGTGGACCATTCACAGTCAGGCTGTGAATGGTCCACTACAGAGACGCATCTTTAGTTTATATATTATTTTTTTTTTTTTTAAAAAGACAACTCCCGCACTAGGGATCATGCCCTGTGTCGCGGGGACTTTTACAAACATCAATTAACGGACACATATAACACCCAGACTCAGGATAATAATTTGTGGATCTCACAAATTATTGTCCTGCGTGGGGATCGAACCCACAACCTCATGCGCGGCAGCCGCATTGTATTGTTTATAGTCTTTTCGGAATTATGAAATATAATTTTTGAGATTTGCCTAACCTTTCAGAATCTCCCATACATTGCAGTTTACCAACAATATTATCAAAGCACACAGCATAATCTGAGTAACGCATCAACCCGTGCCGTAACAAAAGCGTTATAAAGAATAATGTTAAAAGCGCATAAAGGCAAAGCATTTCCCAAGTTATTTGAAGGTAGTTTTGTGATAGAAAATGTCGTGACAAAGGCTTTTTATGTTGGTAGAGGCCTCGTGAATCATCGCAGTTTACGTTTTAATTCACAACACGACCTACAGCCAGCACGGAAAGTCATGCCGCCTTTGTTTAAATACTTTGTTTGGATGATATTATTTTATGATAGGGGTGCTTTTATATTTATTTATATTAGTACGTTGTGTGGGGTAACTGATTACAAACAGGTCACTTTCGTGCTACAATGCAGTGGTGTTTTCAAGGCTATCTTATAAAGCAAGGAAGAAGTTAGGCAAACTTTATCTATAGTAAGAGCATTACCTACAAGAAAATATATGAAGTAGTAGCTTAATTTCCTTACTATTAAAGATGTCGATAAGGGAGCTGTGTATAATGTTGGCTTTAAAAAATACTACTAATGAAACCCTCAAAAGAAAATCAAACCTTTTCATTAAGAAGCTATAGCGATTTAAATTCAAGGTTGAATAAGACTATAAACCTTACAAGTCCTAGAATATGCAGGCTTGAAGTTCTCCCTCAGCCTTCAAAGAAATATCATTGATTTTCAGTTTACAAATAATTCAACACCCAAAGTAAGGTAGGACCTTATTACCTTAGGGTAGGTAGGTATTATTTATTCGTAATAAAGAAAGCAGGCTCATGAAAATATGTTTTCTTTATTCACGTTATGAGTTTCGTAGCGATATCGCTTATAATATTGATGTAACGATACACAAATAGACACATCGATTTATTCATAAGTAAATGTCAGCTGAAGGTCCTGACTATATTTAGACCTAGTTACTTATTATAGAAACACAAAATGTATTTATAATTGTAATATTTTTGTTACTAGGTTAGGAAAGGTTGGTGGTGACGTAAGCAAACATTGTTCGTGTACTTACCTATATGTGTTTAGACAGAGCATGTGGCTTTCTTTAAAGATAACTGAGAGACTAATACTTAATACAACCAGTAGTTAGAAAGCAGGAACATTTGGTTGTAGTATGCGTCAGTCTGTTTCCTCTCCATATTAGAGAAGTTTAACCCCAGCAGAGAGACGTTCATGGACTTTTTAATTTATCATCATAACAGCCTATTAATGTCTCACTGCAGGGACGGGCCTCCTCCCGTGACGGAGGGATACTTGGCCTACTAATACCACGCTGGCCAGACGGATTGGTATAGGGTTTAATTTCAAGTTTTCCTTCTTTTTATATTGTAAAGGTAACGGTTCACGGATACGATTTTTACGACACCCCTGGGATGAGATGGGGTGGTGACATATTGTATTCTTACTCCGTCACTACACGGATCGGACTTATTAATTAATTTAACTTTAATGATTTCTTGCAGTTTTTAAAACAAGTTTCGTGGATGATTGCTGACCCTGATTTCACACGTCTTAAATAATGTAGACCAGGGATTATGTTTCCTGGATTTCGCCTCATGGCATCGATTGTTTAGCAGCGGCGTCTTCCATAATAAGCAGTGGCTTAGCTATGCTATAGGATTTCTGACGTCAATGGGCAGTGGTTACCTTCTCATCATCACACTGGCTGGCTTGTCTGCCACCTTAAAACAATAAAAAAGTACAAAATAAATTAAGATACTTAACAGAATTAAATAGTACTGTTAAGGTTGCTATTTAATCTACTTGATAGTTTGTGTAGAGACATGTTTTGAATATAAACGACATACCTATTTAATTTGAACGGGTAATACATTTTATTAAGTACTCTTCGTTATTTATTATGTATTAATAGATATTGAAATTGTCTGGCTTGGGGCAATCCTATGAATTTTGATTTGACCTGACTGCGCCAGAAGGAAAGTAATGCTTTTATGTAGTTTTAATGGTCATTTCTTGGTTTCGGCTCTATGCTAGCTTTTCTAGAGTCGGGTTTTTAAATAGAGTCATCTATTTTGAATCACACAAAGGTTTTGTTTTACATTTTTTATCCCCTGTTTTTTCTTTTATTCCTTTGAATATCACTAATGCCGCTTCGGACATACGCGCTAGTAATAAGCTTACTGAAGCTCTCGGCATCACCAATTATCTAAATAGATTGTAGAAAGTATTCAGGTGGAGTACACCTCGTAGCTACTTCCACAACACAACGTAACTTAAAACCTTTTACGGATATCTCATAAGTCAAGCTAAAGTTCTTGTTTGTCTTCAATGCGTGGAGTTTAGGGATGGTTGTTTACCACGTTACTGCAAGGACTACCAACAAAGGTTACTTTCCTACAGTGAAATGAAGGTAAATATAAAGCTATTATTTGAAGGTTGTACAAGAACAGCTGTGGAAAACTTTTTACTAACTATCATCAATTACATTAACTGTTGGACCAATTCCACAAAACATTTCGTCAACTACTTCCAGTTCTTTCCACAACCGGCGCCACCTACCGTCATAAATCTAAACTATTTATCAAACAGGAATTTTATTACAAAAACATTATATTTATAACATTTTAAAATTGTTTGTTCAATGTGACTTTGCGGTAGATATATGGCCAAACCATTAATTAGGTAACGGAGTGAATAACAAGGTGAAATAAACTAATCAAATTCATCTTGGAATAGTATCCAGAATGTTCGGATTATTTTATAGCTAAAGATTACCACAACCGCATAATAAAATAACAAGAAATGTTTTTATTTTTCTTTTAAAAAGTCAACGCATTGGAGATAACATGCAATAAAATTGTCTTTTAAAAATTAATATCAATTAAAAGCCACAAAGCAAAATCCAGGTTTAGGGGAGTAATTTATGGAACGGATAAATGCTTACGGATTAACTTAGTGTATTGCTTAATGTATTTGAAATGTGTCATCACCATCTTTGACATATTTTAAAAACAGTGATAAATACTCGTGATGGAGGATAACTTGTTCTACTGATATCACGTTGGAGAGAAGAATTGGTACATTATTGCAACTGGTGTCACCGTTCATCGCCTTTACTGATTTTATACAAGCAGGCAGAGTAGAGTCCCTCCCGGAATATGTTAAAAAAATACCCAGCTTGTGAAAAACTTCACTTTCAGCATTAATGATAGAATAAGAATCAATGATGTCAGCAACCCATTTTATTTTTACGTATTGTAAAAGTCATAAAGAAACTTGACATTATAATCCTATTAATGTATACCAATCCATCTGACCAGCGTAAAATAAATCAGTAAAGAATGTAATATTATATTTACGTTTTTTAACCTTAAATTAACCTTACTCATAGTAAAACTGTATCGTATATCATAAAGGTTATTAAATATAAAAGCACACTGATTTATGATTATAATTAATATAAAGTAACGTTTTATTTTTGATTAATTGTTTCTATAATCAGACAATTAATTAAGCTCTTGTAAAATATCATGTTATTTATCTTGGCGCCGAGATCAAACATAGTTTTTTATTGTATTCATATTTGTTATTTTCAGTATTATATGCGATATTAATATTGCACTTCTTATACAACAGTCATTCTCTTGTCTCGGAGGAAAATGCATTAATACCACGCTGGACATACGTAATAGTTTTAATGCCAAGTTTTCTTTCATTTTGTTTCATAAAGAAAGAAAAAAAAACATTTATATTGCTAACTGTACCTAATACAGCATTCAAATTAATTAAAAGTTATTGACTAACTTATCCCTCATATTAAAAAATAATAGTAATAAACAATATCCTAAATTTTATTAAATTTACTGCCCTCTTTTGGGTCCAAAACCCTATGTTTCAGCTATTCGCTATACTTTATGTTTGTCAGCCTGATTTGAAACATAAAATAAATCATCATTGACACAAATTTGACACATCTGAATTTAGTAGGGCTAATCCCTGCAAACTTTTTTTCGGTCGAATTAACACACTTTGTGTTCTTACCATGTTTTATTAATAGAAAACGTATTAATATTATTGAGTGCTGACTATTCATGAATAATCAATACTCGTATTTGCAGATAATCTCGATATTAATTAATATCTAATAGAATATTGCTCTGCAATGTTAATTAACAATCAATTAATAATGTATGTAATGTTTGATGGTTTCACTTCAAGTGCTGTTAACATAACTCGACAGAACCCCCTGGAAGGGGTTCTGCCGAGAAGGTGTGGGCAGGTAATTGTGAAGTTACTGAGAATATACAAGCTACTTGCATTCATATCAGCTTATGGATGTCCACTGCTGGGAAAGCTACTTACGAGCTTTTCATTAGAAAAGTATTTTATTCAAAATACTGTAGCTTCCTGATTGAAATAAATACTAACACTGCCTTTGTCGACATTAACTGAGGGCAAAAAGACTTTTTAGCATTTCATTATATTTTACAAAACTTAAACATGCTCTGATTCAACATTATATATAAAACAAGAAACTTTTTATGCAGATTTGTTGGAGAAAACTTGGCGATTCTTCAGGTTCTCCCAGACCTTGATGTAAAGTGTTAGTGTTTTATTCTGGAATAGATAGTGCTCTTCAAGTTCATGTCGGTAGGAGTAGGAACGTTTGACAACTGGCTAGCCTTTCTCTTGTCAAGCTAAGTACATAATACCTATATGAATGACCAAATGTTAAATGAACATTTTCCAAGTAAAAAGAAAGACGCTTATTTATTCATCATAATGTATCATCCAAACAGCAAAACAGTTTAGCCATCCATCATTCCAAAGTGACAATCTAGTACGTCTGTAATGAGCTCTAAACGTTTACATGGCGGCTGTAACAAATATACTTACTACACTAATATGCTTACATATTATTTGTGTACATCCTACACTAAGCCTAACTTACACACGTTCGCACAAAATAAAGTCTTTCACACAAATTTACGACGGCCCATCAAGGGAATTAGACCAGTATAACATGATCCATGACAAACTCAACATAACACAGCATTTCGCCGTATTATGCGTTGTTTAGGGATCCAGTTACGTTGGTATGTTTAGATACTTCCGCGTATCAAATAAGTTTATTTATAATGTTCCTCTCAGGGCGAGGTTAGTTTTGTTTTGAACCACTGCCAGATACTGCAGTTTTTTATTTTCAATATATTACTTCGTTACAGTTAATATCAATTTATTACTGTTAGCCGTTTATTATTTTACGCGGTTGAGATAATTTTGTTGTTATTATAATATCTTTTGCCACATGTGTTATGGTATCTTATTTATTATTGAGAATTAATTTTTATATCAGCGTATTTCTTTTATGTATGAAGAAAGAACTAAAATTATTTTTAGCTCATTACATAAATAATTACCTACTATATTGGTGTCGTTACGGCTGCTGTATGCGGCCGTCTTGCTCGATATCAAAGGTTCTAATCTGACTCAGGATCATTATTTTTGCGATCCACAAATGTTCGTTCTAATCCTGAATTTTATTTCTCTCTTCACAAATGATGCCTTATGATCTATTTCATACAATATATTATGGACTAGCTGTGCCCGCGACTTCGTCCGCGTGGAAAAGTGACTTTACGCAGTAATTTTAAATACATATTAGTATGTTTAGTTTTATTGATGGTCATTGCGAAGCAAAGGCTTACGGGAAATTGAGTTATTTTAAATTGGAAGGGGAAACTATTCGGTAATAAGGGAATGCGTGGAATAAAAACTCTTTCACTTCTTCCACACTCCGATAATATTTCAGCCTCAATGACATTTTGCTGAAGGTTAATGACCTTAACACGTGCACCATTGCATAATTTTGGAGGAATTAAATTACGCAAGAGAATGATTGGTACACCAACCTTTAGCGAAATGCTGTTTGCTGGAAAACCAGAAGCACTCAACGAATTTAAAAATTCCACTTAAAAATTAGTGGCGTTCGTCCTGATCAACCATTGAGTCGATTGCTAAATAAGTGACGACATCACCAACAATTTCAGAAATATTTTTTGTATTAATAATATTGGCTTGATCATTCCTAGGTGTTAAAATTGCCCGCTCACATAACCAGGAATTTTCTTTTTGTGTTATATGGGACGTATTTCCATAAACACTGTATTAAGTCTTCCTCACTGGTGACCAGGGAGCAAAGGCTGGGTGGCAAAATAATTTTAGTCTGATTTTCGGGAACTTTTCCGTTTCCTATATCAAGTAAGATATTAGAAAATTGTTGAGCTTGAAGATTATCACTCATATGCGCCCTCATATTTAAAGTTAATTCTAACCTAACGATATGTCGCCAAAAAAAAGACCTTTTCAAAGAAGCGTTCACTTCGTCAGCTCTTATGCCCCTACTAACAAACAGTTACCCCAAAGTCCTATCAACTCGCTCTATAGCTTTCTTATGAGCCATAGTGCACTCATCCCATACAATTAAACAGGTATCTTGCAGCACTTTAGCTTTGTCGCTATTGCGTGACACACCACACACGGGAGTTTCAGGGCAATTTAAATCCAAAGAAATTTTAAATGCAGTGTGCGCTGTTTTGCCACCAGGAAGTAATGTTGCTACAATACCTGAAGATGACACCGCTAAGGCAATTTTTCCCATTCTTCTAATTTCCGCTAGAATCACTCGGGTAAGAAATGTTTTCCCTGTTCCACCAGGAGCATCGAGAAAATATATGCCCTCTTCGTTTATTACTGCTCTTGTTACGGTATCATAAACACATTTCTGTTCTGTAGTTAGCCTAGGAATATTATTATTAAGGATTGAGGATAGTTCAGCTGCACTATATCCTGTTTCTTCAATATATTCCCGGTTGAGTCTAGGCTGGATTTGAATGACTACTGGCATCATGTAATCCATATTGTACAATATTGTTACCACCTTCTGTGCTAACAACTTCTTGAAAAGATCTCATACATACAAAAAGATTCGTCGGCATGGGATTCGAACCTCATTACCCAGCTCCTAATGTACCCGTTTGTCTATGAACGACTTTCAAATAGGGGAACGAAATTTAAATTCATTCAACATCGAACTAAAACCATTTTTCATGACCCCTGATTTGTATTGGACTGTTCTAATAAAGAGGTCAAGTGATATCTCGAGTAATAATTATCCGATTTTTATGAAACATACCTCAGCTTAAGCCTAATAAAAAAGGCTACAATACAATGTATTGGTCCTAAGAAATTCGTTTTAAAGATGTGCGGTAACAAACTGACAGACAGACTGATATTAATTTTAAAAATTGTGGTCTCGTGCTTTTTGACATTTTTCTAGATTTTATAGATAATTTTTATCTGAATTTTCGAAAAGAACAGACATTTCGACCTCTACAATTTTTATTATAGTATAGATAGATATACGACATACGATTCATGGTTAATTTTATTAAAATTTAAAAGGAATAACTTATAATTAATAGCACGTAATTAGATTATTTACAAACTCATTTATGAGTATGATTACTACTGGTAACCCCATCTCGTGAACAAAAGAAACAAAATTTAAATTCATTCAACATCGAAGTAAAACCATTTTTCATGACCCCTGATTTGTATTGGACTGTTCTAATAAAGAGATCAAGCGATATCTCGAGTAATACTTATCCGATTTTGATGAAACATACCTCAGTTTAAGCCCAATAAAAAAGGCTACAATACAATGTATTGGTCTTTAGATTATATTAATTCGTTTTAAAGATGTGCGGTAACAAACAGACAGACAGACAGACATTAATTCTAAAAATTGTGGTTTCGTGCTTTTTGACATTTTTCTAGATTTTATAGATAATTTTTATCTGAATTTTCGAAAAGAACAGACATTTCGACCTCTACAGTTTTATTATAGTATTACCTTTAGCTTCCATTTGTGAAGGACTGGTGCCAGAAATAGGCAAGTTATGCCTGTATAATTGGAATATTCCTTGTGTTAGTCCCAGCACCTCAGGTCGTAAGCCCTTCCACTTCTTAAAGCATGAGTTTAAAAAAATAATTAGTGTCTCAGTCAATCTGTCGCAGTGTAGAACCACCTTAAAAGTACTTAAAGGTGTTAATTTGAAAGCAATAATTTATAATCAAATAACAAAAGTAGGTCAAAGTGTACCTAAATATTGTTTCAAAAGAAACATTTACGGTAGATCTTAGTATTGTTTGACATCGCTCTCAGAGCCCGGCGCCGATCAACACTCGAAATATTACAAGGCTGTACCTGTTTGTTGATCTGAACAAACATATATTATATGTACATACTTTATATGTATATGTGTATGTATGTTGTATGGTAATGCCAGTTGCCAACGCCAGCCATGGATTAAGTTTATACATAGATTAGGGTATTGCAGATATGAATTGATAGCATATGATATTCATTCTCGTTTCTTACAACAAAGCTTTTTCTTTCAACCATCCTCATACCACGAATTGAGCAGTTTCAGAGAAATTGTATCGCACGTACAATCATGGTGAGAAATTTACTTTCTGATTGAATTGGAGAGTGTTTTTTTACTCGTAACTCTTACTTTGTGTTGAATAAATAAAGAAATAAATTTTAATTATTTCGCTATTTTACAAGAAGTTCAGCTGTCTTTGCCCCCCTCTTAAGAACAAGGTGTATTGTCGTATGTACAGTCAGCCCCAAAAGTCGCTGAACACATTTTAAATTCCAAAACTGCTGAACACTAAAAGTGGTATAAGTCAGTGTCGCAACAAGAGTACAAAATAAGCTAAACGTACAAAACGACCATAACACGCTGCACACGGTTATTCCAAAAGTAGCTGCACATGGGTATTTCAAAAAGTATCAGCACACGGGTATTTCAGAAGTATCGATGTTGCCAACTCATGCAGTATACGGGAGCCGCGCATGACTGAACGGCAACGTCGCCCGCTGCGTCGCTCATCTGCGGTCGAGTTTCAGTGTAGTTGTAGTGAGTGATTTTGACAGTAGACAAAAGTCAAGCCAATTTCAAAGCGGAATACTACATTAAGGATTTCATCAAAACAGTTGTCAACACGATAGCTTTGCTTGTATAGAGCTTGGGTGAAAAGAAAACAGCTCTGGTTCGATCCTAAGGAACGGATTACTTTTTGTGTCTTTTTATTTTTTCTTATTTTGTTTTCTACTATTATTATTCAATACAAGCTCTAACCCGCGACTACGTTTACGAAAAAAATGTATATTCGACAATTAAATTAAATAATTTAATTAATAAATTAATTAAATGGCTTTATCACCTCTAGAGTTAATTTTAGTTGCATGTCATAAAACTATTAAGTTAAATGTCGCACAACAGGGAGCACTTCTTCTTACATAACATTTCAACTCATATCATCGAATCTCCGAAAATGTTTCTCATACAATTTAAAGTCATAATGATCATTCTTCATTAAATTAAAAATTAAATAAAAATACTATTTAATTTTCAATTCAATCAATCAATCAATCAACTAGCCTATTGCAGTCCACTGCTGGACATAGGCCTCTCCCAACACGCGCCACAGAACTCGGTCCTGCGCTTTCCGCATCCAGTCCGACCCAGAGACCTTTATGAGGTCGTCGGTCCACCTAACTGGGGGGCTACACTACGTTTGCCGAGTCGCGGTCTCCACTCTAGGACACGTTTGCTCCAACGGCCATCGGTCCTTCGACAGACATGACCAGCCCATTGCCACTTCAGCCTGCTAATACTACGAGCTATGTCGGTAACTTTAGTTCTTTGTCGGATAACCTCGTTCCGAATTTTATCCTTAATGGAGACGCCGAGCATAGCCCGTTCCATAGCTCGCTGCGCGACCTTAGTTTGTGGACTAGCCCTACTGTGAGTGTCCACGTCTCGGCACCGTATGTCATTACTGGTAGGACGCATTGGTTGAAAACTTTAGTCTTCAGGCATTGCGATAAAGGCGAAGAGAAGACGCGACGTAGCTTGCTGAATGCTGCCCAACCCAACTGGATTTTCAATTAAAAATTAAAAATAATATTTTAACTTTATTAAAATACCTGTGAACAGTGACGGTGAATTTAAGTTACTTGTTTTTTTTTGAGATAAAATACAATAAATAAAAAATAAAAAAACCAAAAAAAATACTTGGCACAACCCGGTTTCGAACGCACGTCTACTTCATCAAAGTCGAGTGTTCTATACTAGGGTATAGCATCTCATCGCTATCGAATCTCAGTGAATTGTGTTGAAATTATGTATCTATTCCAACGAGTAAACATAATAGACACTAGTGTTCAGCTACTTTAGGAACACCAGTGTTCAGCTACTTCTGAAATACCCGTGTGCAGCTACTTTTGGAATAATCGTGTGCAGCGTGTTATGGTCGTTTTGTACGTTTAGCTTATTTTGTACTCTTGTTGCAACACTGACTTATGCCACTTCTAGTGTTCAGCAGTTTTGGAATTTAAAATGTGTTCAGCGACTTTTGGGGCTGACTGTACATACTTTTGTATAAAATAAATGCGAAAAAGCAAAAAATAAAAACATGGTGCATCGCAAAAGCTTACTAAGGGGCAGTTCATAATAGTAAAATAAAACATAACCTATACCTTCGTTTGGCCAAACACCATCTTATGCTATGAGTAGGCCTAATAAAGGAGTTAGTTTTGTCCCTGCACTGGGTCATTAATGATCTGTTATTAATGTTGCTAAACAGCCTATAAATGCACCTGTCTCACCTGTAAAATACTCTTTGGTCGAGTTGAAGGCAAAATGTGGGTACGACCTCGACGCGAACAAACAAACTTATGCACTCGTTGTGTAATAGTCGCGAACTCTCTGTGTGTACCCGCCTTTATGTTGGGCGCAAGTGTGCACGATGCCTTAGAGAACTTGTGCCTAATACACTTTTGCGTAACATTTTATATTATGTGAACTTGTGTGTACAAGGTTTTAACTTTTTAACACGTATAGTGTGGGTGCTTATTATTTAAAATAAAAATAAAATAAAAAGTTTATTGTTCAAAAACAAGTACAAATGGTCTATCTTCTACATAATTAAATGACATTTTGTTTTTTTTTTCTCTTTTCGCTTTTATGAAGACAGAGTAAACGCCAGCGTCTGTGCTAGTATAAAACTGTGTTACAGACACTAGTGCCTTCCTCTTACAATTATGACACAGTTAGACTGCTATACAAATATAAAAAGAGTACATACTTATTAATAAGATTAAAGTAACTGTATTATCAAATATTGACAAGAAATACTACCTACCATCTACGTGTAACTGAAAGTTATGTGAGATTGTATGAGTGTGATGAAGAATAAGGTGAGTGTGTGTGTGTGTGTGTGTGTGTATGAGTGTGTAATGTAAAGTTTGAGTGTGTTCTTCTGAGTTTTATTATTGGTTATTTGGAGAACAGCTGTTCAGTCTGATTGTAATCCAACCCCTGGAGATAACTACTTACTACGCACTTACATTTATGTTTTAAAAGTGGATATATGTTACAGCTTTTATTAATGGTGTTGTAAATACGATTACTAAGACTCATGAAGTTACGACGTGCTACAGTCACATCTATGTGTTTCTGCCAGCTTAGTGTGCTGTCGATATATACACCCAGATATTTTACACACGAAGATCTATGTATAGGAGGGCAGCTACAAGAGGGAAGCATAGAGTGGCAATTGTGCGCTTTGACATCTGGCATGGTCGGCTGTGTAGCTGTGTTCGCAGAGAAAGGAATAAAGTTAGTTTTAGATACATTTAACGTAAGTAGATTTGAAGAGAGCCAATTCATCACTGTACCGAGCGCTTGCTCAGCTCTGCTATGAGCAGTTTCCCATGTATCTCCAGTGACAATAAGCGCTGTATCATCCGCATATACAAGAATCTTACAGTCTCGGATTGTCAATTGGCACAACCTATTTACATATAAGAGAAAGAGAGTAGGACCCAACACGCTGCCCTGAGGGACGCCAAATGCTATGTTTCTTTCTTCACTAATGTAATTTTCAACTTTAACCCTTTGACTACGATTTGTAAGATAATCACAGAAAAGTTTTAGACTAATATCTCTTATTCCTAGATCCTCTAGTACTCGCAGTAGGATAGAAGTAGAGACCGTGTCGAAAGCTTTTGCTAAATCAAGGAACACACCTATGGTTTTAGTTCTAACATCCAGGTTTTTGGTAATATGATTTGTCAGCTCAAGAACTGCGTCCTCTGTTGAAATGCCTTTTCTAAAGCCATATTGGTTTGGAGCAATAGTATTATTGCGTTCAAGATAGCTCGTCAATCTTTTATTAAGAACCTTTTCTATGATTTTAGACAGAGTTGAGAGGATTGATATAGGCCTATAATTTTCGACACGGTCTCTAGCGCCTCCCTTAAATATGGGAGTAACTAATGCCTTTTTGAAGGTAGTGGGAAAGATGCCTTTAGACATACATAAATTACACACATGAGTGATTGCTGGAACAAGAACATGGATAGCGGATTTAATTACAGAAGTGGGTATTCCATCATGACCTACAGCGCTGTTGTATTTAAGTTCTTTGATTATATTTTCTACTTCTCTGTGGTCTGTTTCGAGTAAAAGAAATGAGTTGCCTAGCGGATTTCTAATGCAATTATAGTTGAAGTCCAAGTTAGAACAATGTCTCTGTGAAGCTTTTTGAGCAAGATCTGCCCCAACATTTGCAAAATAATTGTTAATAGCATTTACAGAGGAGCTTGGGTCTGGGCAAATTTTAAGAAGTTCTTCCGAATTATTTGTTGGTGATGTGTTCTTATAACTAATACTTTTAATGATATCCCATGTTGCTTTAGGCTTACCACTTACTTTAAAGAGCTCCTTTTGGTTATAGGCTTTTTTAATATTTTTTAACAAATTATTGCAGTAATTTCTGTATCTGGAGTAAACAAGTTTAACATCAGGATCATTCGGGTTTTGCATGGCCTTTCTATGAAGGCGGTCCCTATTACGCATACATCTTAAAAGGCCAGGCGTAATCCAAGGTCTAATAATTATCATAGTGTATTTATGGTTGGCTTAGTACTATCTAAAAGCTTAAGACATTGCTCTGGCGAACTTACATATGACCGTGAGATATCAAATGATTCAACAGAGTCCAAAAATTTATTTAGACTATCCTTATCGAATTATTTTATGTAAATATAAATGGCCTGTTTTATCGTACTGTAATAAATTGATTTTATTTTGTGTTCTTGTGGTGAGTAAATTGTAATAAATAGAGTGAGATTTTAAAAAGTGTAACTATTGTAGTATTTGTGATACGTTGTTATGTATTTTTTTGTTTCTTACGTACATAGATATAAATAATTTTTGATACCATGGGCACCTTACAGCAACAATCAGAGTATTAATAGTAATAAAACTTATACATAAATAACAAAAAGAAAATATATTATATTGACTCACTGTGATAATTGGCAGATATCTTAAATGAGCTAAAAAAGAAATACTAGTAATACTAATAAGAGTAACAAATAACGGCAACAACAAAACTAAGTAGCAATAAGTTATTAAACGTTGGAAGAAGAACATTATGGACGTTGAGTAAAATAATTGTCATTCACGATTTAAACGTTTGAGACTTAGTTCGGAGTCAATTCTAATTTGGCGCTCACCTTCTGCTTTACGTAGATATATGAATCCTTTTGAAGTCCAGCAGTAAGAATAACCGTTTTCTCGCGCAAGTTGACGAGTTGTGTAGAATAATTTCTGTGCATTAGACGTCAGAGCTTCCGATATGAACACCGGCTTGCTAGGTCCAGGTATATTGAAGTGACCTGTATTTAATTTATCATTATTCTGCCTCTTCCTATTGAAATCTTTGACACCTTGAATGATTTTCTCCTTTTTCAGAACACAGTTCAGCTCTATAATTATAGGTTTACAGCTCTCTTTATGAGTATTACTTCACTTATTATTTAATTTTTTAAGACAAATCTTGGATTAGGTGTAAAAAGGGCGGCATTTTAAGGACTCTTGCATAGCAATTAACTAAAACATCCAGGCTCGAAAGATTGATTAAAGTAAAATTTAAAAATAGATTTTACATGGTGGATAGATGGAAAATATTTTCATTTTCTTCCTATTGCGCTTTCACCACCACCAGGGGCAGTGAATTTCACAATTTCATCTAAAATAAAACAAATTGCACGATACTTAATTATTTATTCAACCTATACTTAAGTTAATGAGCTACGAGTGCTAGCTGTCCGCGCAATAGGTGGGACTCGACATCGTGACCTCTTGATTGAAGCATGTATCAAGTACTGAACCGTCGGATACTAAACCTATTGTTATTCTTATTAGCGAAATAGATGATTCTGCAATATTCTATTTTATGAAGCTAATATTTAATTTATGTTGAGGTGCTCTTAACCAGTTGTTATATAAAAGACTAGCTGACACGTGCCCACTTCGTTGGGCGGCGAAAAAACCGCGTCACTTTTTTAAACATATTTCATTACTGCTCCGCTTCTATTAGTCATGGCGTGATACTAAAGCCTATGACACTCCCCGATAAATGGACTATTGAACAATTTTTAAAATCGGTTCAGTAAATCCAGAGATTACCCCCTATAACGTCACAAATACACAAACTTTACCTCTTTATAATATTAGTATAGATATAGTTGGTTAAGCAACGTTGGTAAGTTAATTTCATAGATGAGTGAGATAATTTCTCAGAGGTGGTTTAACTTGCCTTGCTTCAGAGGGGGCGTAAAAAGTCGGTCCCTGCTATTGTCGTAGTGACGTATTCCTTAAGCCACATCAGTGGCCTGATGGGGCGGCTTGATCAACTTCACGTTTAAACAATAAACGAAAAGAAAGTTGGTAAAAATAAAAGAGTAAGGAAAGTGTTTATTATCCGACTGATTCAGAAATAATGTTTTTATCCGTATATGAGTTATGTAGGTATGTATGTTTGTCCGTTGTGACCTCCTTTAACCTAAACGTTTAAAAGAGGTACCAAGGGTTGAAGGATTTTGGAAGTGCCATTGGATTCGTATTATTCCCCGGAGTGTCATAGGGTACGTGACCTCAGAATGTAGTGGACGTAAACTGACAAAAAGGGCGAATCGATGTGACCTCGTGTATTGGTTACCGATTTTGAAGTTTACGCTGCCATATTGTAAAAAAATATAAATAAATAAGTCGACAAACTATGTTATGTATTGTAAGGTATAAGAGGCTTTGAATTTGAAAATAAAATTTTATCATTTTTTTATTGAGAGTCGTTACGTACGTTTGAGAAATATTTTTCTTTTTCGGAAGTAGTAAAATGGAACTAACTACAATGTAATAATAGCTTATTAGGTTAGGTTAGGTTTAATTGCCTGTTTTTCTCTCACTGAAAACTATTATTAATTAACTGTATTATTAATTTAGAAACTATAAATACAAAAATTAAAGAGGCAAATTAAGTGTTTTTAAAGAATAAAAATTATTTAAGTTTAGTAAGAATACTTAAACAAAAACATAAAAACAAAATGTATCCGCTGATTTCTACGTGGTTAAGAAAATTACATTTTAATTTTTTGTAGGAACTTATAACATTGCAATAAATTTTAGAATTTTTTGATTACTTATTAAAAATTCACAAGTTAGTTCATTGCATGTCGTAGCATGTGAAAAGCACTAACTTGTGTGTGTAGTTGACAATAAGCTTCACTGTAATAGCATTATTAATAGCATCTCAGTACATATCTCTCAAACTATATCCTAAGATGGCAAATATTAGTGATCTGAATAATAACAGCAGATCTTTTTGGTGGTCTGGGGATAACCATGAAATAGGGTTGGATGGATAGTAATATTTTAGTGGTCGATCGCTCCACCAGCAGCTAGTATCTGGTGTTAAGTTTACATAACAATGTGTTAAAGAAATGTTTCCGACGCACAGTGGTTCGATCCCATACAAAGGGTCGGACGTAGGATATGAAAAAGGTTATGTCGTAATTTCAAATAACTGAATATGCCGTCGGGTAGATATATTATAGACTAATAAATTCTAGCAGTATGAATTTCAAGGCTACACTTTCACCATGTTAAAATCGAATAAAACTGTTTCTAATGTATGGGAATCGACCTTTAGACATGAATATCTTTTGATTTTGGTCCGTTTTCGTTCTGGTTTTTTTATGGTAGTATCTCACCATTAT
The DNA here is from genome assembly GCA_905475405.1 of Schrankia costaestrigalis. NCBI lineage: Eukaryota > Metazoa > Arthropoda > Insecta > Lepidoptera > Erebidae > Schrankia > Schrankia costaestrigalis. The sequence continues at coordinate 683,803 of FR997843.1, read as the reverse complement.
TTGCAACACTTTTGCCAAAGACACATAGTGCTACTTTTGTGCACTTTTTGAGATATTAAATAAAGTATATAAAATAGGAAAGAAATTGTCTAAGTAAACGTTGAATGTAATGAATGTATTATAATTAATATAAAATAATAACAACAATATTAAAAGCAAATTTTAATTAGTCTTAAGTAAATTATTAATATCAGTACACGTAATAAAATCGAAAAAAAAGAACTTTATTTTCCAAAATCGTTATTTGTCCTATTGAGGCGGGAACATTACAAAGGCGTTACCACTATTTCCAAGAATTGCACGTGTGCAATAGACTTTAGTAACAACTTATTAAGTACCTATTAAAGTACTCATAAAACCTGTTTCAGGGCCTATGTACAATAGGATTTTGATATCGTAACCGAATTCTATAATAATACGTTGTGCGATTAGTACAGGTTTATGAGTACCTTAATAGGTACTTAATAAGTTGTTACTAAAGTCTATTGCACACGTCTCCCGCCTCAATAGGACAAATAACGATTTTGGAAAATAAAGTTCTTTTTTATCGATTTTAACGTGTAATAATATTAATAATTTACTTAAAACTAATTAAAATTTGCTTTTAATATTGTTGTTATTATTTTATATTAATTATAATACATTCAGTACATTCAACGTTTACTTAGACAATTTCTTTCCTATTTTATATACTTTATTTAATATCTCAAAAAGTGCACAAAAGTAGCACTATGTGTCTTTGGCAAAAATGTTGCAAATAATGGTGAGATACTACCATAAAAAAACCAGAACGAAAACGGACCAAAATCAAAAGATATTCATGTCTAAAGGTCATTTCCCATACATTAGAAACAGTTTTATTCGATTTTAACATGGTGAAAGTGTAGCCTTGAAATTCGTACTGCTAGAATTTATTAGTCTATAATAAATCTACCCGACGGCATATTCAGTTATTTGAAATTACGACATAACATTTTTTCATATCCTACGTCCGACCCTTTGTATAGGATCGAACCACTGTGCGACGTGATGAAACTAAATTATAACAAATTACGTAATAGTGCGCTCGTTATGGCGCCTTATATTGGTCCATGGCCGTCTATAGCATAATTTGAATAAATTTCTGTAGGTAATGTTTATAGCCATTATGTTGTTTATGGTGCCTTTCGAAACAACTAAAGATAAACGATTAAATAATAAATAAAAAGTTAATTTTATTATTGTTACTTTGTTGCTTTTCTTAAAGCACCGCTCTACCTGGGAAGTAAAAACATTTCGCTTGATGACAAGCAGTTAAATTAAAACTTGCAATTCGGTTGGTTTCAAAGTACCTTAAAGATTTTTGTATTGCTGTCTATGCTAAACCATTACATTGTGAAGTAATCTTATAAATAATAAATATTCCTTACACATTCACACAACGCCATCTAGTCCCAAACTAAGCAGAGCTTGTACTAGGTATGGGTACTAGACAACGCATAATAATAATTCTTTTTATTTACATAAATAATTCTTTTTATTTTAGATACATACATATTATACATAGAAACACGCAGATCGATGCAAACAGTTATGTTTGTTGCACAAAGATTTGGATTGAGCAGGAATCGAACCCGAGACCTCTGCCTAGCAGTCGTGTAATATAACGACTATTCCATAGAGGTTGTCAGCTTACGGCACACGTATCTTTCTTATCTCTTTTCAATAATTTCGAGTCAATTGAATGTTCGGTAAAAAGGATTTGCCCAGACCGTCAAAGTAATGGAGACGGAGTGAAGTCTTCCGTAGGGTAATTATTATTATATTTATTTAAATCAGAATAAAATTCCATAATTTGTTAGTATACAATATATTTACTTAAGACTATGTTAGTAGATTAAAAATAAAAACATTATCTTATATTAAAAAGAGCGCCTCTGGAACCCATGTGTATGGTATTCCAGTGACGTACCACTGGACAATCTATTCTACTAATAATGGTGTTTAGGAGACTGCTGGCACTGGCATGCACACGATGCATCAGGGATGCTACACGTTTTCTAATTATAGCCTGAAAGCTGTCTGTTGTGTTCTCGGCGAACATACCCGATGCGCTACAAAAGCGCGGCAGCCCCAGCAGCATCCTAAAACCATTATTATACTGGACACGTAAAGCATCGGCGGATCGGCGCGTGTACTTGACCCATAGGCTACTGGTGTAAAAGGTTTGGCAGTATGCCTTATATAGGGTAACTTTAACTTCTCTTGTACACCTAGCAAACCTACGAGCCAGCATGTTACACCTTACCGCCAAGGCTCTACGCTCCCTTTCCATATCTAGGTCATCGGAGAGGTCCTCGGTGACCCAATGCCCCAGGTACTTTACTTTTGTGACCCTATTTAGAGGTAAGCCTCCTAAATTAATAGAAGGAATGAACCTTGGTAATCGGTTCCCTGACTTAAACACAAGTAGTTCACTCTTTGCTGTATTATAACTGAGGCCGTGTGCCACCGCATACCGCTCACAAATCCCCAGTAGCCTCTGTAAAGCTTTTATCGAGGGGGCCAGCAAAACGGCGTCATCCGCATACCATATGTTATTTAAAAAGTGACCGTCTATGGAACATCCTACACCCGCTGTGCTGAGCTCCTCGACCAGACTATTTACATATAAATTAAAGAGCCGCGGTGAAGTAAGACCGCCCTGCCTTACGCCGCACTCCAGCTTATACTCTTCTGAGCATGAGCCCGCCCACTTAACATAGTTGGTCTGGTGACTGTACCAGTACTTTAGCATACCAACAACCTCTACAGGAGTGTCAGTATCTACCAGAAGTTTATCCCATAGCATATTGTACGAGACTAGGTCAAATGCCCTCGACATGTCCAAGAAACAAGCGTAGACCGGAGTTTTTCGCGTAACATAGTACTGGACAGTATGCTTGAGCCTCAAAATAGCTGTCTCCGTAGAGAGCCCGGGTCGAAACCCAAATTGTGCCTCATGCAGGTGTATACTTTTGTTAAGTTGAAGGTCAAGCAAGCCGTCCAGCACCTTTGCTATTACCGTAGCTAGTGATATTGGTCTGTAGTTAGACCTATCAGAAACATCCCCCGTCCTATTCTTTATAATGGGTACAACAATGGTCTTCATAAGTTCTCCTGGTATATACTGATGCCCAATACACAAATTAAATAACAACGACAACACTCTTGGCAAATGTACCCCTGCATGTAATAAGTGCTCAATACTAAGGTCGTCATGTCCTGGTGACTTACCCCTCTTCATGTTTTTTATTACATTTTCTACTTCCCTAGTACTAAATCTGATATGTGGGACACTCTGATGCGCCTCATCAACTACCTGTTGCTGTGGCTGTATTGTTGGCAATACTTTAAAATGCTCCCGAAACATATTTGCTATTTGGGGGGGCTCACACTTACCCTCTACACATGAAGGTACTTGCAACTCAGCTTCCAGCCGCTTAGTGTGTTTCCAGAAGCCTTTAAAATCTTTAGCCTTATGGGTGGTAGCTAGTATATCCATTTTAATTTGATTCTCATTATCCTGACACCATTTTAGCTTTGATTTGAAAAGCTTTCTAGTTTCACGCATAGACTCATAAGCTTCACCCGCCATTGGTTTACCCTGTAAGACCCACGACTGAAAACTGAGCCGCGCCTGTCGATGTACATTCTTAACATGTCTATTCCATCCTGTTACATACTTTCGCCTACTACACACTTTTGCCTTGGAACAAGTTTCCGCAGCCTCCCTTAATATATTTACAATTTTAGTATAAAAGCTATCAATTAAAGCTCTGTGTTTATAATTATTACATAGACTGTCTGCACAACACAAACATTCAGGTGGAAAATCAATTTCTCTTAATTTACTCCTACATATGTCACTATACATATTAATCTGTACATTGTCTCTTTGTCCCCATTTTACTTTATTACTTAAAGAGGTGTCTATATACTTTTTCTTAACAGGTAAATTATTAAACTTATAACTAATTTCTAGAGGGAAGTGATCTGACCAAAATAAATCATCACATACCTTTACATCCATTACACATTGCCCTGCCACCTGAGTTGTTATGCAGTGGTCCAACCACCGCTTACAGTTATCATGGCTCTCACTTATATATGTATAAGTGCCTGAGTTCACTGAGAGATGGCTAACATCGGAGCAGATCCAGGCACGCTCATCACAAAACGCCATCAACTCACTAAAAAATAATTCACCCGGGTGTGCATTAAAGTCTCCTAGAATAATAACAGATTCCACATCTAGGGTCTCAATCACTGCATGTATTTCACTGAGGACATTTGTGAACTCCGTTAGATTATCCGCGCAGTCCGTAGGCATGTACACTGAAAATATTAGCGTATTTTTATTGCCCGCACTCACACTAATACCCGTTAACCGAACACTACTGCACTTCAGGACCGAAACTGCCGAGAACACTCCTTTACGCCACATTAAAGCTACTCCACCATATGGTCTTCCTCTGAGTAGGCCAGACGTCGTGTCGACTGCTGATTTACTTGTGTATTCGAAACACTTATCTATACTTCCAATAAATGCTGTGTCATGTGGTAAAAGCCATGTCTCCTGGAGAGCAATCACATCCGCTGTCTGACATAATTGTTTATGTAATGCGTTGTTCAATATGCTTCCCAGAACATAGAGTTGCTCAGGATGCGCCAGGGGAATTTTTTATATCAGCTGATATTTTTATATAAGTTCTTCTGGGCTAAAGGTTTCCAGGACTTTAGGTTAAAATATCTACATACTATTGCAAGTTGTATAACGAATGAGTGTTGATGTCACAACTTTTCCGATTATCCCATCTTAAATTACTCCTGAATTGATTGTGAAAATGACAGGTAGAACAGTACCAATGAGAGACCGATATAACCTTCTAGCTTAGTTTATTGAAGCAAAAGTACAGGCAACGCACAAATCAAGTAAAAAACTAAACTATAACTCACGAAAAACAGTACAAACCAAAAAGCGCAAAATAATTATGAATAAAAACTGTTTTAGTAGGGAGGTATCGTGTAGCTTTATAAATAGACAAATTATACGTATCTTTAATTATTATAAGTAATTATATCATTATACAGTGTATAAAAACTAAAAGATTAGTATAATTACGTGCTCGTACAGTAATAATGTAATTTTGTGCGCTGACAGCCTTCCTAATAGAGATGTTATTATTGTAATGGATTATTAACTTAAACTTTATTATTTTAGCGATCCGTGTGGAGTTTCACAAACTATATTTTCATCATCATAACAGCCCATTAATGTCCACTTCAGGGATACTTGGCCTACTAATACCACGCTGGCCAGACGGATTGGTATAGGGTTTTTTATTTCAAGTTTTCCTTCTTTTTATTTCGTAAAAATAATATTCAGGGATAGTCCCTTAGTCGGTTTTTACGACACCCATGGGATGAGATGGGTTATTAGATGATAAATTGTATTCTTACTCCGTCACCACACGGAGAGAAATTTTCATACTACTTAGAAATCAAATTACAAAATATCCTAATTGACCAGCTCAGTGGCGTAGGGGCTATAAATCCATGGCTACTACGCAGAGGTTCTGGGGTTCATTTCCTGCCAATGTAAATCTTTGTGTGCTTAAACATGAATGTTTACTTTAGTAGGATTATTTTTCATGTTTAACATGTTCCTACGTTTTAACCGTTTCCTAGATAATAATTATGGCCCCAAACTCATATTTTACTTTTTATAGGAGGCTGGATTTTTTGTAATCGTGTGATCTCTATGGTCTAAGCATGGTACGATTAGTGATGTGCCAACTCGGAATAAACAAAACTCGATTTAACCCGAGTTATAATCCACGTAACTCGGGTTGAACTCGAATTACGTAACTCGAGTTAACTGGATGGACGAGTAAATGTTTTATTTTAGTTCTTTTCAAATTATTCCCTCAGCTTGGCGTAAATACTTCAAAAAAATGCATTTAAAACAAAAACAGCTGTTTTATTTTCGAATGCAACATTTAACTAAACTTAGTTAAAAGTGTTAAGAGTTTGTTATACAAATACTTTATTGCCTTATTTATTTTATGGGTCTACAACAAAGGCAATATACATTAAAATTATTATAAAAAACTACAAGAACATTGCGTGTATTCCTTTAATAACAGGAAACCACAGCATGCAAATTAAAAAAACAATCTAAAAACTTAGACTTTTAAGTGACAACATTTTGCATTAATGATCGCGAATTATGATTTTTTTCAATTGGCGGTGTGAGAGAGTAGTAAAGGTCCTTAACAAAAATAATATTCTTTTTTTTCAATTGAAGTTAAATATAGCATAAAATAACAAAATATTGTTAAAGTACTTAAAATAACATGGAATACTGTTGAGAAATAAGATTTGGTTAATCTTTTTTGGAGCTCGACGTTCGGTTTATGAACTCGAGTTAGAGTGAATTCAACTCGAGTGGATTCGAGTTACGGCCAACTCGAGTTCACCCAAGTTAGGTACTCGAGTTAACCATCACTAGGTACGATGGTTTTTTGATTGAGTTTACTTAGGGCGCCTTCAAATTTGCCGCTAAGTGTCGCGCGGAGGCAGCGCGACTGCAGCGCTGCGGTCGCGCTGCCGTCGCTAGGTTTGAGAATGGTAGTGTTGTGTTTTAGTTTTACGATGGACTCAGACGAAAATACACTGCTCGTAGTGTTACTATTAAAAAGAAAAAGTATTCTAAACAACACTAGTCGATCGATGAACGAATGCGGAGACGCAGCGCGGGCGTAGCGCTGCAGTCGCGCTGCAGTCGCGCGTTTTTTATCTCTATGAATTTACAAAACAGCGCGACCGCAGCGCTGCAGTCGCGCTGCCTCCGCGCGACACTTAGCGGCAAATTTGAAGGCGCCCTTAGATTCATAATATTTTTATTGTTAGTATTTAATTTATCCTATCAAGTAATATTAATTAAGTACAGAACTTTAATATTTAATCTAATAGTTTTATCAAACTTGACAGAATGATTTTATTAAACTTTTGACAGGTAGGTATATTATTTTCTGAATCTTGTTTCTAGGTACTGATTTTCGTCAAAATAAACCTACGTTATTTTTTTATTTCTCATAAAAAGTGCATTAATATTCAAGTAGAGAATGACAGGGTTTTAATGTATTATTTATTCAATTTATTTATGACAACTATTTTTATGGAAATAAAGCTATCTGTGTGTACTTCTACACACGTCCAGGGAATCAATGGACATCTAAGTCCATATTTGCTCATGTAAAAAAGACTTACCCAACAAACCTAAGCTAGATATACTTTTTTACAAAAATACAATCGAGTTGAGAACCTCCTACTTTTTTTGAAGTCGGTTATAAATATGGACATTGTGGGACGACAACAATGATAAACCATCGTTATTATCGTATCTGGTTATTTCTAAACTAGGCAAAGAAAGCTTACTATGATTGCTCAAGATTTATTTTGCTTATCGTGTTTGTGATAACGCGGTCTCCTTTTACATTAAAGTAGTTTGTTTGAAGAACATTCAGAACTTGCTATGAGACTGTCAAGTTTACTTAGAAAATATACTTATTTATTAAGAACTTAGGGAAGAGAGAGCGGCGATCACATAAGGAAGCACAATCATTACCTACCATTTGGATATAAAGCTTGTTTAGCTCTTTACTCAACATTATGGTTCTTTTTTAAAAAGAAAAAGTAGTAATGTAATATATTGTATATTACCTTACAACTTGGTTTATAATTGCACATGATAAACTAACCGGTATTGGAATTAGCTTCCTTTGTAAACGAGAGCTGATAGTACGCTGGCAGTATTTTGTTAAGTTAGTTATATAGTTATACTTTTTTTTTATCTTTGTAAGCATTAGTCGCTTAGTCATTTTAGGACACCCTCGAGATAAACAATATTTGTTACATCCAGAGTAAATACAAGAACCATTCACTGTAATGGTGAAAATTCTCGTATTTATATAATTCGTTTTAATATTAAGCAGAACATTACTCAATAACATAAAGTTATAAATAAAGGTATATCTGTTTAAATATCATTGCTCTGAAGGTTGTTAATGTTCGTCTCGAGTGTTAAATGTTCACCCTTTGCATTTTGTTGTAATGGCGATTGAGTTATGTTGAAGAGAACCATTATTTATGTCTTTACTAATATTATTGTGTAATATTTTTATTATTTAATTTATCACATTATGAACCAATATTTGTGTTTCTGCCTAGCGCGGTTCTGTAGTTCCCTCGAGCCGATGGATTGCTAATGAAGTGGTCTTGGGTTGGGCTCCCATATAATTAAATTGTCATAATTATACTATCGGGTATTAATGCGTATAGATTTTTGGTAAACACTTAAATTATTTACCTTGAGCCGCTCGACGTTAATTATTTGATTCTGTAGCATAGAACCTTTCCTTTTTTGGTAGGAAATCTTCTAAAGTTTTTTATTATTCTTTGGGCGGTATAAGAAGATGGACTATATTTTATTTGAATGTTACTATATTTTATTTCTTTTTATTATTACATATTTTATTTAAATTTTAATGCATGTTGTGGTTAATCTGTAATTGTAAGTGCAGTTAGCTATAAGTAATTTTTAGTTTAAAAAATGTTTGATATTGCTGTACTTATGTTGGTAACCCTTTATGAATAAATAAATAAGAAGATGGAATAAAACACAAAGAGGGTACGATTTATACTCTTGTCAATGACCACGTCACCATTCATGTCTATTTATACGAGTTTAATATAAGACTTAAAAATAAACTGAATATTAATAACAGCCTATTAATATCACAATGCAGGGCTCTTTCAGTGCCGCATGTAAATTCTTCAGTTTTGCTTTTTTTGCTGTAAAAATAATATCAGCAAATTTTCTAACTAATTTTTTAACTAAAAACAATAATAAAATTCATGCAATATGTTCATATTGCATAACGTAGTCCACATTAACAGCGCGAGTGTGCAACAGTAATTTTACAGCGCAATAAATCAAGATGGCGGCCAATTTAAGAAGGTGTGTGTTTACCACGTGGCTTTACGTTCTGGTTACTGGGTTACGTACCACAGGGCATCTCGGGGGAATCTGTTCGTTTATATTTGTACTTTGTTATTCTTTTGTACTGTCATATATTTTTATATTAAAGGCAACATGGCTGAGAGGAATTACTGGCTTGTTGATGTGTAGGAAAAGGAGGGATGTGAATTGAAACCTGTCACGACGATAGCGAGCGGTTTGAAATTAACCTATTGATTTTCAGCGAAGAATTAGATTCTCAATCTTCAAATTCAGTAAAACACGATTTCCTGTGGAAATACAGAACTTAGCAATGAAAATACTTTATACTTATACGCGGCCTTATGTAATAAAGAATGTAAAACAGCAAAACCATTTTGAAAGTAATAAATATTGATTTAGTTTTTATACATGAAAATCATAACGTTCCTTTTGCGTCCGCTAAAAGATCAATTCATAATAAGTACTAAATAATTTCTATTTAACGTATTTCAGGTAACTCAATCTGAGGCTGTACCGAGATACACCCACTTCTGTACTCCACTCCTTATTTCCACTTTGTTCGGTCCTCTCCCTCCCATATCCATTGCGTCACATTAAACTTAAAATAGATGTTATATTAAAAGCAATAACATTATTGTTTGTAATACTAATATTTTGAAAGCAAATAAAATTATCCGACTCTTACGTTCGTTCGCAGACACAAAACAGAAAAGTAGAGAAGACAAACTAAACACAAAGTGCACTCAGACAACCGCTCTTGCGCATGAATCTCGCCGATATTTTCAGAGATTAATCAAACAACTACATCATATCAGCCAACTGATGTCCTCTGCTGGTCATAGGCCTCCTCCAAATATTACCATCTTGTGCGGTCCTAGGCCTAATCAAACAACTTAGTACGAGTAAATTTATCAAGATTTTTTATGATTAAGGCAAAACATTCAATTCTAGCACGACCACTGGTCGTAGTTTTGAACAAAAAATTATATACCACATTTAACTTCTGCGCCTAGCTATTTTGTGGCAGACGCGAATGTTTAGTACATTTAATAAAATAATAAAACATTTACATGTATCCTTCATTTCTTCTAAATATAGCTGTACTGTAAAAATGTATATTTTAAGCCAATCATAACGCCAAAATAAATCCTATAAAAATCCCACAGGTACGGGTTAGTCCCTACTTCTCTCCAAGGAGGAAAAGTTACCATACTGTCACTAGACGAGTTCTGGGTAAAATTTTCTGTGTTGTCTAGAGTTATTGACTGTTAATAAATCACTAAGGGACTTGCTACTACACTTAGTCCCTAAGTCATTTTGTATGACATCCTCCGTGATGGCAGACAGACCTTGTCAACAGATAATAAAGTAAATATTAAGGTGTGAACACACGAAGGTCCCTTTGTAGCGTGTGTGCACTCGACCTTATGATATTTACAAAGGGCTTAGTCTTCCTTTTCCGGAGTTACTAATTATTATTTAAAAATTGACTCGTACTGTTTGTGTTTGTAATACTAATATACTTTGTATGCCATGTTTGTTGTCTTTGTTGGAGGCCAAATTGTTATTAATCTAACTTAGAATATGTTCATTTTGGGACTGTGTTTTAATGAGATTGGTGGTACTTTTATTTTTTCAGCTAGTTTTATTGTGTAAACGATATAATTCTTATGTTCTTGCATGTGTAGGCGTATGTCCGGATATGTGTTTGTTACCTAGGCAGTTATATGTGAAACAATGGAACCTAATTCCTGACACGATGGTAGGTATCGGTTCTGAGATGGTTATTATCCATTACAGGATAGACATTAGTCATGATAAAAAGATGCAAATGTTGAACGTAAAGTTGTAAAGATTTAAAAAAGTAGATTTGTATAAAAGCAGAAAAATAAAATCACATCAAGAGACAAGAGTTCTTATATTTAAACAAAAATTAAAAAGAATTTATACAAAACGTGACCGTATTGAACTTAAGCGCGGATAAACAGAAAACAACCCCACGATAAATTGTCCTTATTTTCCTCAAAAACAAGCCTCGAAATGCTCTTAATATTTTCAAAATAATCTCGAAAATATCCCTGCAAATGATATTAAAAAGATAAGGAATATAATTGGAGTCCACTTACATCAGATTTATGTAATTATTTCCTTTGATTGCCCCCTTAGAGAGGAGCGAGAGCCATTTTGTCCCTCTCTAGGCACTTATGCTAATTTGATACGGTTCTTAAATAGCTCTGAACGTCAACAACTTCAATGTTTTTACAAAAGGTATTAGTGAGTTTTGTTTTGGTGTTCAGTTACTGGAACAACCAACTTTATATTTTGTTTTGTTTTACACGAACTCGGAATGAAAATTAGTGTTGCAAGTCTGACTTTACTAAGGAACTGTTCATTTTGCATCTAACTGGCTCGGTGGTAGCACTCCAATCATCATAACAGCCCATTAATGTCCCACTGCAGACGGCCAGACGCTGGCCAGACGGATTAGTATAGGGTTAAATTAAAAGTTTTCCTTCTTTTTATTTCGTAAATATTCACGGATACTCCCTTAGTCGATTTTTACGACACCCATGGGATGAGATGGGGTGGTGACATATTGTATTCTTACTCTGTCACCACACCGAGACTCCGTACTGCCGTCAATAGCATAGTTGCAGTAAGTACGCTTTATATAGTTTTGAGAAAAACGCGGTTAAAGTTTTGGGTTGAATTTTCTAAATAAATCCTTTGTTTGAAATCGGATCACGATGGTTGATACCTTAAATTATAGAAGACTTCAGCACCTATCTATAACTTATTAAAAAACTAAAACTGAATAATTGTAAGAAAAAATAAACACATTATTGTTGTTATGCTAAGTATTTCCTAAAGGCTCTTTGATAGGGAACACTTAGCATAAGTACAGTACAAACCTTTGCCTTATTATAAGTTTGTAGGGTTACTTAGCTTAAATACAGTAAGTGTGTGTTTTACTGTATTTAAGCTAAGTAACCATACAAACTTATAATGATTCAAAATTTTTATATTATTAGGTTGCAGTGATAATAAAACAACTAGTTAATGGTTTTAACATTGTATTTAAAATAAAGAATGTAGCATATTATACTCTCCAAGTACAACTTGAAACTTGAGCTTAAATCACTGTTTACAATATTGACAAACGAAAACAGTGTCTAGTTCTTGTTTTGTGACGAACAATTATCTGGCCAAATCACCAAGTGACTTTTATTCCGATGGTGTATAAAAAAAGCTCTGAATGTTGACACAATGTCATAAACATTTCGGCCTGAAATCGCTTCATGCCATAAGACAGCGTAAGGATTATTTTCTTTATTAGATTTACATAAAGGAGCAAACGTTTCATAACGTAACGCAATAATTCGAGGACAGAATATTGATTCTTTGTAGCTGTCCATGCGAGGTAGCATTACCACCTTTTGAAGATCTAAACACACTTAAACGGTGTCATTATACACTTCTCATCAAAAAAATCGAAACGGTCTGCAAGTTTGTGTTTTGTATGGATTATGAGAAAAATGTGTATATTTAGGAATACGTGTTATATGACATTTAATAGGGAATTTAATGAGGTTTTCAAATAATAATGTAACGTTCTAAATTCAAATTAAATTTTCGTATATTTTGTGTTTTGTTTAACAAGTCGTTTTTACCCTGTACGTAGTTTGACGGAAATTGATAAAATTACGCACATACATGAAAAAAAAAGCTAGGAAGCGTTTATTTAATGACTCATATGTCCCTGCCCAAGGTCTCATTACTGCTTCTGTACGGTTCTTCATCGATCGGATGAGAGTCACGATAAAATATAGTGGCGTTCTGTTCTATTCCTCTTGGATTATACTTATTTTACAGCTGGCTAAGTGTTTTTAAGGCATGATCTCTTGCACTAATTCGTCTTTTTTACTTATTGCATAGATGGTAAACCGGATTCATGTTCGGGCTTCTTGCTGGCCAATCAATAATAGAGATATCTACTACGGAATCATAATCTCATACGACGCTCGCTGTGTTTGCCCTAGCATCCTTGTGCGTAAATGTAAAACCGCGGTCAATAAAATGTGCATAGGGTATAACATGAGCTTCAAGACACTGTTCAATGTCCCTATGACTTAAATAAAGGCAGACGTGACCCAAAAACAAAGACAAACTCTGTCTTGTCGTCGCCGCTAATTTCTCCACAAATAGTCCACGAACCACCACCATGGATGACCTTTTCTTTCAATCCAGCATGGTGCAAAGTATTCTCCATCTCTTCTGTAGACCTTAGTCCTTCCATCCTTACCATACAGTATAATTTAACACTCTTTAGAAAGAAGAAATTTGTTCCACTAGATGTATGACCATTTTAGGTAATTGCGTGAAAAGTTAAGACACGCTTTTCGATGATCTGCAGATAATTCTCCATATTTGCTGGCTTGTATGGTAACAGTTTACGTTCCTTCAACCTTCTTCTAATTATAGAGTCACTTATATGTAGCTACCATAGGTTCAGCATGAAGCTGCTGCTGCGGTTGAAAGACATTAATGCGTAGATTTTGGAAGGAAGTTGTAACTATAAATCGATCTTTTCGGTCAGAAATCACCTGTTTTCTGCCAGATCACTAAGGGCACGTGAACAAACAAGTCTTTTTTTTTTGGAAGCGAGTTACGGGTTATTAAATAAACGCTTCCTAGCTTTTTTTCTCATAATCCATACAAAACACAAACTTACAGACTGTTTCGATTTTTTTTATGAGAAGTGTATTTATGTTCTTTTACGTTTTCCTTATCTAATTTGTAAGCCTTTCTGCTGTCTGTATAGCTTTGGCGATGTATAACATAATTATTAAGTACATGAAGCACAAATTGTATTTGGAGTTTGTGACCATTGTGATCCGATTGCAAACAAAAGATTTGTGTAAAAATTTCGATCCAAAACTTTAACCACCTTTTTCTCAAAACCCCGCACCTTCCCCGCGCCATCGTAGTAGTGTATGTAATATTAAATTATGTAGGTATTCGGGGAACAGATTATTATATAATTTATTATACTTCACTGTTTGTAATAAAAGAGAAATTGTACGACTTTTAGTTACAATAACATATTACGTTCACAGTGAAGCAACTTTACTGCAGTATATTCATGACGTGGCATTATATCGCAGCTATGTAGACATGCAAGACCTAGACAAACACTTCTTATAATTAGTAGTAAGATCATATTATACGTATGTTCTGCTTAGTATGAGTACAGTATAGCTAATTTACTGTCCACGTGATTTGTGCATCTGTCCGCTATCGCTATCCTGCTGTCTAAACATGAACACAGGATGGCTACATACTCTCTGTATAATAAGTAACCATTACGTTAGATTTGATTACGTTGCTTAACATAAATTCAATATAGTATCATACTGTCCTTGTGGTAAGTATTAAGGAACCAACGCTAAGGATCAATTACTAAGCATACATGCAGTATCGCTGCATACTGTTTGTAAGACTAGATACACACTTAGTAAATATTGGGAAGCTGCTTAAGATCAAAACAGTATATATCTTCTTAAAGTTTTTATGATTGGCCTATATTCTATTTTTAAACTGTTAATGACCAAACATATTAGCAGTATATATGTCATACTGCTCTTATGCAGTGAGACTCTAAATAAAACTTTTGCCGTAAGTATACAGACTGTAATCATGCTTTGTGATGTAAAAAAATTGGTCGACTTACTGCAAATTTCTAATTGTTAACTTTGGATTAAAAAACGATACAAATAAATGAGTTAGATACAGTTGTAGATCTCGTTATCGTGATCACGGCTGTATACCTAACTCAATTTTGACAAAAACCCGACTTACTGTAACTATGCTATTGACGGCAGCGTAGCACTCCAATGCACGACAATAATTGTTTGCTATCCACAAATGAATGTTCTAATCTTATATGCTTAGGACAATCATTAGTAAACTGGCTTTCATGTTATAGATGATGACGTCATTCTACCTCGACGGGAAATTTGGCTCGAGATTTTAATTCCTGGAATCTTTTTTGTTTAGACTCCTTTACTACGACACCCAAGTACACAAGCGTACTGAAATATTACCCGTTTAATTATAAGAAACCTTTCTAAATAAATACATCGTTATTTGATTTCGCCTTGGTAAAATATAGGTTTACATTTAAACGAAATAAAACTTCAGACTTTGCTGATTTTTTTTCTCAATTACGTTCGTCACAATTTTGACCTGTGGCCTAAGGGCCAGTTTGCTTTAACAGTTGTTTCACCACGCCGAGAAGTGACCTCTAATTCAATTAATTAAAAACAAGTTCCAGAAAAGCGGAAAAGAGCGGATTGTATTTAGTTGTTCTTTTACTTTTACCATCTTAAGTGATGCTGGAGGCTATTATTAAATAGAACCACGTTGTAGAGGTTTCAATTAAATTTATGTTTTTGTGAAATAACCTTTAACCTAACTTATTTTCTAAGAACAAAATAGTTGTCTTATGTTATTGTCATTAGGTAGTGACGTATAAGATGGTGAACCTATGTTATTTTGACTTTGTGTGGTGAAGGATTAAAATACAATACTTATAGCTTTATTACCATCACACATCATTATATTCAGTTGACAATGCAGGTAAATCTTGACATAAGATCGCTCTAACTTGCTAGGCCTACCTAATAAAGGAACTTGACCTTCCAAGTTTCCTTCCTTTACTGGGAGAATCCCCTTACCCTAACATGAAATTAATATGCTGTTATAATAAGCACTGAAGGCAGAATAAAATCTAAACCACTATGTTTTTACAACTGGTAAGAGAATTAAGAGATTTTTCTTGCTGTTCCTAAACTTAACTTCCAAAACTTAAAGTAGATAAAAGTAACAAAAAAATATATAGCGGTTTTATGTGACCCTTAGTCCACTAACTATCAGACCCATGTCGCTACCCTTTTCTTTTTATCACACCCTGTGAGTCCTACAAACAAATAAAAGTTTTCAAACTGCCTCCCATACCTACTCAAGCGTCACCCTTCGAAGGAAATTTTCTCTCGACGATGTCTCGAATCTTTAATTACTGAAATATGCTAAACAGGCATTTGACCCCTCAGGCCCATTAGACTTCCAAAGACTCCCATGGACCCCTCGTTCACTTCGCGAGAATTCAAATAAACTCTCACATCTTAGCTTTTTAATCATTTTTACAATTTGTTTTTTACTGCTTATAAATGTAAAGCGTAGAGAGCACACTGAATTAAATTTTTGTTCGTGTTTTTAATAAAGGACTGACTTTTTATGTTCCTTGAATGGTATTACAGCTCTTTGTGTACGTTTATGTATAAATGCTGTTAAGGAAACTTATTTTGTTATATTTTTATTAGTGTTAGTTAGTGTTCATGAAATACTTAGATGTGTTAGCATTATCCCGTGACGTCCGGGATGGTGGCAAAGCATGTTCTGTGTTTTTATGAGTTATTGTATGTTTGTGGGACTTAACAACAATCTCGTTATGAGATGTGGTTATTAAAAATACCTCTTTTTTCTAGCCGTGTAATGTCGCAGAAGTATTCCTGCACGCGTAAGTAAACTTAACCTATTGTTACCGTACTGGGCAGTTAGATTAGTATATAGTTCACAACTTCAATATTTTTTCTTGGAAAAGACGAAGAAATGAAACCATACCAAATTGGTAAACTCATTTTATATTATAAGTCCGTCATCACCAAAAGACATCCTTTGCTGAAAATACGTTTCCTCAATATCCTGTCATCGCACGTGAGGGAGGAATATTCCGTCATCCATCGACCCAACTGGCTTGATAAAGGTATCAAGCCATCAATCCACCGCATTTAGTAAGGCACAAATCTTTATTATTATCCCTCTAATAATTACGTGCCTTATTTACTTCAATACTAGCGTTCAAAATAGTGAGTAGCAAGAATAACATCAAGATACTATTTGAGATTTGAGCCAAGTCCAAAGATTGACGTCACTTAATCTAGTAAAGATAGCCTTCGTTCTCAAAATATGTTACACATTAGTAATAAAACGTTTAGAGCAGACACACAGGCAGACATTACTTTTTAAAAGCTTCGACCTAAAAATGTTGGCTGAATTATACGCAATGATAGTCTAAATTAGTTTGTGCTAAATATTTAGAAATTTTTCATTGAGTGTTTTACTCAATGAAACATTGCTACATATTTGAGTGGCTGAAAAAAATGTTTTACAGAAAATAAGTACTTTGAAGATTTTATTTTGGATTCAGATGATGGTCACAGATGGTCTTGGAACGGATTGGAAGATTAATCATAAACGTTTAAGTGCTTTGTCAAAGGATACCCTGTTTGGTGTATTGAATCTTAGCTCCGCAAGCTGTGTGATTTGTGTGAGTTTGTTTTGAGCTTTCCATCTCAAAACATTAATAAACAACTAATATGTAATTATCAAATCAATATTAGTGTCTTTTTAGGACACCCACCAAAGTCATTCACCAACACCACATATTAATACTAACGAAATATTGTTTCTTAATCTAGGCACCTGTTACTTTACATTTCTTTGCTACATCATGCCATATCTTTTAAGGTACAGTTAGTACAACATGTTTACAAACTACTACTAAATATGAAATTATATCAATTCATAGTAATTTCTATTACCTTTCCCTCACAGGAGGAGGGATTAAAAGATAAATCACTCAGACGATTCTCTTTAGGACTGTCCATTTAGTCTTATATCACCCATTAAACGAAGTACTTTAGAAAATCAAATTACAAAAGGAAATGTCGTAAGCAAAACTTTCCAATTAAGTTAGATTTCTCGTTCTTCTAATAAATCTTAGTTACACAGTAATGGTAGGCACCTAACGACTATGCCTAATGACTTTCTGGACGATAAATAAAATTATTATACTAAAAAATATGTCATAAACAAGAAAATTAATGTCTAAATCATAATTAATATTTAATATATATGTTAATTATAAAGGTATAAATGAATTTTGTGCAACCGTTGACAAACACGCATAACCGGTATAATGTTAATATTATGTGTTTCCTTCGTCATTATTGAGGGCAACGAATTTAGTTGACTATAACATAAACTTGTTTTGGAAATCATTTGTATCTGGCGCCAGGTACTTTGTTACTTTGATAACATTTGAAGCACCGTAACTTATCACAGCAGGGGCCGGGTGTCTTCCTATAGCGACCACACGGAGCTTTTCATTCTCTAGGAAAGATGATATTTGCTAACTACTCTTAATAGGAATTGACAATGATAAATTGACAATTGTATTTTTGTCCAATACTGTCAATGCAACTTAAAAATACTTTTTTTTAAGTTGTAGCACTTTGAGATTAAATGGAGTAAGTAGGTACGTAATGGTTTATTATGGAAATTAACTATGCAATGCAATTTAACTTTTCTTGTTTTGTCCCTGTTTCAACGTCTTCTATAGATTAATGCACGTGTTTCTTTCAAACGCTACCATTTCTCATCCCACCTAGTTAACTTAGTGTAATATTAGTGCAACAACTTTTTTTGCATACTTTCAGTGGTATATCTTGGTCAAAATTAAACAATTTTACTTTAATTTCGATATATACTATAAAAATTTAAAAGCTGTATGCTGTATGCTATTTTGTAAATACGAGTATTAATGTAGAAACGAAATACAACTATTTTGCCATAAACCTAAATGTACCAAGATATTTTTTTATCATATTTCTAAACACTGCAGCCCTGCACTTACAAAAAGGGTCACCATTCAGCATTAGGTAAGCGATCACTATTCACACTGGGCCATACTGTACTGATTTAAATAATTTCAGTTTGCAACACTGCTAAAACTTTAATGTAGAAAAGTTTACTTAAAGAGTTTCTAGTGTGTTCTGTTTTATATAAAATTATCATAACGAAGATTATTAAAAAGATCAATTAATGTCCCATGCACATAACCAACAGTTAAATCCATATAAGTTGTTTTGTTACTAATAGAGGCTTAAAGATTAAGAGTTGCTGAATAAACTCTGCATTTTCGGTACTACTTCCTATAGATATTTTTCAAAGTTCCTGACTTCCTTCCCTTTGTTAACGGAGAGGAATTATTAAAAGGTTTTTTTAAATACATATTTATTATATACGCGCCCACGAAAACCCTTTTACTATGTCATTGATCTTATGTATACCCTTTATTATATTCTCATTACTCTAATACACAGCAAGGTTAACTTTCTATTCTAAAATACAATCGACAGTTAATGTTTTATGATCTTAAAAGCATACAGAGAAAACATGGTCCCATTTAAAATCATTACCTCTCCGTTTATTACAAACTGTACTATTACACTGATAGATAAAAAGTTTAAAAGTATGGAGTTAAGTATATCGTAAAGTTTTATGAGTTACACTCTTGATAGAGAAATACACGTCCATTAAGATTTACTCTGAACAACTTGATAAATCAAGCGAGCACGTTTCGCTTTAACTGCTCTACTCATAAGTTTACTTCTTACGTCATTATAATTTATATTTTATTTTGATGATGATTATGTTTTACTTCATAAGAGCCCATTAATGTCCCACTGCAGGGACGAACCTCCTCCTGTGACAAGGGGGTTCTTGGCCTACTAATACCACGCTGGCCAAACGAATTGGTAAGTATAGGGTTTAATTTCAAGTTTTACTTCTTTTTATTTCGATAAGATAATAATTCACGAATAGTACCTTAGTCCGTTTTTACGACACCCATGGGATGAGATGGGGTGGTGACATATTGTATTCTTACTCCGTCACCACACGGAGAAACAATATATATTTTACTTAAAGCATGGATATGGTATTAACATTTTATCTATCGATTACAGATTATGTTGTATTCCTAAAAACGTCACCATATCGACAACACTTCTACAGCGCTCGGAAATTTTGTCTGCAGAGATACGACAGAATCTGCCTCTCTAGACTTGGCTCGCACAGCCATGAGAAAAAGTGCATGACATCCACGAGGCAATAAATGAATCGTCTGAAATAGACGCCAAGGCCCATGATACTTAAAAAGTTACGCTTAGGTATTTAAAATTTAGACAGAGTTTGAAGATTAATTTGTTAACGCGGTACTTTGTTTTAGTAAAATAGTCTGATCGTCCCTATTTTTGCGTAACTATCTCAGTCATGAGGGTTCCACTGTTAAGTTCCAGTATCATCATTCTGCCCTTTCTCGTGTATCATCCAACCATATCCTGAGGTCGTCGGTCTGTTGGGCCGGTGGGCGCGCAATGCTACAATTTACAATTTGTGTGACACTTCGTTTCTCATTACTATCTGTGATAGACGTAACCAACCCCCTGATATTTTAGTTAAATACTTAGTGTTATTGTCAGCCTCTTTCATTCCACGACTGGACAAAGGCCTCTCCCGCTGTCTTTCACATGTTTCGGTCCTTGACCAATGAAGATCAGTGTTTTTGTGGCCTGACCAGCTCATCATCTTCCCCGATATTTAGTTATAAAGATTGCTATATAACGCTGATTTATACAAAAATATAATATAATTTACGCTCATCATACATGCGTATTCACAGCACTGTATTTTAAATATAAAAATCACTTCTTCATATTAATCTTAGTCTTGTTTTAATCCAGATCACTATTTCGATATAGGTCACGATACGTGTGCGCATACACACTTACGTTTGTCCTACATACGAACTGAGAGAGAGAAACTTCTTTTTTCACTAAAATTAATGGCCACGTTTAAAACTTTTTAACGTTTCTTGGTTTTTAAATGTCAGTAAAGAATGAAAAGAATTAATTATATGTTGATTGGGTCGTATGTTCTACAAATGTTTACTTGTATACTAATGTTGTAATGAGTGAATTGGGATTGAAAGATTATTTGTGTGTTAAAGTCTCGTATTAGCTGCACTTCTATGTCCCGTGCAGGGTACAGCCTTCTTTAACGAAGGAGGCAGTTTATTTCTTTCTCAATGCAGGGTTTGTTTCCAGCTTTTTTTCTCTGGTAATGTTGTTACTCTTGCTGAGTTTTCTTTTGTCGAGTTTGAGTCAGCCACAAGAAAAGAAGGTTGTTCATATTAAGTATTCTTTGTCCTTACGCTAAAGAAATATCCCTATATTTTATTTATATAGCAATAGGCTTATTACGCTGGGTACTTAAAAAAATGAGTCAGGTTTGATGTGATCGCTATTGCATTGGGACTTGCTATTCCAATAGTTAAAACATTGAGATAATTGTGAATATCTTAATATGCAAACCTTTTGGTGGCCTAATATTTTGTATTCCTACTTCGTCATAGAAAACGCACATTTCGATTCTAACATCAAAAACTTCGAGTTGTGTGTACTGTACAAGGTGATCAATATGATCGCATAGTACCTACTCGTAATTCGTAGCAATAAAAAAACAAACCACAAAAAAGACAATTTCATTTCAATCACAACTAATTTTCTGGTTGCCACATAACGCTATGTACCTAATAATGATTAATCAAAAGTAATTTCATTATTGTTATATTGGTGTCGAGAAATGGCCGGCGTATCAAATTCAATATGCAATAACATTAGAATTTTATAATTAAGTAGACTCCGTATCATTATAATGATATGACTTGAATCATTATAATGATTCGAGTTAAAATTATATTATTTTTACTTGATTAACATAGTGGTACACGAGTGGTAATAGATTCTAATAGATTCGGAAGCGATAAGTTGACAGAAATGCGACTGTATTTATTACCTTTGAAGCTGGGATAGTTTTAAACATAAGTTATGGCAGACTTAACTAATTTGTATAGGAAAGTTTTTAAAAGTTCTGTTTATGTTGAATGATATTTTAAATGGTTTTATCCCATCTTCTGATAATTATTTTGAATTTTTATCATCGTAATGGAAATAATAAATAATTAATAAGTTCTTAAATGTCTTATACTTTGAAAGGTGTGGTGTCTATAAACAATCTCAATAAAAATAGTATAATATAATACTTACTAAAGTTTTTTTTTTTAAATCGGTTTAGCCGTTTTCGCGAAGTCAGGTAACAAACACAAAAAAAAAAAAATACAACCGAATTGAGAACCTCCACCTTTTTTGAAGTCGGTTAAACACTGTGTTGCGAAGACTTTCATAAGCATCAAATTAACAGGCTCAATGAACATACAGGCAGTAATATTTTGTCGTTTTCTGTTATAATCCAAGCCTTGTCCATGGTAGCCGCATAAGCACTAGGTATACCACCTAGGCCATCTCTATTAATTTATTTAAATTGTCCAACATTGTTATATTTTTTAATTTGAGAGTTATGGAAAGTATATAATTAAGTTATAATAAACAAGTAAATGATCTGTCTGGTGACGGAGTAAGAATAAAATAATGTCACCACCCCATCTCATCCCATGGGTGTCGTAAAAACCGACTAAGAGACGAAAAGAAGGAAAACTTGAAATTAAACCCTATACCAATCTATGTGGCCAGCGTGGTATTAGTAGGCCAAGTATCCATCCTTCACCTTCCCTGCAGTGGGACATTAATGTACTATATAATTATTTAAACTATCATGGTCACATTCACTAGTAATAAATGAACTATCGGGATATTTACCATGTTTAAGGTTTGTGAGTTTCCGATATTTCGGCGCTGTTACAAGCGCCATGATCACGGAGGAACTGAAGTACTTGCGGTTAATATAATAGTCTTAGGAGTGAAAATATCGTTCTACCCTCTTTCGCACTCGTTTTTTATTACTATTGTCCTCACTGTTCTCACTAGTTACTCGAACTCGATCGCGACACACTACACTCACAGTATCCACTCGCGTTTTTGGTGCACTCACTTTTTTGTTTATACATAGGTTAGGCAGCGCCGAAATATCGGAAACTCACAAACCTTAAACATGGTAAATATCCCGATAGTTCATTTATTACTAATTAATGTACTATTAGGATGAAACAAGTAAAAGTCATCCCTACTAATATTATGTAATTCTTACGTTATCTAAAATATATTCACGGTCATTTCCTACTACGAGTTTGTCCCCGGCAGTGATAGAGGAATTTCGCGAATACGTCAGCGCCTTTTATTTGATAGCTGTTATTATGTTTTTTTGTTGTTTTTCGCAAAGATATTTATGTAAAGGAATGTTAAAAAGTAATAGGAAACGTTGCATCAATATGCCATTTAACATTTTTGCGTTAAATTTATTTTCATAGAGCGGAAAACATCTCCCCACCGTATACATGTTTGTTTGATACAATTTATTTTAGATTAGATCTAATACTATACTAATATTTATAAAGAGGTAAAGTTTGTGTGTTTGTTTGGTTGTTTGTTTGTGTGTTTGTGACGTTGTAGGGGGTAATCTCTGGATCTAATAAACCGTTTTTAAAAATTCTTTCTGTGTTGAATAGTCCATTTATCGGCGAGTGTCATTGACTATAATATATAATATCACGCTATGACTAATAGGAGTGAAGGAGTAATGAAATATGTTTAAAAAGGGACGCGTTTTTTTCGCCGCCCAACGAAGTGGGCACGGGTCAGCTAGTATATTATAAAGTAATTATTACATTACAAAATTTTTACAGATACTATATTCTGGTTACGTAACATCAGAAAATGAGCTAGGATCTCCTTGCCAGGTCCTCAGAGCTTTTCTATTATCTATATTTTTTAACACCAATAACTAGAGATGAACGCGTTTATCTAAACAAACTCTCTTTTTTACTTTATAATAACAAGTATATAACATAATAATAAGTATTTTATATAGCCCTAACCACCAGTAGCTTGGTCCCTGTACCCGATGCTGGTGGGTCTACCTTTTTTATATTTTTAAATGTTTTTATTTTTATATTTATATTTAAAAATATAATTGGAAGAAATGTAAATAAAGAGATAAATAGATATATATCAAAGATGAAAGTATTTAATAAACAATTCTAATTGGTGCACTAAATTGTAGTTTGTTTTTTAATTATAGTTTGTTGGGTCATAAGATTATTTGACAGTCACCTGTTACGTTTTAAACCTTCACTATTAACGACACTATGGACCGTTTAAAATACATTTATATTGCCAGGAAGTATCTAATTTGCTCTATTCTCGAGCTAAAATAATATATTTTTATCACCCGTTTCACTCACCCGTGAAAACCGAACATAAGTTTCGTCAAGAACAAAATAAAAATCAAAATGACAATTTTCTATAATAAAATTCGATGTCCGCCTACGCCATTAATTTATTTGTGTTGTTTATAAATAGTAATCACAACGGACTTAAACTATGCTAACACACTTGTCCTAGATTTGGACTAACCGACTAAATTTTAGTGATAAAGTAAGGGTGAAAAGTAGACTATAGACTAAATATTCGTTTAATTATCTGTGACTCAGTAATGGCGGTAAATGTGGTCTTTTATTTTGTCACTACGAAAGTCTAAGACGTAGTATTTGAATGAGGTCTTCGTGTTTATTTATTTAACAATGAATGTAGTAGGACCTTATTATTAAAATTCTACATTGTATATTTATAGTACGAGTAATACCTATAGACAAAGCAATTAAAAATCAGTATGTCAAAACTTTTTTGCCTTGGGAGCTTCACAGAACACTTATACTCAATATAATACATAAAGGTACAAAATGTCAATCTTGGCGGTGTTCACACACACGAAATATTGCAAAGATTGGGACCAGGCAGTGTGACAATTTCCATGACATTACAAATGAAATATTAGTGATTTATATTTTTGAGTTCTGTTCCTTTCATTAATAAATCAAAGAACTATGTATAGATACAAAACTTTTTAGCTTAAGTCCAAAAGTTGGATACTAGATTTTATTTCCCCAAAGAGGTCAATTTCCAATCGATAATAGATACAAGGTGGCAATACTTAGAGGAGGCCTATGTCCAGCAGTGGACGTCGATTGGCTGATGTGATGATAGAGATACAAATAAGTGATATACTTACTAGGAAGACCTCTGACAGTTTGACGCCTAAAAACAGGAAAAACCGCCCCCCTCCAAAGACACGATGGCGTATGTTAGAGAAGGAAGAATGTGCTAGTATGTTTAGAAGTCAAGTTGTGGACAAGATGACGGAAATGAGTGAGATGGAAGGAAAATCTGTAAATAAATGCTGGAGTGAGATGGCAAAGTGCATAAGAGAAGTCGCAAAAGATGTGTGTGGAGAGTCGAAAGGTAAAGGTCTGATAGATAGGGATACATGGTGGTGGAATGAAAAGGTACAAAACGCCCTAAGAGAGAAAAAGTTGGCGTTTAAAGAATGGCAGGGTGTAGAAATTTTGAATGCAAGTTTGAAAGATGACAAAAAGGAAGTTTACAATGAATGCAAGAAGAGGGCAAAGAAGGTGGTAGCAGTTGCCAGGGCTAGGGCGCAGGAGAGGTTATACGAGAACCTGGATAGCCCTATTGGCCAAAAAGAACTCTACCGAATAACGAAAGTGAGAGAAAGGCGAGCGAGAGATGTAATACATATGAAATGTATGAAAGATGAGTCTGGTAAGGTATTGTGTAAAGATGATGACATAAAAGAGCGATGGAAGGTGTATTTTGAAAAGCTTATGAACGAAGAGAATGATTGGAATGGTATACTCGAAGAGGCACATGTAAATAAGGGATTGGTAAGAGAAATTAGCGTGGATGAAGTTATAACAGCAGTTAAAAGTATGAAAGATGGAAAGGCTTTGGGACCAGATGAAATACCAGTTGAAGTATGGAAGGTGTTAAAGTATGAAGGATGTATGTGGCTGACTTCGTTTTTCAATAAGTTGTTACATGAAGGAGACATCCCACAAGAATGGTGTACTAGCTCGCTTGTACCCATCTTAAAAAATAAAGGGGATGTCCAGGATTGTAACAACTATAGAGGAATTAAGCTCATGTCACATACTATGAAAGTATGGGAAAAGGTGATAGAGAAAAGATTGAGAGAAGAGAGTGAGATTACCCAAAACCAGTTTGGGTTCATGCCAGGTCGAGGGACAACGGACGCCATCTTTGCACTCCGCCAATTGTGCGAGAAGTACAGATGTGTCCACAAGAACTTGCACATGGTGTTTATTGACCTCGAAAAAGCGTATGATAGGGTGCCTCGAGAAGTGTTGTGGTGGGCCGTGAAAGAGAAAGGTTTACCTGGGAAGTATGTAGAGTTAATTCGTGCTATGTACAGGCAAGCCAGTACATACGTCCGATCGTCTGCTGGCAACTCCGACCAGTTCAGTGTGGCGGTAGGCTTGCACCAAGGGTCGGCTTTAAGTCCTTACCTCTTCCTACTGATTTTGGACGCCTTGACGGCGGACATACAGGAAGAGACACCCTGGTGAATGCTGTTTGCCGATGACATTGTTCTGGTTGGGGAGGATGGACCTGAGATCCAGAGCAGATTGGAGTGTTGGCAACAGAAACTGGAGAGTGTTGGCTTGAAAATCAGCAGAACCAAGACAGAATACATGTTCTGCGATTTCGGCGGTCTCTCCAGTCCTGAAGCCATAGCGCTTGATGGAGTGCGCCTTCCAGTCTGCTCCGACTTCCGGTATCTTGGTTCGTGCATCCAAAGCGATGGCGAGGTAGATCGGGCGGTCAAGCACCGAATTAACATAGGATGGATGAAATGGCGGCAGGTCACGGGAACCATCTGTGACCCCCACATTCCCCTTAAATTTAAGGGGAAGATCTATAAGACCATGATTAGACCTGCCGTCTTGTATGGATCAGAGAGTTGGCCCACAAAAAGGATGAATGAAAGACAATTGCATGTAGCAGAGATGAGAATGTTTAGAGGAATGTGTGGTGTTACGAGAGCGGATAGAGTTAGAAATGAGTATGTAAGAGGAAGTTTGAAAGTGGCACCGGTAGCAGAAAAACTACGCGGCAGCCGGCTGTCATGGTATGGGCATTTTATGCGGAGGAATGAGAGTCATGTGGTGAGGAAGGTGTTGGACATGTGTGTGGATGGATATCGGGGAAGAGGACGACCAAAGAAACGATGGATGGATTGTGTGAAAGACGATATGGCTGCGAAGAGTGTTACTTGTGAGATGACGTCTGATAGGAAAGTATGGAAGAAGAAGACATGCTGCGCCGACCCCAAATAAAATTGGGATAAGGGCAGGGGAATGATGAAGACCTCTGACAGTTTGGCTGTCGTACTGTACTCTAAATACTTTGTATTTACGTGCGATGAGAGTTATATTGATACGATTTATTAGTTTTTATTATCTGTATTTAGGTTAGGCGTTGAACACATGGTATCTCCCAACATTTTCTGGCAACTGAATAAACTTTACAAATCTTTTGCATTGAGACTATTAAAATTATAAAAGGGTTTAATGTTTTACGCGTGAAGGTTTATATTCTTTCATCAAGTGATAAAAAGTGCATAAAGTTTTTAATAGCATTTCTTCTTCAAAATGTACGGGCGCTCTGCGTGCTACTAATTTTCATTGCCAGCTATTTGAAATTTATATTAGGTCTATTATTTTATTATTTATGTATTCAAGTAAATTTCTTCTCTAAAGCAGGTTAATAATTATTATTTTCCTAGCGTATTTTCCTAATTTAATATAATATGTATGTATTTACAAAATAAAAAAGTATTTAAGTATGTTTACCCGTAGTCTAGTACCCATAGTACAAGCTCTGCTTAGTATGGGACTAGATGGCGTTGTGCAAAAGTGTGAAGAATTAAAAAAAAATATGTTTCTCTCTACTTCCTTCACGTCGTTTTCTATCTCTTTTTTCGCAATAATTTACTCATTATTTCTAACTGTTCGTGTAGCTATATTTTTCTCATCCTCTTTTCTTCCCGCAAGTCTATAAGTACTACGACAAACAAAATGAAACCCGGAATACAAAAGCTTTGAAAGTCTTTATAATAATGCAGTTACTTAACTTAAGTAGTGAATTTGTTCTGGTATTCAAAGGAGGTAAGATCTTCGTACAAATCTCTAAGATTCACAAATTCATAATGAATGTCGAACAAAATACCTTAGATATTATAATTTGGTGTCGGAATTTAAATCACAAATTTTTAGAATCTCTATTGGCTGCCTGATTGTTGATGTTATCATTATTCCATCAATAAATTTGCAGTCCAACGTATTATTTTAGAGACTTCTTTTGGAAAAGAGCAGTTTGAGTTTCAGAATTCTTAAAATAAAGCTTGTTTATATTCACCATGTCAGTCAAAGAATATACATTGCCTAGACTTCACGTAGGTCTCATATTCACAAAAAGTCGACTAAAGGATACAGATATTACCTCTACGAAAGACAATTGAAAACATGAAAGCATACTCCAATCCCTCTAACTAGCTTGGTATAGATTGCCCTCATAATAGGCGGAGACCCGGCTCTGCAGTTTGACGTTAAATGTCTGGTGGAAGGAAACATTTTTAAACGCCTCTACCTTCCTCAATCATAGGCCTTTATATCCATCCCCAACCTTTATCAGATCATCGGACCACCTTGTGAAGGGTTCTACTTACCCTGCGTCATTCGGTAAAAAAAATGATGTAAAATAATTCACGTCAGTCGTAATTTTTACGAATTTGACCTAAAATGTACTAGAAACCATTAAACGATATTCCGAGTTTCTATTTCATGAGTACTTGTAGAATATTGTGTACTCAGCGTTAAAGAGAGCGTTCAATAAAAATAATCGTGTCACTGACATCCCAGCTATTTGCTGACGTCATTGCGACGTGGGTGAACCCTCTTCCCTCCTTCCTGCAACTTGGTTTATCTAATAATTTGCTCTTAGACTATTTTTATTTGGTCTACAAAATTTAGTAGCTAAATTTCTTATCAAATGGAGTTTTAGTAAAAAAAAATTATAGGAAAAACACATTGCTGTATAGTACTTCGAATTCACGAAAAAAAAAGAAAACATTTTATTGTTGGAACTAGCTGAACCACACCACTCTGTCTTCGTTTCGCTCTTAGTTCGGTTCCAAGGGTATGTTCTACCCTGTGTCTCGAAGACTTTACACATATAATTTAACGGACACAAAGAACATCCAGACTCAGGAAAATAGTTTGTGGATCACAAAGAATTGTCCTGCGAGAGAATCGTGTACAGAATCCGAGACCGTCGCGCCACCGAGGCATTACATTTTTTGACTTTGCCAATGGACTAATTATCACTCTATAACTTGAGCAAGCAATAAATTTGTCTAAACATAAGTTACGAAAAGCAACGTGGTCTTATTCCCCGGCTTCGAAGCATCTAGCTATCGTATAATAATCTAATTTCTCTAGTAAACGCTAGTATACATGTTATTGAGCACCCACGGAAAGACAAGCAGCTATTTTCCTCAAGGCGATACTATTCTCGTCGAGAAATACTCGCCTATAAAAATAATATTACGGGCGTACTATGTAAATAGTACATACGCTTGCAATGAGATCTACTATATTGTACTGTAGAAATGTAGTATACATGTGCGTTTGTAAAATGCGCGGAAACAAGAATGCGGATACAATTTCAAATTCAGAATAATTTAATTTGCAATGGAAGCGTAATCTCCGAGGACGCTGGTTCGATTCCTGACTCGAATACTTATTTTTGTTTTGTACTTTATTTCTAATCTACACATAATTGCCGACAGCCTAGTTGTTTTTTGTGGTTAAGTTAATGTTTGAAAAAGTGCCCGTGATAGAGCATGATACTTTTGGCAGGATCTGCTTTTTTGCAAAAAATAATTCTCTACCCGTGGCGTTAACAGGCTTTTAAGTCTCAAAACTAAACTAACTAAGTATATCTTTTCTAAATCAAGAAGAGGGTTAAATAGCGATTTCAAAAACTCTTTTCGAAAAAATATTAGCCTTATTAAGTAAATGTGGTCTGTCGTAGAGCCCAGATTTCAATCGCCCACTAATCTAATAAATACACAAAACCGTTGGACACAATAACTGCTTACGTACCTCGAAGTGTAGGTTTCTCTTGTCTTTGACAAAGGGTGAACATCTTAACACTGAAAAAAACCTATTAAAATTTATGCATAACCTAGTGGTGTAAACGGGGTTCTGTTTCAGCTAATAGTGTTTGGTGAAAATAATAATTATCTTTAGTGGTTAATCTAACCACAAGAATAATATATAACGACATAATAGCGTGATAGCACTAGCACTTTTATGGTACCAGTGAAAGTTGCACAAAAACTACCTTCATAAACGGTAGGTAATTACCAATTAACTTGATCTACCGCTATCTATCTCTCCGTGCTGGTGTACATATTATGTATTACGACTTCATGGTGTAGTTGTTAAGGTATTTGCCTGCCAAGCTACAGGTTGTGGGTGCGTTCATATCGTAAATTAGAATTTCTGTGCATAAAAATGTTTGTTTAATTTAGCCTATTTTAATGTATTTACAAATAAAAAATATTATTATTTAAAACCACTCACTTATTCTGTTTATTAATTAAGAATTCTATGTACTAATTATTAACTACTGTAGTCCTTTTTATTAAAACAATTCCCACATTGGGTATCATGCGCTGTGGGTCTGCATCGGTTATATATGCGGCTTTGCCAGCGAGGCAATAAATACTATATTCCTATATACAAAGGTTATATATACAGTACCTACCTAAGCTAGAAACGCCAGCAATACTATCAATATCATAGAATATAGAATGTGCACGTAACAGGATCAAAAGGAAATCCTACAAATGGATAAAATTGATCACAGACAAGAAAAATAAATGGATTGGCCAAAAGATAGAGAGTTTTTATCCGTTTCTATCAATCTTTGTGGAGGCCGCGTGAACGTTGTCCAATAATGAATTGTATTAGTAGTTTTTTGCTGAAAGCAATCTCTTACAGATGCGATACATATCATGTGAAACATGAATTCTGTAGTTTCTTGTGAGTTATATTAAAGTGAAGAGAAATTATATTAGATCAAGTTTCCTACCACGTTTAAAACTTCTAAATGAAGATGGTGGGAAACGTAAACAGTTTCGTAAGTAGTAGCAACGTTTGATAGAGTCCTTTAACAAAGTATAATAAACCATAAAAGTCGACCAAAGAATTTAACGAGTAGCATCATTACATTGAGAATATAAACATGAAACTGTTCCTACTTTGCCGATCCAATGTACTTTGTAGCCGTGTAAGAATATAAATATCGCTGACTCTATTAAACTTTATATTTCTTATTTTGCAGCGATACTTTCTTTGTAATTTTTACATAACTATCAATATTTATTACTGAACTCACTACAATCGAAATTAAATAATAAATGAAATTAACTTATCTAATTGTTTTACAGATTTATCTTCACTACGAGCAAGAGCAAGTCATGATACTTTATACTTCGTCACGTAGTCTCTGAGTCACCAACAACTACCTAACTGATCCCAACGAACTATACTTTTTAATTTTTTTAAATTATTAAAGATTTTTTACGTATTACATAATATTTATTAAATTTAGGTCAAGTTCGTGATGTTCGATCCGTGTGGTGACGGAGTAAGAATACAATATGTCACCACCCTCTCATCTCATCCCATGGGTGTCGTAAAAACCGACTAAGGGACTATCCGTGAATATTATCTTTACGAAGTAAAAAGAAGGCAAACTTGAAATTAAACCCCAATCGGTCTAGCCAGCGTGGTATTAGTAGACCAAGTATCCCTCCGTCACGGGAGGAGGCCTGTCCCTGCAGTGGGACATTAATGGGCTGTTATGATAATGATAATGATAATATTTATTAAACTTAGGTCAAGTTATAAAATCAAAACGCGTTCATTTTTATATATCTTTCACCATTCAAATGATATTTTGTTCTTGGGAAGTCTACAGACATATTCCCAATTATAATAAGATGACTTCGTAACGATATTAATAGTCAGCTACTGTTCTCAATCACAACAAGCGGAGAGCGGGCGTCTACCCGATATGGACCTTATTAAAAGACTTAAAGTCACTCTATGCTTAGGTTCATCACTAAACGTCTTCGAGCTTATATAATAGGTTTTTTCAATGTATAAACGAAAATTGGTTAATCCGTCATAGCGTTGTATATCAGAATAACACGTATGTTACAATTTAGGTTTATTTATTTAGGTTTTTAAAGACAACTCCCGCACTAGGGATCATGCCCTGTTTCGCGGGGACCTTTTACAAACATCAATTAACGGACACAAAGAACACCCAGACCAGGACAATAATTTGTGGATCTCACAAATTCTTGTCCTGCGTGGGGATCGAACCCACAACCTCTTGCATGGCAGGCGCTTGCGCTACCGTCGCGCCACCGAGGTCGTCAAAATTGTCTATAAACATATTGTTTGAATTACAAAAACGCAGATTAAGCTGCGGGCACCAGCTAGAGACATATAAAATGAAGTAAACAAAACGCCTCATATTGCGCATAAACCACAATTCAGGCCACCAGAACCAGAGCGGCCCAGACCACAATTTGTGATTTTTTTAGTTAGGCACGGCAATGCCTCCTTAAAACCCCTAAGTTTATAATCAAAATGATTTTAAGTTAATTTTAAAATAAAATCATAGATGGCGTTATAAAAAAGAGTTTTGCCATTTCGAATTTTAAAGTAATAGTGATAGAGCACAGTGACCCAGATCACTTGGGTCACTATGGTTTTCGGCGCCATTTTGGCTCATGTGACATGAGTTACTCTGGTTTTGAAACTTATGTTTTTAAGAGTAGAGATTATTATTTTTGTACTTTTTATTAACTGGATAGTGTTTTTTAGAAATAAGTGTGTATAAATTTTTCATTATTTTACGTTAGCGTGCAAGAAGTTTGCAGTAGGTACTGCAATAAGTTTAAAGGGAAGAATATCAATTTATTAGTCAATATTTTTTTGTTTTTTGGCGGCAACTAATTCAAACTTATAAATTACCATAATTTAAAGTATTTTTGTTTAGGATAGATCTAGCTGGAACTACCTACAATGAGTGTAATTAAGAATGAATCCACTGACTACATTGAAGTTGACTTAAATGGCAAGTTTATCTTTCTAGAGTTCCGTAGTAAAACAATGTAAGTATGAAGTTTTTCGCGGGTCTTGGATAGTTAATTTGAAAAATCGTTTTTAAATGTAGGGGCGTTACAGACGGGTAAGAAGCTAAATATAATATATGATCTTATGATTATAAATTATATATTAGACCATCACAGACTACAAAGATATTATATTTATACTTATCACTACAAAGTAATTATTAGATACCTACTTGTAATAATTACTTTGTAGTTTTCCCTCATCAAATTCCTGTAACTAAGCTTTTCTTTTTATCCGACTCCAAGTATTTTTTTCATGTTTGGAACTTCATAACTCAGTCAATTATAAACCGATAAGAGAGAAAGAAAGAAAAAGAGTTTCTCATTCAGATTAGGCTCATGGCAATTTTATCAGAATAGGTTTAGAAATTTATTACTATGTAATACCAAGAACACCATACCATTATAATTAGTCTCTAGCTTAAGTAAGTTTTTTAATTGAAAATTTATAATAAAAAAAAAATCGAGTGGTGACAAATTAAGAATACAATATGTTACCACC
Source organism: Schrankia costaestrigalis (assembly GCA_905475405.1). Lineage (NCBI taxonomy): Eukaryota > Metazoa > Arthropoda > Insecta > Lepidoptera > Erebidae > Schrankia > Schrankia costaestrigalis. The sequence continues at coordinate 650,177 of FR997843.1, read as the reverse complement.
CCATCTCATCCCATGGGTGTCGTAAAAAGCGACTAAGAGACTTTCCGTGAATTTGTCTTTCCGAAATAAAAAGAATGAGAACTTGAAATTAAACCCTATACCAATCCGTCTGGCCAGCGCCAGCAGCTTGCAAACTTAGTTTAAAAGGGAATCAAACCAGAGTTTTAAATGTTTTGTTATTATTCACAATTGCTTTATTTAATACGAGACAAATGTAAACATTTGTAAATTGAAATGTAAAATGGAAACTGACGTCTGAAAAATGCAGTAGGTAATAGAGTTTGTAGTAAGTATCCCTTCTTCTTTACTACCTAGACAGCGTTGGCAAAGTTTAGTAAATTTTTACTGTGTAAACTGCGTAGAATAAAATTTAAATCAATAAGTTAATGAAATGAATAAAGTTGAGACGTCTGCTTAGCAGCCATGAACTATACCTCGTCACAGAAATCGTTTATTTATCTTTTAATCTGTGTTGGTATAGGATCTTGACACGCTAGTCTTATATTATGTTAGGTATCCTTCGGAACATTAACTATGTCAGTCTAATTATTCGATATTGAGCCAATTTTTCAAAAAAAATCAAGCGTTTAAGTCATAGAAAAGAAAAACTTAGATAACTTACTCCAATAGTTTGGCTAATAAAATCTTGCATTCGATTATTGGCACTTTTTATCCATAATTTTGTATTTAAGCCTAAAAATCACCAAAAGTGCGATGTTATCATTAGAAGCCTTATTTATTTAGTTTATTACAATGTTCTGACATTCCAAAATAGTCTAGTATATTTATTAATAGGATTGGAAACGATTCGAAACTAGTTATCTAAGTGCAGTGTTTACGTGTTATTCAATGTATGGTTTTGCCCATGTAAATGAAATGCTATTTTTTATTTTAAAATGCTAAACTTAACCTATTTATTAAATAAATAACCATACCAGATTGTCCTAAGACGCGCTAAGTGTTTATAAATAAGCTAAAATTAATATAGTCTAAAGTCAAAATTAAGCTAAGAAAAAAAAATTAAGATAAAACATAAATTTAATCAAAATTACACAGTAAACAAGTTACTTTTAATTTTAATTTATCCTATTTAAGTTTAAAAAGGCCAACTTGCATTTAAATTAAAAGAAAAGGTTATAAGTTTCATACCTAGTGGCCCAGCCCACTACACTATTTTTAAATTTATTGTCAATGCTAAATGCCATAGTGGCCCATGTCCAAATAAAATGGTAAATAAGTAAAATACCGATTGTTTTAATAGTTTATCTAAATTTTATCAATAACTACATCATATTTATACAAATATTAAACATACTGTCCATATATTTTTTTTAAGTTATATTATCTTATAATTTCGCATAAACTCTTTTGGCAGATATCCACATAATTGTATTTTGGGTCTGGGCCACTCTGGTTCTGGTGGCCTCAATTACTTCACTACAACATACGGACATTACATTTTTAAAAAGTAACACACATAAAGCATCCATATTGTAAAACATGGCTATAGTCATTAGGTACCTAGCAGGTGGTAAAACCCTTTCTAATGCGACACTCGAGTGCCATTAACTGTGCTCTACACCTATTGTTGCAAAAGAAAGTATTGTGTGCATCACTTTTGTGGAAAAATAGGATATTACATTTTAAGCCATCACGCTGGAAGAGGTTAAATAGTGGGGCGTGTCTTGTTTTTAATGTTTACGCGTTTAGGTGTAAATAACTTGGATTTATATATTAACGCGTTTAAAATATTTTAGCTAACAAACCAATTAGATAAATATAAAGAAAATTCCTGCTCCCCTCAAATATCTTTGCATAAATTCTACATAAAGAAAGTTTAAGTATATTTATTTTTTCCAGAATAAGGTCGGTATTCAGTATTCAATATTCATTTATTTATTCAAAATAGTACAATAATATTGTATCTTTTTGACGTCATCTAACACTACTTAATCTAAGTTTATTAACATTTCAAAGTTTTGAAAACTTTACCACCGCCTCCAAAGCGCTAGTAGAGAAGAAAGTCGAGCAAGTAATGTACAAAAACCCATGGTATTTTCACAATTTATGTCTCAATGCGTATCGAAAAATTGGTAAAAGGGTGAAAAAATACCAGCAAAGCCTAGAAGGGACATTTGTTGAATATTTTGCATCACGTGAAAACCCGGTATCATCTATTTTACACTGGAAACAAAATACTTTTTGCTCGTTAAATTTTGGTTGGTGTAATGTAACCTAAGAAATACAGAACGCCTTAAATACAGTATATTAGCACAAAGAGTGATAATTCTACATAATTCAAACTAATAATACACGATAATAGCCTAAACGGTAATATTATTATACTTTATTAGCAGCAATACATTATAGGGCATGATATAATTACAATTAATCAAGTAAAAAGTCCGAGACCACCAAAACACTAAATGAACACACAATAAATAATTAAACAGCATACGAAACGGCCAATAACATTCATAAAGAATTTTTTTTCCATTAATTTGAAGCAATTAATTTATTCCTACATTCCCGTTTTGTATAAAACGGTATAAGAACCTATACCTTAATAAGTATGTATAAGTGTACACGGCACACCTTTCAACCTTTCAAATTAATTAAGAAGAGCCATTAAGCATAAATCATGGACGCCCTACTGACAAATAGCCACTTACGTAATTATGATATGTAATATATTTCATTAAATATTTATTTTCATGTGTTAATATTATAATTATTGCGGAGCTAAACAGTTTAATGACTTTTTGTGTTTGCAGTACAGCATGCAGCATGCAGCAGTTCTGCATAAAGGAGATAAGAGTAATAGTGGTTTTACATCACTAGGGATAAAGAGAGGTTTTCAAGGCTGTTGAAGAAAGGAAAGAACTTTTGGAAAAAAAGAAGACAAATAATTAATATCTCTTTCTTCTTATAGTTGTCCAATTTCAGACAATCTTTAATAATTTTACTATTTTCAGCATTTACAATACAATAGAACAATAAAAAATGTTTAAGATGTTTTAAAATTTAGTCTGCAACTTAAGTTATGCAACTACGAATAAGAAATATGTTCTTGTTTATAAATTTATGACGCAGCAAATTAAAAACCATAAATATTGGTTCTTTTTTACATCGATCTTTGAGCTCTATAAATCTTAAAGCTATTAAACATAATTTTAACAATTTTCACACGAAAAACGGACAGCTTAACATAATTTCCCTGAGTCGATAATTTATCAACCCAACTCATATTGTATAAGGGCTTTGACTGCTAGCGGTTAATTATGTTGCTACCATGCACCAGGTGGCGAATTCGAATCATTCGTTAAACAATTATTTAAGCAACTACGAGTAGGTATATTTTGTATACTGTCTTAAGCTGCGCGATACAGGAATTCAAACCCAGCGCCGAAGTTGACTTATTTTTATCATATGGAAGAAAAGGTTCAGTAAGCATTTTAAAACATAACCATCAGAATATAAAATAAAAAGTTACGACTTAGTTCTTCAGAATGGAACAACCATCTTGAAGGGTTTGAATTATGGGAAAAAAGCGGTGCTGACTATGCAATTCCATTTCTGAATACGCAGACATTCTGGTTTAGTTGACATGAAGATAAATAAAAACGACCCAAGGGTTATATTTAACCCTAATAATAACCCTATCAGAGTACCCTTCCCAGTACTGATGGGTCACTATGACCCAATAATTTTCTGTTTTATCGTAAATGTAAATATGAAAACTAAATCCAATCATAAAAAACGTGATGTAAAGTCGGCATTTCTTTCATTGTTTTTATTATATGCAGACAAAATGGCTGACTCACTGCGTAGAACTAAGCAACGTTCGAGTCGCACAGATAAAACTATGTTTACGCAAACACATTTGTATTAAAGCAGATTTCGTCTTATTGTGGATGTTTTGTGCTTTCGTAATCTAGTTTATACGTCCCTCCAGCTTGTTCGAAACAAGTTGTTGTATGTTTATCTCTCGTTTACACACGGAATAGTAAAGACAAAAATGTAGTTATGTTTTAATTAAAATCAACCTTTCTGGGTTCGTTTGCGTTCGCTGAATTTTAAAAACAAACTGTTTTTGTTTTTTGTACTTTTGTATTAAGACCAAAGAAGAGAAAAAAGTCCAAACATGGAACAAAATTTATTCATGTTAGCAAACCTTTTAGGCTTACACATCAAAGCCTATTTCTTAGTTGCAGAATACATTGATTACTAATATTATATGTTTTCTACACTTTTCTCTTAGAGAACAATTAATCATATTATTGAGGTGGAGACAATTATGCTGCAACTTCTATGCTAATGATTAAAGATCAGCGTTGAAATACGGGTTTTAAATTTTGAAGTTATGAACTAATTGTTAATTTTAATAGCTATATGCTGTAATAGAGCTATTAAATCTTGAAAGCCCAGTTATAGTAAGACGAAAGCCTAATTAAAATGCGACGGTACCTACTCAGTAAAATATTAAGCTCTTCTTTTACTCAATATCCTGTAAACATCTTCAAAAAGCAGCACTAAATAATCCTGTTGTAATATTTAGCATCTCACTTTATTAGAATATCAACAAAGCTATTTCTATTTCTGAAAACTTCCATTTGTTTGACAAAACGGAGGCTGTCATTTGCAAAGCATTTGCATAAGTATAGCGCCTACAAGGACCGTCAAATAAAGCCTTTTGCTATCCTAGGAGATCGTGGGCACAGAAATTCCTTTTAGGATAAGGTCGCCCTTTGTCTGTTTGTCCTATCTAACTCATTTACATACCTAATACTATGGATTTCCATTACTTATTACAAGAAACTCTGAACTATTTCTGTGCATATTTAATGATGTTCCCGCCCTATATCGTCGTCATTTGCTATGGTGGATCTAAGCCAGTAAGCAGTATTTACTAGCTTTTTGGAACTCTGAAATTTCTGCCCACCTGAGTTGAATCAGTACCTACCATACACTCGAGCGAAAAGTCCTCCAAACGGTTTGCACTTCCGTAGTTGGGTTGGAGGTACAGCTTGTGTACATACGTGTGGTCTGTGCTGAAAGGTAATAGCGAAAGAGGTTATTAAGGTTATACACTCGAGAGCAAAAGTTCCGGGTCACTAGCATTTACTTCAATATCTTGAAAACGAATAAAGCTATCGTATTGAAATAAATTGAACTTTATAGACAATTTAATAACCTTTCATTAAACATATAAAAACTTATTGATTGGCGGTAAGTAATGGCATTAAAAAAGTTATAAAAAAAAAGATCCATTTTTTTTAAATCAGAGCTTCTAATTTTCACTACTGTTTTTGCTTTTGTTTTTGTTCTGTCATAAAATGTATTTATAAGGAGTCATCCAGGTATCCAATAGTCATTATTAAAGTGGTAATTATGTCACTCACACCTGAGGAATGTACGAGAATCCTCACGATCCTGGAAAATGGGAGCAGTCAGCGAGAAACAGCAAGAATAGTCGGTGTATCGTTGTCTACAGTCCAGCGTGTTCGCCAGCGGTTTCTAGAAACTGGTTTGAACCTACGCAGACCAACAACAGGCAGACCCAGGTGTACGACGGCACGGGAAGATCGATATTTAGTGAACTCTATGCTACGAAATCGGTTTCTTACGGGAACAGCACTGACTCATCATTTTTTAGGACTTGGTGGAAGCAGCCCTTCTGCTTGGACTGTAAGACGGCGACTTGCTGAAGGTAATTTGAAACCATTTAGACCCGCAAATGGTCCGAAACTCGAGAGACACCATCGTATAGCAAGACGAATTTATGCACGCGAACACTCGAATTGGACGATTGAAAATTGGTCAAATGTCATATTCTCGGACGAATCAAAATTTATGCTGTATACACACGACGGAAGGGCAAAGGTGTACAGAAGACCAGGAGAAAGATTTATGCAAGCCTGTATTGAAGAAAAGGTGTCATACGGTGGTGGTTCGGTACTCGTGTGGGCTGGAATTTCTGCGGAAAGCCGAACAGAGCTTGTACTGATCGAAAACGGTACTCTTAATGGCGTAAGATACGTGGATAAAATCCTCAACGAGCACGTCGGTCCATTTATGGCAAGACTTGGTGAGAATGCCATCTTTATGCAGGATAACGCCCGTCCCCACACTGCTCGTGTAGTGCAAGACTACCTTGATGAGGTGAATATTCGTCCCATGGTGTGGCCAGCACGTAGCCCCCACCTCAACCCAATCGAGCACGCCTGGGACGAGCTCGGGCGACGGGTAAGACAACAAGATCCTCCTTTAATTACGCTTAGTGACTTGAAACATGCATTGGTAGAGGAATGGGAGAACATTCCCCAACAGTGTTTCAGAAACTTGGTGTACAGCATGCCAAATCGCATTGCAGCAGTCCAGACAGCACGTGGGGGTAATACCAAGTACTAAACCGTGTTAAAACTACTTGTAAATATAAAAAATTCAATATTTTCAGTTTTGGTTTTACAAGCAAAATGACGCCATTTTTAATTTGTCCTTTTAAACATAATAAAATAAATGGTCAGTAGTAAATGTAATGCATTTTATTTTAGTAACATTAAATTGTCTATAAAGTTCAATTTATTTCAATACGATAGCTTTATTCGTTTTCAAGATATTGAAGTAAATGCTAGTGACCCGGAACTTTTGCTCTCGAGTGTATTTTATGTTAATTGAAGCAAGATTATATAGGTAGTTGTAGGTGTGATATCACAAAAGGAGGCTAGAGCTTCCTTAAAACTGAGAAGAACTGAGCTTTTACCGCAATGAGAGATATTTGGCTTACCCAAAACCTGCCTAAGAGATTTAATAACTACATTTTGAAATGTATCGTAGCACTTGGAAATATACAATTGGGTAGGTCTTAAATGTACAAGCATAATTACATAAGTTAGAGTTTACATCTCGTATATTTTTAAGTGTTATGTAATATGAACTTGGAACTGTAAGGTAACCAAATCACTTAAGAGGCTTCTGGGTTTGATTTCAAATTAATCAATAGATCCATGATTGAACCAAAGCTGTGCGCAGGAGCAAAGCCCAGTCTTGAATGCCCTATCAGGTTTACATTGTTGCAAATTTATCGTTTGTTGTAACGAGTCAGTTTCGTATTATAGATGCATAGAGTTAGCTTTGTTTACATGCGTTTAAATGTTAATCAGGAGATTGTGGTCACATTAAAACAGTCATTAATCAATACAAGTATCAACTAACAAACATTGTGTTTATTTTCGCGTGTTATCCGCCATTTTCTACTTTGTTATGGTTATAAAAACGGGCTGTTACAGGTAGTTATGTGTAATTTTATAACAAACTAAACACGCAACGCTCTACAGAAATAATAGAATAAATACGCGGTTAGTAACAGCCATGCTCGGCGCGGGCGCAGATCTAGGTCAGACCAATGACCCGTGCCGAGCGAGCACGAGCGCCGCCGAGCCATCCCGAACGTTGCCGAACTCTACTGATGCAATTCTTTAATCCTTCTGCTCCAATTTATAGCTCGCTATAGTCATCTTTGACAAATTAATTCTTTTTAATGGGACGTAAGTAGGTAAATTGTTATTTTGATACATTGCCACGCTAATAAACGCGATGGAAATAGATTGTAGAGTAGCACAAAGGCCCAAAGGTATACGTTCGTAACAAACATAATATAATTGTTTTCTTTTTAAATGTCAGACTAAATCAACTTTGATATTATATTCAAGGTACTGTTGGAAGATAAATTGAAACGGACGTTTTTAATAATAACATCATGTAACATGATGTAATAAGAGAACGATCTTTTAAAAAAATACATTTAACAACTAGGACAGAACTTCTGCAGTGGTAGAGTTTGATACGAGTATTCCAAAGGAGCTTAAAAAAATGGGTGTCATAAAGGCAAACAGGCTTGTGTCTGTAGATATTATGTTATGATGGTTTTTTTTTCTTTGACGTTATGTTTCTCGTCGTGGTAAAGTTTAGAACTTTTATATATATTATTATTATTTTGTACACCGATATTAGTCATCTTTAATTTAGAAACTCGTCTTGAATAAATAAACTGTTTTCTACTATTCATACAGGCATCATGCCTTAAAGAACAAGTCTTACGGAATACACCATTGGATTTTTAACAACAGTGTTATCTTGAGTATGGCGGTATTAATAATTTTGGAAATGTCTCAGTAATAAATAATATTATTAGGTTATTTGGAAATCGAGCTCATTAATGTTCAATCGGACAAGCAGCCTCTAAAACTTGAAGTGATGTTAACCTACTAGATCGATAGATTCTTAATTGCCTAGGCGGCAAAGAGTTTGTCCGTGTGCCTGGTGTACAAGATCGCGGGTTCGATTTCCACGCAAGATAGTTATTTGTGTGATCTAATTCTTTGGATGCTGTCAAATGGTAAATCATTGTAATCAATTTTTAAATCATTCCAGGTTTTGATGTAATATTCTAAGAATATGCCTCGCTACTATTACTTGTCATCATGTATAAAGATGTTAGGACGGACTGTTTATACATGTAGGATAAACACGCCTGGCTTTGTCGTTCTCTGATCTTGTACTATTTTTACTGGTAGACCATCAGGATTCCGTAAACAGGTACTATAATTAACTGTAGTAATAATTTCTGTGTATGTTCCAAGTTTTGATGGCTATAGTTTTGACAGTAACAGTGAGAAATACACTTGAAATTATAGTGGACCTGTGTTGGGATTGAAGTTGTTGATTGATGAATTTGGCTTGTAATGTGACATTACTGTAAATGTGCCTCGATGGAAAACGAAGATTGTGTATGAGCCTGCCGCAAAGTTGCGGAGCTTACGCAAAATGGTTATACATTTGTACAATCCACAAATTATTGTCTTGACCCTTTTATGGGTGTTGAGAAGTTGATGTAAAGAGAAGGTACGAACCTGTGCGTGCGCGATGAAAAACCTCTAGAGGAGCCTATGTTCAGAAGTAATCGGCTGTAGGCTGATATGATGATGATGAAATATGTATCCGAAGGTCTTATATCTAATCTTTTGAAAATGCCCTCTAAGAAAAGTCATTGTACACCATTCTTATTACATAATACTACCTTTTTTATTACATAATAATAATATCATTTTTAAGTATGACTAAAATTCAACGGTGTTTTTCATTCATTGGTAAAGACGCGTTGGACTACTCGAGCCATCACAACAGGTCACTTGTTATTGCTTCACTTACACAACTGAGCTTTTTTAAATTTATTTATCTAATGATTTCTTGATGTTCTAGTTTGGGTAATCATGCAGTCAAATATTTACTATACCATTTGCGGGTAAGTCCCCCAAAGAAGTCAAATTTGAGTTATTCATTCATATTATTGGCTTCGTATAAACAAATTTCACATCATGCTCTTTGTGATATTTGAATAGTCTAATATTTATCGCGGGAAATTTCTATACATACATAACAATTGATTTAATAATCTGCATACTATTATAATAAACAAGCGATCTAATATGCTGGGTATATAATATGAAATAAGCTGGAGGACATGAAACTGGGTAATTCTGGGTAGATCTGGATAAGCGCCTCATGCTTACTCGAGCTTCCGTCTTGATATGGAAGTCCATTGCTTTACTAAAATTACTTTTCAATTAAATAACTTACTCCAAAACCAATGATATTAATTTAATTATGTAATTTTAATGACGTGTCCAAGCATTGATTTCCATTCTTTTTAGCAAATCCCTTAACTATTTCTAATCACAATTTCTGTGAAGCCTAATAGAGAGACCAATCTTTTCAAATAAACAGCCGATTGTGTTAAAAACTGCCAAGCAGTCGATTAATTAAGTGGCGATGATCCCCTATATAACATACTTCTGGAAACAATTTCTAGGGCTTTTGGTGATAGTGCAATCAAACGGTTATTAGTTAAACTCCTCCCAAACGAGTTTCGACTGAAACATATTATACATGTATTTCAACTTTTTAGTGCTGTGATAAAGAGATTAGTCTCGTGTTCATGTGACTATACACAAATACATAGGTACTTAACAAAGCTAATGACATGAGGTTTATTCCAACCTCTCGATATTCTAAGCCTGTAATAACTTTCAAAGTACACAATAAAGCAATAACTTTAACTTAATCAGTAATAGTTTGCGTAGCGTAGCAACAGAGAGCTTTTGCTTACATAGATAGAGACAACTTTCATATATCGACAACGTATAATTAAGGCGAAGAGTGGAAGCACGTCACTGGCGCCAACGCGCTTTCTAATATTGAATGAGTACGTACAGTCGGATACTAAAGTACTATGTTTGAAGATCTTGTTTGGTTGATTGGATTTTTGGTTTTAATAATTATTGAGTAAGAATAGCGCTACCCATTTAATTCATACCGTAGGTTTCGTAATCGCTAATTAAGGGAACATTGGTACAGAGTTTTACACCATCTGATACCATACCATTTTATTGAATAGATAGTGGGACAAATATATTTTGCCTGCCCCCACATTGGTATAGAGTTTACAGGCTACAGATTAATCCTACGGTCTAGTACCTATTTCCACCCTTCAGCTACTATTTTGAATGCTCTAATTTCTCTAATTAGGTTTGACGGTTCTGTATGTCTATGTGGTCGTAGCTCTCTTAAACAGAAACTGATTCTCTTTTTAAAATTTGCTCTTTGTGTAGTTTCTACAATATTAAGTGCTGTTTTTTAAATGTTTTACTTTATTGTAGACTATTGACCCGTGCCCACTACGTTGGGCGGCGAAAAAGATGCGTCTCTTTTTTAAACATATATCATTACTGCTACGCTCCTATTAGTCATAGCGTGATACTATATAGCCTATGACACTTCCCGATAAATGGACTATTCAACACAGAAATAATTTTTAAAATCGGTTCAGTAAAATCGGTTCACAAACTTTACCTCTTTATAATATGTATTAGTATAGATAATGCCTTTTTAATGTAAAAACAAAGGTAGGCGATGTGGTCGCTAAGCGACAAAGCCTATAAAAATAAATTAAAAAAAAACAAAGGTACTATTTTTAATAAATAATAATCTTATAATAGTAAGACGTGTGTATATGAGTGTACTAGGTAGTAGGACGAGAGGTTGTCGGCTAGCAACACCGGTCTGAGCGCGGGCCCAACACTCCGCCAACCATGATACCGTTGCGTTCAACTTTATTGTGTCACCACTAACTTACTGGTTAAACACTCTTCAGGGGCTCTCATCATAGCAGCCAACTGACGTCCACTGCTGGACATAGGCCTCCTTCAAATGTTGCCACCTTGTGCGGTCCTGTGCCTCCCTCATCCATCGCTTTCCCGCCGTTGTCCTAACTAGGTCGTCGGTCCACCGTGTGAGGCATCTCCCCACCCTGCGTTTTCCGGTAGGTGGTCACCATTTCAGAATCTTTCTAACCCAACAGATGTCGGTTCTTCGCGTTATGTGCCATGCCCTCCGCCACTTTAACAGGGCAATCCGGAGCACTATGTCAGTCACTTTGATTCTCCTTATTTCTGATTTGATCACGCCGGGAAACTCCCAACATAACTCTCTCTATTGCCCTCTGATCGTAAGTTTTCTGAGAAGGTCCCTAGTTAGAGATTTCAGGGGCCCTGATCTCCATTAATTATGGACTGTGTAGTGAAATCTCATCATCATCATTATACTTTTTTTGATAAGGTTCTCTGAAAATGCTAAGGTTTTCCAGAAAAGAGTAAGGCGCCCGACTCTTTTTTCTAGCCCCATTATCGTCAGGAGTATACTGTCAATGGTTCACATTCGTCGTAAGCTTATTTAGCACTATAGTAGCATTATAAATCTTTATCTTAGTTAGAGGAAACAGATGTCATGTTATAATGTATTGAATTTTGTAGTGATTTGTAATTAATAACATCCTGCGGAACACACAAATTAAATGTAAATTTATACAAATATAGTTATATATAATATAAATATATCACATTAAATTATACATAGGTATTTCATGGTATCTTTATGTGTTATTATAAGTGTATTGTGGTTTATCAAAGATAACCATCTTATTTACTTTTTTAAAATGTATAAAATAGTAAAAATATAAAGCATGACGCGTTATTACACGCGTACAAAGCGTACTTCTACCCTCGATTTAAAAGCACCTACTTATATCTGCATATAGAGTACTTATCTCATGCATTAAACTATGTGGAATAGAAAATCTGACTGAAATCTGAAGGTAACAATTATTTTTGCAAATACCTATTTATTTTGAATACATGGAAAAAAAGACTAACTACGTTACCTACTGTAATTATCATAACAGCCCATTAATGTCCTACTGTATTTTTTAAATGAAATTATTATTATTTTTAATTGACCTCTTGTACTGAATAAATACTGTACTAGCTGAGGGACTTAATTCATGAGAAGTTTAATAAAAAAAGGCATAGATTAAAAGAGACATCGCATCAAACTACAGATGCAAGGAATCAGAGCTAGATAAAATCCACGTGCAGCTTAATAACTTAAAAAAATGTAAATTACTTAGCAACACCAGTTTGACCTCTACAATTTTGCAAAATAATTAATAAATTAAACGTTTTTATAAATAAGTTGCATGCTTTTGTGTTTTATTAAACACGTGAAATTTTGTTTTATAAAGCAGCTATTTGTTCTTATTAAATACACGTGATACATAGTCTATAGTACATAAGCATGATGACATTATTTAAGAAACTGTTTATGCAATCACTTAAGCATTGATCTTTAATATTCAATAACTTTAATTACTTAGTACAAAATAAAAGAAAAAATATATTTATGAATAATTTTAAGATCTATATTTTTGTGCTGCTCTTTGTGGTAAATAAATAAATAAATTTCTCACACATTCACACAACGCCATCAAGTCCCAAACTAAGAACAATTTATAATATAACGCAAAATCTGAATAAGGATTACTTCGTAGACTAAATGAAAAGAAAAACTTTATATTAATCCGTTTGTCCAATGTAGTATCTGTATTCCGAGTTTCTCTTCATCACTTGACGCCAGACCCTTATGATAGTGGAAAGGAAGCTTACTTAACTCTTATTTTCCGGTATGATGGAGACTATATTTAGAGGAGCTTAGCAAAGACTACAGCTAAGAGCAGGCATGTTTTATCACTATCACTACTACTTTACGGAACTTTGTAGGCTCCTGTTTTAGTAGATGCAAACTTGGCTTACTAATACTATGCTTGAAGTAAGGTTAACATTCAGCAAAGGATTTTGATTCATAAATCCACTATTGATTACAATATAAATAAACAAATAATCCTCACACATTTACAGATCGCCACCTAGTCCCAAACTAAGCAAAGCTTGTACTATGGGTACTAGACAACGGATAAACATACTTAAATACTTTCTTTTTGTAAATACATACATACTATACATAGAAAACACTCAGACCAATGCAAACAATCATGTTCATGCACACAAAGATTTGCATTGAGCGGAAATCGAACCCGAGACGTCTGCGTAGCAGCCATGTAATATACCGACTGCGCCACAGAGGTCGTCACAATGAATGATTGCTTTGAACATAGCTAAATTGATTGAAGGAAGGCCTATCTTCATTAAAATATTGCAGTGATTACATACTTAATCCTATCGTAAAAGGTAATAAATTCGCAAGCGCTCATAAAACAGTATATCAAAACATTAAAATGCTCCACGCGACTAATGCCAGGATACATAAAACATCGATATGTCGCAGGGAAATGAGGAAACTAGGGATTTCACTAAATCCCTAGGGAGACGAAATCCCGTTTCTACCAGAAACTAAATGCTCTTATTTTTGTTTGTAAGTTAAAAAAAAACACAAGAATTCCAACTTCTGTAGGTTAGGCCAGGATAGAACTGTGACCATAATGAACGAGCGAAGCGAATGTGTCGCCGAAGTGCAAGAAAACTTCGACGTTTACCGGGATTTTGTGAAATCCCTGGTTTCCTCATTTCCCTGCGATAGATACACACGTACTTGATATATATATGCACTGGCATAATAAATAACAATCGTTTAGGCTGAGAGCAAAGGGCTCAGTATCTCAGAGTGTATCTGCAAGGGCACACAAACATCTAAGTTAGTTTGTTGCTATTTCCTTTGTGAGTAAATAAACAATGTATTGGTTTAAACAGGTTGGGAAAGGAGATCTTTGTGCTATATACCCTTACTATTGTTTTAGATGTGAGAAGCCTTTAATTCTATTTAGTTAACTTATTGTTTTAAATCGATTGTGTGTAGTTTGGGGCACTTATCAAAAATATAATCTTAAGAATCTCAAGTTAGCAGGGTATGTACACACATGATTTCAATAAGCCTCCATGTTCTTTTTGTGCAGAGATCGTATAGCTCAGAGCAAAATACTAATTAAAAATCATAACAGCCCATTAATATCCCACTGCAGGGACGGTCCTCCTCCCGTGATTTACTTGGCCTACTAATACCACGCTGGCCAGACGTATTGGTATAGGGTTTAATTTCAAGTTTTCCTTCTTTTTATTTCGTAAAGATAATATTGACGGATAGTCCCTTAGTCGGTTTTTACGAAACCCATGGGATGAGATGGGGTGGAGACATATCTTACTTCGTTACGTGAATCTGAATGTATGTCACTAAAGATCATATTATAGGTACTTATACTAAGTGAGATGAGACAAACAAATTGCCTGTCTTACGGTAAGCTCTTCGCTGCAGTGTTATATAAAATATGCAGAAGAACACAATGTTTCATAATTGTACAGCTTACTGTACTTCTTTACTGTAGTCGCCCCATTCAAATACAATCTGTTAAATACTATAGCCTTGTAATTTCACTACTGTACTCTTTCATCCAAATACATTTCACATAAACACTTTGAAGGGAATTAAGAATCAGCCTTACCAAACTAGACGCTCCTTGCTAAAGACTTTGTGATAAGTTAGACCACCCAACCTATATAATATAAACGTGCATTTGTATTCACAATCGAGACGACTAGTCCTAGGCTTACATAGTAAGGGTCACAAAGTTAACTAAACAATTTATTGACCACAACAGGTTACCGTGATTTATACTAAAAGCTAGTTTATATTATTAAATGTTAGACTCGCTATAGTTTGTATGTGTGCCTTTATATTTTGAACTTAAACACACAAATGTATGATAAAGCTCTTACAATGTTAGAGGCTGTTCGCTTCGACTTTACTTAGTAGTAGGAACTGGTTTAGTTTCTTTGTGTTCGCAGATGGTACAGTGGTTTAGCGGTCACCATCGCATCCTAGTTTAATGGTCTGTAGTGGAAGTTTCGTTTTAAGGCTGAAGAGTTTGCTTAAGATGAAAACCTCTGTAACTGCTGGTTTCAATTGAAACGTTATTTTAGTATTGAGTAGCTTAGTTATGTAGAAAAGTTGAATTACATATTCTAGCTGAGAAATATGTAAAAAATGGTTAAATATAGCATAGGTGGTCATTGTAACTAAGGCATGTAAAGGGACAAATTGAGACAAATTTATTTTTAACAAAGGTACTTCTTCTTTTTTTGTAGTCGGTTAAAAACTAGTTTTGTCTACCAATACAAAGTAGGTATTTGAATGATGGTAACACTAGTATCGACGTAACACAGCCACCTGATACAAAGTCAGGTAGTTCAACCCACACGATATTCAGCATTTGGTCATTGCGACCGTATTAGTAAAACACTTTGAATAGAAATGCAATAAAGATGTCCATTTACGTATAAGTGGCTCCACATGGACATAGTAGCCTTGCTCATTGTTAGTTATAGTAAAACTATTTGTTACTGATCTGGCTTTTGTATCATCATAACGGCTTATGATCGACGTACAGCAGAGACGAACCTCTTTTATAAGGACATGACTTATGGATAGACAGATGTCTAGCGTGATATCTGTTATTATAATCTAACCCACCTGGGTTGATGTTGGGTTTAGTG
The DNA here is from genome assembly GCA_905475405.1 of Schrankia costaestrigalis. Classification (NCBI taxonomy): domain Eukaryota; kingdom Metazoa; phylum Arthropoda; class Insecta; order Lepidoptera; family Erebidae; genus Schrankia; species Schrankia costaestrigalis. The sequence goes on along the minus strand of FR997843.1, from coordinate 634,221 downwards.
TCCAGTTTTTTCATTTGTTAGAGATAATCATAATTAAGTAAATACATACTTTCATGTCTGGTGACGAAGTAAGAATACAATATGTCTTCCCATGGGTGTCGTAAAAACTAAAAGACTATCCGTGAATATTATCTTTACGAAGTAAAAAGAAGGAAAACTTGAAATTAAAGCCTATACCAATCCGTCTGGCCAGCGTGGCATTAGTAGGGCAAGTATCCCTCCGTCACGGGAGGAGGCCCGTCCCTGCACTGGGACATTAAAAGGCTGTTATGATGATGATGTCTTCTTTTAGGTCGAACTCTCCTTGTAATGATGTGGATACAATAATCAATATTTTTCCTCTCTTCTTTTTATGTCACAACCAGTCATTATCAGTCTTTCCTATTACTTATAAGTAGATCAAAAGGACGATAATGTTATCGAATAAAAGTTCTTAATATTTTTTTTGCGACGGATTTTTTATTTCTGCAATAGTTTTCTAGTATTATGCATTATTATTATTCCTTTATTCCTGAGGATCAATCAAAAGCATTGTGAAACAGGATGCCAAATGACAATATAATGAAGAATGACTGGGTGCTATTGCAAAGCATCCACAACCTGTCTTATCTACAAACTCCACTATATTTTCATTGAATCATATCCGACGACCTCTATGGCGTAGTAGTTATATAACATGACTGCCACGGAGAGGTCTCGGGTTCTATTCCCGCTCAATGCAAATCGTTGTGTGCATAAATATGATTGTTTGCATTGGTTTGGGTGTTTTTTAAGTATGTATTTACAAAAAAAAAGTTTTTAAGTATGTTTATCCGTTGTCTAGTACCAATAGTACAAGCTTTGCTTAGTTTGGGACTAGATGGCGTTGTGTGAATGTATGAGGAATATTTATATTAGCATGTCATAAAAATGATAGCAAACAGAACAAGTTACAACATAAAGTTAGACTTGATATTGATAATGTCTCTTCTCATCAAAGTTATCAGTTTGTTTGTGTTAGCTGAGGTTTTTCATTTATAACGGCTTAGTACCCCATTTTAGATCACGTTTTATGCCGAAGGGTAAAATATTTGGTACTTATATAGTAAGTTTGTTGACGTTATACTACGTAGAAGTATGTATTTTTTTTAAAGTTTAAAAGGTGGTAGTTATATATCTATAACTGCTACGCAAAGGTCTCGGGTTCGACTGGTGATCAATTCAAATCTTTGTTGGGATGAATGTTACTGGTTGTATTACCAAGGGGGTTTTCTATGTAGGTAAATACTACCCACAGTACCTACAAGCTCTGCTTAATAATAGTTGTGTTAAAGAACAAAAAAATAGATTGTTGCCTTTGCAATGAGACGGTAAGATAATTTTATGAAAACTACTTAGTAGTATCTTTTATCTTTCTTTGATAAATCTACGAATATACGCAATCTCTAACAATAATCTTTATTCGGCATAACGAGCATGAAGACAAAAGAAAGAATAATTACGTCACTATCATCAAGGCACTTTAGAAAGTGGCGCAAAAACTGTTCGGATGGTTACAACACTAGTCAGTACTTAGTATTCGCAAATACTTATATTTTTCGCGTTGGGGTAGGTTCGCCTAGATACGGGTCGATGACTGCACATTTTGCACACTAGCACAAAACGTCACTGCTACAAGCAATTGTAAATATACTAGCTCAAATAACAAGAAAACTTTAAATTCATAGCAATAGAGATCGTTTTTTCTTGTACTTTAATTACACAACGGCAGTGTTAAAGTTGTAGTTTGTCATAATCAAATGCAGCTTGCAAATGTGTGTGTGCCGTTCAAAGATAATAATAGTGTTGGGAAAAATTACGAAATTTTTGTCGAAACTGATAACGTATTAGTAGTTATATTGCGGGCGTAAAAGGAACATTATGAAATTTGTTGCAATTACTTATTTTATAATTGGTTAATTATTTTAATTAAAGGATGGGGATTTGAATTTCGGAAAGCAATGAACACACTTGGAAAAGTAAATGATTTGTATATATATATTTAAGCCTACAGTATCTAATTTAGTTATGTTATATGAAACTGCGCCTTTTCTACCTCTCTGTATAGTTTTCACGAATGAACATCGATAGGAAAATCAGTCGACAATAACAATCGTACGTCACTAAAGTCTCGGGCACTGCACCCACTCACACATACAAACATCTGGCTTAGCAACCGAAGTGAAGGCAGAAAGATTTACTACATTGTCTCTTACTACTTCACAACACGACTATTCCCACCTAAACACACATTTTATACATTGCCGACTTTCAATTACAAAGTAAATTCAATATGCTCTCCGAACCAGCAATGTTCAGTGTTTTGAAAGAAAAGTCGCAACAAGATCTATTTACGATACCAGTTCATAGAACCACGGTCTATTTTCTAGGTTATAAAGTAAAAACATGTTGGTACATAGAGTTATATTTTAAATAGCGGATACATTGGCCTTATAGGACGAGACTGGGTTTTCTAAAACAGTATAGAAATGCATTCTAATTTAAAAAATATAATCTTGCAACACTATCGTAAAAGGTTTTACTCGTCGAGACTTCGTTTGCATTGTCGTATGGAAACGTAAAGTAATTTGTTGGTTTTTAAACGAGTTAGAACATAAGATTTAGATGTTAGTTGCGTGTATTACCATAATTTACGTCTAGAAAACGGTCGCTACGTCAACCATTGAAAATTTAACTAAAAACACATGAAATATAGATTAAAACATGTGGGTGCAATAAAGAAAACCTTTTTTTTTTTTTCTTTTGAGGCGCTATGAGGGCAGAAAGCACCCGAGTAATGATTACTTTAACTGTGGCTATTTTCTGACGATATAGAGTGCAAGAACAACAAGTCGTATGTTTATATATATGTACCGTATGATCGTACCTATACATAGTATAAAAAGAAGTTGATTTTTCTGTACCTATGTCCCTTTGTATGCTTAAATCTTTAAAACTACTTACGCAACGGATTATGATGCGGTTTTTTTTAATAGATAGAGTGATTCAAGAGGAAGGTTTATATGTATAACACATGCATAATATAGTGTAGAAACCTATATAAATTTAGAGATTTCTGATGAAACTTTATTTAGACGTTGTTGAGCGGGAATCGAACCCGAGACCTCTGCGTAGCAGTCATGTTATATAACCACTACGCCACAGAGGTCGTCAATACATATTATATAAATCGCCTAATCATTATTTAATTAAATTAATTGGTGTTTAATATAATTTAGTAAATCAGCAGACGATTACGACATGACGAACAGTCGACACGGCTGAATTAGCAACAGGTAAGCACTAAGTTTAACATTAATACTGTTAAAAACGTGACACAGAAGGACTATTTTTGAGTCGCCATTTTGTGCTGAAATCAGCAAAATCAGTGGTGTCACTGGCAATAGTAATTAAGGTCAAATATGAAGTTTAAAATGAGTATCTGAGGGCATTGACCATCGCTTTTCTCAGGTACTGAAATGAGTTTTGGATGCTCAAAAGTTAAAGAAGGCAAGCGATTCCGTGCATGGGAGACACATTTCAAGTTTGTGTTCACATTTTCGTGGATGTGTTTCACGTGATATACCTTTAAAGGGGTGATAGATTTAGTCTTTGAATAAACAAAGTATTTAATGTCAAGTTTTTAGTTACCTCTGTAAGCTCTCTCTCTTCGCTAACAGACAGAGTGAAAGAATCATAACTATGTATGGTTTATAAAGGACATATAGGCTCAAGTTCGCGCCACTCCTTCCAGTCTTCAGCCCATCTCAGCCAGCTCTTTCCACCTATCTTCCTCAGGTCGTCGGTACATCAGGGTAGACGGCGCCCTTTGTGCAAGGTGCATTTTCCTTTTACGTGGTCTCTACTCCAGGTCACGTTTGCTAACACTGCCATCACTCCTGCCACAGACCTGGTCACTGCACTTTTTTGACTATAATGACAGAATTTATATTATGTAAGTCGAAAGAAAATCTTAGTATACGACTGCTCGTGGTATTAGCATACCAAGTATCTCTCTATTACTTAAGAGTTGATGTGCCCGCAGAAGGATATTAGTTAACGAGCTGCTAAGTTGATACACCTCCGCGTGGTGAAGAAGTAAAAATACATTATGAACCTCATCGTATCCCAAGATCGTCGAAAAAGCCAAGGGTCAAGAGTAATATTAACTGAATGAAAAGAAAAGAAGAAAACCTTGTCATAAAACCCTTTACACATTTTAAGACCAAGTTTATTTTTGTCCTAGCAAAAGTCCTGTCCCAGTACCGGGACATTAGCGAGCTATTGTTGTAATGTTAACTATTACTTACACTAACAAATATCTTTTTCTTTTTTTTCGTTTCGACAAAACCGGCACTCCTCGGTAGACGTTTTTACGACTTTGACCTGCTGGGTTAATAAATTGTAACATGACCGTATGTTTATTAATTGTACTCGAAAATTCATTATGAAGTTATGTTATTTAAATAATTTGCAACTAGCGTTACGTTATTGTGACAAAGAAACGTTTATTTTCGCTGACAATGAAGAGAATTTGAGCCGCGATAAGTTAAGCTGGTCATGGTTTGACATCACGTTTCCTCCACATAACGACTATGCCGTAAATATACAAATATGTTCTTTATTTCTTGACACAAATGATTTATTGTCCTTTGTACCGTTTGTGGTAAACAAAGTACTAAAATATGTATATGCAAGAAATCCTGATAAGCGGTCGTTTGATGAAAACATAAATAGTAAGTGAATTGTATTTTGTTGCAAATATACCTACTAGGTATATTATTATGTTATAGCAAACGGGGAACTGTATTTACCTTATCGTCTATAGAGGGAAAACTGATAGGTATATGATGCAACTTATGAAAGACCTAATAAGTAGATAATAAATATAAAAATACTTAAAAAGTAATTTCAAGGTTTTTCAATTTTGAAAATTCCATCTCATTTATTTTCTCTCCTTTATACTGGGTCCTATAAAGTACTTGGATAGATCAGCAAGTTGATGGCGACGCACGGATGTAAGTAATATTTTACTACCATTCGTTATTTACTACTTCTGGTCTGTTTTCGCAATTTCCATCAGCTATGATGTCGGTCATAATGCCATGTCTAAATTATTATTAAAAACATTATGGCATTTTATTTGGTATTTTCCTAAGTATGTTATGTTTTCATGGTATGGGAGGCACAAGACCGCGGTGGAAAAGTGCAAACTGCAAACAATGAAAAATCTTGTGAGAGTTGACAATGTACAGTATTACATACATTACAGTTTACGGTATAGTTAGTAACAGTTGCAAATCAACTAAATCAAATCGTCGTTGTAACAATAAACAATGTTTTCTAAAACAAACAGCGTTTATAACATTGGTGAAACCTCCTATACATATAAACACACGTATATGTATGTACTTAAATACACATTGTCTGTCTAGTAAATACATGTATACGTAGTATTGTATAGAGAAAACTGTTTCCCATAGGCAATGTGGCGATAAGAAAACAAAGAGTGCCATTTAGTTGCGGAGCGCGAGCGGGCGCGTGGCAACACAGGATTAAGCAACACTGTGTTACTTTGTGGCGTGGGGTGAGCCATGAGATGTAGCGGGAGCGTGTCAATATGGCTATAAGAAAACAAAGAGTGCCATTTAGTTGCGGAGCGCGAGCGGGCGCGTGGCAACACACTGGGGTACTTTGTGTCGTGAGGTGATGCGTGAGATGTAGCGTAAGCGATTATTTTGGTACATATTTCATTCGTCTGAAAACGGTCTAAAAATACCTACATGATGTCTACATCGTTTTACCATGGCTTTTGTGATGTGGTGTAAAAGATGATTTCTTGAGATTAATAATTTATAATAATAATTTTCCACACACATGCACACATTGCCATTATATTCCCTAGCTAAGTATACATTTTTACTTATTTTTTTTCTTAAAATACACAAGTATTCTGTATAACAAATATCTAGACTAATATAAGCAATCATTTTAAGGAGACGCGGTTTTAGTAGACTAATATTTTTTCCCTCGCAGCAGCTTTGTTCTTTGTTTACAGTAGAACATTAAGCAGTAGTATTATAGAGATCTAAGTCTCTTAGATTGTATTTTATGTATCTGGTAGCAGATGGCTTTATTTATCTCGTATTAAGCTCATGCCTTGCACCACAAGTAGTCAAAAGGCATACAACGGTCTATTGTAGAATATTGGTCAACTACTTATTACGCATTACACATCGCTTGTGAGGCTCTTACTATGTACTTAGTACGAATTTAGCATCACAACTCTTTGCCTTGGATGTGGTCAGTCTTTATTTGTAAACATAGTCTTAAAAACTATAAATAGGTTTATAGAATATAATTAATAATATTTCGTCAAAATTTAAGACCACTTATTTACATTTTTCTCCGTGTGGTGATGGAGTAAGAATACAGTGTGTCACCACCCCATCTCATCCCATGGGTGTCGTAAAAACCGACTAAGGGACTATTCGTGAATATTACCTTTACGAAATAAAAAGAAGGAAAACTTGAAATTAAACCCTATAACAATCCGTCTGGCCAGCGTGGTATTAGTAGGCCAAGTATCCCTCCGTCATGGGAGGAGGCCCGTCCCTGCAGTGGGACATTAATGGGCTGGTATGATGATGATGATTTACAATGAAAAATTATTTGGTTTAAGTGTTTCTAATCTGACCTGATTGATACTGATATGGAAAGTAAGGATAATATTAACCTAATGACAGCTAGAAACTAGAACAAAATTTAAAATTTCTAAAAAAGAAGAAACAAAATAAAGTACCAATAAGACCAATGTTTAGTCACTAAAGCAATAGATGTCGCTAAACTGTGCATAGTAACAATTTGAAGTTAGTTAAATATCTATTCTAATAGTAATCGTGAGTAGTAATCCGCATAATATTATAATGTATTTATGTATTTATTTTATTTTATTTTTGAAACATGCTGTGGACACATAGTTTAGGAGCATAGTTTAAAACTAACCTATAACTTGTATTTATACTAACCCCTAGTGTACTGTGTTCTGTTTTGTGTTCCTAATAAAATAAATAAATAAATGTGGATTCTACTAACTCTACGTATAGTCAGGTTGTAACAAAGGGTTGTTAATAAACATATCGAAGGCGAGAGAGAGAGAGAGTCATGGGAATGTAACTTATAACTATTCACTAACCCCCTTATTTATAAACGCTTCTTAAATTTTTGTCAATTGATTAGCTTAAATTCTTACGGGTTTTTTTTGTATAAGATTGATTTTACTAATAAAAATCTCGCTAAATAGCAATTCAATGTAAGAGGCGTTTATGAGTAAAGGGTTTAGTAAGTATTTTTTAAGTCTAACTATCAGCATGGTGTTAGCTTAAGAATACACTATCCTTCATCAACTGGTTGTTTTAAAAGCTAATTAAAAGTTCAGACAAAGTTAGTCTTTACAGTTAGTTCTATTGGTGAGTCGTGCGTGAGATATGATAGTTATGTATCCGATCCAGCTTTCGTATGAATTTTAATCTAGTTTACAATTTCAAATTATATTTCTATTTATGATGAATTCTGTGAATAAATGTGTGCAGCTGGCACGGAGGGGTGCGGAGTGGATGCAATTAGCTGTAAGCCCAAGGGTTATATTTCAAGAGACCTATTACTGTACCTATTATTTCCTACAAGGGTGCGGGTCTGTCAAAGGGCGTGAAGTAGGAATATAAATAAAAGTATGGCGACTTTTAACCGACTCCCCGCAAAAGTCTCTGCGACACAGGGTATTTTTTATTTTTATAAATACTCGGTATTATGACCGATGATGATATGGAACCTGATGAAGCAAACGAATGATAGTCTAAAAATAACTTCAGTTGGTTGTGATCTCCTTGCCAGTCTGTCTCACAACAGCCCATTAATGTCCCACTGCAGGGACGGGCCTCCTCCCGTGACGGAGGTATACTTGGCCTACTAATACCACACTGGCCAGACGGATTGGTATAGGGTTTAATTTCAAGTTTTCCTTCTTTTTTGTAAAGATATTATTGACGGATAGTCCCTTAGTCGGTTTTTACGACACCCATGGGATGAGTTGGGGTGGTGACATGTTGTATTCTTACTCCGTCACCACACGGACGAGCCAGTCTGTCTAAATAGTCTAAAAGTTCCGGTCTGTCTAAATGCTTCTGCATACTGTGAAGGACCGTATATCATACGATAGAGGAAATATATGAGCGGGTAGTTTGTTTCACTACTGTTCGGCATAGGATGTATTTCGCGAACATTTTGGTTTGAGTCGATATCTTACATACCGTCTGAGTATGACACCGTCACCCGGCACGAGTGGACCTGCTATGAATAGGGGAAATAATCCCTAGTACAGGAATTGTCTTCAAAAGTAAAAATATAACGAAATGAAAGAACATTGAATGAGTTGTGGTGTATGTTAATGTGTCCTCGTATTGATCCAGCTAATGGGTAAATAAAGGGTGCACAAATGGAGGGATTATGGAAATCAGGTGGGGGCAATATCATTCATATGATTAAATAATATCGTCTAGTTGAATATGACCACGCAGATATCGTGCTATGTAAAATTATACTTTTGGGGCGATTATATTTGCAACGAGCCTTATTGTAAGCGCTTTGGGTAACACAGATTCAACTGAAAGACTAAAAGCAAGCGTATTGCTAATTTTGGCGAAATGGTAGAGTTTAGAGATAAAAGTGGAAGTTAGATAAGTGGCATTTACGCAGACAAAGCGAAATGCACAAAGATATCTAAATGAAATAAAAAAGGGTGGACATTTGGATGATTACGATTACTGATGTCTTACTTGGTGGCGACCACCCTTTCTCGTAATAGTAGGACAAATGTTCTTCATTATTCATATTCATTTATTTATTCAAAGTAGTACAATAATATTGTATCTTCTAACACTACTTAATCTAAGTTTATAACATTTCAATTACTGAAGGAGACCCATTCTTGTTGTGTAAAATCATTATTTAAAGGTCTACATAGAACTGATTTGATCATCTATCTACAAACATGGTAACCGAAAATAAAAATTAAATACAAGTCTAAAAACTCTACTAAAACGCGATTCATTCTTAAAAAGTATATGTAATATAACTCGGCTAACGACGGGATGCAAGTAGAGTAAACACAGTAAATAAATAACATCCACACATGTACAAACATTGCTCTTAATGTGTTTTGTTAATGTTATAGTTTGATGCACGTAATCGGACACAGCAAGTACCACGTAGTACGGTGTTGAAGTGAGTCTGTTATGAGTTTTCATAATGTTTTGATGAAAGGGTAACAGTAGAGCTAGAAAAACACAGTAAACAGCTAGAGTAAACAGTTACAGGGCTACTGACAAGTGCAGTGCACAACACATTAACTTGATATTTGTAAAGACGTGAGTTCTTGTAATGAGAAGACGAGCGTCTTCTTTGTCTCGTTACTATGTTGTATTAAAATATTTTAATAATTAAATCATAATTAAAGACGACTGATGTGGTGCGTCTTCCAGAATTATTGGTATAATAATGATTAAAATCGTAACTTACACTATTCCTGCCCTGAATTATTGCTATGGCAACATGATTCTTTATGGCTAATATATGTTTTTTTTTTCTTTCTTTCTTTCTATTCACACGGATAAGAAAGAGTGGACATACTAGGTATATATATTTAGATCAGCTCATGAAGAAAAATGTAATATGAAAAAAAATATGGTATTATTTCATGCTATTATTACCATAGGTAACAACTATTTTTTCTATACTCTAATAGTTTCTTTCCTAATTTAGAACATGACCTAACTAAGTATAGGCATTTATCTGAATGGTAGAAATGGGTTCCGTAGCTTTGCAATTAACGAGTAGAGTGGTGGCCGAGTAGCCTTGTGTTGATTACCACTAAACAGCCACTTGTGTACGTATCTCCGGGCCATTATTTACAGACGTTCTAGGGGCTATTTTATATACTTTCTTGAATTGAACAGACATAGTTACCAAAACAGGACAAATCCTTTTTTTTTAATTTTTAGATATTCTTCTTCTTCTCTCGTGTCAATGGTGTCGATTTTTGATATTTATTTCATACCTTCATTAATCACTTCCACTTATCTTACTTAATAAAAGTATTTTGAAGTAGTAAGACCGTGATACAGAAAATAGAATGTTGCTGTTTGCAATATTACAACATCGATCTGGATGCAATAAAAGTATTTTAATAGGTACAACGATTATGTGCTAATGTCTTCTAGTGGATTTCTATTAGTAACGACTATAAACCTTATGATGACACATGTCTGGTAGCAGAAGTAATATAAGTGACAAATGCACACGATAAGCGTATAACTATTATAAATATTAGTGAACAAAATGTATACACATCACCTCCATCATTCCTCAACTAAAGTCTTAAGCTGTAAGTCACGTTATCTGATACAAAACACTATTCATTTATCAAGATTTCATCCCAAACGTATAAGTCGTTTCGTGTATGACAACATACATACAAACATTTTTTTCTTACAATGGGTATTATGTGATTTATTTAGTTACGTAAGTACGAAGTCATTTTATGTTTTATGGTTGTACTATTATGGTCTATGGTCTTACGAAACTGACTGATTATAGTGTTATTAAGGTTATACTAATATAGTTTATTGTCTTATTTTTGTGTTTGTTAAGTTAATTATTGTTATCTAAATTTGGTAAGGTCTTTTGAATGTTGGATTTTTTAATTAGCGTTTTTGAGATGTGTGCCATGATAAATTATTGGATTCGGGTTATTATTATGAAACCATAGGGGGTTATCGAGAAAAAACTTATAAAAATATATATTATTATATTAAAACAGTAAAAAATTATATGCCAATGCTTTTTTACGAAAAACAACCAGACAGACAAATGTTTTTACGTCATGTTTTTAGGCATTGCTCTCGTATTTACAATTATTTTTAAATGTATAAGTTTGATATTACAAACAGACAAATCAAATCTATAGACGTTTATTTTGAAAAATTGTTCAACAAAATTCAACTACAATAATAACTACACTTAAGATAATACAAGACGCTATCACTATGGAGCTGCAGGTGCCTGAGTGCCCTGCCATGAACCGTGCATTACTATACATTACATTCAAATGTATTCCGCTGTTCTGTGAATAGTTGTTATCAGTTTAAATAGCTATATTTTTAACTGACAGTCTTTGCGTGATCTTCTAAGATGTTGTGTATAAGTAGTTTTTGTGATTTGCGCAGTTAAATTGCCACAACAATGCTAAACCGTAAATATTATCTTTACGAAGATTAAAGAAAGTTTGAAGGAGTAGGCAAGAGACAATCGTTTCACGATGGATGAAGGAGGCAAAAGACCGAGCAGGGGACTATGTCCAGCAGTGGACGGCCATAGGCTGATTATGATGATGATGAGGAAGCGTTTCACGAGACATTCGTCAACTTTACCATATCCCGATAATTTCAAGCTAACTTTGGCCGAAGCCATTAATAGAGCTTATTACTCCTTATTGTTTCTGTCAATAAAAAAAATAACGACTCTATGGGTATAAGGGATAGTTAACTACACTAACAAATACGTCTAGCCAGCGTAGTCTTGACTGACTAAAATTGGGAGCACGAATATTAAAGGGTTACTCTTTAATACTAAGCTAGTAGAGAAGAAGCGGCGTAACAAACTCTAACAAACTCTACTACTCTACTTGGTAGCATTGTAATCATAACAGCCCATTAATGTCCCACTGCAGGGTCGGGCCTCCTCCCGTAACGGAGGATACTTGGCCTATTAATACCACGCTGGCCAGATGGATTGGTTTAGGGTTTAATTTCAAGTTTTCCTTTTTTTTTATTTCGTGAAGATAATATTATGATAGTCCCTTAGTCGGTTTTTACGACACCCGTGGGATGAGATGAGATGGTGACATATTGTATTCTTACTTTGCTACCACACTAACTTTTACAAGGTTTGATAAAATAGGTACATACTGAAATGTCAATTTATGGATATTTTTTTTACACTCTATTTTGATTTTGTCTCTCCTTTCCTATTTACCATACATGAGCAAGGAAAGACGAAATGAAAATGTTCTTTGTTTAAACTAATCGATTGGTTACCGAAACTTTTCTTATTTACCTTATACATTACTTGGCTGAAATAAATACTTCCTTCATTGAATGTATGTAGTAAATAGTCAGTAGGAAAACATAGAATTAAATACAACCCGTATTTAATGAATACCGTGATTGTTATTGTTTCTAGGTTGGCCTATATTTCGTGTTGATAAAAAGGGTGTCAGCACGGAATATTTACTACTCGGGGGTATGTTTCGCTCACTCAATATTGTCATTTCTATAAGGGTTGGCACGCGTAGTTTTTTTCTTTATTTTAGGAAATAGCATAGACCGAGATGAACAAAGGAAAGTTTATATGAACAGATTTACTCTAATTATAGCTTATTTACCGAGTAAATCTCATCTATGTAGCAAAATTGTTGACCTTCGAATGTGGTAACATTTAGGGCAAATAGAATATTATTATTAGACGTTTTGTAATTACTTTAATTGATAATTCTGCTCAACCGTATTCTCTATAGATTGCATCCTTACTTACTCAATGGTACCAAAAAGTTACATGACAGAAACAATAATTATATAAATAGAAGCAACCCTGTGCCAGGATTATTGTTGTGCAATCTGTCAGTGGGAGTGCGGTAACCCCCGGGGTTGAGTTTATTGTGTGACGTCACTTCGCCACATCAATAACAGTCAACGGTTCCTTACCGACAGTGAAGAACTACACCAACAACACAGATTGCATCATGGTGCACTAGATATCACACCCTGTGTCGCAGGGACTTAACAAACATCAATGTAACGGACACAAAAACATCCAGACTCAGGACAGTAATTTGTGGATCACACAAAAAACTGTCCTGCGTGGGAATCGAACTCGCGATCTTTTGCACGGCAGTCGAATGCCGAGGTAGTCTAACGTCGTGCAAGACAAGTAATTTGGCTCACTCTTACAATTACAATGTAATATCGCGTAGAAGATAATTCTGAGTATGCTCACGGGAAATGGTTATAAATTGTGTACACTGTATAATATATTGTAAAGAGGGGAAATTAAGAAGGCTGCACATCGATTTTGTGAACGTACTTTACAAGGGTTTTGTGGGTAGGTTTTTTGGTAACGCTATGGCAACGTTTATAATAGAAGGAAAAACATTTACTTATGAACTAAACAAAAAGGTTGGTTACTTAAGTAGCCAGCGACTTCGCTGTTGGTAATATATTACAAGCCCTTTCTCCTCGCTTGGCCAGCCGCAAAAAGCCATCTCTGCAATTAGTACTCTGTAATGAAATGGCTTAATCAATACAAGAGTTTTGTTGAGGCGCTAGGATGATTACATACATATTTATTTAAAATTTTATGAAGACATTTCTATTAAATTAACGGGCACAAGTTACATCTAGACTTAAAAAGAGGACAATAATTTAAATAATACAATAATTATTTTGCTTAGGATTCGATCCTTTGACCCGCACAGGGCAGCAGCATACACGCTGGCTACCGAGATACCTACATTAGTTAATATGAATGAAGTTAAGTTGAAGAATATCAGTTAAGTTTCCATCAGACACAAGATAAACGATACACCAATCCAGATTCAATATTAAGTGCCTTATTATATCCTAAGATGGAATTTTCCAGCGTAGTATCACGTGCAGAGGTCATTACCCTTACTTATATTTTCAAATGTGTCGGAAAGACCTCGTCTTCGCGAGATATAACTTGCTTCATATGCAATAATATTCAATAAGATGCTCTAGGTGCTTTATCAATAATGCATGAGCGTTTGAGGGTTATTATGATTACTTGTTGTTGTTTCTTATAAAGAATTAGCTTCAAAATATATTTTATGTTTTATATTTGCAAAGTTTAGAAACAGTAAGTTGTATTTAGATTATCGTTTTTATTTTATTTTATAGCTGCACAGAGTATAAGTTTAGGACAATCATGTATTTTGGTATGTACAAGATAAGCACTTTTTTACAGTTACCTAATGTTACTAAATAAAGTGACGTCAAGAAAATGCAGCAGTAAAGTTTGTTACGCCCCGCCGCCGCCGCCGCCGGTTCTTCCCTACTAGCGCTTTGGAAGCGGTGGTAAAGTTTTCTAAACTTTGAAATGTTCATAAACTTAGGTTAAGTCACTACTTACGTTATGTTATGTTATGTTTTTGACGTCATCTAACACTTTAGATGACGTCAAAAACATACAACATTATTGTACTACTTTGAATATAAGATATTTTGATTTTGATCTGCATTGGATTAGAACCCGCCACATAGTGAATTCTTCAGCCGACTGTCTATACCACAACCGCCACAACATTGAGGGACTCTTGGTCATGAATTGAGTTTTCAATGATAGACTATTTCACCTAGACCTTATATTGATTGAATCACACCTAAAACTTGTTGAATTAAATTTTGAACTTAAGTACTTAAATAAATATAACAAGTATACAATAACTTTTTAATTGTAACAATATAACTATTTAAAATTAAATGCGACACGGTTTGTCTGGTTTCCCTCGTATATCTACTATACTGCTTTTGGCACAAAACCAGGCTACTATACATTTACAAGAGTTGTCAGTAGGTACATAATATAAAATTACATCAAAACAATAAGTTCAATGCTGCAGAAAACATGTTTTGCTTCTAAAATCTACTTTTAATACTAAAATGTGAACCGAAAGTGGTTTGTACTGTATGAATAATATGTTTAAGTGTTGAATACAAAATTGTTGACCTACCATCGTATTGACCTCACAACAATTTTGGTGATCGAATTACAATGAAGACATGTTTATCATACATTTGAGATGATTCGTAAATTCACTTTTAGGAGTGAATATTTTACTATGTGCAACTTGTTGACTCTCAATTTAAATAAAAGAAAAATAAGACGAATCAAAACTAGCCTTCGTATATGTTATGTGTCTAAAGTTATGTACCTACTTCTTATTTGACATTCACGGGTTGTGGTTAATCAACAATAACCCATTAAGTAATGTTCGATGTTAAAAGCTTTATTGACGAAATTGGCTAAAGCTACTGTTTAGTCAGTGTCGAAAGTTCATTCTATCTTTCTAGTCTTTCCCATCATTCGGCCATTATTAGGTTTTGTGAGTTGAGCTTACCACATCACTGGAAAAAATAACTATTCTATTCCTTGGTTCTACTTTTATATAAATAAACACAATCATTTATTTATTCAAATGACAACTCGACTTTAACTATGCATCAAATCAAATGTTTAATGTAAAAGATGCAAAAATGTAAAGTAAATATTTTACTGTCATTTTATGTTTGTTTTTAATATTCTAATTATCTGAAGGGCGCACGAGTCAAATACTGCGTCAGTTGTCACGCATTAGCGTAATAAATACGGAACGAAACGCGAACTGTCATAATTGTCAACGAAAGTAAAATGGCTGCCAACATAAAGAACATCACGGAGATCTATCCACGTGTACAAAGATTGTGTTGATTTTAATAAATAATATTAAATAATTTTAATAAAAAATACTATTATATTGTATGCTTATTTTAAGATGTTTATAAATACTACTTCCACGTATAGGTACGTACTTTCTTATAATAATATACTATATATCAATCAAGTATGATACAATATATTACGAGTGTTGATAGCGATCACGATATGCATCTGTCCAGGAATTTTAATTCCACGCAGATCAATTAATTGCGATTAAGTGCCATTACTTACTAATTCGTCGGTTGGCTGAGATGATGGTGATGAAGTGCAATTAATACTGATTGTTTGAGCTTAGATATCCATAAGGCAGTTCAATACGTGTTTGTTAAATTACTATTATTAACCCTGCAAGATTCTTATGTTTTAGAAGTTCATGTACCTATTTAATAAATGGTTTATACAGGGAAAAAGTACAATAAAAATTAAATAATGAAGCGTCTAATTTTTATAAATCTGCTCATATCATATAAATTCAATATTCATTTCTTATATTCAATCCTGTATAATATATTTATTTACTAGCTGTAAGTTTTCCTAAAATTGTAAAATAAATAAATACATATTTATCCAATAAACATATTTATAATAATGAATACATAAATAAATAGAAAAAATAATATCTGGTTCACATCTCGATTCCCAAGTAGAGAACATTTCATTTACTTAACATAAAAGAAGATTTATGAAGTGGACGTGGTAGGACGAAAAAGAGAAAATTACAATATTGTAGATAATAATCGTGCAGAGCAGCTCTAATAATAATAGATATCTCAGCTCAAAACAAAACAAATAAAAGATCTCCCAAATCAGGTAGTGATCCGCAGTGATTTTGTATCTAAATAAATTAAGTTTTTTTTAAATAAGTAAGTATGTATTCTTAGTCTATCACAATGCGGACGTATGTGTTGAATACCACAGTATCATAGCACTCATTTCAATTCAGCTGCTTAACCAAATCAACAAAAATATTAAACGATCTTTGATATTAGATCAAACGTATTTAAACGTATTATAATATCCTTCACTGTTGCCAAAACAAACACGTATGACGTTGTGAGTTTTTCGAAATGTTATATTATTACGTAAATTATATTTTACGTTTTTCTCAACATTAAATAACTACATATCTGTAGCTCGTACGTCTCCTTATTATCTACGTTTTATACTATTTAAATTGCTACAATAACACAATTTTTCTAAAATTACATTATCTAAACAACAGCAAAAGATATGTTTTTTTAAGATATACGTACTTATTATGTTCTAATTTCCTTTGTATGTCTAACAGACATACAAAAGAAATTAAACATCGAAATGCAAAAGAACCCACCCAGCAGCTAGCAAGAACTTCTTTCAGCCTTACTAAAGTTGTGACTAGGACCGATAGCTTTATTTTTGTATACCAACAATGCAGGAAATGTAATTCTTTTCGATCTATTTAGAAGCAAGAACAACAAATAAAACACTTTTTAATTAATACTATTGAATTTTAATTATATTGTTTTCCTAACGATTAAACGATACATGGTCAATCAATGTCTGTAGCTACTACTTATTCCTACTATAGTGAACGTACAGTAATTAACATCAAGTAAAAGATAAATATTTCACCTCTTTCTTCGTTTACACCTAGCGAATCGAATTTGGGTTTCCAAAAACTCTAAAATACGTCATATTTATAGGTAATAATTTTAAAACCAAAACTCGTAAGCAAAATTAACAGTTCTCACATAATAGGTACGTATAGGAGTAGAATTTTCAAACCTTAATTCGCTATTTTACTCCTTTATGATGTATTGACAACGCTGTGTTTGGTGTATTACTAATCGGTAGAGTCAACTTTACATTTAATCTGTCATAGTTGAAAGATTTTTAACGATAGCTTGCCTAGTGTTTAAAAGGGATATCATGTACCCATTAGTACGATTCAGCCTTCAGTACAAAAACAGCATTATTAATGTAACACATACATGTTAACCGCGAATTAATTAACCATTAGTTGATCGTAAATCTCCGTCACATTTCGGAGCACATCGTGTGTTGCCATTTAAAAATAACGCGTGGTGCGCACGCGGCGATGGACGGAAAACAGCTTATTGGAGCGTTGCCAACGATATGGATGGTATAAAATGAACTGGAAGGGCATGGAGTTACTACATACATTACTCTTTGTCGTGATGTTGGCAAGACCTTGGCAACTGGTGAAAAGTTTACGTTGCTATCTCGATGATGTAGGAAATATTTGGCTGATGTTTGTTATATATATGTTGTTACGTATGTATTAAACGGATTTGTTTTTTGGGAGATACAGTAGAAAAAAAACCGGTTCTGGTAATTTAATAGTTGTGTTGATATAGTAGTTTTAGATTCCTCCTTGTACAGTACACCAAAAATAAAACACCAGGCCTGCACAATTAGAAAGTAATGCCACCAAATAATTTTGTCAATTACATACTACTATGTAGCCATTATTGTCAAAATAAAAGGCTATTAACTTACCACTGCTAGGATGAACTTGTTCTAGCGGCTACTGAAAAGAAGACCTAAAAATAACACGCAAAGTGATTTACATTATAAACAAAAAATTTAAGGGACGAATTCTTTACGTCCCTTAAATTTTTTACCAAAAACACCTCTTCATAATGTTGAGAGGTTTTTACGCGTTGTGTCAAAATGCCGCACAGTGCCGAATCGTGAACTCAACCGGTTGTTGAACCAGGTTGCTGACAACCATTCAGACAACAGCTGCTTGTAGAGATAAGACACGAAGCCACTCGCGGTGAGAGCTCAATTAGGAAGTCCCTACTAGAGAGAATAATTGTGGTGTTTTGAATATTGTAGGAGATATTTTTGGTAAAACTTGTTTTAATAAGTAATATTTTGCAGCGTAAGCAAACAACACTCGTAACTAAGTAAATGTAACTCGAGTTTTTTCGTATTTATGTGAGAATATTATAATACGACGACCTCGGTGGCGCGACGGTAGCGCAAGCGGCTCCCGTGCAAGAGGTTGTGGGTTCGATCCCCACGCAGGACAATAATTTGTGAGATCCACAAATTATTGTCCTGGTCTGGGTGTGTGGTTTGTAAAAGGTCCCCGCGACACAGGGCATGATCCCTAGAGCGGGAGTTGTCTTTAAAAAAGAAAAGAATAGTGAAACACGAACCATTACAATGCTTACATTGGGTAACAAGACTACAAAAGGAATCAAAATCATATTGCTCAGTTGTTTTTCTCTTTAAATTACATTATTTTGTATTATTTATAAAATATAATAAAAGTAATAGTACTTCTAAAAAATCTGTAGCCTTGTGTCGGAGTGTTTAAAAATAAGTTATAAACGTTACAAAAAACTATGTCATAACGAAAACAAAAAAACTTTCAAGCTCACATAATTATTATACTCGTATACCCTGTATGACTTGAGCACTTGACTTCGTGGATAACTAGCTGACCCTTTCCTACTTCGTTGAGCGGCGAAGAAAACGCGTCCCATATTTAAACATATTTAATTATTGATTCACTCCTATTAGTCAAAGCGTGATACTATATTATAGCCTATGACACTCCCCGATAAATGGACTATTCCATATAGAAATAATTTTTATAATCGGTTCATTACATCCAGAGATTACCCTACAACGTCACAAACACACAAACTTTACCTCTTTAATATTATACCTACTAATATTTTAGTAGAAGTAAGTATAAATTTATCTCCCTTTTTAATAACACTGTACCCACACACAAATACTCCAAAATTAAAGTCCTGATGAAAAGGAATTAATGAAACGTATGCATTATAAATGTCTTGAAATATAACAACATTTATGAGACTGTATAATAAACAACAGGGTGTTTAAAATTCAATGTTCTCTCATTTTACTTTCTTTGTTCTCTAAATTAAAGGAAGAATTATTCGAGTTCGTCAACAAGACTTACTTATATTAAGTAAGACTTATATTAAGTAAGGGATTATTACTTAAGTACGAACTTACCTTGAAGGATGTTTGACAACTTAGATTGTTTATTTGAAATAGATGATGAAACAGGAGCTTTCACTTCATTGTTATTTATAAATAATTTATTTTGACGATTATGGGCCAATATTTTGTAGGATTATATTTTATACTTAGGCTGTGGCCACTCCTTTGGCCTTAACTTTATCATAATTATTATGACTTCCTAAATACTTCAAAATAGGACACGAATATTCATCTTAGTTAAATAAAAACACTGAAATTTAAAGGAAATTAATGCAAATAGAAAATGAAAAGTTGTACTAGTAGGTATACAACATGACACTCTAAAAATTTACGACATGAAAGATGTCAACGTGATCTCCTAAATCAGCTATCATAACGTATTATAAAAATAAACTTTCAACAACAAATTTCATAACAAGTAGAACTTTATCTTAATCAGATTTCTACGCTCAGCATATCAACAAAACAGCCATAAATATTAGTGATAACGGAGTGACGTAAATACGAGCAAGAAGCACGACGATCAATTTAAACATGCCTTTAATTTTTGGAGTTCAGCCATTTTTTTATGTAGATTTGAAAGAATTTGCGGAAGATATAATTTTTGTAGCAATTTTTAAATGTCTTGGGAAATATGACGTACATTTATCAAACAAAGAGGAAATGTTCGCTACAAAAAATCGCCCCACTTTACACGAAACTGGATCACGCTTACTGTTTGCCATTTACTAAATAAATAAATTGGAAAATTCCAGTTTAAATTATCTTCAAATGAAAAGGATCTCGTTTAAATTAAACCAATTTTCGCTAAAGTCCATTTGTAAATGTCTTATGAAATCTTTGTAGTTATAACTTGCACACGTTTTGGTTTAAAACTACATTTCTAGCACAAACACAATTTAATATCTAACATCTAGAACGAAAATGTTATTACTGTTACGAGTGTAATGCTTTTATTCGCCGTCACTTTGTCTAACATTTTTAGTACAAAATATTAGAAACTAATGTACTAACTTAGTGAAACCTGAAGTCGTTGTTAATGTATTTCATATCTTAACAGCGACTAATATTAGACGTGATCTCCTGTGGTGGTATTAACCTGGACTGGAAACTTGTTAAAGAGACCTAACGCCTATGTCGTAACGATTTGCCGATTAAACATCTACGTTACAATTTAAACTGTCACATTAGCAAAGCGTGTCGTGTATGTCATCCATGAGGTCGCGCGTTTGAATTCCATGCAAGACAATTTTTGTGCGATCCGCAAATTATATATTGACTGAAGCATAGATGTCTTTTGATTCAGTTTATTTCATACCCGTTGCGCCGGGAATTAGAAGTGTCCGTGTCTTCGGAGCAGGTGTAAAGTTGCACCCCTATGCCTGAGAAACTCTGTACATAATTAAAAGTCATGACACATATTATTTTCTGAGCAGAGATTGTCTTTAAATGAAAATAACAAAAAGTCTTTCTTTGACATTTAAAGCCGTTAACTGCGTACTCAGAGTACTTTACACTAATTATAATACTTATTTTTATTTATTTATTTATTTATTTATTAAACAAAAATACAACTAACTTTACAGTAAATAGAAAGTCGATAACACGTGTTTTGATCAATTCAACGAAAGATAAGTACGTACCTCAATCAAAACACGAACCAACTGCCTCAGTATAAATTGATCTGTTTATAAATTTTGCCAAATTCCTTACTAAAGACTTGTTAATCTCAGATGATAGTGAAAAAACATGTTTATCCCACCTCGGTAATAATAATTGCAATGTTTTCTATATACATTGGTTGCGCGTACGTCATTGGCGAATGACATCATAAGCCCTGGCGTTATGCCCACGAGTGGACAGCACCGAGTGACACGTGTCACAACTGTTAGCTTTATTATAAAGTAGTATACTGTAATGTTTGATTTATTATTTATTTGAGTTCCCTATAATAAGTTATGTAATTTAGTATACAATTTTCAAAAGTCTCTCTTGCGTTCTTTGATAGAGAAACATAATGAGTAAGTATTAGATAAATAAATAAGTATTCCTCACAAATTCACACAACGGCATCTAGTCCTGAAACTAAGCTGAGCTTGTACTATGGGTACCTACTAGATAACGGATAAAATGTCTCCAATGTCTCCGTTATGAGTCAAATAACTTTATAATGTACATAATAAATATACAAAATACATTGCTAGTGAAATCTACTTGATTGTCCTAAGCCTGGGTGTTTTATGTGAATGTTTACACTAGCTATCATGTCCTGTGTGTCGAACATAGGCCGTGTTATTCTCACTAATAGAGGCAAACTCTATACATAAATATCATCTTCATCATCAGATGATTTCCCATACTTTAGATCTGCATTTGATACAGCTGACGCATTTCCCCCCGAACGTGCTAAAATTATGATTAGGCTTAATTTGCTTTATTAATGAACGTAACGTAATTATATGCATGCATTTGTCAAATAATTGGTTAGATAGTATTTTTAAGGGAAAAAAATGAAGAGTATTTTTTTTTGTAAATACTGGTTTTAATTTAAATCAAAAATACAAATATTTGACTACTATGCCATCTGCATAAATCAGTTCAAATGTTATTAATAAAAGTGTAAATCAATTATCTCCCAGTTTAATCCACGTGTAACACTTAGTATATTTGTACTAATTTAATTGTGTAATACTTATACAGAACGTCCACGTGTAGGCAACTACGTACTATGGTGTTCACGCGAAGCCATCATGGCCGACCAACTATTAACATGTACGTACAAACATTACATCTGGGAGTAAAAAATATAACTCATTCGATGTTTTTTTTTCATTGAATTAATTAACGAAGATTGGTTTGTATGTTTAAAGATACAATTGTATTTTGATAGTTTTTTTTAGACTCCTATCTACAGAAACGTATGGCAGTTTCGGTTTGAGTTCCTCGTGGTGACTGGTTGAGAATACAAAGAGATTCTGATACCTACTATTCTATTTTTAATAGAGTCAATCTTTTCCGCATGGTAACAGAGTAAGTATGTAACATCTCATGCCGTGGATATCGTAAAACAGAGAAGGGAAATAAAAATGTCAAAGGTGGACTGACGAGTTTGATAGAACACAGAAACTCTGGCCTACATTGGCCATAGACATGTAGAAGTTAAGGGGAGAAGGCCCAGCAGTCGGTTAAAAAAAAATGACAAACTTATGTACCCGTCTGTCTTGCTTATATAGTATTAGTAGTTCTAACGACTATCACTGAATGGAAACAATACATTTTGAAAAATCCTATGTCCAACAGTGGACGTCATTCGACTAGGATGAAATACTAGAGGATCTCGCCCATCTCTGCAAGGTTACCTAATAGACTTTTACAATGATAAAGTTCATTAATCACTTTGACATATTTTCTGTTTTTTCTATGTTTACTCATATAGACTCGGATCTCGGATTACTCTACCCTTATACACTATTTATAACATAAAAATAAAAATATCGCCCAGAGCTTAATAACTTACTTCTATCTAAAAATAGGGATCCTTTTATGTTAGTTGGAGTATAAAATATATGAGATGGCATAAAAAGCAATAATTCATGGAGTATCATCGAGCGCAGTGGTTTGGAAACATCAGATACCAGCAGGTATCAATGTCAGCGGGGTCGGTGTTTGTAGTACAGGGAGGTACAAAAGTGTTTACCCAAAATCATAGGTACAATGTACTAATAATATTAATATGTGTTTTTGTTACTTTTTTCTTTAAATTTTTGTGTGGAAAAATGGTCAGTAACTGATAGCCTGATTAACAAAAGAGAAATGTTTGTATATTCGAAAAAAAAAACCATGTTCCTATGGGATGAAAGAAATTTAAATTAACTAATTGGGTGGTACAGTGGTCGTATATGACTGCACTGTACTAGGTTACAAGTTTGAGTACATCGCAAGGGAATTACTACCCACGTTAATCTTCTCACAAATAAATTGTCCTCTGTGTAAGTGTTCTTCACGTGCGTAAAATTCAGTTTGTTAAAATCCCCATAATAAATGGCATAATCCCTAGTGCAGGATTTGTCTTTTTAAATCCAATGAAAAGTAGTTAAATTAGTAAACAAAACAAATAAAATTTTATACAATTAGGTTATTTTAGTAATGAGCAATTAAGAATAACAAACATGCAAACAATTAGTAGTATTTGTGTAACTAATGTATGTAAGCTAACATTCAGCTAAATACATGCGGTTATGTAGCGTGAATATGTAATTATGTAACGCAACCCTGGACACCAAACAGATATAAGTACAGAAGACAAAGTCTCATAATTCTACTTTTTTCTTACTAGTCTCGTAATTCTACATACTTTAATTTTACTTACATTATGAGAAGTGGTCGCGTTGTGGTTGCCAACGTGCTTATGAATAACATAAATATCATAGTAGTGGCACTTGTACTAAATTGTTTGATTAATTGTTGAGACCGATAGAGGAAGAATATTATAAACCAAAAATCAAATTATGTAAGAGAATTCCTTCACGCAATTGGGATCTTAATCTAAATCAGATACTAGATCAAGCTTAGGAATACTAGAGGACTAAGTACTAAAAAACAAGACTATTATTTTTGGAACCTACAAACAATTAGGTAAATTATTATTGTACTTCTTAAGGTTCAAATCCGGGGTCTCATGCATTAAACTTGCATATCGCGACAACAAGAAGTTCAAGCTATCATAAATGTGAGTCATTTACTCGTTTGTGTGCTAGAAATCACTTTGTACATACATGACTTCTGCCTCTATCTCTGTTATGTGGCTTGAATTTGATCAATGAGTAAACATAATTAAGCCTTTGAGCAAATAAGTGACAAGCTAATCAGACCTTGCATACAATGTATTTGCAATTGATTATTATTATCAGATAGCGACATTCTTTAGAGTGTAAGATCTGCCTTGCAGCGCCAGTGGTCGCGGATTTTAAGCATGTTGTTTTAATATACCTTTAAATACAAAATGGTGCTGAGACGAACCAAATTCTCTAACTAAGTGACGTGCTTGCAACATGTTTAGTTAAGCATTGTAGATGTTTACTACTCCAAATAAAATAACAGCAAAATTAAATATGAATGAATAATAGAAAAGGGAATAATTTTAAGAGTAATTGTTAACATTATATAATATTTATATAATTATTAGTCATCAGCGTACCATTCATTGTATCAACAGTATCTCGTTTTCATACAATGTAAGGCGGCTGTACATCAATTGACTTGACGACACGTATCATAGCGTACAACATCCGGGTATTGAAGCCAACACTGACACTTTGTGTGACTTTGTAGCAACTGAGCTTACGTAACTAAACTATAATATAATGATAGATAATTAACTTTTTTATATTTAGAATATGTGTCGCACATTTTTTTTGCTATAATTAAATAATGGGTTAGCCTTTTACGCCACCGGGGATCTTATCAAGGTGGCAGGATGCCTTTGTGTGCCTTCTACATGATCATACGCAGTTGATGCTTTAGAAGAAGGCCTATAATAATATTAAACATATTATAGTCATACGATGAGATTCCTGCTACAAGGTAAATAATTGACTTTAATAATTAATAATTTTAGGTTTCCACCACAATTTAAATATTTGCAATGAGGAACTTTTGTTGCGACTGTACGTCGCGACGAGCCATCATTTTCGGTCCAGTAAGAAACCGGACTCTCCCTATCTTTGGCCTGAATTTACATTCTTTACCTTTGGGCTCAAAGAGGAAAAAATGAAATTTTTTACGAAAATTTCTATATTTTATTTTTCTTTTTGGTTCCATTTTGTTGAGTAGGTTTTGACGGCACTTATCTTGGAGTGGGACCTCTTTGTGTATTCACGGTTTTCTCTTATTTTACGGGATAATTATCCTTTAAAGTAATTCTATTGCAGCGACGAAAGCAGATATGAAATGGGAGTAAAACAATTTTACGTTGAAAGAAATGTACAAAATGAAATTGGATTCTGCGAAACAGAAATATATTTGATAGAATTTATGTACTATTTACTGAATTAAACCAGTAACTTTGTAACAAAATGGATGAATTTAGAGTTTGTATAAAAGTAAAGAAATTTACAACTTGGCTTAACTAATAAATAGATAAACAAATAATATTGGTTATTATTATTATTTTTTTAATTTTTTTTTTCAACCTGCCCTAAAAATAGGTTAGTAAGTATGCCATGTTAATCTCCCGATTACGTTGATAATTTATGATATTACACTAGTTAGTAAACACCTACATAAGCTACGCAAGTACAGCTCAATAACATGAATGTCTATAATTACATCTTGGCAATACTTATCCTTAGAGACAAGTGCAATGTTTATTAATAATAACTCTAATTGTAAACATATTATTATAATTATTAACGTATTTACGTGTTTTCAAGTATCATTTACGTCAAATTATATCGCACGACTCTCATTTCTAAATGACGTATTCATAACAACTTGATGCTAAAATAATTGCCGTAAATCTTTATCTATAATCAAGAATCATAGCTGCTACGTTAATAACAAGACAGATAGAAAAGAAGAAATTAGGAACAGCTAGAGAACCAAAGTAACATTATAGCATTTAGTATTGCCTCTCATAAGGTGACGGAGTAAGAATACAAGTGTGTCACCCACCACCCCATCTCATTCCAGGGGTGTCGTAAAAACCGACTAAGGGACTATCCGTGTATATTATCTTTACGTAATAAAAAGAAGAAAAACTTGAAAGATAAACTCGATACCAATCCGTTTGATCGAAGTAGAATGCGAGTTAATTCAACCTTCATTTTGCTTTCATCCCCAAAACAAGTTTTAGCATTCAAGTCAGTCGAAAGATTAGTTGCACTAAAATATAAATGTATATAGGTTATAATAATCACAATCGTCAAATAATAATTACGAACAACTTTGCATAGAAACAAGTTGCGTTACAAAAATAAATTATAATTTCAGATCTATAAATAGATTAAGAGAACAATACACATTTTTTTTCTAAACAATTATTTGTTGCGTAAGAAGTACGTCTGATGCAACTAGCGGCCATCTTCCATCATGGCGTCGTTACAATTATAAACAATTTTGTTAATAAATCATTACAAATTACATCGTTATTAGACCGGACTTATCTGGACACCCATCGGACATTTGCATTAATAATTAAACAATTGAAATGTTATTTGTTGTTTATACAAATCAGTTCTCTTTGAGATTGTTTAGCAATGTAGCGGGATTATGACCAGGGGATGTTATTTTTACTATGACCTTTGAATAAACTATGGAAAGTCACCATGAAGCATTATTTCTAAACTGTCTCTATTTTATGTAGCTTAAATTATAAATACAATATCTTTTTAAATTGTAGCCTATGTGTTATTAGCTATACTATTATACAGTTTCATTAAAATTCTTTTAATACTTTTTATGTAAATATGTAACAGACATTTATTACTTACAAACTATCGCATTTATAATATTAGTAGTATAAATTGTTTAAATTAGACCACACTTTAAATATTTTCCTATAAAATAATATTTTTTCTAGAAATATGACCTTGTTTTAAATAGGTAAGGGATATACATAAGATCAAATAAAAAGCTATAAACACGCGTGTATTGTACCGTAGCTCACTACATATACAATAACAATAGTACAGAGGGAGTCAAGATATTTGGTGTTGTTATGACACAGTTTTAGATCAAGCTGTGATGATGGACAGACAACATACTATCTCCTTGTTACTTATAATAGTTTTCGTTGCTTTTTAATAAAGAAAGCGGTATTTTTTGTGCGTTATTATTTTGACGAAACGAATAAGGTGGAAGGTCCGTTATTAACCACATTAAATGCAGAAGAAATCGGCGCTTTCCAAAATAAAAATGAAGAGCTCTAATTGTCTATTACGTTTTCCTCTACTCCTTTTTTTCACCAGATGGCTATTCGTGAACGATTTCCATGTTTAAATGATAAAAAATGATCTCTAGATTCTTAGTTGCCTCTTACAATCCCTATGGGAAAGAAAGGGGCGGCCGGTTGTCTTCTATGCTGCCGTCAATAGCATAGTTACAGTAAGTCGGGTTTTTGTCAAAATTGAGTTAGGTATACAGCCGTGATCACGATAACGAGATCTACAACTGTATCTAACTCATTTATTTGTATCGTGTTTTGATCCAAAGTTAACAATTAGAAATTTGCAGTAAGTCGACCAATTTTTTTACATCACAAAGCATGATTACAGTCTGTACACTTACGGCAAAAGTTTCATTTAGATTCTCACTGCATAAGAGCAGTATGACATATATACTGCTAATATGTTTGGTCATTAACAGTTTAAAAATAGAATATAGGCCAATCATAAAAGCTTTAAGAAGATATACTGTTTTGATCTTAAGCAGCTTCCCAATATTTACTAAGTGTGTATCTAGTCTTACAAACAGTATGCAGCGATACTGCATGTATGCTTAGTAATTGATCCTTAGCGTTGGTTCCTTAATACTTACCACAAGGACAGTATGATACTATATTGATTTTATGTTAAGTAACGTAATCAAATCTAACGTAATGGTTACTTTTATTATACAGACAGTATGTAGCCATCCTGTGTTCATGTTTAGACAGCAGGATGTAGCGATAGCGGACAGGTGCACAAATCACGTGAACAGTAAATTAGCTATACTGTATTCATACTAAGCAGAACATATGTATAATATGATCTTACTACTAATTATAAGAAGTGTTTGTCTAGGTCTTGTATGTCTACATAGCTGCGATATTATACCACGTCATGAATATACTGCAGTAAAGTTGCTTTAATGTGAACGTAATATGTTATTGTAACTAAAAGTCGTACAATTTCTCTTTTATTACAAGCAGTAAAGAATAATAAATTATATAATAATCTGTTCCCCGAATACCTACATAATGTAATATTACATACCCTACTACGAGGGCGCGAGGAGGGCGCGGGGTTTTGAGAAAAAGGTGGTTAAAGTTTTGGATCGAAATTTTTACACAAATCTTTCGTTTGCAATCGGGTCACAATGGTCACAAACTTCAAATACAATTTGTGCTACATAATAATAATTATATGTAATAATTATGTTATACATCGCCAAAGTCTGTTTATACATAGCCAAAATTTGTAAGCCTTTCTGCTGTCTGTATAGACAGCAGAAAGGCTTACAAATTAGATAAGAAAAACTTAAAAGAACATAAATACACTTCTTATCAAAAAAATCGAAACAGTCTGCAAGTTTGTGTTTTGTATGGATAATGAGAAAAATGTGTATATTTAGGAATACGTGTTATATGTCATAATAGGTAATTTAATAAGGTTTTCAAATAATAATGTTAACGTTCTAAATTTAAATTTAATTTTCGTAGATTTCGTGTTTTGTTTAACAAGTCGTTTTTACACTGTACGTAGTTTGATGGAAATTGATAAAATTACGCAAGCGTTATTTAAGCGTTTATTTAATAACCCGTAACCCGCTTCCAGAGTTCCTCGCGCCTCTTATTAACGCATCCATGCGATGTTCACCCGCAAAAACCGCCAAGTGGTGGCATTGCTGAATTCTGGACTTAGTCAGCGTGTAACAGCTGAAAGATTGCATCTAGTGATCTGGCAGAAAACAGGTGATTTCTGACCGAAAAGATCGATTTATTGTTACAACTTTGTTACAAAATCTACGCATTAATGTCTTTCAACCGCAGCAGCAGCTTCATGATGAACCTATGGTAGCTATAAGTGACTCTATAATTAGAAAAAGGTTGAATGAACGTTAACTGTTACCATACAAGCCAGCAAATATGGAGAAATTATCTGCAGATCATCGAAAAGCGTGTCTTTACTTTTCACGCAATTACCTAAAATGGTCATACATCTAGTGGAACAAATTTCTCCTTTCTAATGAGTGTTAAATTATACTGTATGGTAAGGATGGAAGGACTAAGGTCTACAGAAGAGATGGATAATACTTTGCACCATGCTGGATTAAAAAAAAAGGTCATCCATGGTGGTGGTTCGTGGACTATTTGGGGAAAAATTAGCGGCAACGACAAAACAGAGTTTGTCTTTGTTTTTGGGTCACGTCTCCCCTTATTTAACAGTCATAGGGACATTGAACAGTGTCTTGAAGCTCATGTGATACCCTATGCACATTTTATTGACCGCGGTTTTACATTTACGCACAAGGATGCTAGGGCAAACACAGCGAGCGTCGTATGAGATTATGATACCGTAGTAGATATCTCTATTATTGATTGGCCAGCAAAAAGCCCGGACATGAATCCGATTTACCATCTATGCAATAAGTAAAAAAGACGAATTAGTGCAGTGATCATGTCTTAAAAACACTTAGCCAGCTGTAAAATATAATCCAAGAGGAATAGAACAGAACGCCACTATATTTTATGGTGACTCTCATCCGATCGATGAAGAACCGTACAGAAGCAGTAATGAGACCTTAGGGAGGGACATATGAGCCATTAAATAAACGCTTCCTAGCTTTTATTTCATGTATGTGCATAATTTTATCAATTTCCGTCAAACTACGTACAGGGTAAAAACGACTTGTTAAACAAAACACAAAATCTACGAAAATTAAATTTGAATTTAGAACGTTAACTTTATTATTTGAAAACCTCATTAAATTCCCTATTAAATGACATAACACGTATTCCTAAATATACACATTTTTCTCATAATTCATACAAAACACAAACTTGCAGACAGTTTCGATTTTTTTGATGAGAAGTATATAATGACACCGTTTAAGTGTGTGTAGATCTTCAAAAGGTGGTAATGCTACCTCGCATGGACAGCTACAAAGTAGCAATATTCTGTCCTCGAATTATTGCGTTACGTTATAAAACGTTTGCTCCTTTATGTAAATCTAATAAAGAAAATAATCCTTACGCTGTCTGATGGCATGAAGCGATTTCAGGCCGAAATGTTTATGACATTGTTTCAACATTCAGAGCTTTTTTTATACACCATCGGAATAAAAGTCACTTGGTGATTTGGCCAGATAATTGTTCGTCACAAAACAAGAACTAGAAACTCTTTTCGTTTGTCAATATTGTAAACAGTGATTTAAGCTCAAGTTTCAAGTTGTACTTGGAGAGTATAATATGCTACATTCTTTATTTTAAATACAATGTTAAAACCATTAACTAGTTGTTTTATTATCACTGTAACCTAATAATATAAAAATTTTGAATCATTATAAGTTTGTATGGTTACTTAGCTTAAATACAGTAAATGCTCACTTACTGTGTTTAAGCTAAGTAACCCTACAAACTAATAATGAGGCAAAGGTTTGTACTGTACTTATGCTAAGTGTTCCCTATCAAAGAGCCTTTAGGAAATACTTAGCATAACAACAATAATGTGTTTATTTTTTCTTACAATTACTCAGTTTTAGTTTTTTATTAAGTTATAGATAGGTGCTGAAGTCTTCTATCATTTAAGGTATCAACCATTGTGATCCGATTTCAAACAAAGGATTTATTTAAAAAATTCAACCCAAAACTTTAACCGCGTTTTTCTCAAAACTATATAAAGCGTACTTACTGCAACTATGCTATTGACGGCAGTATGGCCGTCACCTTCCGGCAAAATTGTTACTTTATAATATAACACCCATAGTGTTTCATGTATTTTTACAAATTAGTTTCTTGCAAAAATATGAGAAAATCACATCGATTTGTGTTTAAAACTATTTTATGAGTATAAAGAATATAAATAAAGCAATTATATTTCTATTTTAAAAAAATACGATAGTTGTGCAAAATCCATTGTTTGTACCCTACCAACAATGAATTTGCTTGTAGGGTACAAGGAATGAATTTTTGCATAACTATGGTAATGTAAAGCACAGATGACCCAACCTATGTTGTATAAATGTGTTGCTAGAAATGATCTATTGGACAAATTGGCAATAGTCCATGTTATATATTTTGATAATATGGTTATTGATGTGTAGCACGCGTTAATAAATAAATTTTCTTTAGTTATATATCACTAGTGATATATTTACATTGTTATTGTATGTTGACCGAGTAAACTCTTTAATAAATCAATAGTAATAAGTTAACCGTATTTTTTTTTGACAAAAGGTTTATTTTTTATTTATTGGTGAAATATATTTTATAATGAACTGAAAACTAAGTAATAAGAACAAAATATTATTTTCCCTGAAGAAAAAAGAAAAAACCCTGCTACCAATTATACATTGTCGCAATTTCTTTTACATAGGTGATTCCCAGATGCTCATTTTATTTGAGATATAAACCTAATACTTAACTCATTTTGATTAAATAATTTCTATCATCATCTTCATCATAACAGCCAATTAATGTCCCACTGCAGGGATGGGCCTCCTCCTGTGACGGACGGAAACTAGGCCTACTAATACCACGCTGGTCAAACGGATTGGTATAGGGTTACATTTCAAGTTTTCGTTATTTTTATACGTAAAGATAATATTCACGGATATATTCTCCATGTGGTGACGGAGTAAGAATATAGTGTGTCACCACCTCCTATCATCCCATGGGTGTCGTAAAAACTGACTAAGGGACTATCCGTGAAACAATTTCTATGCAATACTTACTATAAAATGCTATGGAAGTATTGTTTAAAGCACAACTCTTTTTAGAGTCGTTTAAAAACTAGGTAGAATTAGGTATATAGCGTTTTCTGTTATCAAAAATGGTACAGCATTTACATCCAATCAATATAAAAATAAATAAAGCAACTTACATACAAAATTAATGTGTTTTCAACGCCTACCGATATCTCAGAATCGGGTAATATGAAACTGCTTTAACATTAGAATTTTCACGGCTCATCTCCCCACAGATTATATTCGTTAGATAAGCGCTTAATAAGCAGTTCGGTATAGATCTTAGTGAGAGACAAGCATGGTTAATTGTAAAATTATACGACGTCGGCTAAATGTAGGACGTGTACTGTATTTATGTAGAGGTATAATGTGCTAACTATAGTAAAGGCTTCTTAGATGGTTTTGGATTTGACGTAAGATAAAATTTTACTATCGTAGAGGGAATTGGTTTGCAAAATTAACATAGTTTAGAGTTAACATGTCAAATCATTACGCATTTTGTAACTGCTTTGGAGGCAAAGCGGTCGTGAACGCGCCTCAGTGCGTGAAGTCACAGGTACAATCTTACGCATGACGATTTTTTCGATCCACCCTTTGATGATTGCCATGAAATTAAAATTAATAATTAATTGCCATTAGGCATGAAATTAATGGTCACGAACCAAAACAACCCATAAATCCAGAGACGGGACAATTTGTAAATCGCACAAATATGATAATATGTTTTGCGTGGAATTCGAACTCACAACCTCACGCACGGCAGCAACAACCGCGATCACGGTACCAAAGAGATCTCTGCAAAGACATGTTCTCTTGTTTATGAAGACAATAAAATAATACAATATATTATACCTTACCTATACCTTAGTTACTAAAAAATACCATCCCAGTATCAGGACATTAATGAGTTAATACGAATCAAGAACACAACATACAAACAAATACACAAGTACCTATTATTTGTAATATCGATATTCGTCCTTATTTAGACGACGACATTTAAAGAGAAGGTCTGATTACAATGTTTCAGCTTAATAGTATGGTTTTGTGGTAACACACTGGAAACGGGAAACGTTACGAAGATTAAAATTAAATTTGCTTAGTAAAACCCTATCTAAACACAAATACAAAGGTAGAGTTTAATGGTAAACGGAGGCATAATTCGTAACGATTACTATGCACGATGGTGTTGATAAATTGAATTTACCGACCCACTTACGTCGCACAAAGGTGAGTGGAAAGTGTCCAGCCGACTGTATCTCCTCTGCATTGTGTCCATTGTCTCACGGCACGGGACGATGTCGTTTACACTTTGATTGATAGTCTCATTCTAAACGTTTTCTTTGTTCACTTTAAATAGGTCGGGAATACTCGTATTTTTACGACTTGCTACTGTTTTTTGTCTTTATAAAATGTGACTTATTTTTGTTGAACTTACAGCTTTTTAGCTCGTGTTTAGGTGGTCTGCTAAAGTAAAAATAATAAAAACGTAAAGAATAATTTCTTTTCCTCCTATAAGATGAGTAGGGAATAGTCATCTTATCCCGTAATCTATTTTGCAAAAGAAATAAATTTTTTACTAAATTTTACCTTCAATATACATTTCATTTTGACTAGTAAGCTTTGTTTACTTTTGCTATTGGATGATGTTTACCGGTGGAGCGACAATGTACATATTTTAATCAGTATGATGTTGTTATTAATTGTGTAAGGGAAGTAGGTACTTAATAAGATATTTTATATTTCATAAATAAATACTTTGATAGTTATTTCTTCAAGAGATTAGAAGGAGTTTTTGTCTGTTTAGCGGCGGACTAAGACTAAGTATATTATATTGTCTACATAATAGTTGAGGTCGTAAAATAATCCAAAGAGAAGTAACGTAGACTCTGCTGTGGTCAGAGAAGGACAACCTTTTTTATCCACATAACCTCATTTGCTGGAGTCAATTTGCAGGAGTTTTTTAATCCGTTGATGGTCTTCCATTTTGGCGAACTATTACCGTAAACTACAAAACAATGGAGCTAGTATTTGCCACCGTCCGATGTGTATCTGAGTAGCAACTAACAAATGAACGTATCTGCGATAAAACTGCAGATAACGTCTCATTGTACCTCACCAGGTCGCGCCAACACCACTGGATATAGGCCTCAGTGTCACGGGCCCTGATTACACTTACAATCAACACTCATTTAAATAACAATAATGCTTTACACACGTGAGTTGTACCTTTACTAGTAGGTCACAAAGTCGCGGTCAAAGTCTTTGCTTACTTTGCTAATTGAGTAGATGTTAGTGGAAAGCAGACGCGGATGTCAAAGACCTTAATTTAATAGTAGATTGATATCATTATAGTGTTATACCTATTATAACATAAATCCACATAACGCCGTCTTATTTCAAACTAAGCAGAGCTTGTCCTATAAGTAAGATAACTGATAAATAGACTATAGTGTACTTTTTTTTAAAAACATCAACAAAACATTCAGGTCAATGAAAATATTCACATTAATCCACAAGTATTTTAAATTAAACGGATTTAAACCCAACACTTCTTTGTAGCAGTGATGTAATATCGCCAAACCCTCCTGAGTGTACAAGTATTTACTTATCTAAAAACTTTAATCTCTGTACTCTTAACCAAAGAAATCTTTACCTAAATAAATCGATCTTTCTTTCTATCTAAAGAGAAAACCAATCGTCTTATGCTATTTACTTAACTGTTAAGCTTAACGCGACGAGCAGGGGTGGTAACATATTTTATTTCAGGTCTATTATCATACCATAGGTTCTAGAATGGCAAGCGCGTTACCAATAGCATTTTTTTTCGAGCTCACACTTAAATATAGTTTCAAAGTATAATTCTCGACTCTACTTCGACATCTTAGTACTGACCACAATCTACAACGCAGTTTAGACTCTTTTAATGCATCTAAAACATTTATTTATTTATTATTATCACACATACAACTATTATCACAGGTAAGCTGCTATCACTTATAACCTAATTCAATAGCCCATGTACAAAAACAAAAACAATTACAAAAAATATCAATAAATTACAACTAAAATAATAATTACTCTTACATAAACAAATCTATCCATTAAGTTAAATAAGAGTACACACTACACATACATTGTATGTACATTAGCGTGACCACAAAACAAAAACACATCGTTTGCTCATCGGTTTCTCATTTCAGTATGTAGGCTTATGCTGATACCAGATGCTGCATTGTATCCTGTGTTTTATGTTGTTGTGTACGAATGCTATGTGTGGTATGAAGTAAACAAAGTAGCAAGACAATGATAATAAAATAATTGACTTACTTCTAATACTAGTACTTTGGTATAAATATAATTCTCTTCACTATAACTTTTAATATGTATCCAGAAAGTTTAATTGTGTCTTTTAATTAATTTATAGTTAGGTACCGTAATAGACAGATACCTAAACATAAGCGAGTTATTAATGTAAGATATTTTACACACACACACGAAATTTCATAGCTTTTATGTTCGAATTGTACGAAAATTTTGAAATTTGGCATATAAACTAAGTACACTGACAGTTTGGCAGGTAGTACTAGTGCACAGCTTAAGTAGTCACAATTTCCTTAAAAGAAGACCCGATCCTGTAGTGGGGCATTAATTTCTGTTATGATGATACGATACAATATTTGTTCTACTTGCACAAAAGTTGCTTCATAACCTAAGTCAATAAAGTTATTTGACTTTGTCTTTGACGTCAGTTAATGTCATAATTCGACTCAGCAAGAATCAAAACTAATTATTGTTGAAATAACATAATATTAATAAAGTAGAATATAATATCAAAAGTATTAATGACAACGCAGATTCAATAGTCAACAAGCTAGTACGTGAAACGACAGGAAAAGCTACATGAGCATTTAATTTTGTGTTGTCAAGCTAGAAACTAAATTGTAAGAAAAACAAAGTTAATGTATACTAGAAAAAAAGCTCTCTATGGCTCTACTAAGGACATAGTAACAACTAAAATATGGTCTATAAAGCTTTTTTTCTGAAGTTAGGACATATAAAAGTTCTAATTATAAAAAAAAACCTATTAAACTTCAATTTTTGTTCCATTTCATGGTGAAAATATCAGGTTCTTTATTTATTCAACCAGAATAATTGGCATTCGTTACGTAGGTCATTTATTATCAGGACATTTCCTCTAAGATTTCTTTCTTTCTCAGATATAGAGTAGGTGTTAGTTTCCGGTAGTCAATGTGTGATAGGTAGCACAAATAAATATGCTTAAGAGGATTGTAATAATCACATTGGCTAAAAGTTTATCCTCTGTCATAACAATAACAAATAAAACAGTTTACTAATTGCAAAATATTAATTGGTATTGTAACTAAATATGTTACGATAGAGAAACAATTATGTTATTGTTATGATAGATAATTCAATGTGTTATTTAATATCTATATAATTATGTGTTTTTTTTTTTTTTTTTTTTTCATTTATTTGGGTAACAAACAATATCACAATAAGATTTTCTTAATTACTAGGTACATAATATGTGTTGATAATTGTGACATCCACATCGTTTACCACAAATTAGCAGTTAAAAATAGTACAGTGTTGAAAGTAAGTAGAGTGCAGCTTAAAGTAACATATTTAACATTTAAATAATAATACTTACATAGATAATGGAAAACAATTGCATTAAACCATTTTAACACACATTATTACATTTATTTAATATATCCATTAAACCCTTTTTATAAGTGCCTACTCCACTCGCATTGATATCAATGTGACTGAAGCATTCGTTGTAAGTACAAAGCACACGACGGATGGGTGAGCGAGTACCTGCATTAGTACGCGACTTAGGCAGATGAAATACTCTGGTTGTACGACATGATCTCGTAGATGACCTGATGGGCACACTATAGCTAATTTTATTAACAATTTCCATGCAATCATATCTGTTATGACAAACATCATAAAGAAACATAGCCTGTAGTTGTAGTCTTCTTGATCGTAAATCTAAGAGTCTGTATCTTTGCAACAATTGGGAATAAGGTTCGTATTTGCGAAGGCATCTATAGTTCACACAACGTAAAAATTTCTTTTGAACTCTTTCAAGATTGTCAGAATATTTTTTATATATAGGATCCCAAATACATGTTGCGTATTCTAATTGCGAGCGAATTAATGATTTATATAAATGCATGTATGTATTGGGACGTTTAAAATCGTTACTAGCCCGAAGAACAAAGCCATACATTTTGTAAGCTCTGCTACAAATGTTATCAACATGTGTATCTAGCGTCAACTTAATATCTAATGTCACTCCAAGATCACGAATGGTTTGTACTCTATTAAGGGTTCGTCCACCTATAGAGTAAGAGTATGCAAGAGTGGAACGTTTTCTGGTAAACGATATTACCTTGCACTTGTCGATACTGAGTTGCATCTTATTAATCTGGCAGTAATGTGTGAATCGGTCCAAGTCTTCCTGGATTCCAAGCTGATCATTGGGGTTATCGATATTTCGGTATATTTTGAGGTCGTCAGCATAAAGTTGAAAGTCTGAGTGAATGAAACAACTATGTATGTCATTAATAAATAAAATAAATAATAGGGGACCCAGAATAGACCCCTGAGGTACCCCTGATGTTATGTTTACCGTATTAGACTCATAACCATTGATAACAACTTTTTGAGTTCTATTAGATACATATGACTTAAACCATCGCCACAAATTACCACGAATACCATTAAATGCAATTTTCTCCAGTAAGATTTTGTGATCCACTCGGTCAAAAGCTTTCTGGAAGTCTGTATAGATACTGTCTGTTTGTTTATTGGCATCTAAGTTTTCAAACAATTTTGAAGTATAAACCATGAGATTAGTAATAGTTGAGCGTTTACGAACAAAACCATGTTGTTGTGGAAGTATAACTTTGTGTAATATGGGATAAATGTAATTATGAACTAATCGTTCTAATAACTTAGCTAATGTAGGGAGAATTGAGATTGGGCGATAATTGGCTACATCGTTCTTTGAGCCTCCTTTATGCACGGGAGTTATCCTTGCTGCTTTCCACACTGACGGAAATATACCTTCTTTAAAGCATTTGTTGTACAATATTACTAAAGGTTTGAATATAGTATGGGCAGTGGTTTTAAGAAAAATAGGTGGAATATTATCAAGGCCTGCACTTTTGGTAGAATCAAGTTTTTTCAACTCCGTTAATACGTTTACCTCAGAAACACAAATATCACTAATTATATCAATATTTTTATTCTTATCTACATTATTAATAACGTTGATATCAAAGGAGTCAGATACCTCACTTGGCTGGAAAACAGATTCAAAGAAAGAGGAAAATAGGTTACATGCATTTTCAGGGCTTTTAGCCTCTATGCCGTTATAATAAACACTAATAGGAATGTTTGATTGGTTATTGCGATTGTGTATATAACACCAGAAGTACTTAACATTATTTTTTATACTATCCTCTACCGAATTCATGTAATTTTTATAACATATTAACGATTCTTTTTTGAAAGTATCACGCAGTGTGGAAAATTCATGATAGTCTGAGTTATTTTTGTATACTTTCCACTTAATCCAAGCCTTCTTTTTTTCCTTAAATATTCGTATCAACGCAGGTGTAAACCACACGGGGAAATTAGTTTTTGAGACGCGTTTAGTGGGGACATGTTTACGTATAATGCCAAATATAATCTCATAAAATGATTCAACACAGCCCTCAGCGGTCTTATTATGAAATAAGTCAACCCAATTCATTTCTGATAAATCACTATTAATTAATTCATAATTCGCTTTGTTAAAACAATACTTGCTATGTGGCCTAATAGGCATACGCTTTGTTAAGTTAGTATTAATTGGTATTAGGATATAAAAAGGCGGGTGGTGCGAGTCGGGTGGAACTAATGTGACAGGCGCAGAAAAGATTTTACTATTGTATAAGTTTGTTAAGCACAAATCCAACATTCTATTCATCTTGTTTTTAAAAATATTCAATTGAAAGCAGTTCAGCATGTGTATAAAATTATGTAGATATATGTACGGCGGCTGTAAGTTGTCGGTGTTAAGAAGTTTTGCATGAGTCCCATTTATCAGCCAGTCAAGATGAGGTAAGTTGTAGTCACCTATCAAATAGAATTTGTCATAATATTTTATCTGTATAAACTCCTGTAAACTATTGAAAAAAGAAAAATATATGTCGGAGTCGGCATTTGGTGGAATATAGGAGGCGCATAAAAGGTATGTATACCTATCTATACGTAACTCCAGTAAAATATTATCTATTGTACCTGGTATGTCGAGTAGCGCAGCGGGCGGGGCGGGCTCACAGCGAACAGCACACAACGAGTTCAGTACCGCTATCAACACTCCTCCGCCGTCCTTGCGATTAGAAGCTGTGCGGTCCCGATCGCATCTAAATACGTTGTACCGAGTGTCCATAAACTCGTTATTCAGTATGCCATCATGTAACCAAGTTTCGGTTAATATTATGACATCATAATTGTGTGACAAAATATTTATATAAATAGTATTCAATTTTGTTCGCAGTCCGCGACAGTTTTGATAGTATACTGATATTACATTGTTATTACTAGTATCGAATTTGAAAGAAGCAAATATAAAATGTTGCACTCAAGTATAATACATAAGCTACGTCACATAACTTCGCTTTGTTGTCAATAGATACATTCGTCTTAGTACGATAACGTAAAAATAATTGTTTACAAGATAGGTAAATAATGAATATTATTTCATATCGATTATGAATGTGTTTGTCATAACAGGTACTTAAACATAAAACTGGTTTATGTAATCGTAAATGAAAGTAATTATTATTTGAGTTTTTACTCGTATACTTGAAATGTATGAAATGGTTAATAGACACAGGTGCTTTAAAATTAGTAAAAATAAGTATTTGTTTGTCGTGGTGGCAGGTATAAAGACACAAAAAGGGTTTATGTGTAGAAAAAGACAATACATACTTACAATGTAAATAGTTCATGTTCACAAATGTTTTAAAATGGTTATATGGTTGTATTATTTTATTGTTTGGGCTTAAAGTAAGTTTATGAATAATAATATGTAGATGTGAGTAGTTAAAACATAAATTTATATAACTAAGATATTTATAGCTTATGCACAAAATAAACAGTTTATTATAATAAATTGTTGGCTGGAGTATAGCAAAAAAAAGGTTGATACGTTTGTATTGTTTATAAAGAGAATGTATTTTATTTGATTTTAGAAATATCACTAATAGAACGGATTGCGAAAGTGGGCTGTCCCTCAACTTTACGCACCAGAACGGTTCCGTGTTTGATCCATACAAACTTATAGCCGTACCTTTTTGCCACCTCCTTTGATTGTCGAAATAATAATTTGTTGTTTAACGTTAAGTGTTCATTAACATATATGGCAACAGGTTGCCCCGGCATGGAAAGATCAGATGAATTTAAACTTTTATTGCGACGACAGGCCGCCACCACATTGTCACGTAGTATTCTATTAGCAAACTTGACTATTATATTTTTGGGACGCCGGTCATTTTGGTCAGCATGGGGTACACGATGAACTGATATAATATCGGACGACCTTATAGATGTTTTGATTGCGGTACCTAAACGTTCCACAATGTTTATGAGGTTTTCATCTCGCTTGTCGGGTACGTTAGATATTTCGACATTGCACTGCCTTGCTTGTTGCTCCATGAAACATATTTTATTTTCGAGCTGTTGAATTTGGATTTTATTACCATCATTTTCCGAAATTTTGTGTTCTAATATTTTCAATCTGCTTTCAAACTCGTCTTGTCTCTCATGCGCAAAGTGAAGTGACTTATCCATTTCACACAAACGAGAGTTAACTTCATTCAGTGATGTGTTAAGATTGACGGTATCAGCGTTCAATTTTATCACACTGTTGTTTAGTTCAGATAACGCTGAAGTAATTTTGGATAATTCACCTGTCAAAGCAGTAGTTACGGCTGCCGCTATACTGTTTGTAATACAATCGGTAATGTTTTTGTTCCATAACTTCATTTGACTATCAAATTTTTCTTCGAAATTAATCATCTCCAAGTCTATTTGTTTACGTTTGCGGGGTATGTTTATATCATCGCTCATTTTGTTGGCAGATAGATATAAGTCACTATCCGAAGAAAAAATTTTAGGTGGTGTGCGTGGCACGGACATCGTAGTTGCACTCGACGAGATGTAGTAGTGTGCTGGAAGGAGTGAGGCAGAAATATGTTTGCTGTGCTTGTGTCTATCGGTGAGGTGGTGAGGTCCCCGCACCTTCACGACCCAGAGATGCGGTGCAGAAAAGAGAACGCAATTATTCGCTAATTGCTGTCTTCTTCAATCTATTAAAAATGTATACAAGTTTGCACACAATTCACGTAAATATAAACGTTGCACTAGGAGCTATAATTGCGCGGACGCGTTTACGGATACTTTTAATAAATTGATGCAGAGTACCACTCTCAACGGCTGTACAAGATTCACTCGGTGTTTTCCTGTTTAATTTATTACAGTTTCAATGAATAGGAAATTGCGTATCCCATCTTATCACTGGTATCTTACAAAGGGGTTCCCTTCCTTACCATGAACAAAATGTATGACAAGATTAGATCGGTATATTGAACGTGTGCTCTGAGGCGAATGTGTGACCTTAACACAAAATCCAATGACACTATCATGTGCGTACAATCGCTGTAGGGGCCGCGGGGACTGAAAAAGGAGACTAATTTAATGACTTAGCTTCTGCACTTTGATATAATCTCTTTGTTGTCGAAAACATTCTTTAATGTGGTGATTAAAAAATGATATTATAATATTACATTATCCTTGGTAAGCGCTTGAAAAGGCAGTGAAATTAGGTCAGATTTTTATGTTGATTTCGAATTGTCAAAAATAGGGAAAGAAGAATGGCTTTAAATGGTATCCGTTGGTAATAAGACATTTTTTACTGATAAAACTTAGGAACGTGTACTTTTAAGGTATTTACTTTTTATTGTTATTGTGTCACTTGTATTGTTAGTAGTCGAGGCTGCCAATTTCAGGGGTACTTAAAGCCGGTACCATAGGAAAATTAAAACAATTTTCTTAGTGTTCAGTAATGCGCAAATATTGACATAAGTCGACACGAAAATCTAGTAGATAACAGACAAGATGTGTTGGTTGTACAAATATATAATATCTGACAATGTTTTTATAATTTAAATGTTTTGAGTATTCCGATTAAACAATAGCAGAAGCTTAAAAGCTAAAGTTTCCATAATAATTTTCTATCATATCCCTTAATAACCAACCCCATAAAGATTTTACACATAGTGGCTAACTAAAATATTTTCCCAAATATTTTCCATGACAAGCGGAGCGCGGCGGACACAAAATACCCTATTGCATTGTACTATGGGACCCTAACAATGGAACGAACTTCAAGCTCATAAATCCAACCTTGCTATTGTTACTAAAACAAAGAAATTATCCATCTCACTCTTTCTAAGGTAACAGTTATATATGCGTCCTCTTTCTCCCTAGTCGAAGAAATAAGCGCCTTCCTACTTATATTGGCTGTATGTTAAATCGAGCAAAAACTAAACTAATTCTGTT
Source organism: Schrankia costaestrigalis (assembly GCA_905475405.1). Lineage (NCBI taxonomy): Eukaryota > Metazoa > Arthropoda > Insecta > Lepidoptera > Erebidae > Schrankia > Schrankia costaestrigalis. The sequence goes on along the minus strand of FR997843.1, from coordinate 591,297 downwards.
GCCGATAACATCTTTGAAACTATTATTAGTTTGTTTATTTATTTAACTGCGTATGTTCACTTGTTATATTAGTTTAAGTGAGTGAAGTGTCTTACACTAGGTATTGCAGCAGTTGGCTATAATATCTTGTACTAACTGTAAAATGGAAAAGGGTATTTAAATTTTCATTTTCTGAGCGCGCTGAATACAATATGTCACCACCCCATCTCATCTCATTATGGGTGTCGTAGAAACCGACGAAGGGATCTGTGGATATTACCTTTACATAGAAAGAAGGAAAACTTGAAATTAAACCCTATTCCAATCCGTCTGGCCAGCGAGATATTAGTAGGCCAAGTATCCCTTCGTCACCGGAGGAGGCCCGTCTCTGCTGTGGGACATTAATGGGCTGTTATGATGCGAAATACTTATGTATTAATTTTATTTTAACTATGATTTGTTTGTCAATATCCATGTGGATGGATTCAAAATACAATACATTCTAACCACATTGATATATACAACCCATCTCATTTTATTGGACGTCGACAGAACCGGTAAAGGAAAGTCGGAGAGCCTTTATACGAATCTGTTTAACCAACGTGGTGCAGCAGAAGATTAAGTTTCTTTATTCACTTCTTCCTTTCCTTAATTAGTTCTTTCCGTTATAAATAAGCTGTCATAATAAAGTTAAATAGATTTTGTTACGCTCTATACTACTTAACTTGCTTTTAATCTTTATTGTTACATTTTAGTAGATAAATATGGAAACAAGTAACTATAGCTGCTAAGGTAAGGTAAGGTCTCGGAAACGTACGACAATAAACAGTTTTGAAATAGACATTTAAAACAAACTAGAAGGGCTAATATGTAAGTAGGTAGCAAGGCTTTCATGCATAAAGTCACGCTTTGTTTTTATACAGGTAGGCCTAGGCTACGGGGCACCATGACCTTTGTTTCGATTGCTCCTGATTGCTCGAAGGATCTTTACTCTAAAGTCCTGAATCAATTTTTGGACCTTAAATTCCTTTGTTAATATTATATCTACTATCATTCAGACTCTATAAAACAATCACCTACCTTCTCACGATCTTTCCGTCACAGTATTTATTCCTTACCAAATTATAAACGCGAAAGTTCGTAAACGGCTGAACCAATTCTGATGAAACTTCGCATAGAAGTAGCTGGCAACCTGGTTAAACATATAGACTACTCTCTATATTAAAAACTTTAATGCCGGCGGAGCCGCGAGCAAATACTAGTCATAATAATAAATGATGATCAAATTGCCTAAGAACTCCTTCAGTGACAATAATTTGAGAGAATATGTGTCGGCATATTCCTCTATGTATATTGGAGTAGGTAATGTAATACCGTTTTCCTGTTTTTGTCTATAAGTATCAATGTAAGTGGCAATATTATACATTTGTGTATAAATCTATTCCCACTTGATAGATTCTGTTACTCTGGTTATGCTATGAAGTGGTTTTGTGTAGTTTAGCTTAAGGAAATGTGGATTTTAGACAACATGGTTTCAGGTGTTTCAACCATACTATACTTAAACATAACATATAAATATATATCTCTTTTTTTTTATGTATAGTGTGTATTATTTATTATTTAAACTGTTTTAATTATTTGTCGTTTTGCACCTACCAATTTACTTTTCTCTGCATCACCCAATGGTTTGCTGGAAGAGAATGCCTTAAGGCATTAAGCTTACCCTTGTACAGTCAAGGAATTTGATTCACGTACCATTTCAATGATTTATTGTTTGAACCATTAACATATCGTAAGGTTTATATTCGTTTAAATAAGGGAAAATCGTTTTACATTTTAATGATGACGTATGTTCGGGTGAAAGTTCTGCAAACTTCAACCTTAGATAATGTGTGTTAGATTAATTTTACATTATCAAAGTGTCTTCTCTGAATACTAACCTATTTGTAGTTTCGTCTAATAAATAGAAAAAAAAAATTTTTTTGGCGATGTCAACTTTTTGACACAGTTCAATGTCAAGCTATTGTAAAACTTAAAATTTTACAATAAAAATTGTTATACGTTACATTTTAAAAATGCATCGAAGAAATAATACAGAACAGAGAAGTCAAATCATTACATTGCATGAGCAGGGCCACGGCATTCGTGACATAGCTCGGTTATTAAATATATCCAGAACAACTGTGAGACTATGGATTACGCGATTTGGAGAACTCGGTAAACAAGCATGTCATACTACGACACTGACGTCATTTTAGCGTTGCGAAGAAAGATAGTCCTTATCAATATCGATTGTCATTAGCAATTTAAACTTAAGACGGTACGCGAATCAAATTCCTTGACTGTACATCAATTTTATTGTGTGCATAAATTATAAATAAATAAATAAATAACAAAAGAGCGTGTTGAGCATATAAGTACTAAGATGTCATCATCATTATACGTCCACTGCTGGACATAGACCTTCTCCACCTGTTTCCACCTTGCGTGGTCCTGTGCCTCCCTCATCCATCAGAGTCCCGCCGTCATAACGAAGTCTACGCCTTCCGGTACTACACAGCTGCCATTCCAGAACCATTATCTCAACTAAGATTCAGAGCAAAGAATACATAACTGCAATCGCATTCAAAATATATATAGTGATTTAAAGAGTATTAAATAGTTTTTCAATCTTTTATACAATTATTTGGGAATATTGACTATTTATTTGAACCTAATGTAAATCCCGAGTACAGGAGTGAAAGCAATACATAGCAGTCATGAATAGCGTAGTCAAGTTGGCTGATATCCAATTTATCTATAAAGGATAGTGCGCCCTGCAATGCGATATTCATAGGTTGTTGTAATGACTGCATGTTAAAGCCTCCAACGCTAATTGATTATTTCAGTTAGGTACTCTACATTATAATGCATTACTTATTATAGAGTAAAGCGTAGTTTCGAGGTTAACAAGATCATTAGCATTAAGCAACACAGTAAACAACGCAACCTTATTATCTAAAAGTATTATATAATTTTAAGTTAACTCAAGTGACATATTTTATATCGTACATAAAACACTTAGTTTTCTGCTTACCCCGGCTACCCCATAACTGCACCATTAAGCTCCCATTCCATAAATTCCCCATTACCTACCCCACGCGTGGGGTAGATTGCACATAGACAAACAAAAACTTGCGACAAACATTATGGAAGTTATTAACTGTAGGCGGAAGTTTGCGCTGAAAAAAGTTACTACGCACTTCCTTTTCTACGGTGTAATGACGTCACTAAAAAGTTTTTACAATTTCGGCCCGAAAAAGTGTATCTACGATGTTATATTTATTTAATATAACATCGTAGGTATGTTGATAGAAAAATTGTCGTATAAAGTACGACGTACTCGTTAAATAAATTTTGTTTCCCGTATGTCATGTAATAAGACCTAATGTTAGCATTCCATGGATTCTCCGTGCGGGTCCATCGCGTGATAGAGGACGGAACACTGGCGTAACAGCGTCTGGGACTTACGACCCAGATGTAGGTTTAAGGAGGCCCCCTTACAACGCGTTAGCGGTCACATTCACTGTCTGCTATGTTCCGTCCTCTACCTATCCAAATTTAGTAGGAACCTAATAATGCAAATAACTTTTATTGAAAACGGCTCGTTTGAGAGGCTGGAGATCGTCCAATCATCCTGAATATAAAAACATAATAATGTTAGTTTCCACCTAAGAAACCAAAATTTGTAAATAAAATGTAACTTCACCGGATAAAGTATTTTTTTCTTACAAGCTCCTTCACTTAATACTATAAGCACATAACAATAAATAAAAGTAAGTGTTTGTCGTAAGTTTCCGTCAGGAAGTAAAGGTCGTATTAAGGCTCACTAAAAATAAATATCATTTTACAAAAACTGGTTTATTTCACAAGCACAAAGTGAAACTTAAGGTGTGATCTCTAAATCTGCAATAATTTATTTATTTAATTCATTTTACAGAAGGCTTACAGACTAATATACAATTAAATTACAAACATGAAATTTACAAATAGCTAATAACAAGCCTCCACATATATAAATAACAGTAATAATGATAATGATTGCATTTTACTTTTGATTTAATAACAGTTAAGTACTTTGTTAGCAATCTATCTACTGGTAAGAAAGGGATGAAGAAAAGGGATGTAATAAAACGGTTTATCTCTATCTTGTTAGAGTTAAAAATCGTATACCGGACAAATTGGTATTTGTATTTTTATATTGTAAAAATTAAACCGATGGCTCTACATGAAACAGAATGCTTTACCTAAAATGTTTCCTTTTTGTGGGGATTTGTAAAAAGTTTTGCTGTAGGTACTACTGTTAAAGAAAACCTTAAGACCCTTGGTATCGACCAGTAGTATTTATAATTTAGTCAAAAACTTGTAGTGTTATTTTTAAAACGAATGTTAGCTTACATAAGCATGTCCTAGAGTAGTCAGTTCACTTTAAAAATAAATTCTCTTTTGTTCTTCTGTGTATTATTATTTGTTATGGAACAGCACCTTAACAGTAAATGTGTCAAGAAGTCATTGTTATTTTATTTATAGCATATAAATTAAAAAGTGAGAGTAAATCTTAATAATTTGACATCTTTAGCTTTATAATGCACGTGTTCTCTGCGTGCTGACCAGAATGCATAATGCCACCCCCGCGTCTCATCTAATTCCTATTTAACGTTAAAGATAGGAAGACAATAAAACAAAAAATGATTTTAGGGTGCTCTACCTATGTATTTGTGTAACAATCTACCATATTTTGGATCATAAAGTGACTAATACTGTTATTTAGTATTAGTTTATGTTTCAAAAAGTGGAATCTTAATCTAGATACACATCCACCTTTATGCTGACACTAGTATCTGATGATGCAACATAATGTAAAGTAGCCTACTCTATACTACCTCGTCTCTAGAACTTTCCGAATATATTTTTAACTGAGAATCAGTTATTTAGTTTTACAGTAACAACAATTTCCCTGTACCATTTATGGTAATTGGCAACTTCTTTAAAACGAAACAAAAATGGCAAGGATTCTTTGTATGGTTATTTATACATATTTTCGAGCATCATCAGTTAAAATTATTTCCGTAAAGTACTCTGCACAATACACGAACTGGACGCATGACGTAATTGTGCAAATTATCATTTATTTTGTCACGAAAACTGTCGTTTTGAGTTCCACAATGCATAAAATTTTCACATTTATCGTTCATTATTTTTATACAATGCGTATGCGTTTTTACGTCGATGGTAGCAGAATGTGTTCAATTTCGATTTTTATTTCTATTTATATTAAAATAATTTTATTTTTACACATTACAACAACGCTATCAAAGAGCTAGTGATCAACTAAGCAGAGTTTGCACTATGGGTATTAGAAACAGATAAATATACATAAATATTAATTATAAAAGATTTTTCAAAATATCAGCAAATTGACGCCACTAATAATACACTGTTTATTAAAACCCTAAAGCGGAAATAATTCAGTTTCTAATATTCCCACTTAACAATAGGTCATTATTTTATCCTTCGAGGTCTTAGTTTGTTACTTTTACCTTGATTATAATGTACTACACACATTGATTTTAAGTATGATACCTCAATAGATTTAATCTGGCACAAAAACGACCTACAGGAAACAAGCTCTTTTGGCCATCTAAAGGACACTAATAGGCTGTGAACCTACGTTATTAGATCCAAGGACAATCTTTCAAGGTGAGGGTTTATAGACCCAAGCACAAACAACGTGTGACTGTGGCGCGTCTCCGCAGACGATGTGCCATCTACTAACGTGCCCTGCAAGTCCACTGTCGTTTATGATTGAGGATCTGTACAAAGGAAGGAAAAACGGTATTTGCGTCGCTGAACACTAAGCCAAAACCATTGAATGTTTTGCCATAATTTAAGATACTAGCTGACCCGTGCCCACTTCATTGGAGGGCGAAAAAAACGCATCCGTTTTTTAAACATATTTCATTACAGCTCCACTCCTTTTATTCATAGCGTGATACTATATGATACTCCCCGATAAATGGACTATTCAACACAGAAAACATTTTTAAAACCGGTTCATTAGATCCAGAGATTACCCCCTACAACGTCACAAACACACAAACTTTACCTCTTTATATTAGTAAAGAAGTAAGTATAGAAGAAGAAGATAGAATAAAGTTGTGTGTCAATACGAATTTTCCTGTAGGTCTAAATCACATCCTCATTAAAATTTACTTTTCTTGTAATTTGTAAATTCAATACTTTGTATGTAATCTAAATAATGTCCCGCAGTCCATGTAGCAAGTAAACATGCCCCGAAGACAAACAAAGAATAAAGGAAACGCGCCCGCCCGCCGCGATGTAACTGCGAGTACATTATATATGCCCTTTTATGTCTCTAATTGCACATTTTCGTGTAAAACTGTACTTGTATGGGACGTTAAGATACTCATGTACAAGAATATTACGCGGAAATTATGTTTAGATTATGTAACTGTTGTGTTAGATACTTTGTAGTTTATATAATGTTTAAAATTCAATTTAAGTACTTACTGTTTATTTTAATGTATTTTAGTACTAGCTGGTGACTGCTGGTGCTTGTGCTTGTAATTTCGTTTGTGCAGCATTACTTAGTATGTCGTGTGTATTAAAAATGCAATATCCTTAAAAATTGTAGCCCTTGTGTTTTTTGATGTACTAAGCCATATAATTGTCAGGTTTCGTTAAAATCCATTTAGATCAAACATCCATTCATTCTTACAAACTTTCGCGTTATATTATTAGTAGGATTTAGGTATGTTCTAATCTACTTTATATAGACTATTTCTTGAGATTCCAGTTGTGTCGTAAGCTGTGAGGTAAAATACTGTAGATTGGTAAAAACCTTACAACAATCACGTACGATGGACAAGCGCAAGTAAAAACAAAACACAATCTGATCTCAAAACCTCACAGCAGTACACCAGGGCTGTCACGTGACTAATTTAAGTTCATCGTCACGGGTCTCATTTGGTTTCTGCAATTTGATATTTAAGTGTTTTAGTAACAAGGTCTTTCAATCTGTGAGTTTACTCCGTCGACATGCGAGGTTGTCATGTACAAAGGATCTCTTTAAATAAGGATAAAAACAAACTAAGTAATACATATTCAGTCAAATAATAAAAGACTTAAGTAAGGTTAGGGTTCCGACTAAAGCAACGATACGTCATAATGATTAATTAAATGGCGCACCCACAATTGTATGCCAATCAGTTGTACTAATAACAATAATTAGAATAACAAACAAATAGTCGTTCTGTTTCTCAACACATTTGCAAGTTTAATCGATACCAAATTGCAACGATTGTTGTCTAAGTTCACGTAAACAGGCAATAAATTGTAATCAAGATTGGTGTGGTGTGTTGTACAACATGTAGCGAATGCATAAGCGGGAGCGATTTTTGATTTTAAGTCACAAATGTATTTTCTTTTTCTCAAAGCCCATGAAAACCCAACGGCTAGGACGGGAAACTTGGTGATACCAGAATGGCCAGATTACTAGCTACACAACCGAATTGACTATAAAATTATTTGTAACGTGACTTGATTTAAACATCATTATTCCCTAAATTGTAGGCTTGTGAACAAAATTCATAATTTCTAAACAACTAATAAATATTGAAGATTGTTAAATTATAAATAAAAGTAAAGATCTAATTACAACAGCTTAAGTACGGCGTTATATCCAGCTGTTGCCTCTGAGCGTTTTCTTGTATTTCCATCGCGACTGTTCCTTCATTAGTATGGCCATACATTTTCATTCTCTAACTAATGTCACATATTATTATGCAATCATTTGACTTGCTCCTCAAAAACATTCTCAAATAGCTTGAGGAGCATAACTCAACATAGTTTTGAGGAGAACTAACATTATTATTAAAATGTTAAAATCACTTTAAAGTATCATCCGCTTCCTCTTATTATTTGCACGCTACAATATGGCAGGCGAACTAACAACTGTCTGTCATGCCATCCATCGAAACAATTGCATGTTGCTTCATTTATACCTAGTTGCTATGCACCACTCGACTCGTAATATATACCTACTACTTCATTATAAGTAATGGTATAACTTTATTGCGAATTTTGTTACAAAGAAATACGAGTATAATAGTAGGTAGGAGTATGTTTTTGTAAACTGGTTAGTGCGTTTTGGTTTTTAATAAAAAAAAATGTTTTTACTTGTGTTAGGATGTAAATTTTGTTTTTAAACCAAGTTAGGTTCAACTTTAAGATGTCGATAAAGAAAATTACGGACCTAGTTAATGTAATATAGATGTCAATAATATGAAAGAGATTCTCGACGTAACAATGACTGTTCTCAAGGGCATTAGCAAGCGTTCTTTGACATAGTAAAAATTTCATTCTCAGCTAATATAGTTTCAGCTTACGGTAACTAGATCAAAAGTATAGACAAAACAAAGTAAATAATTGCTTGAGTTACATAATTAAATAATATGTGATAATAATTTATAAATCCCTGTCACCGCCACTTAGTTTTAAACTAAACAGTTATTAGTAGAGGTATCGAGCCCGCGACTTCTAGCTTTAATTCACACATTCACATGGACAGCTCGAGTAATTCCAGTCTTATAGCCGTCCTAACCTAACCATTCATGGGTGACGGTTGGAACGCCGTGGGTTTTAGTCGGTACACCGTGTTATCATCTTTTTGGGATTCCGATACACAGGCCTGCCTGGGCCAAAGGCGGGTGGAGGGCATCTAATAGGGTTCCCAAGTAAAAAAAGTCATTAAATATACTGCTCGTTCAATATATCTTATTAACTTGCGCGAAATTATTGCTTAAGTACAAAACAGGGTCTATAAATACTTAAATTATAAACACAATTATTACAGTAGTAACTACTTACTACAATGTTCTATAAAAACAATAACAAATTATAAATACAAAACACTGTAATACGTTTTACGTTCTACGTATAATGTAGTTATTTTTAATAAAAACAACTTAATAGGTTTAGCTACGTAGCTATTCTCCTGATATTTATCTCAGCGTTTTCTAGTAAATATAGCTCCTGTATATTCATTATCATAACATTATCATAACCTATTAATATCCCACTGCAGGGACGGGCCTCCTCCCGTGACGGAGGGATACTTGGCCTACTAATACCACGCTGGCCAGTTGGATTGGTATAGGGTTTAATTTCAAGTTTTCCTTCTTTCTATGTAAAGGTTATATTCACAGATAGTCCCTTAGTCGGTTTTTACGACACTCATGGAATGAGATGGGGTGGTGACATATTGTATTCTTACTCCGTCACCACACGGATACCAGTATATAACTAGCTTTTATTAATTAAGTCCCAAACTTTTTTTCTTTTCACAACAGGACCTCTCTAGCTGATTTTCGATGTCATAGTCAGATGGTCTGTCTGATTTCAGTAAACACTAAAAGGTACGGCATTTTTAACGTATAGTGAAGAAGCATTTGGCCTGACCGGCACACCGATGGCGAAGGAGTGAAGTCGTTTTATGACTGCCATTCTTTCTCTTCATTACTGGGCTGTATAAAACCCTTCTGTCCTGTATCTGAAGTAGAAGTATGAAGACCTGATATAACCTAAGCAACCTTCATCCGTGTTGTGTTATAGAAAAAAATAATCTTCAGTAAGTATAGCTTGACATTAGCCCCCAGTCCCCGGTCGCTCCGCTGTTCCTGGCCAAGGTAGCGGCCATGGTAACGGCGGAGTAGGGGGTGCGAAGAATCTCCGGGGGAGGTCAGGCTACCAACACAACCGACCTTTGGCCCTGGCAACATACAACGCGCGCACACTGCGGACCGACGAGAAGTTCGTAGAACTGGAGGAATAATTGAGCAGGATACGATGGGACATAGTCGGCTTATCAGAAGTCCGAAGACAGGGGGAGGACTCGATAACCCTTAAGTCTGGTAACCTGCTCTATTTCCGGGAGGGCGACCAACAGTCCCAGGGAGGTGTTGGGTTTTTCGTCCACAAGTCTCTCGTGAACAACGTGGTGAAGATCGAGAGTGTGTCTCCGAGGGTAGCGTACCTTGTCGTCAGAATTACCAAACGGTATTCGTTGAAGGTAATACAGGTTTACGCTCCCACGTCTGCTCACTCCGACAATGAGGTAGAAGAGATGTATGAGGATATTTCCGGAGCCATACCTAACTCTAAGACCAAATACACTGTTGTCATGGGGGACTTCAACGCGAAGTTGGGCTCTAGAAGTGGAAATGAGTGGAGAGTGGGGCTCTTTGGATATGGTCAAAGAAATCCACGGGGTCAAATGCTTGCGGACTTCATGGAGAAGGAGGGACTCTTTATGATGAACTCCTTTTTTAGTGAGAGGCACATTAAATATCAATCCCAGGCTGGAAAGAACTCGGCTGATGAAGTCTACGCTCCGACCCACACCAGTCCAAATCCCCGAAAACTTTCAGCTCCAGCTACACAACCGCTTTAAGAGCCTGAGCGAGTACGTGGATATAGACGATTATCACGAACGGTTTGTGGAAACTGTCCGTACAGTCGGTTCCGGTGCTTTTAAAACCCAGCACCAGAGAAAATCAAAAAAGATCTCCGACCACACTCTCTCGCTTATGGAGCAAAGGCGTATGATGGCACTGCAGTCTCCAGACGACGCTGAACAGTATAGGAGGCTCAATAGACAGATCTCTAAGTCGCTAACTAGCGACCTTTGGCACTTTAATACAGTTTGTATTAAAGAAGCCATTGAGCGTAACAAGGGCTCGAAGGTATTCGCAAGAGATCTGTCTCTAGGTCAGAGCCAACTATCTAGGCTCAAGACTGGAGATGGCAGAATAGTGTCGTCAAAGCCTGAGCTTCAAGAGGAGATAGAGAAATATTACGGGCAGTTATACACCTCAACACGACCACCTATTAGTGATCTAGCCACCGATCCTAGGGCTAGATTAACACGACACCATACCGACGAAATCCCGGACGTTAGTCTGTGTGAGATTAGTAATGCTCTCAAACAACTGAAGAACAACAAGGCGCCGGGGGATGACGGAATCACAAACGAGTTGCTGAAGGCCGGAGGAGAACCCGTTCTCAAGGCTTTTCGAAAACTATTTAATTCCGTCTTACTCGAGGGAAAAACGCCACAGGCATGGCACAGAGGGGTGGTGATACTGTTCTTCAAGAAGGGCGATAGAATGCTCCTTCAGAATTACAGACCCATCACTCTTCTGAGCCACGTCTACAAATTGTTTTCGAGAGTCATTACGAATCGTCTCGAACGCAGACTGGACAACTTCCAGCCTCCCGAACAAGCCGGTTTCCGAAAAGGCTTTAGTACCATAGACCACATTCATACGCTGCGGCAAGTTATACAAAAGTGCAATGAGTATAACCGGCCTTTATGCTTGGCGTTTGTGGACTATGAGAAAGCCTTCGATTCGATCGAGACTTGGGCAGTGTTACGGTCTCTCCAACGGTGCCAAATTGACTATCGGTACATCGAAGTGTTGCAGTGTTTATACAGAAACGCCACAATGTCGGTCCGTCTACAAGATCGATGTTCGAAGCCTATCCAGCTGCAGCGAGGAGTGAGACAGGGGGATGTCATATCCCCGAAACTGTTTTCCGCTGCGCTGGAAGATGCTTTTAGGCTCTTGAACTGGGACGGACTTGGCATCAATATTAATGGCGAGTATATCACGCATCTCCGATTTGCCGACGACATCGTGGTCATGGCTGAGACCATGGAAGACCTAAACACAATGCTCGGTGGCCTCAGTAGTGTCTCTCAACAAGTGGGTCTTAAAATGAACATGGACAAGACCAAGATCATGGCAAATGTCCATGTTGCACCCACTCCAATCACGGTTGGAGGCTCTACACTCGAAGTTGTCGACGAGTATACTTACCTGGGACAGTTAGTCCAGCTAGGTACGTCCAACTTTGAGAAGGAGGTCACTCGTCGAATCCAACTCGGATGGGCAGCGTTCGGGAAGCTAAAACGTATCTTCTCGTCCACATTACCGCAGTGTCTGAAGACAAAGGTCTTCGACCAATGTGTGTTGCCAGTGATGACATATGGAGCTGAAACGTGGTCGCTGACTATGGGCCTTCTCAGAAGGCTTACCGTCACTCAGAGGGCAATGGAGAGAGCTATGTTGGGAGTTTCCCTGCGTGATCGAATCAGAAACGAGGAGATCCGCAGGAGAACCAAAGTGACCGACATAGCGCTCAGGATTTCCCGGTTAAAGTGGCGGTAGGCAGGGCACATAGCGCGGAGAACTGATGGCCGTTGGGGCTGAAAAGTTCTAGAATGGCGACCGCGCACCGGAACTCACACGATGGACCGACGACCTGATTAGGACGGCGGGAAGCCGATGGATGAGGGAGGCACAGGACCGCGCAGTGTGGAAACTTGCCTCATAATCATATCAGCCTATGTCCAGCAGTGGGCGTCTATAGGCTGATATGATGATAGCTTGACATTTAAAATCATTTAATGTGTAATAAACATTTATGACATTGATTTGACACTCGGATTGATCTAAATCTTATTTGATTACATTAAAACTAAAAACAAATTCGGTATAAACTAGTTTTGATTACAGTTAATTACATCATGACGTCTATTATTATCTGATTATAATTAGTAATCATAACATAACATAATGTGATCTTGTAACTAGGGAACAAATTTTGTGATAAAAGTGCTGTTAAGTGCACTAGTGACTAATTCACACAATTATATCTTTACCTATATACACAAAGAAACATTTATGCGTGGTGGTTGTTAATAATATAATGAGTTCAAAGGGATTACACCATACCATTACCGACCCAACCACCTTGGTAATGTCTTGATCAAAGGAAATGAGTATCCAAATCACTCACCAGTACACACTAACGCCATTTTATACAGAGATACCATAACGATATACCATAGCGAAATCTGGCAATGCGGGAAAATGTTATACTTATTGAATGAATGAATGAATGAATAATTTATGTGGTCCTGTAGATGCTAAATTAGATTCCAATAACGCAGTCAAGTAGAGAAGTCTGTAAAAGATACCGAATAAACTCTGGAAGACTACTCACTGATGCATCTATATTCTAATGAATACCAAATAGTAGTTCGATTCATGTCGCGATTAACTTGAGCATTTTATATACACAAATAGCTCTTATGTATTCCCTAGAAGGACGTCGATCAGATAAGTATGTACAACTGAATTTGCTCAAAACGTGAGCTGAGTTTAACCTTTCCAACCTAACAGAATAGCGGTACTGTAGAATACTGTACTGTACAATTAAGCCAACTATCACAGAATCTTGTTAGTTCTCCTCACATTCAATATCATAAATATTCATGGTAGCTGCTATGGAAGACGTCATATTGTCTTCCGATAGTTGGGTGTGCTCCTACATAATCAATACTTTAGGTTATCTACTCGATGTTTTTGTAGTAATACTTTTATTTTACTTTGGGTACCGAAAAAGTTTTACGTTTGTTCATATCATAATGCAAAATGGTGATATGTAAACATAAAAGGTTAAGTTCAGCGCGTCATATTGAAGTACAATTAGCTAAATCAAGACTAGTCTTACAAAAGTAGTAGTTAAATAATTCATCATCATAACAGCTCATTAATGTACCACTGCAGGGACGGACCTCCTCCCGTGACGGAGGGATACTTGGCCTACTAATACCACGCGGGCCAGATGGATTGGTATAGGGTTTAATTTCAAGTTTTCCTTCTTTTTATTTCGTAAAGATAATATTCACGAATTGTTCCTTAGACAGCTTTTACGACGCCCATGGGATGAGATACTGTATTGTAGGTGACATATTGTATTCTTACTCCGTCACCACACGGAGATAAATAATTAAACTTCAGTTAAAATCATCTACTTATAGTGGAAAAAATAACGAAAACTCTTTTTCTCACAACAAAAGTCTTAATTGTTCATGATGCAAAAAGCAAATGTGCTGCAAAAGGTCAAGTTTTACATTACGGTTCAAGCTTGATTTTATTTAAGTCAAAATGTTCTTTATTGTGAAAGACGTAACCTTCAGCTAGACAAGAAGGAAATATTTATAGCTACACCAAGTAATTTATAACTATTATCCTTTCTAAAACATCATTGTTTCTTTTTCTTGATTTAACTCAAAGCACCCAATAAAACTACTTACTTTCAAACAAAAAGTCCAATAAAAAAGAATGAATGTAAGGTAATAAATACAGCAAGCAATCAGATATGAAACGAGTTAAAGTTATAGTCAGTCCCGAGTCCAAATTAACACGAAGTCAGTGACACAATGAGTCCAATCACGCGATCCTATGAAAACACCCTTTTAAAGGGTCATGGGGTCATTGAGAACACTTTATTTAAGCAGTTTATGTCATATCAGATAGTTAAATCTAATTCTGGTCGAAAAGATAATGGTCGAGTTGTAGCCAAGTTGTTTTGTTTAGGGGGATTTTAAAGATTTAAAAAGTTTATTGTGCGTTTAATTTATTTAGGTAATCGTGAATAAATTGGTACTTTATATACTTGTCATCCAATAGACTTGTTTAAAAAAATATTTAAATATAAATAATATGACCTGAAAAAATACATATCACCTACATGTATGAAAACTGTACTCATAGTTACCTAGTCTAAAACAATTCTTTATGTTATGTTTCCCTATTCAACACCATGAAGGGAGCTAATGTAGAATTAAATGAAGCCAATAACCTTTTCCAAGTTCTAGTCTATCTATGTAATTGATCTAGTCGTTTAGTAGATATGTCGTAATTGACCTAGTCCTTTAGTTATAAAAGTGTAATAGACGATACATACACTACATACAGTAAGACACTACCGCTTAAAATTATCAGGAAGGTTTACGTCTTCAAGTAAATTGAATTAATTAAATCGCTCCCTTCGTCCTCACCGTCCTTGGGATACACCACGTGCGTTGCATTGCTATCGAATCTTGTTGAAAATCAAATAAGCATAGGTATGAAGGGACAATCTCTTCCCATGAGTTTCCTAAAAGCCGAATAAGGGAAAGGTCGCAGATATTTTTCACGACTTAAGTAGGAAAACATTAAAAACGTACAATTCGTCTGGCCATGATGTATTTTGTATTTAAAAATACAACTCCCGCACTAGGGTTCATGCTCTGTATCGCCAGGACTATACAAACAATAATTTAACGGACACAAAGAACATCCAGACTCAGGACCATAATTTGTAGATCACACAAACGATTGTCCTGCGTGGGAATTGAGCCCACGACCTCGTACTTGGCAGCCGCTTCAACCACTGTAGCACTACCGAGGCAGTTATTGATTTTGACTCGTGACAGATTTGGACTCGCGATTTTTATTTTTAAAACTGCTGTATAAAATTTCTTGCTAATATTGTCATTGACATAATCCGTCATCCTTTACGCTGTGTTGTAATCTTGTTAAACGATCAACACTACTGCTCATGCCACCATTAGAAGGGATGGTTAATTTAAGCCCGGCTGTTACACAACTAATGAACCGGTTGGTATATATTGAAATTAGGGTGCATCTACTAAACAACTAGTGAAGGATAAATAAAATAATATAATATAATGAAATGACAATATTATAATTGGTGATTTCTTTTATGATAGATGTACAATACACTAACTCATCTGATTGTGTAATGATTAGTTTCTGCCTTTACATGGCTACAAGCTCTGCTTAGTTTGGGACTAAATGGCGTTGTGTGGTTACGACGTGTTTGATTGTTATGTTTTATTGCCGCATTGTCTCAAGACGATATGTGAACATGTTGTCTTCCAGTGACGACACACGCATCAGAGAGGAGGAGGCTTACCTTACCTTTGTCATTCTTTAAAATCTTTCAGCCACATAAATAGCAAGAAGAAAAGCATAGATCCCAGAACAGACCTTAACCAATCATATTACTGCAATGAAACAAATACACAATAAAACATTATTATAGTTTTACCAAAATTACAAAACCATTAATTAATTTCCCTTCTTTTTCGTTCACCAAAAATAATCGTATAATCCTACAAAAGAAAAGCCGCGTAATTACGGACCCAATGTCCCCCTACTCTACTACTGGGTACATTAGACCCGTGAGTATTACAGGGACTTATCTTGGTACCATTTCTGTGCTATTAAAATTTATACACTTTTGATGACAACAATCCTTAAATAGCTTCTAAATAGTTACAAACGTTTTGTGTTAGAACTCTGATATTGTTTTGGGGTCTGTTTGTGTTCAATTATCGAGATAAGAAGTTTTGAGCACATTGATTCTCCATTAAGTAACTGCTTAAATATAATGAAGATCCCTGTGATTTAGATTATTGAATTTTGCTTTTCATAATGCTGATGACATTGTCAAGACTTTATAAAATACAAGTTGAATTCTTATCCAAACTAACCATACACGGAATTTACAAAAAAAAAAACAATAACGTTTATCTAATTTTTAAATCAAAGACTGGTGTTATTCACAGGTTAAATATCCTTACTTACTTACTTTTATCCTACTCATTCAGAAATAACATTTTTGAAGTGGATGCGATGTCAAGAAATCGTGCATTTGATATTACAAAAAGACACATTGATTTTTTAACCTTCCCTTCTTTTATAAATGTGAAACTAAGTCAGTCAGTACATTTGTTATGACTTCGAGCCTTAACTACAAAATTGATTTCAATTGCCGCAGAGATTACTTACTAATTTATCTCTGCGCCAGTCGAAAGGGCTGTATTTTATTGCCAAAAATAAAGGGTATGAAATTGGTTTAATATTTAGAAAGAGTTAGAAAGAAAAATTAAATATAATATTTTTGCCAATATAGGATTGATTAAACGTACTACAATTACTTACTACTCCTTCAATGCATGACGTTAAGGCTTATAATTAATCAGCTACCTTAAAAATAAAAACAAAATGAAGACGAACCAACAACATACTATGTATTAGTTTCGTAGTCATTCTATATTCCTATCAACATACTCCCCAAAACTACTGTACATTTACATACTTAACAAAACACTATAAGCACAACAGAATCACCATACTAAACATACAATTTATTTTTATAAGACATCAATATGCAGCTATTACCTCACTAAACGTAGACTTTTTACCACGCGCGTTAACATCTTACATACGAGTACATACATAAACTCACGCCTTATCCCGTCCGGGGTATGCAGAGACGACACAGTTATCATCTTAGTACTTCAAAAAGAGATAAAGAGATAAAAGGATAGTATATAAGAATAGAAGACCCTTAAGTGCAAGCAAGATAGATATAGAGAAATGATAAAGCCCTCAGACTCAAATCATAACGCGATATCTATAGTAAAGACGGGATACCATTAAACGTTATTAAGTTCTGTAAGGTGCAGATAGTTTGCAATAAAATAACAGTTGTGTTGTGATTGCAACATGGCTGCCGACGACAGGTTGTAGCTGTTTAATAGATCACGAACTAAGTAACCTTTGTGTAGATACATACTCTGCTATAATAACTCATTGTTACCCTACTTCTGTACGTTAAAAGTGCAATCTTTGTTTACTGTTATTGTAATTGTTTTATTTGTTGTTGCTAAGTTTTGGAGATGAAAATAATAGTTTATGTAAAAGTCAGTACTGCTTGACACGGCAGGTAATGTGAGGAGGTACATATCACTGCAGCCGTAACTACCAGTAGCTTGCTCCTTGCACCCGATGCTGGTGGGTCTACCTGTAAAATAAAGTAAAATAATAATACAGTTCCTCATACATTCGCACTACGCCATCTAGTACCAAACTAAGCTTAGCTTACAAAGATTTATAAGATTTTTTTTAAGATTAACTAGGCTCATTTAGCCTAGATAATGTTTAATCTATACTACCTAAACATAGAAAACTAACAATCATGTTCATGCACACAAAGATTTTCATGGAGCGGGAATCAAACCCGAAAACATTGTGCAGCAATCATAAACTATAATAACTACGCAAAGATATACCTATGTATGTAAATGTGTAAACCTTAATATGCAGGCGAGTCGTTAGCAGTAGCACCACAGCCCATAACATCAAAGGAACCTATACTATAACTGAACAGGCTCTCTTCTTCGATGTTCCTTTGTCCGCTTTGTGCAGCTTCGTTAGAAGGTATTTATAAACATATTAGATGACAAATTAATTTAACGTTTACATTCTATCAACCCATGACCATACCATACATGTTTTCCTCTTACAATGGGGTGAAACATAGTGTTTTTAATTATCAAACGTTTAGGTGAGGTATCTCTACGTTGGCTAGTATAGTTAAGATATCGGACTAAATAAGACGACCTCAGAAGAAGAACTGCGTACAAAACAAGTCGTCTACAGCATTTTTTCGGGGGTGTCCGAAATTCTATAAACCTGAAGTACTTTCTGTATATAAATTTTAACACTTAAACCTATAAACACTACGTCGAAATTGTCTTCAATTTAACGCGAAGCATAATACCATAATTTACACAAAATACATGTAAGTTTACTTTAAGACGCGTGGCATTTTCAAACACAGCAGCTACGTTTGCTTGCAAATGAAATTATTTAATTTACTACTTAGTTCAACAGCATTAACAAAATAACATTTTGCAGGAGCTTGTAATAGTTATAGTTTAATCATTCCTACTTACATCAACTTCATGACCAAACCGTGGTTAAATTTTCCATAATTGTCTTTCAATATTACTTTGACATTTGAACTGTTATAAAAGAAATATCATTTGTAAAATAAATGATATTTGCGTTGTAATAGACTAAAGCTATATAGTATTTAATTGTGAACTAGGTGAATGTAGGGCGGTGGTCGACATTTGATAAGGTTGCGCTGAACTTTTGCGCTGTTGCGAAAACAGCGTTAGGCGCTGACATCTTGCTTATTTACACTCATTTTATGTTTGTTTATATTCTTTATGTTTATTTTAGTTTTTGCTTTCTGATTAAATTTCACTTTATCTGTTCGGAAAGAGAGTCATTGAACACTTCAGAACTAATTGGAAACCACAGAAAAAGCTGCACGATAGTTCTCTTTTTAAAAGACAACTCTTGCACTATGAGCCGTTGCAGGGACTGAACATACATCAGAGACAAATAAATAACATCCAGACTCAAGATAATAATTAGTAAATCACACTAAGAAGGAAACGAACCCGCATCTTCGTGTACGGCAGACGCTTCCGCAACCATCGCGCTACCCCGTGGCAGTTATCAAAGCATTTGCAATGAATTACATACTTAACTAACGTAAAATAACACGAGAATATTAATATCTACTTTGCTATAACATACTGTTTCCATTCATAATATTTGTGTAATGTTAATGTAGTATTGGTAAGGTTGTATTCATCCCATCTCTATATGAACGAGGTATGTTTTCTCGATATTATTTGCGGAGCGGGTACATAAATCAACCGTATGGTACTAACGTTTCCACTACATATACTTGCAGACGACTTGAGCTGTGTTCAGATTACCTTTCTATATTTTGAAGGCTTGGATATTATTTTATTGATTTTATTAACGAAAATGTATTTGGTACCTAAATTAATATTAATTATAGAGTTGGAGTACTTCAGTCCAATTTTGCGTTAGACTACGATTACAGAAAATATAGGTACAAATAACTGCTAACAATGATACAAAACCCAGATACTACTAACAAAATACTTTTTGGTGCTATTAACTAACATAAGGTTATAGATCCACCGTGAGCTCCTGGCCAGGACCCTTTTGCCACATTGCCTATTGGTTTTGCGACAATCGAGACAAAACATGCATGATGTACATTGATAGTATGATGATTTTCTATTTAAGTTTGCCACAAATCACTTAAACAAACTGGATAGCCACTAACGTAATCCAACGTAGAAATTAATTAAAGAAAAATAATAATGCATATAATAGATTAATGACGTAAAAACGTAAACCTAGATTATGAAAACTATTATTGTAACATGAAACTGGTCTTGCCTGATATTAATAAAAAGCAATAAAACTATCAATTAAAAGGGTTTGACTTGAGTTTGATTTAGATTACTTAACAAACAAGCTTAGGTATAACTAGAAAATTTCAAAAAGAAGTAATACAATGAAAATAACTGCTATCTACTTGAGGCATGACTGTCACCTGAACGCGTATAGACCAGAGACACTGGTTCGAGTCCTGCCTCGAATACCAACTTTTTCTGTGGCCTTTTTTTTCGAAATGCTACTTTTCTTGAAAATCCTGTGTAGATAAATAGAATTAAGAGAAGCTATAAATTACTTATGAGCTTAGAAAAGAATACTTGTAAACGAGACAAATCTAGTATTAAAAATAAAACTTAGATAACTTTATTGTTTCAAAAAAATCTAAGAATATACTTAAATCTCGACGATTACGTA
This sequence comes from Schrankia costaestrigalis, assembly GCA_905475405.1. NCBI lineage: Eukaryota > Metazoa > Arthropoda > Insecta > Lepidoptera > Erebidae > Schrankia > Schrankia costaestrigalis. The sequence continues at coordinate 570,847 of FR997843.1, read as the reverse complement.
AGAGCGGGGTGTGGATGTAGCCTTGTGCCACGGTTGGCATGGCAACGGAAGGAAGCCTCGATGATTGATGCCGGCTACGAAACGCGCAAAGGAAGCTCTTAGCCGATACCCCCTTACGAATGGTGGAAGTTGCCGGTTATCTGTGCTACAATCGTTCACGACCGACCTACAACCACTTACTTATATATATTTATACTTATATAATATATAGCATCTATAACTGAAATCTGTAAGTGTTATTACAGAAATTAGTTTGTTATAATTGTAATAAGTTTATACACTAGTCAAAGCTGTTATTTAGAAGTTCACAATATAATCACATACATAAACTCACGCCTAATTCCCTTGTGAATAGGAATAACTAAAGAACGCCATGTTTTAAAGTCCACAAAAACCTACTTTTCGTTGTCTACATAAAATGTTTAAACATGACCTTAGGTTTTGTGTGCTACACATTTTCCCTTTCAGAAACGTGACACTTTTGTGTCTATTTTTTTTCTACAAAAGCAACTCCCGCTTAAAAAAATAAGTCTTATACGTTACAGAAACTTTCCCAAAAATATCATAATTTTTTGTGAACAAAAAATTGTTTAGCGTCGGAATCAAAGCTACCTTCTACTTTATGAAGCTACTGCGATCCACTGACCTACCAAAACATTTGAACAATAAAGTTAAATTATAGGACACAATTCTCACTGTAAACTACTCTTCATTAACCCGACTGTGTTCTAGAAATGTTATTGTTCCGAAGGTATTTTGTTATGGCGTCAGTGCTAACGTGTAGTCTACAAGAAAACTGTTTCATCCAAGGTTTCACAACAAATCTAGATCGGAAATGACGTCACTAGTACATAAAATATATGAAATAAATCGTAAATTATATTTATGTAAACAACTTTATTACTAATACGTTCATAAAATGTGTGTTTTGTTGCAATAATATGATAATAGCTGATAACTGCTGCATTGCAGAATATCGCTTTTTTCACGTTATAGATAATGCACCACGTGATTAAACTCGTATTAGATGGTATAGTGACGTCCAACACGCAGATCTATTCAACAAATATTCAATACTTTACATTTTCAACAAGTTTGTTTAGAAGAAGAACCCCTTTATGAGAAAGGGGTTCTTCTTCTAAACAAACTTGTTTTCTATCTGTTATTGCGGGTTTTCGCTCTATGTATCTCATTATAGTGATATCCAGATTTAGATAATTGTACAAAAAAGTATTAAAACGTTTTTATTTGCAGGTTGACTGAACAAATACAACGCTTTTGCAATAGATGTTTGGAGGATTGTAAAATTTTGCAGTATCGGTAAGAAGGCACTGGAACAAAACCCCTGTTAATGGCAATCACCAAGCTAAACCACAACAGATGCAGAAGAAAACAGTGACTTACAAATATAAAGCTTAAAGTGTTTTTTGGCACGTCAGACAAGCTTTTAAGTGTCCTAGCCACGTAATTTTATAAGCTACGTACTGTACCCTTCTATAAAACAGTAACTTCTGTACACTAGAAGTAGATTACCAGTAGATTTTATATTCAGTAAATAATATTTGTATATATATACCTAACTATACTTAAATAAGCGTATCAATCAAAACATTCGATAAAAATTGCGTTAATAGTAGATTTTTTTACAAAATTTACGTTCTTTACTAATAAAATAATAAAAACACGCATTTTTTTGCAAATCAATGTGTAATATTAACCTTGAATTTACCTCTAGTATTATTACATAATAGTTCATTGTATTGTTTTAATATTATCGATTTGCAAGTTATATTATGTAATCGATTTTATTGGTAATATTTCGTAATAATGTGAACGTCAGCTAAATCCGGAACGGTAGCTTTTTAGGTAAGTAAGAAGTAAGATCCTAATTACATGCCCTCGTTGTAAATGTCATTGATACCATTATGATTTGTTCTAATAAAGTAATTAAAGGCTCGTGTACAATTTTTGCACGAGTAAGTACTAGAAAGAGTAAGAATTCTAGTTGTTCAATGTTGTTTTTTGAGGGGCTTTTAATAGCTAGTCAATCTTCAAGGCTTGTTTGTTTATCTTTATTGAAATAATATAAAATTTATTTACTGCGAAAATAAAAAAAATGATATTAATGCCTAGAAGCTACCAGGTAAAGTTAGAAATACACTTTAAACTGTAACAGTTTGCGAAAAACATTAAAAACATGATAGTAAATTTTACTGTTATAGTTATTCAAAGTTGAGTTTCCAAAGTTTAAGAGACAACCCTTTCCTCCTTACCAATAACATCGCTAAAACTGATACTCTGCGTTAATCACAAACTACTCAACTTTACTTGTTTATACAGGGGGTTACAGTAAGTAATTTGTATATTTGTAAAGCCATTGCGATAAAACGATCCCTTTCCATTGCAGTCCCGACAGACAAAAGCTTGACTGATTCCAATCATTCCATCAAACACACTCAGCGGCCGCACAATAATGGCTCAACCCATTTCCGAACTAAATAGCGCCGTCTCTTTCCAACCCACCCTTTCCAAACAACTCGTAGGTCCTTGAAACAATACACAAATTTCCTACACTACGGGGTCCAAAACGCTCCCTGAATTAATGCGCCATGACACCACCAATAAAATCGTCTATTCACACCCGAAACCATTGAAATAAATTTTCATTAGTGAAGGACTTTGGCAGATCGGAGACAAAGGGCTTCAAATTGTAAATCGTATAGCTTTATTATTTTATGTTACCTATGCTTAACATACGTTTTACTTTGTGTACCATTTTTGTCAAGATTTTATTATTTTGTTTTAGTATACCTGCGAACTTTTCTTAGTCTTCTCTTACAACTAGTTACAGACTATGTTAGCTAAAGATAGTGGGAAAAGAGTAAATTATCTGGAGCTTGGAAAATATGACCTGGCTACCAAGTTATTCGTTGAAAAAAGGTATGGTAAAATCATAATCACATAATCAAATAAAATTGTGAGATGTGTGAATTTCATCAATTAATTTTTAATACATAAAAACTTATAGGAGAGGAAAAAACCGAAACAGAAAGATGGTAATTAGATCTAAAGCGCCGCTACATATACAGCGACGTACTATATGAAACTTCATTACATCGGCATTAACGTTTAAGACCACTCGGCTAAATATGTGCTGAAAACACATTCACACTATTGATAAATAATATAAAATTAATTACCAGCTAGAATAGAAAGCTCGCTGTACACACAGGACTCAATCCATTGATGCGTGAAGCTATAAATTGTGAAGGCAGGCACGCTTGTCAGCGAGTAATGTATTACGAGCAAAGGAGGGAGAAACCTTTTATTGCGTTACGTTGGGGTTAACTCACATGAGTTACGGTCAGGCGGCATTTGCATTAATGAAGGGACCGCATGATTGCTTAGAAAGAGAGATCAATATAAAACTTAGTGCAAAAGAAAGGGATGCGATATGGATAATGCAATTCGTCGTAACAAGAATTGGATGTTTATGCAAATGGCGGATATAAGACAATATCCTCAACATAGTGATATTCCAATTTAGTAGAGGGTATGCTTTCTAAGAGCGCCTTTGTCGGACATTGTCATACATAATTCTATTACTAAAGTAGAATTTATGCATAATTTTGACAAAGTGCTGTCTGATCCATATAATGTAATGAGGATAGATGTTTTATGATGATACTCGCAGTTAGAACTGAATTGGGTTAATAATATCAAAGGGTTACAATATTGTAGTTGTCGTTTTCATAATATCAATTACAAGAAACTATTTTATCCGAAGAACGTAATCTGGAATACATATTTACTGATTTTTCCTTACATTTTTCCCATTTGATTTTAGGAAATTCACAGAAGGAGTCTGTGAATTTCCTGCCACTTAAGTATGTAAGAAGTCTAACAAATTAAAAAATGTATGGCAGGACATAAACAAAGGAAAAATACAACGCAAAAGTAGTAGGTAACGATGATAGAGGACGCCCTTGAAAGACTTAGGTACATGGACGAACTCGGTGACATCATCCTGAAAGGGCAAGTGCGTAGCACTCGGGACCGGTGGCCATGTAGGAAGGTATAGTTATACAAAGCAGGTTTATAACGATTCCAGTATATGGCTGAGTAGACTCTACCTACCCCCATGGAATTATGGCGTGAGCTTATGTCTTGTATATGTATGTAATTGATTAAGAACTTAAAAAGTAGCAGAAAGTAGCTTTAAACCTACTTTTATTTATTTGTTATATACTACTAGAGTTAGTAACAAAATCAAGATACTTAAGTTTTAAAAGAGTGGCCAGAATTTTTGGCGACAATCTTAGCTTTACTGGAAAGACAGTATCAATTACAGTCTTCTGACTATTATATTATTATACTCATTTCCCACCACCAGAAGGGTCTCACTGATTAGAATGACGTCATGAGCTAATATAATGATACATAATACACAAATGATTACATAACGTCAGATGACATAACAGTCATGTGAGGGTACTGACACGGCAATAACAGCAGTATTCTTTAACTTGATATTCACACCACACAGCAAAAACAACTGGACTATATAAAAGGATAAACACATTAACAATACAATTATGAATAAAAATATAATTGTAGATTCAGTAATATTTTGCAGTATATCCGCGAAATAAGACCCTCGTAAACAAGTATCGTCACACGTTAAATAACCAACCTAATTATAATGTTTATGATTATACAATATAGTAATTGTACACTCACTGTACTTTTGTCTCGCTCACTCTTATGCTTGTTGTTTAAGGCTGCTGTGATGAAGAGGAGCCAGCGATGAAAGATGTGTTAAATAAATTGCCATGACCAAATAGGCCTCTACCAGCGATGGAAAACAGAAATTACGACCTCTGTGGCGTAGTGGTTATATAACATTACTGCTACGCAGAGGTCTCGGGTTCGATTCCCGCTCAATGCAAATCTTTGTGTGCATGAACATGATTGTTTGCATTGATCTGGGTGTCTTCTGTTTAAAATATGTACCTTATGTATTTACAAAAATTACCCATAGTACCCATAGTACAAGTTCTGCTTAGTTTGGGACTAGATGGCGTTGTGTGAAAGTGTGAGGAATATATAAATCTATAGTCAGACGAGTAAATATAATTCTAAGTTATTTCTTCTTTCATTGAGAAACAGAGGAACCACTTGCTCCAAGTTGCTCCTCTGAAAATAAGTGGTAACGGTCAATCATGGTCAGTCAAGCTGCTATCCTAGACATTGATGCCAAATCTCATAGTCTTTTTTTCTTCCCCGTTTCAATTTCAGCTATTTGCCCTTCTACTTAAATAGAGTATCATTATTACATTACTATTAGGGGGGTGTGAACGGGAAAAACTGTGGTTCGGACCTGCACAGTCTCTTACTGAAAAGACAACTGACAAAAGTATTAGTGTTGGGTTTTCTTTTAATGATCCCTTATTCACAATTGTTGACGCTCTCCGCTGTGCTGCGGTGGTAGCCCAAGCCCAAGTTGTTCTTAGTCCTTCATGGTCAGATACTCAAAGTATTGGAATATTTAGAAGACAATTACTTAGTATTACTGAGTTAGTTTTGAAGAATAAAATACAAAATCATAATCTTTGTCAGTGGTCCAAAATTATCTTAAATAAAACTTTCAGCTCGAAGTAAAAATCTTTACCAAAAATCTCAATAACTTAATGAATCATGGTCTCTATCGGAGCGGGGCCAAATTTCTTGTCTAGGTGGCAAAAATGTCAAGAAAAATAGATATGAGGCTTGGCAAGATTTGTAGCCACGCTGGGCTCGCGTCCAAAAATGTTCACTTTATGAGAATCAAAAATTGCTTCACTTACTTATTAGCAACGGATGATAAATTTCCAACTAGTATACCTACAAGTACATAGTAATATATTTTTAAAGATAATGATAATGTTGCAGAGAACAACCGCAGTTTTTTATCTTTCTAGACCATAAGCAGTTTCCTAGAAACCCATTAGTGTTCCTGTAAATTCGGTCTTTTTAACTTATGTTTTTTTTAAGGACAAAGCCAAATCTTATTTAGCTTCTAGAAGTCTGCGGGATGAGTTTGGGTAGTGTTACTTAACCTTTCCTCATACGGAATTCACAAATAATAAATACAAAGTCAAACATTTAGGCTCATGGCCTATACCTATACCATGAAATATATATCGGAGTAATATAATATATAATAAATACTCATTGATATTACAAGCAACCGTCTAATAACCATACATCCTCTTACTATTCCATACCCACACATAAGGATTAAACGAAAATGTTCGTGACAATGCATTCCTCAACTAAAACATAAACAATGATATATTTTGATATTGAGATTGTTTCTCCATTGTCCTGCATATATTATTATTGGAACCGATATGAGTAATATAACACAAGGAAATGGAAACAAACAATATGTTAGGTACGGGGCGGAAGCGGCGGACGCTTAGCAACCGAACGTTATGGTAAGAGAATGTCATATATAATATATTACTGATTTACTTCCCTGTGTACACACAGCAACTAATCAAGCTAGACACTCATGTACCTTAATACCTTGAAATAAGACACAATTTCAAATGAAACTGTTTAACTTGATGTGTTGCTGTGTGTACTTCCTGGGGTATAAGCTTTGTTACGTCATCAATTCTAACATTATACCGTGAAATATAACAACGAGATATTTAATTGCTTATCTTCCTTTTAGCAATCATTAATTAATGAATAATGTAATGTCTTTTCCCTATCTTATATATACAACAGAACCATACGTAGCGTTCATAGTTGGACTGACTATCTGATTTAGACTTGCACTAACTAATTGGTTTGGAAGTTACTTCCTTTGCTCACCAATAAATTGTGAAGCAATCTTCCGTCGTATGTTATTCTCTGCTTTCTGAGGCATAGGGTCTTGCAAACGTAATGTGAAAAAGCATTTGACCAGTTCGGCAAAGTATTAACTACGATGTCAAGTCATTTTACGACGTTGTCCTTCTCATTTATTAACAGTTTTATATTCGTACTTTCCATCACATTTTGATATAATTACATTACAGTCCTGTGTCATTACATTTATAAAAAATATAAATGTAAATAGTAAATACTTAACAATGTCATAAAAGTGAATTAGCTAAAAAGTGAAAGCTAATTTAAACATAAAATGACGATGATTATAATTTTCTAAAAATGGATGAAAGACTGACTAGGCAGGCGGTTTTTGGTTTATATGGCTGCCTGTGATATAAATATGTAATTATGGATTGTGTTAATAATAGAAAAACGAATTTAAATTATTAAAATCGTAATAATAATACTGTTTGTTGTTTAATTTATCATCGAACTATTTAATAATAATGTTGTATTATTTCCTGTCGACCTACTCATAATGTTTTGTTCAATAATATTAATGGTTATTGGCTTATCTTTTGTGGTTATTCTAACCAGATGTTATTGCAGGTATGTCAATGTACTTTGAGTCATTTGTGTATCAACAATAAAGACAATTATTCTTTGTAATATAATATGGTGAAACTATAACATACATTGATACAAACCTGATAAGATCTTGGGGTTTTTAATCAATATTATGTTCTGATTGTATGATCTTTGTATTATACTTAATCTTACCTTTTTAATTAGACCTGAAGCATGTGTTGGTTTCTTAGTAGCAGTTTATTTTTCATTGCTTCTTCTTTTTATCTATACAAACTGTCGTAAGACCTAACGTACATAAACGCTTTGGCAGGGCATTTATTGAACTTACCAAATCTTTCGGATTATTCCCTAGTCATTACCTTGGCTAATATCTTGATGATGACAAGCTACATTGCGGAAATCAGTAAAACATATTGTGGAAATAGCTTCTGTCACTTTCATCCTGAAAAAATGATGTTTCCGTGGGAATAACAACAAATTTAAATATTTCCATGTGGAAGTCGCGATAACCGACCTCCATGCGGTCGCGTTAACAGCTAGTTTATTAATATAATCAGTAGTGGGTAGATCTCCAGAGGCATTTTTTATCGTGTCGGACTGGAGAAACCCATTTTGAAATCGATAAACGTTTTCATTACATTTTTTTATGTATACTTTGGTGTCTAATCTATGTGGTGCAGGGCTGAAATTATGAATTAGTTTATTAGAAATATTTAAAAAAAAATCATAAACCCTAAAATCCTGATTGCTCTGGGTTGACCTAACTCCCGATTGAATAAGAAAACATTGTGTAACTTTTTATTGAGAAGGTTCATATGTCCGATGTTATTTTATATTACATAACAAATAGTTAAACTTCATTGTAATATTAAAAAAAAAATTATATTAACAATATTTTTGGCACAATTTAAATTTATCGTCATGACCTGGCATATTATCTCATCGCTCTGCGCTGGAGTAAAACATCGCGCTCATCTCTCGTTTTACGAAATAGAAACTCTATTCCCCTCCCCCGGGGTAGTGGCTGTAGTGGTCTAACCTCCGAGGAAGATACATTTGTGCCACGGTCCCCCACTACAACATTACGAGGGTAAGTTTATGATTTATCTGGGTTTGGTTCTCGAATTTGATGATTGATATGGCATGTTTTATAAATTAAATAGTAAGGTTGTAAATGTGCTTATTAAGTGAATTAAGTGATAGTAATGATGTTCTTTATGAGGCGTAAACACAACTTTCTACTGTTTTTATTTTGGGCTATATTAATGCTTTTATGACTTTTTTTGATCGCTATGGCTATGATTGCTCTGTCCAAAAGACCAGAGCGATGATATTTTGCAATAATTGTACGTTATAAAACTACTTTAAGTAATATAAAATAAAAAAATAAAAAATAATACCAGATTGTTACAACGACAAATGTCACGACTCAGCTGTCAAAAATTCTGTGACATCACGACTCATCTGTCAAAAATTCTATAACTTCACGACTTCCCTGCAAAATATTTTCCCGCCAATATTCTATGACGTCACGACTCATCTGTCAAAATTCTATGACGTCACGTGTCACGTGACCAAAATTCTATGGCGTCACTAGTCACGTGACTCAGCTGTCAAAATGATTATGACTATGACGAAATTATCAAAATATAATATGATGGAAGCCAAAATTTCAAGTTTTCGGAAGTTTTCCTTTACATGCACTATAAGACCTTGCTTCATGCCAAATTTCAAGTTTTTATGTAGACTGGAAGTACCTTGTAGCTTTTTGCCCTTTGCTCATCGAAAATTTGCGACATAAACGGCTATATGTCTTGATTTCGTTAGATTAGAAGTTTGATTTTTTTACAGCACTAAAAGGCAACAGACCTTAGTATTTGGTAAAAATTTCAGCTTGATACCTCTACGCGTTCCTAAGAAAGTAGTCTTGATAGAGAAACGGACAACAAAGGGTTCCGTTTTTCCAAAATCGGTACGGAACCCATATAAAACCGGTCAAGTGCGAGTCTCACTCGCGCACCGAGGGTTCCGTACCCTATTTACTTTCTCGCCAAATTGTGATGACGTCAGGACTCAGCTGTCTAAATATTATTTTTCCCGCCAAAATTCTATGACGTCACGACTCATCTGTCAAAGATTCTGTAATGTCACGACACATCTGTCAAAAATTCAATGACGTCACGACTCAGCTGTCAAAAAACAAATTCCTGCCAAAATTATGTGACGTCACGACTTACTTATCTGTCAAAAATTCTATGACGTCACGTCTCATCATTTATAATATTTGTTGAAAATTGATACCTTCAAGCGTTCCTGAGATTTGACAGACAGACAGACGGACAACGAAGTGATCCTATAAGGGTTCCGTTGTTTCAAAATCGGTACGCTGCCCTAAAAATGAACAAGTTTCCAACTGATGAGCTCTCAAAAAGCTCTAGATATATCCCCTAAACATAAAATCTTGTAACATGCAAGACTAAAAATGACTAAATAAATAATATATTACCAATTTTATAATTTTTGTTTCACCATTTATGATCGCTCTAGCGCCTATCATGATTGCTCTGGACGCGAAAATGTTTGAACTTAAATATTTCCATAACTGTTTGACAAAAATGAAGGCCAATAGTAAAAATGTAGTATTTTAATATCATTATTTTCAATGAGATACATAATTACCAAAAAATATCAAGATCTGAAAAGCACCAGAGCGATCACACGAATACGCCCGATTTGGAGATTGACCCTAGTGCCCTTTGAACAACCTCTTCAGGGTAAACAATATAATATTATTTTTGCTATATTAATATTAATTGTTTATTTCCAATGTAGGTGTTAATATCACAGTAATTACAATACACTTGTTTATGCAAATAAGATAATATAAATACGAGAAACCTCTAGACGCTATCGATGTTGTTATTACCTCATAGTTTATACTATTATACTTATGATTTATCTTTTTTATCACATTATTTAAATTCGCTTATTTCGAAAACACATCTTATACTTTGGGTGTCGTGTCCTAACAAAAGAAGGAATAAATAAATGTTATAATAAATATTCCTAACACATTCACACAACGCCATCTAATAAAAATAAAAATAAATAAAAAGTATTTCTATATCATATCTATACTATTATATAAAGCTGAAGAGTTTGTTTGTTTGTTTGAACGCGCTAATCTCAGGAACTACTTCTTCGAATTGAATCATCAAGCTATGACAAAAAAAAAAATTTCAAATTTAGGGGGCCTAAGGGCCTACTCAGAAGGCTCATGGTCACTCAGAGGGCAATGGAGAGACCTATGTTGTAACCTGACCTACGGGCCTACTCAGAAGAATCATGGTCACTCAGAGGGCATTGGAGAGAGCTATGTTGTACCCTGACCTATATGAGCCTACTCAGAAGGCTCATGGCCACTCAGAGGGCAATGGAGAGAGCTATGTTGTAGCCTGACCTATGGACCTACTCAGAAGGCTCATGGTCACTCCAGAGGGCAATGGAGAGAGCTATGTTGTAGCCTGACCTATGGACCTACTCAAAAGGCTCATGGTCACTCCAGAGGGCAATGGAGAGAGCTATGTTGTAGCCTGACCTATGGGCCTACTCAGAAGGCTCATGGTCATTCAGGGGCATTGGAGAGAGCTATGTTGTAGCCTGACCTATGGACCTACTCAGAAGGCTCATGGTCACTCCAGAGGGCAATAGAGAGAGCTATGTTGTAGCCTGACCTATGGACCTACTCAGAAGTCTCATGGTCATTCAGGGACATGGATCAAAAATGAGGAGATTCGCAAGAGAACCAAAGCAACCGACATAACCGGTTAAAGTAGCGACAAGCAGGGCACATAGCGCGGAGAACCGACAGCTGTTTGGGCAGAAAGATTCTGGAATGGCGACCGCGTACCGAAAAGCGCTGGTGTGGACGGCTGGAAGCCGATGGATGAAGGAGGCGCAGGACCGCACAAGGTGACAATACTTGGAGAAGGAATATGTACAGCAGTTGACGTCGATTGGCTGATATGATGATGATGAATAAACTTTGTATGAATTATACAAGTTTTTTTTTATTTCATTTCAAATTTAATCGCGGACAAAGTCGCGTTTTACAGCTAGTAGTATATATATATGTATATCTAGTCCCAAACTAAGCAAAGCTTGTACTATGGGTACTAGACAACGGATAAACATACTTAAATACTTTTTTTTGGTAAATACACACCTCAACAAAGTCTAGGGATATTTGGTATTTACTCAATTAACTTCAAAATTATTGAAGATAGCATACAACATGTTCATATTTTTATAAAGATAATTTATCAGGCTACAATCCAGAATTAAATAAAAGGATTATTTTTGCATAAATAATTTTTTATTCAAATAAATAAAAAACTTGGAAAATTAGTGAAACTAACAATGAATGTGTTTCTTAAGCAAAAGAGAAAATAAGCAAAAATTAATCTGTTTTTAACTGTTATGTGAGTAATCAGTAGTCAGCACATTTAAAAAAACCGTAAATAACGGCCCTGCAATGGTATTTCATGCTTTTATTATGTTATCCAGGTCTTGGTGCGGTATATTGTTCCAGCTCCGACTAGGATGCAAAAAAAGTTGCCCTTCCATCGCAATTTTATGCAGGAAAAATCACCAAAACCCTTCTTTTGAACATGTCCTACGCGAATTTTATGGTTTTGAGGATAGGGGATTGAGTAGTTCAGCATAAAATCGATACATCGTGCTCCTGCAACCAGCTTGTCATCACTCGCGCTTTATGCGAACGGGTGTTATTGTCCATGAACTTGAACATTTGGCCCAATTGTAGTCTATGGGGGTAGATTATTAATACTAGCACCTCGTTAAATTATTTTTCAGCCCACATGGTGTTTCTGATCAAAACGCGCTCTGTTCTTCGACCGATACCAATTCCCGTCAGAACCATAATTTGTTCTATCGTGGTATGAATAGATTTCCTGAGGATGTTGTAGGCGGCTATCACAACCAGGAACTCGCCAAGCACGTTCTCTACGTGAATCCGAGTGGAAACCGAACCAGGACTCATGTGTAGACACTACTACAGATCACAGGTTATCTTTGCAGAGCAAATGTTCACGAGCCCACTCTTGTCGTCGTGCGCGATTCGCTCGGCGTAGTGCTGGAGTATAAAACGGTATGCGAGCATAAAGGTGGGCTTCGTGCCGACTTCTTCTGACAGTTTGATCCACCGCAAGAGGCTCCACCAAGAGCTGGAGCCTCTACACCAGCTGCATGGTAGTGACATTTGGCTGTCTTTTCGCGGGAACTGGCAAAAATCGATCATGTCGATAAGTGGTGATAGACTTTATGCTGTGGTATCTTTCAGCCACTTCACCAGGAGCACGATAACGTGACCATAACCCTGATTTCTTATTTTTTATTGTTCTAATCTCTTCAGCAATACTCCGCTTAGTACCCGCAGCTGGGAGCATGCCTACTGCTCATAACATTTTCTCTCTGATGAAATGGCGCCGCTGCTTGATGCACACAATATCATTTATTCGAAATAAACGTTTAAATTGTTATAAAACTTAAATTTTACTCAAAAAAGCAGTCAAAAACTTACTATTGGTAAATGAAATTTTCAAACTTGACTACGTTTAAGCCGCGTAAATCTTTTATTTTTAATTTTATTTTTCAAATTCAAATTTAAAATGGTTGAAAAAGGTTAACAAAGTAAGTTTTCATCAAAAGAATTAAAAAGAAAACAAAATTACAAACCAATTTTTTTGAGTAACACAACTTTGTAAAAAATATCCCTAGACTTTGTTGAGGTGTGTACATACATATTATATTTATAATTTATTTATTTATTTATAATTTAAGGAAAACCAACAGCATTTGCAACATGTATAACAATAGGTATATAAAACAAACAGCCAATTATAGGTTCTCACTTATAAGCTATAACATAATATGAAAATAATTCTATCCGTGTAAAGAACAAAGTTTTTTTAGAGTACTAGATAGACATCAAAAATTAAACAACAATAAATTATAAACTTACAATTAACAAGAACATACCACTCAACAACACAAATAAATTTACAATTAAGATAAATAAACTAGTCAACAACACAAATAAATTTAAAATTAACACGAACAAACTACTCAACAACACAACACACTACTTGGTAGCTAAACATTTTGAAAAATGAAAAATATTATACATAGAATACACCCAGACCAATGCAAACAATCATGTTCATGCACACAAAGATTTCCATTGAGCGGGAATCGAACCCGAGACCTCTGCGTAGCAGTCATGTTATATAACCACTACGCCACAGAGGTCGTCAATAACTTGACATAACCATCTAGCCATCGTGCTATTAATGGAGTAACTTTTGCTACGTCACCTAAGAAGGCTTCATTGGAGTGGGCCAACAATAGGTTTTTCTGACTCACTCCTCATTTTAAAGATCAATCAATCAATCAACTAGCCTATTGCAGTCCACTGCTGGACATAGGCCTCTCCCGACACGCGCCACAGAACTCGCTCCTGCGCCTTCCGCATCCAGTCCGACCCAGACACCTTTATGAGGTCGTCGGTCCACCTAGCTGGGGGGCGTCCTACACTACGTTTGCCGAGTCGCGGTCTCCACTCTAGGACACGTTTGCTCCAACGGCCATCGGTCCTTCGACAGATATGACCAGCCCATTGCCACTTTAGCTTGCTAATACTACGAGCTATGTCGGTTACTTTGGTTCTTTGTCGGATAACCTCGTTCCGGATTTTATCCTTCAAGGAGACGCCGAGCATAGCTCGTTCCATTGCTCGCTGCGCGACTTTAAGTTTGTGGACTAGCCCTACTGTGAGTGTCCACGTCTCGGCACCGTATGTCATTACTGGTAGGACGCATTGGTTGCGTTGACTTTGGTCTTCAGGCATTGCGGTAAAGGCGAAGAGAAGACCCGACCTAGCTTGCTGAATGCTGCCCAACCCAACTGGATCCTGCGATCGATTTCTTTCTCGAAGTTGTTTCTACCAAGCTGGACAACCTGTCCGAGGTAAACATATTCTTGAACAACTTCGAGCATCAATCCGTCGACATAGATCGGCCTCGGCGTTACATGTTTGTTAAACATGATCTTCGTTTTGTTTAGGTTCATGCCGAGTCCGACCCGTCGAGAGGCTCCTTTAAAGATAAAAATTAGATAAATAGTTTAAAATAATTTTTTTGCCTATTTGTCACAACGCTACTGCATATACGAAACATAATTTATATTGTCTAGAACAAAACTATTTTTCACAAATACGTTCTGACATTACAACATGTAAACATACAAAGTATTTAATTCTAGACTTTAGCACAGATGAATCATATCTAATGTTAGTCTAGGTGAAATAGGACTTACCAATTTAGTAATTTTATTTGTTTATTTTGCAAGACGTCTAGTTAAAGTCAAGGGTAGATAAAGAATAGCTGTTATTTTTCTAAATATAAAAGCTTCGTGCCAATTTGATAATATGATAAAATTTTATCTTAGAATCAATATTCCCATCTCGTTATGTATACATTGGGAAAGTGCCAGTCTGGCTGTTTGTCTTAGGAATAGTCTGAATATTCCCAGTGTAGATTTAACGAAAATGTCTGGAAGCTTAGTCAAACTTAAAATAATTTAAATGGTGCTTTTTAAATTTATTTTATACTTTTTTAAATCCTGTTATACGAATAGAAAAGTAAACAACAAAAAAAGTGGTTTTTGTTTGTGACTTCGATGTCATCAATGTACTCTAAACTTTATTGGTCAACACCAATAAAGTTGTAATTAGAGCAATATTAATTTTAAGCGTGTTTTAATAATAATCTCAATACTGGATGTCATGTCATTGTATTAGGTGCAAACCTGTAAAGATAGTGTTAAGTATGAAATAAATAAATAAATAAATAAATGACTCTTTATGTATTATAACGAGGATGTTGTAAAAGGCGTCAATATCTCTAGCAAATAATAGATTTTAAACTTTCACGGTATGTATCGATAATTCCAGTTTTTATTTGGGTCTTACTCGCGGTACAATGTATATTGTACAGAATCTAGATAAATATAAAAGTTTAGAGATTCCAATATGATCTCTACCAAGTTTACCTCTATGCTGCATATAAGGTAGTTGTAGGGGGGCCACTCCCTGCATAGGTTATTCACGACTTACGATAAAAACTTGTCAAACTAGTAAACATCTAAAAATAATAAAATATAGTAAAAAGCCATTAAAATACAATCAATCAATATCAACTTATAATTAAAATGTCGATTAAGAAAACTATTATACATTTTAATTATAAAAGTATAGACACATGAGACATAGAGGCACTTTGATGTAAAGTAAAGCGTTATTTGATATTTAATATTCATTACTGAATATAGACGAAATTTTTATTATAGTAGAATATCGTATTGATCAAAATATCTAGTTAGAAGAGCCGATATTATTAATTGTGTTTATATAATGATTATATAGGGTTGTGATTCCATTCTCGTATAATGTAAATCTTTATAAACTGTTTGCATTACTCTCCATGTTTTTTTTTTATTTTTAATGCTAGCTGTTGCCGACTTCATCTTCGCAGAATTCCTAAAATTATAAGTATAAGTACAATATCTTTACATTGTACCCTATGCGTTATTCTGATGTATTGTAAAGTTTCATAAAAATCGATTCATTCGATTTCCTAAAAGAGTAATAATCATACATACTTATAAACGTTTGCATTTATAATATTATTAATAGGATGTTTATCCGTGTGGTGACGGAGTAAGAATACAGTCTGTCACCACCCCATCTCATCCTATGGGTGTCGTAAAAATAAATAATATTATCTTTACGTAATAAAAAGAAGGAAAACTTGAAATTAAACTCTATAACAATCCGTTCGGCCAGCGTGGTATTAGTAGGCCAAGTTTCCCTCCGTCACTGGAGGAGGCCCGTCCCTGCAATGGGTTATTAATGGGCTGTTATGATGATGTTGTAAGATCCATAGAACAAGGTGCTCACTGACCTGGAAAACTAAAATACTTTTATTATAATAATATAAATGTAGGTATGTTGTACTAATTACAATGTGAGCTATGTTAACATTCTTTCTTTCTTTTACTTTTAATTAGCAAATACATGAAATTCTCAAGTACTTTTTGACCTACATGACCGAATATAAATTAGAAGATAATTTGTTATGCATAACTATATGCATTGTTGAATATTAACGTGTCCAGTGCTGGTGTAGGTTTATGGACTAATATTTATTTTTTATCGTAGAAAATGAATGTGATACTCTACTATGAATACTTATACCATTTGACTAAATTCCCCTACTCTTCAATCCGTTTGTTTATTACGTAAATTCATATTTTGTTTTGTTGTACTTTATTTACTTCCAATATTTTTCCATAAATAAATTGTTGTGTAAAAATAACCTATAAAGATAAAATCGTCTGAATGGATTAACCACTTATATTTTTATTGCCAATTAAAAAGGCCGCTTTGTTAAATTAACTTAGAACATAACTTAGTTTTAACTTGGTTTTCCTTGATGAGATGGATCGGTACTACTCATTCTTAGTGATAACAAAAACCACGCAAAATAAACATCCTTTATACATTTCACAAAAAAAAAATTGAGTAAAGGTATAAATTTTATATATAATATTACATATTTCATTTCCTCTGCTCGGTGGAACCGGTAATAAACAAGTATATTTCATAAAAGTAATTTCTATTTCAATACATCGAGTGATGCCGTCAGCTCCACGTAGTATAAATATATGTGTTATTGACCTGTCGCAACACCGTGCCTCTGTGCACGTACACTACACCGATTATACTCGCTATCCATCGACCGACTTACAGGGTTTCGGCAATCTTAATAGTCTTACTTGTAATGCTAAGTTGTAATCACCGAAATATGAGTACAGGTTCTAATGTTGTGATTATTTTTAAAATTAAATCAAGGAACTTGTCAATGCTAATAGTAGAGCTAGTTTTCGCTAGTGGTGTTAATTTTTAAAACTAAGCTATTAACTCATAGGTTGATTAACGCATTTTAATGAATTGTTATAGCTAAGACACAGTAACAATCTTACTGCAGTTTGCATAGTATTATTTCTTTTACAACTTGAACAAAATTATGTTCCGATAAGAATAGTATCTCATTTGTCATGTACTTACTAACATTTTATTACTTACTTTAAAAAGAAAAACAGAACTACTGAAAATTTACATTTCTTTGTTTTCTGTGCAGGCTCATGCGTGTACTAGCCTCACCTAGACACCTAGTTACCCCAATTACATGACAAGTGTTGTTAACTTTGCATAGAGCATTGCATCTAGCGTTCGCAGTGGCATGGTTATGCTATGGAATTAGGCAATAAAAAATTACAAAAAATAACTAAATATAGATATTACAAAGTAATGCAGAGTGTGATTTGTGATATGACGTCTGATAGGAAAGAATGGAAGAAGAAGACATGCTGCGCCGACCCCAAATAAAATTGGGATAAGGGCAGGGGAATGATGATGACAAAGTAATGCAGATAATTTATTGAAAAAATCGCCGCAAATAACCAGCTGTTTATCTGTATAACTACTCGCAGTATAGGGAAGTAGGCATGTCACAAGTACCTGGACGTTTGCCAAACGCACCGCTTTCACATGCACACATCACACGCGTGTCATTGAACCATAATTACCTAATCACCAGATTAACACTGAACAAATAATAAATATTTTCGCCTGACTAATCTTTGAGACAGTCACTGATTATTTTTGGTGGCAATTATTTGAAGAAAACTTTGTAAATCGTCTAAATTGCTCGATTTATGAGGCGTCGCGGTGAAATTGGACGAAACATAATGATCCGTGAGTTAGTATAAAGAACTTCCTTGTCTATCAAAGTGCTCAGAGTCTTTACAAAATTATTACGAAATTGTTTACCGCTTTCTTTGAGTATGCTATTCACCTACCAAGCCATCAAAAGATTTACTTTTATTATTCTTCTCGTTGTCAACAATAAAACTGAAATTTACTACATATAAACGCTTTGCCAATCGGCCTGGCTATCATACGAGTATAACAAGTAGGTCTTGTGATTGTGATTTGTGCTAATAAACAGTGATAAATTAAATAAAAAGGTATCATTGTCATCATCATCTCAGTCACAAGTTGTCTACTGCTGGAGGCAGGCCTGCCTCAAACGACTCTACCTTCGTCTGTGCTATGGCTCCCTCATACACCGGTTGCCTGCAACCTTTACCAGATGTTCAATCTACCTTGTAATAGGTCTTAAATTGTGATAACAATAATATAAGCTTGTGGTAATGGCGGTGCCTGACAGTGACATCAGTCTTCTGCGATTCACCATGATTATGAATTTATTTAACTAAAAAGGTTCAGCTCCTTGTAGAAATATATGAATCATGCACTTATAATATTGATAATCATATTTTAGCAGTTTGAATCGTGTGCAATAACTGTTGACTTTTATTTAAATAATACCTTGTTTATGATTACACAGCCAAATCAGTTCCAGGAGCTTGTACAGATATTGTTTTATTGATTACGTCTGCTGACGCAATACATTGTGTTTTACATTTTTGTTTATCAGTTACATTGCACCGAATGAAACAAATTAGTTTTCCAGTACCTCTACTTTTGTAGCACTTTAAAACTTTCGTGTTTTATTTTAAACTATAGTTAGATACACGGGTAACACGATACTTATTATTATTGTGATAATACCCGTGTATCCAAAATAATAGAGCACTACGAGTCCCGATTGTCTCTCCAGTGTTGTTGATATCTGCAGTATGTGCAAAGTTACTACTCTACCGTGGCAAACTATCAAATTGTAGAATAGTCTTTCATAGACACATGATTATTATGTGTTTCTGCTTTCCAATAGTATCGTGTCCTTGAAACAAACCAGCAAAGTGACAAAGGCGAAGTGATGTTTACCATGATTACTATCCGTTCCCTTTATTCCTCGACCGAATTCGTTCTTTTCATTGATGTCGGTTCGGTAATTTACCGTATCAATCAATCAATCAATCAATCAATCAATCAATCAATCAATCAATCAATCAATCAACTAGCCTATTGCAGTCCACTGCTGGACATAGGCCTTTCCCAATACACGCCACAGAACTATATTTTTTTTATTATTATTATTATTTTTTTCAGAATTTACCGTTCACCATCATTCACAGAAAAAAACTGTTCACCATCATCAGAAATATCGTGATCTCTCCAGCCAGACATTCTAAAATGAAACTATGTATTAATAACAAACTGATTATTTTCTGTCTGCTATCTGACTGCTTTAGGTGCAATATGCTCATATCTATTTATAGTTTATATCTGATATAAAATTATTGTACAATCTATTCGAACATATCTTTTTAAATGTTGCTCTTTATAGTGCAGTTTATTTTAAAATACAGATTGTATTTCGATACAGTTTTTTCCTTTAACTGCTTTTTTGCACTTTAAGAGCGGGCTTGTCCGTAATATAGATAAGCATGCTATACGCATATCGTAACAAAAAGAGCAAGGCGATGCAAGGAGATGAGTTTGATATATAACCTTCATTTGATATCCTTGCCTTTTAATGTAGTTTTGTTACACTAACTTTTTTAGATGCGGTCGTGTGAGAGATAGATATATTGTGTCTCTTAGGATTTTTATCGCATTCATCGTGAAAATGTTCCGAAGTCATGTGATTTGTCTCACCTTCCCGTATTTGTATGAGAAACACAAGTGGTGGTTTTCCCCCTGATGAAGGTCGCCCAACTTCTTTGTCTACCGGAAATCAGGTAGCGCTTTTGTTTCATGCTTCCTATTGGACTGGGTGTTTAAAGATGAGTGTTAAGAATCAAACTATAAGAATGTGTTGCAGTTAATTGAGCGTGTGTCTATAAAAAAACATTTACCTAATAAATAAGCGACTGGAGTAGTTAGCCTCTAAACCTGAATTTATCGTAGTCAAAATTCAGGTCTACCGCAAACTGACTTTTATCTAATGCTTACTTCCCAACACTGATTTATCTTTAAACCTTTTATTAACATACGCGTAGTAACAACAATATACTCACATAAAACCTGCTATATACTCGTAGTACCTACTTATAATTTACAAACGCAATAATAGCCATTTACTATACATCGTGCATGTACACAATGTTTTCAATACAAGACCACTACTGCATAGACATTGCACTGTGGGGTCACTAGCCGACCTCAAGGATAAAACTATCACATACCATTTTCAACCTTATTATAAATGCAGTAAGGCTCTCGTGTACAGCCTTCTATTGTAGGATGCTTTATCAATTAGATATGCCAAATGAAAAGCTATGGAACAATCACTGATAATTTCCATTTGTGACTGATTGTGCGATGTTTTCGTAATTGAATTGATATGCTATATATTTATTTATTTATGGTGCATGTAGTAGAAGGCCATGTTTGTTTATTGAAGTTTCAAGTCATGGTTAGAGGTGTGACGAACTGAGATTACATTGTGCCACCACATTTCATACTAGGAGTAATGAAAAACTGATTTAAGATAAGAGTTTGTAGAAAATGAGACTTTATGTACTTGCAGTTTAAAGTATATACTGATCTTTTGATGATTGGAAGTACCTATAGCGATTTTGTGGCATACATAAGTGCGGCCGAAAGTTAGTATAATTATGTACTCGGTTTGATCAGTAAGGTATGACTGTCTTCCACCATAAATGACTGGATCATTATTCGCAACGC
Source organism: Schrankia costaestrigalis (assembly GCA_905475405.1). Lineage (NCBI taxonomy): Eukaryota > Metazoa > Arthropoda > Insecta > Lepidoptera > Erebidae > Schrankia > Schrankia costaestrigalis. Next base: position 549,600 of record FR997843.1, on the reverse strand, counting down.
TACATTTGCGAATATAAAATAAAAAAGAGCCTAAGACCTTTCGTGAATTGATAGCTTTAAGGTGTGTTTTAAGCAGCTAGTTATAGCTTACAGAAATCCAGATAAATTAAATTATGTATCCAATTACTAAATAGAAAACTAGTGTTTCTATTATTGAGTGCTAATTTATACTAGCTACTACTAGTTAAAAAATTAGAGACCTAGACCCCAAAGGACTCATAATGTTCCTTCTCTAACAAGTGTGAGAGCTGTGACTACTTGTTTGAAGTTCGTGATTACTTGATAATAGCAAAACATTTTTTACTATTTTTATAATATTTTGTTTCTAGATTTTCTTCTTTTACAATACTATTAAGCCAGTGAATTTTTAGTACACTTTTACGACCATCAGGGTATGATAAATACATGTGAGGTTATTTTGTATTTGAATCACCACAGACTTAGCAAACACCACAGACTAGCAAAATAAGTATTCAGAGGAAGGTAGGTTTAAAGTTTAACGTGTATGTTTATCAAATACTAGCTGACCCGTGCCTACTTCGTTGGGCGGCGAAAAAAACGCGTCCTGTTTTTTAAACATATTTCATAGCTGCTCCACCCCTATTAGTCATAGCATTATACTTTAAAGCCTATGACACTCCTCGATAAATGGACTATTCAAAACAGAGAGAATTTTTAAAATCGGTTTAGTAGATCCAGAGATTAACCCCTACAACGTTACAAACACACAAACTTTACCTCTTTATAATATTAAGTATAGAGAGAAAACTTAAATAATGAGCCATAATCGAATAAAGTAAAATTATATCTTCTATAACATCATTAGAATCATTTTTACATAATAGTACCTACAGACGTATTACATAGTCAACAGTCGTTATACAGAAAGTTATTTTGAAACAGAAAGTTATTTTGAAATTCAAATAAAGTTTTTTGGTACAATCTATTTTCAGTCTCTGACTAATACTTTATGTAGACTTAGACCTTCAACTTCAGTTTTGTAACTTTCACCTTTATTTAACTTTAATGAAGCTTTATTCTTACGTATACCAAACATGCTATTTTTAACAGTACTTAAGAGATTGACTCTATGGAGAATTTTTGATTCTTTGTCTAAAGTGAAATAAACTAAAGTATAAACAAACAAAAGGTAATTAGGTAAAATGGCATAAAGAAAGTGGGATAGAACAGTGCTGCGCCATCGACGCAGCAAAACGCAGCGATAAAACGCCACGTTCAAAGGATAATTATTTCTAGAATATTAAACAGAACATTGTATAACACTTGCAGTGAGCAATAAACAAAGTAAACAAGCAAGTTTAGCATAAACACCGGCTAATAAACAAATAAGCGTTCCTCGATAACTGGCGGTTAGATGACTCTTAACTAGGTGACGGCCGCACGCACACAAACACACACACATACACGCGTAATTATACATAAATGAGCGATTTATTATACAATCACTTTGATACTATATTACTTCAATTATATTAATTTGTAATTATTATATTATGATTAATATAAATAAAGTTACAATTTTAAACGTAGTTCCTTCATATTCGATTATAAATATAAATCATATACACACCTCAACAAAGTCTAGGGATATTTGGTATTTACTCAATTAACTCCAAAATTATTGAAGATAACATACAACATGTTCATATTTTTATAAAGGGAATTCATCAGGCTACAATCCAGAATTAAATAAAAGTATTATTTTTGCTTAAATCATTTTTTATTCAAATAAATAAAAAACTTGGAAAATTAGTAAAACTGACAATGAATGTGTTTCTTAAGCAAAAGTGAAAATAAGCTAAAATTAATCTGTTTTTAACTGTTATGCGAGTAATCGGTACATTCAAAAACCGTAAATAAGGGTCCTGAAATGGTTTTTCATGCTTGGATTAAGTTATCCATGTCTTGGTGCTGTATATTGTTCCAGGTCCGTCTAAGACACAAAAAAGTTGCCCTTCCATCGCAATTTTATGCAAGAAAATTCATCAAAGCCCTTCCTTTGAACATGTCTTAAGCGTATTTTAAGGTTTTGAGGTTAGGCGATTGAGTGGTTCAGCATTAAATGGATATGTCGTGCCCCTGCAACCAGCTCCTCATCACTCTCGCTTTATGCGGACGGGTGTTATCGTCCATGAGCTTAAACATTTGGCCCAATTGTAGTCTACGGGGATAGATTATTAGTACTAGCACCTCGTTAAGTTATTTTTCAGCCGTCATGGTGTTTCTGATCAAAACGCGCTCTGTTTTTCGACCGACACGAGTTCCCGTCCAAACCATAATTGTTCCATCGTGGTATGAATGGATTTCCTGAGGATGTTGTAGACGGCTATCACAACCAGGAACTCGCCAAGCACGTTCTCTACGTGAATCCGAGTGGAAACCAAACCGGGACCCAAGTGTAAACACCACTACAGATAACAGGATATCTTTGCAGAGCAAATGTTCACGAACCCACTCTAGTCGTCGTGCGCGTTTCGCTCGGCGTAGTGCTGGAGTACAAAGCGGTATGCGAGCATAAAGGTGGGCTTCATGCCGACTTCTTCTGACAGTTTGGTCACCCGCAAGAGACTCCACCAAGAGCTGGAGCCTCTAAACCAGCTGCATGTTAGTAACATTTGGCTGTCTTTTCGCGAAAACATGCAAAAATCTATCATGTCGTTGAGTGGTGATAGACTTTTTGCTGTGGTATCTTTCAGCCACTTCGCAAGTAGCACGATAACGTGACCATAACCTTGATATCATATTTTGTGTTGTTCCAATCTCTTCAGCAATACTCCGCTTAGTACCCGCAGCTGGAAGCATGCCTACAGCCCTTAACATTTCATCTACGATAAAATGGCGCCGCTGCTTGATGCACAAAATATCATTAATTCGAAATAAATGTTTAAATTGTTATAAAACTTAAATTTTACACAAAAAAGCAGTCAAAACTTACTGTTGGTAAATGAAAATTTCGAAAAATTTCGTTTAGGCCGCGTAAATCTTTTATTTTTAATTTTATTTTTCAAATTAAAATTTCGAATGGTTGAAAAAGGTTCACAAAGAATCAAAAAAATTCAAAGAAATAAGATTCTTTCATCAAAAGAATCAAAAAAATTAAACGAAATAAAATATGTTTTTTTGAGTTACACAACTTTGTACAAAATATCCCTAGACTTTGTTGAGGTGTGTACCTACATTGCCCTGGCTTCTTCCAGTGATAGAAAAGAATTAACTCAATAGTCAACGTTTAAGACTCCAATAAATTGTAGTTTAGTCGGTCTCTACAATTTCATTTGACTATTTAGTCTTAATCAGCAAAGTGGACTAACCGCTCATGTGGAAGGCAGACAACGTTGTCAAGTCGTCCAAACTATTCACATATGAGGAAGGAACAAGACAACACAAAATATAGAATGACTGAAAAGGTTTTCCATATTATATTTATCCATTTCGAGAAGTGGATGTCCGAATTGTCCCTCTAGCAAGGTCATTTTCAGTCACCACTAATTAACTTATGCGAAGATAGACATTGTGTCTTAAGCATGTACACGTGGAAATAGCTAAAAAAAAGAAAAGCGTAAGGATATTCCTCTAAAAAAGCCACTGCATCTGTAAAAGCAAGTTTATGTAGGAAGCCTCAGTACCGTGTTTGCTGTTCCCCTCATCATCATCACCTTTTATTCCTATAATTTTCTTATCTCGAACTCGTATTCCCTTCACGCAATTCTGCCTGTGAAGTTCAGTTACAATCACAAATAGGTTTTCAATCACTTAACAAAATTGGCTATACAATAAGCATACAGGTCTATGAACTGTTCTGCACCTATCGTTCATGTTAACGTCAGATAAGGTGATGATTTAAGTATCATGCGCGTTCTGTTCTACTCGTATATCTATAGTCTAGTAGATAATGTCACTAATAAATGTGTTATGTTTGTAATATTTATTGTTTTGCTTTAAAATGACGTAAAGGTGAAATTATAATCATTACATGTGATAAAAAGATTGATAGCTGCTGATAACGATATTGAAAAATTTTGTAAATATTTTTCACAACTTCTGATTTTTTTATTATTAAAACGTTTTTGAAATATTTGTATTACGTACAGAAAACATAGATCGAGGAAAGTAGAAGTCCGAAGGGGAGGTCTGTGCCCTGCAATGGGACACTATAAGCTACAACAGTATATTATGAATAATGGGTTATTATACTTACAAATAGTGTGTAACACTTTAGACGCATCATAGCATTTATGGTTAATTCGACTAATGTAACAGTTCACAGTGTTACCATTCGATCTCTTCCCATGGGTGTTGTAAAGGTCACTAAGAAAATGTGCGCAGATATTATTACTACAAAAATTAGGGAAAATATGTCATAAAATTAGGCACCAAGATATCTGCCAACGTTGTATTAGTAGACCATGCCTTCCACCATTATTGAAAAACTGTCACTTTTATGTAATAGAAATTTGGTGTTATGAATAAGGAATAGCAAATATCAAATAAGTTAAAAATACTTTATTCAAAAATAGTACAACTTTCATTCTATCTTTTTTGACGTCATTTATACTACTATCATCTGTACTCGAAGTTTAAATACATTTAAAAGTTTAGAAAACTTTATCACTGCCTCCAAAGCGCTAGTAGAGAAGAAGCGGCGCCGGCGCAACAAACTCTACTGCTGCATTTTCTTTACGTCATAAATTTTTAACATTGTAGATAACTGTAATTAGGCGCTGCAACCATTGTATAGCATCAGGGATAAGTATGATATTAATATGTAAAAATTGTCATTGAAAAAACTTTACATGAAGATAATTAGTTATAACGATTAGACCTGTATGTTTATGTGCCTGTCAAGGTGAAAATTATGTTATAAAGGGTATTTCCGTGGACCTAACCATATGTAATAACAAGTTAAATAAACACACAGAAGTCAAGTACGTTCACACTCCACAACGGTAACCTAAAAACTATTACTTAACTAACACTTGATAAAACTATTTTTATCAAATAGATTATGTTGTCTAGCCCGTTATCAGTTAAAACTGTTGTTATTCTTTAGTCTAGCATGAACTAGTAAGACAATAGTTTCTTGATCTAGTTACTGAAATAATCCTTTGGAATAATATTTATCTTGTATGTTATTGGGATAACAACAACTAAGCAAAATGTTACCTAGTTTCTTCACATAAAAATATTTAAAAAAGTGGTTAATAAAAGGAATAAAATAATTAATATTCAATCCTGTCGAGTAAAGAAGAGATGCAAACATTTATTCCTATAAAGAAGATCTTGAATAAAAGATCGTAGACCATTATTTTGTGCAAAATATTTAAAAGAATTTTTTGTGCAAGGAGGCGGTTTTTTTTGTTCGGCGGATTGGCCCACCACATTATTGTGGCGTGTAGCAATAAAATGCATATCAGTTTATTTCTTATAATCTTTAGATTACAGTGAATACATATCAAAACTTTCTGTAATGGGAATACTCTGAAATACGGCAATCAAAACATAGCTCTTGTGATAGCCTTAAGTCTCACAACAGCGATTGTCTCATGACACTCATAAGGCAACCAAGTCCTTTCGAAATAATGCAGTTTTTGCTGGCTATTGCTTGTAGTTTACAGTTTTACTATGCCAAAGTTTCAGTCTGAATAAAGAACAAGGTTTAATTAAAAAATTTCTTATACGTAGAAACAATATTTTAAGTAGGTATATGTACGATTGTTAAACGAAAACACGCCACGAGTTACGTGGAAAAAACAACAAATAAATACATACGAAATTATAATGCATCTGAGATTTACATCATAACATACTGCTTTAATACGCTTTATAAGGATTTTTCCACTGAATTTCAGGAATCATTTGATAAGGAAAATTATGATTAAAACAACAAGTTCACTGTTACATCTAGGTAGTATTTCTATGGATTTAAAGCTTATTTATCACTTTCAAGCACTACATAGTACCACAAAACGACATCTATATACGTCTTCTGTCTAAAGACCGTCATATGCACATATTTATTGCTGTAAAAATATCATAATTCATGTATTCTATAAGGAAAACAGCAAAACTTATGCACATAATGCTGGTTTTTTTTATAGTGATGCATAAGTGGCTGCATTGCACGGCATAGGAGTAGCCAAAGTTTTTTTTACGATTGTGATGAGTTAGCAACCATCGTTTGCATACTTCTCATAGGAAAGGGCAAAAGTTATATAACTCTTTGGAATTTTAAATTTTAACTACGATAATAGAGATCCAAGAAGTTGGAGCTATGATGTGTTTATTTAGGTAGAGTTGCGAATTACATTTTTCCTTAACGTTTATGGTCAATGCTGTTTACCGATTGGCGTGAAAGCCTGTTGGCATCTTGAACTACCTTATGGATTCACCATTTTCAATAACTGGAACATAGTGGACGATTGTTGCAGTTTACGTTTTTGCAGCCGCGTTGATGACACATACGCACAAACTTATAGGTGCATGACATTTTTTGCCACATTTATAACAGATAAAGTCCAACACAGTAGACGGTGATCGGCTAAAGGAAAACAGCTAATTGCTTTATTTTTTACAATGGTGTAAAAGTTACTATTTTTAGTTCATTTGACTATTTAGTCTTAATCAGCAAAGTGGACTAACCGCTCATGTGGAAGGCAGACAACGTTGTCAAGTCGTCCAAACTATTCACATATGAGGAAGGAACAAGACAACACAAAATATAGAATGACTGAAAAGGTTTTCCATATTATATTTATCCATTTCGAGAAGTGGATGTCCGAATTGTCCCTCTAGCAAGGTCATTTTCAGTCACCACTAATTAACTTATGCGAAGATAGACATTGTGTCTTAAGCATGTACACGTGGAAATAGCTAAAAAAAAGAAAAGCGTAAGGATATTCCTCTAAAAAAGCCACTGCATCTGTAAAAGCAAGTTTATGTAGGAAGCCTCAGTACCGTGTTTGCTGTTCCCCTCATCATCATCACCTTTTATTCCTATAATTTTCTTATCTCGAACTCGTATTCCCTTCACGCAATTCTGCCTGTGAAGTTCAGTTACAATCACAAATAGGTTTTCAATCACTTAACAAAATTGGCTATACAATAAGCATACAGGTCTATGAACTGTTCTGCACCTATCGTTCATGTTAACGTCAGATAAGGTGATGATTTAAGTATCATGCGCGTTCTGTTCTACTCGTATATCTATAGTCTAGTAGATAATGTCACTAATAAATGTGTTATGTTTGTAATATTTATTGTTTTGCTTTAAAATGACGTAAAGGTGAAATTATAATCATTACATGTGATAAAAAGATTGATAGCTGCTGATAACGATATTGAAAAATTTTGTAAATATTTTTCACAACTTCTGATTTTTTTATTATTAAAACGTTTTTGAAATATTTGTATTACGTACAGAAAACATAGATCGAGGAAAGTAGAAGTCCGAAGGGGAGGTCTGTGCCCTGCAATGGGACACTATAAGCTACAACAGTATATGAATAATGGGTTATTATACTTACAAATAGTGTGTAACACTTTAGACGCATCATAGCATTTATGGTTAATTCGACTAATGTAACAGTTCACAGTGTTACCATTCGATCTCTTCCCATGGGTGTTGTAAAGGTCACTAAGAAAATGTGCGCAGATATTATTACTACAAAAATTAGGGAAAATATGTCATAAAATTAGGCACCAAGATATCTGCCAACGTTGTATTAGTAGACCATGCCTTCCACCATTATTGAAAAACTGTCACTTTTATGTAATAGAAATTTGGTGTTATGAATAAGGAATAGCAAATATCAAATAAGTTAAAAATACTTTATTCAAAAATAGTACAACTTTCATTCTATCTTTTTTGACGTCATTTATACTACTATCATCTGTACTCGAAGTTTAAATACATTTAAAAGTTTAGAAAACTTTATCACTGCCTCCAAAGCGCTAGTAGAGAAGAAGCGGCGCCGGCGCAACAAACTCTACTGCTGCATTTTCTTTACGTCATAAATTTTTAACATTGTAGATAACTGTAATTAGGCGCTGCAACCATTGTATAGCATCAGGGATAAGTATGATATTAATATGTAAAAATTGTCATTGAAAAAACTTTACATGAAGATAATTAGTTATAACGATTAGACCTGTATGTTTATGTGCCTGTCAAGGTGAAAATTATGTTATAAAGGGTATTTCCGTGGACCTAACCATATGTAATAACAAGTTAAATAAACACACAGAAGTCAAGTACGTTCACACTCCACAACGGTAACCTAAAAACTATTACTTAACTAACACTTGATAAAACTATTTTTATCAAATAGATTATGTTGTCTAGCCCGTTATCAGTTAAAACTGTTGTTATTCTTTAGTCTAGCATGAACTAGTAAGACAATAGTTTCTTGATCTAGTTACTGAAATAATCCTTTGGAATAATATTTATCTTGTATGTTATTGGGATAACAACAACTAAGCAAAATGTTACCTAGTTTCTTCACATAAAAATATTTAAAAAAGTGGTTAATAAAAGGAATAAAATAATTAATATTCAATCCTCGTCGAGTAAAGAAGAGATGCAAACATTTATTCCTATAAAGAAGATCTTGAATAAAAGATCGTAGACCATTATTTTGTGCAAAATATTTAAAAGAATTTTTTGTGCAAGGAGGCGGTTTTTTTTGTTCGGCGGATTGGCCCACCACATTATTGTGGCGTGTAGCAATAAAATGCATATCAGTTTATTTCTTATAATCTTTAGATTACAGTGAATACATATCAAAACTTTCTGTAATGGGAATACTCTGAAATACGGCAATCAAAACATAGCTCTTGTGATAGCCTTAAGTCTCACAACAGCGATTGTCTCATGACACTCATAAGGCAACCAAGTCCTTTCGAAATAATGCAGTTTTTGCTGGCTATTGCTTGTAGTTTACAGTTTTACTATGCCAAAGTTTCAGTCTGAATAAAGAACAAGGTTTAATTAAAAAATTTCTTATACGTAGAAACAATATTTTAAGTAGGTATATGTACGATTGTTAAACGAAAACACGCCACGAGTTACGTGGAAAAAACAACAAATAAATACATACGAAATTATAATGCATCTGAGATTTACATCATAACATACTGCTTTAATACGCTTTATAAGGATTTTTCCACTGAATTTCAGGAATCATTTGATAAGGAAAATTATGATTAAAACAACAAGTTCACTGTTACATCTAGGTAGTATTTCTATGGATTTAAAGCTTATTTATCACTTTCAAGCACTACATAGTACCACAAAACGACATCTATATACGTCTTCTGTCTAAAGACCGTCATATGCACATATTTATTGCTGTAAAAATATCATAATTCATGTATTCTATAAGGAAAACAGCAAAACTTATGCACATAATGCTGGTTTTTTTTATAGTGATGCATAAGTGGCTGCATTGCACGGCATAGGAGTAGCCAAAGTTTTTTTTACGATTGTGATGAGTTAGCAACCATCGTTTGCATACTTCTCATAGGAAAGGGCAAAAGTTATATAACTCTTTGGAATTTTAAATTTTAACTACGATAATAGAGATCCAAGAAGTTGGATCATTGGAGCTATGATGTGTTTATTTAGGTAGAGTTGCGAATTACATTTTTCCTTAACGTTTATGGTCAATGCTGTTTACCGATTGGCGTGAAAGCCTGTTGGCATCTTGAACTACCTTATGGATTCACCATTTTCAATAACTGGAACATAGTGGACGATTGTTGCAGTTTACGTTTTTGCAGCCGCGTTGATGACACATACGCACAAACTTATAGGTGCATGACATTTTTTGCCACATTTATAACAGATAAAGTCCAACACAGTAGACGGTGATCGGCTAAAGGAAAACAGCTAATTGCTTTATTTTTTACAATGGTGTAAAAGTTACACTTGCAATAGTATTGTAACCTAAATTGACCACTAATTTGGTACTACACAAATAATTAATAATTCACACAATGCTTAAAATATTAATATATTATTTAATTGAGCATTGTTATACATCTCACAGAGTACGCAATTTACATAATGTAGCAACTTCACGCGTATAATAATTGACGTATAATGACTATTGCACAACCCACGCCTCTCGGATTTGCTTGGAAAACTACATTTGTATGGTCTCAAGTTACAATTAAAGTTATTAAGTTAATAATATGTATACACGAGGTTATGAGGATACCAACTCATATCCTATTTATGTAAAAGTTATGTTTGTTTGTTTGCATATCATTATTAGTTCTTTAATGGGGCTATTAATTTATGTTTTTGTGACATATTTATTACACAAGGACATAAATTAAAATTCAGTAAAGTCAATATCTGTCTGGTCAGCTTGATAACAGGAGGTAAAGTTGCCCACCATGGGTAAAGTATTGCAATCCGTGTAGTAGGAGATGAATGGGCTGTTAAAGCAGTTATTTAAAAACCTAGATTTGTTTTGGCTACTACTCAAAGTTCTGTAAAACCTACGTATAAACATTACTAGTTGAGTAATTTTACTACTTGTTATAATGTTATGTGTACTTGTGTACAAAAACTCCCTCAAAACAAGAAACCCAAACTAGGTAGAGACGAAATGCCTATACTTTTTAAAGTAGTACAAAAGCCGCAACCTCTCGAAGCCATTTATCCTGTAATTCCCACGGGACGGTTGTAATGCTCTCTCGGACAAAACTGGAGGAAAAAGGTAGCATATATTATCATAATTTAACATAAAATATAAAGTATTTACTTGAATATGTCAGGGACGCTCTCCGCTGTAGATGTTTTTAATTATGATTATCATGTTTCGATTATCTAAATAGGTACCAATTACGTTTGCCATTTTATTTATATCAATTAATTTATTTTGTAAATATTACCAAGTTATATTTTGCAAGGAAACCTTGATGTTTTTCTAAATAATGGTCTTATACTCGTACATATAAATATAGACTAATACGGTGACTAAGAACGGAAAATAATGTTGTTTGTTATTCGGTTGAAAGTCAAATAATTACAAACGAAGATATTCTTAGAGCAGTCTGTCAATAGTACCTATAGCCCAATTTTCCCTTTATCACTGAAATAGGTCTATCCTGGCAATAACACCGTTTTTCATCCAATAACCGCCTGGGTCGCGACCACCGATTGCCTAAAATTAGTTTTGAATTTTTTTATACAACTTGCGTCCAAGTGAGCTTGCAAAACTTCTGTAAATATCAATTACACGATTTCACAAACAATTTGTAGATCATACAAACAACATCGCCCTGCGTGGGAATCGAAGCCTCGACCTCCAATACACCGAGGAATATTGATTGTATTTTATACATCCCACCTTATACAAATAATGTACTTACGTAGTTCTATACCTAATTGTTTTCTCAAACTGAATTCAACCTTGTTCCTATTTTGCCCTTTTCAAATATTACCTTTTTAATTAACAGAATAATAATATCTTGTATACCTACGTATGTGGCGAGTCTAGTGGTTATGGTGCATAACTGCTACGCAAAGGTCACGGGTGCGTCTCCTGCTCAATGTAAAACTTTCTTTGCCTGAACATGAATGTTTGGATTGCTCTGGGTGTTTTCCAAGTATAAGCTATTTACAAGAAACTGTACTCAAGTACCTATGTTTATGCGTTATGTAGTACCCATAATAAAAGATGCTAGTTTGAAACGTATCAGAAGTATATACCTGGTCGAATAATAATTTGTAGAAACATTAAGAAAACATTAGTGAAAACTTCTAAACACCACCATAGCTATAATTCAGGAAAAGCGAATAATATTGAACAATCTATTCTCATGCAGTTAATATTTGGTCGTAAATTAAAGTCTGGCCTTAATTTCTGTCGGGAAGACAATGGCCGTGTGTTATAAATGATAACAATTGATTTTAATTTGACAGTAAACGAGGGGCCTTTCAAATTAATTGTTTGGGAAATATTATGACTTGGTGACTACATAATGTGATTTAACGAACCTTATTATCCTTTACGTCGTGGATATAAATAACTTCAAGGATTAACCTTATCATCTCAGCTGCTTTTAATATTACTTATTAAATTGTTTTATACACAACCTCTTCGGGATGGATGGGACTAATTTTCGTTTTCTTCAAAGAGTACAGGTAAGATAAACTCTCATAGAGATGAAATAGGTAGAAATAGTTACCCTAATCATATTATAAAATGACCTCCCCGTCTTATCCAATGTTGCTTAAAAAGCCTTCTAAAAAAAACATTGTGCAGTAATAATTTTCCCCAATAGCAAACCTTCTACTCAATGAAGCTAAATTTCCTTCCAGTCCAAATAGACCTATACTTGTTTTGATTAAAAAGCTAAGAAGGCTGACAGATTGTCTGCCAAAGTATGAAGAAATCGGATAACATAAAATAATTCACCAAATAAAATCTAAAACCGTAATAAGAAATGAATAACAAATGAAAACCGTAATAGCACCTCTGTTATCCGTATTACGTGTGAACCAAAACAATGACTCCAATAATACTAGAAACTTCAAACACATTGAAGCCATTTTAACTTTCTGCAAACATTAAATTTTGTAGCAAGGAAAAATATATAATTGTATTGAATAAGTCAACATTGATTCAAGTGTTAGCCATATCTAAAGGTCGTTGTAAACAAACAGTAGTGAATTGAAATTGATTAAAGTCTCATTGCTCAGGTGTGAATACACATTTGTGACAACATCTGCCACATTTTTACAATATGGCGGATTAGTCATACAAGAATTGGTGAAAATGTTAGCAGACATTGCGGGGCGTGTGCAGTAACATAGTTTTGCGAAGGCCATGTCAATATTTATTGTTACTTCCCACTAGAAACAAAGAAGTAGGTGATGTCATGTGGTTTACTTGGACATTCTTTTGAAAATTATAGCGACAGTACACGTCGCGTCCTTAGTCATTATCATTTTTATTAGAAGATTGTTGACTTCACACTCTGGGTTACATAGCTGGGTTACATACGCTAGCTGAAAATACAACCTACGTTAAAGGTGAAGACAAGGTATCTAAAGCGCCGATTACACTAGACTACATGTAGTCAACTACATCTTGTAGGAGACTACATCTTGTAGGACACTACATCTTGTAGGAGACTACATCTTGTAGGACACTACATGTAGTTGACTACATGTAGTCTAGTGTAATCGGCGCTTTAATCTGTTATAATAGTCCTTTTTTCGAAGCTGTCACCCGAGTTAAGTTAATTAAAGAGTCCCCGAAGAACTATGGAGACGTTTTGTTAGCTTTCTATAGGGTTGGAAATATTAAGGTCATTGTGGAAAATTAAGATTAGCTCCTATACGCGTATATGAAGGTGGGTGCTGTCTCAACTAGCATGTGTTATGACATGTACTTCAAACGAGGTTTAAAGAGTGCATTATATCCAAGGTGCCTTGGTGTCTTTTCAAGTGCTTTACAATGACATTGCTTGCTAGGGTCCACGGACAGCGGTTACTATGATGCTGGGTGGGTTGCTAGGCTCTGGCTTTTCCAGGCAATAACATAATCTTAATAAGAAAGACTTTAGGTACTTGGAATATAAGTTATTATTTTAAATTATTTAGTTATTAAGTTATATTTAATGAAGATTAGGTTCCCTTTTACATTATCGAATAATCTTAAATACCAAAAGGGAAATTTCCGAATCAAAAGAGTACAAAATTAAAATAAAATGTAATTTGAAAATAAAATTGCGCAAAAAGGATACGGCGAAGGTAAAAAGTGCTCAACCTTGTATAAGATACAAAACATTTGTAACGCTTGACTCAAAAATAATTGTAATGTACTATAAGTATAAGTCTGACTTAAAAGTGTGGTTGTGAGTTACTTCCAGATTCTTCTCATGGCTCACTACTTTCTACTAAGGGGTGCTATGTATACCGGGCTAAGAATTTTAGTAAAAGATAAAATTAGACTCCAAAATGTTTATTAATTTCACACTTTGTGGTCTGTCTAATAGCTTTATCCAGATAAAGGCTTAGCGTAATCTAATCATTAAATAATTAGTTATCATTTGAAAACAGCGTGAACACTAAACTACGAGCGTATCGTAGATGATCCGTTACTTTGTATTGTCATTAAATGATAATGAACCTGTGTTTAATTTTATCAAGAAACACAGACGTGGTGGACAAGCTAAATAGTTCAAAACTATTATATTTGTCAAACAAAAAATGCTGCTTAAGCTATGCTAGCTTGGCCTACTTGTTTCCCACTGTAAAACTTTAGGGGACGTCCACCTATTTACTTAAAACTAACAGGGTTGTACATACCTTGCATAAACATAAATATGAACACTGTACAAACTGTCCTTCTATTCCAAAAATTTCGCTAAATTAGGATTTTGTGCATAACAGTCCACTAAGATAGATTTTGAAAGTTATACTTCGAGACTTTTGCCTAAATTATTGATCGAATAAACACTCGAAGACAAAGTGATTAGAAAGCTTGTATGTATTGAAGGTACATACAATTATTAACTATGGAAGATTAACGATATTTTGATTTTTGTTTGCACATTGCTAGATTAAGTTGAAATAATTTTTGGTGCTTTTGACGGCAAAAATTGGTATACCAATTATTAAGGCTTTAATTATTTGGAAATTAAATTCCAAAGATTTCTAATCTAGATGCCAATTTTATATTGACTTATATCAATATTATGATCAAGGTTTTAACTCCTTGTGAGTGAGATAATATTTTTTAGCAGTTGTAAAACTGGAACACTAAAATGCTAAATTACAGCTTCTGCTTGTAATTTAGCATTCTTTGATTGTTTCCTTTTTTTAATAATTAATTATATTTGTTATAATCTTTTCATTAAATTCAAATGCAGTTATATTTTGCTTTACTAGATATTAGCATTATTTTTTAAAGTTGCCTATTTAAAGTAGGAAAACACAGAAACTAAAATGAATTGAACATTATAACTAATACTAAAATAAAGTAAATGTTACTTAAATATGGTAGGGAACATTGACATGTATATAGCAGTAAAAAAACTGTGGATATTCATAGTAACAACACAATTGAAATCTATTTCTTACTCTCTTAATCGGTTTGACCCATTTAGTTATATCGGGGGGCATTGCGTGTGCTTATAGCCATTAGAGTATCGCGATAGAAACTCGTTAGCAGTTACTTTCTATCAGCTGTGAAAAGTTTAAATGTTTATTGCTTTGTGTTGCTTTTTGTGTCAGATAATAAGAGCACGTGTACACTTGATCGATGCACATAATACATAATGTAATTTTTATATTGAGTTAAGCTTTGAAGACGATTTGGTTTTGTCGTTATGTTTGATGTACTTATATCTTTTCAGCTAATTACTTATTTATCTAAATTGCATTTTGGCTTAATATGGTTCTTGTATTTTGTTTATTCCGTTACTCCTATTTTGATTTTTAGGTTAGTTATACTCTACATTTCATTCAGTCAGTCTTTACAATATTGTGTTAATGTGCTTTAGATACAAGGTATCAAGCTTTTGAAAACCATACACCATCTAAAACAAAACAAAATGTTTTAACTAATTAACTTGTTTAACACTTACTAAAAAAACTTTAACCGAAAAAAAAACAAAACTAGGAAAGATTATTCTTACATAGTCTAAGAAAAATCGCTCCTAGTTTTTTTAATATTTTTTTTGGGAAATTTGTATAATTACAAAACTTATATAAGTAATACTGAAGTTTATAACACCAGGATATTGTAAGTTGTTATCTTTAAAAGAAAATTTTAACAAGAATGTTATTTTGTTGTAACGAAACTTCTCGAGTTTGGTTAGTTAACTTTCTTCAAAGCAACTTAATGTATTTATAAGAGTTTAATTTTGTAAAAACCGGTGACTTGTGAAGGGATGGAAATAAAGTTAAATTAATTAATTAGTGAATGTTACGAGTTTAAAGATAAAACTTTTAGCTATACGTTTACTGAATAAATTACAATTTAAACGTTTTGTAACTTTTGAAGCGAACAAATGAGGTACCATTCTTGTTAATTGTATATACTTTATATATTATTTATATATAGCGATGTATACAGGTAGGCATACAACAAATTGTTTTAAGTAGCTCTCGTTGAATGGGTAAAGTTGATAGGTGTAATAAGTGTTAATGTCTTATAACTTATTTCTTAATTAATGTTTAAAGTAATTTAAATACATGCTAAAGTTATACATTAGTATCAGCAGCAGAGTTAGTTCAAATGTGGCTAGTATTTAAAATATATTATAAATAAAAACTATACACACTTTAATAATCTGTCTGGCCTGCTGGGTTTTCGGTAAAGTATTTTAGGGGAGATATTATGTCTCTGAAGTAGGATGTTTAAGACCAAATGAAATATCTAATTATTTAAATTTATGTATTGTATTTATTGTATTGTAAGACCTTAGTTTGTATGATCCCTGCATAGTACAGGGAGTACACACCATTACATAATAGTACTATAAGCTCTTATATGTAACACGTAATGAAGCACATGTGCCTAAAACCAGTTCAATCTAGTTATATCAACCTACTTTATTATCTTCCTTTTTGCAAATCGTTTGCAGTATCAACTTCTATATTCACACAAATTTACACTATAAAAATATTAGATTAAGGCGGAGTTTTGACTGGCTTGGTATCAGTACATAAGTCTGTATGATACTAAAGTATAATCTATTCAAATAATATTTTAGTTGTCGTGATAATATAAATTCAGTATGGAGGTCAACGTGGTCTTATCTCGACTAGTCTGTTTATTGTATTATTATTAATATAATTTAATATTCTGCATGAAGTGTCTGCTACTTTGATAGTACATCTTTGATAACCTTGTTGATCTGCCAATACTTCACAGATGAACTAATAACTGGTTCTGCTGTTCTCGTGACGAGATCACGCTCGCTTGATGGAGATTCACGCTTGATTTTACCAGATGCAGAAGAGTTATGTCTTATAAACGTAAACCAAAGAGTGCCAATACACTGTGCTTGTCAATTAGCAACACAATTTGTTAAGTCACATAGAACAGCAAATTTGTTATTAACTTTACCCTTCGACCTCAAAATAGTAACACTTGCAAATCATAAGTACCTATACCTGCAACAATATGCCACATTTGCAAAGGCTTTTTAAGTCTTTATAGTTACAAGTAAAACACGGAACGGTTTCTTAAAAATGTATGTCCCCTTACAGATAGAGTCACCAGTCAGGGAAATAACCACCTATACAGTGCTAATACAGTATCCCATTAGTACTTAAGAAATACTTAAAGAGGTCATTCGCCGCGGTAAAGGCGTTGGGATCTGTCAGACTTTTACTGAATAAAACCCCCTAGTGTTTGATCTCTCATGCAGGCTTCTTCTTTTTCTTCTTAGCGTGTCGATGACAATCGAATTGTATCAGCCCAAAATTTTGCCACAAATACTGCATTCTTAGTGGCATGCATGAGGTCTTCCATTGTGCAGGTTGTAAGGATGTGACTTTAGGGGAGACCTGGCAGGTTCGCCATGTAAGGATGTGACGTTAGGGAGACAAGTGATACACACGAGTGACGTTATAAGACTTTTTTATTAATTGAAGTGCATGTACTTACGTTGTACATGCACACATACACCTCTACAAGGTATTTGGTCTAGGCTGACATGTAGTCTCCTACATAATGTAGTTGACTATATGTAGTCTAGTGTAATCGCCGCTATAGGCTTCTTCTGCAACACATGTAACATTGTACTTACAAATGTCGTAAAAAAAAGCTTCAAGTACATTCGCACTAAGCTTAAAAATATTTACATAACAAAAGTGTTCCGTAGTATCGTATACACACGTAGCCGCTATATTTTTACAGTTGTGACGTCACAAGCTCCAACACGCAAACACTAGCACGTGTAACCCAAATTATATTAATTGAGAGTTATCTGAACACGGTTTACTGTAATCTCTTTGAAAAAAATGATGTTAGAAGTATTACGGTGGTGCCCTTCAGTATCGATATCTGCTGTTTTTTGTGGAGATACAGTCGGGGTAAGGTCTCTCCGTGTGGTGACGGAGTAAGAATACAATATGTCACCACCCCATCTCATCCCATGGGTGTCGTAAGAACCGACTAAGGGACTAACCGTAAATATTATCTTTACGAAGTAAAAAGAAGGAAAATTTGAAATTAAACCATAAACCAATCCGTTTGGCCAGCGTGGTATTAGTACGCCAAGTATCCCTCCGTCACGGGAGGAGGCCCGTCCCTGCAGAGGGACATTAATGGGCTGTTATGATTATGATGAGTCGGGGTAAGGAGCTTTAACGAGGGATTTGATCCCTAGCCAGAATCATTTGGTTGACTATTTCTAAATTTTTGATCTAAGTCCTTTAAGGCTTTGAAAGTCTCCACGACACAATGCATGATCAATAGCATATGAGTTTGGTTCGCTGTTAATAACATAATTTATAGGAGAGAATTCACCTCGCATATTTGTATTTGAAATTATCTTACCGTTTACTAACCCCTCTAGCCAGTATTGTGTTAGGTAGTGTAGTATTTCACTATTATTAATTTGCTGTGCTCTGTCTCTGGAAGGAGACATTAACCCTAGTGAACAGGCTGTGAGATAGTAACATTTAAACGATACTTGTTAAAGCTTAGGCTTTAACATAAATGTCACATGTGCCCATATTAAGAATCTTTTCACTGTTTTTATGTAACATGACTATTATATTCAAGTCATTATACATACATACATACAGTTAATTGTTCATAGCTAACAAAGCTCATCTTAGAAAGTTGTCACAAAATACACCGACACAAAAGGAGAATAGTAAACACCTCTGAGATAAATATGGATACAGTAGGAGGTGTATACTGTCGTAAAACTAAGGATAAGGCTTTTATAATACTTTGTGAAATGCAGGATCTGCCTACATTAAGTATTTGATAAGGCCGTCTTTTTATTTTTTTATTTTATTTAAAATTGGAACAACAAACAGCTACATTATAGATATACACATTAAAAAATTAAAAAATCTTATAAACAATAATGCATCCCACAGCGCTGTTCACAGATTAGGCTGTCTTTGGCAAAGAACAGCCAGTGTTCGTGGTAAAGAAGGATGCCTCTTTTTACCTTCTCTCACTTGATGTCGACGAAAAATAGTTTGTGCTATCGCCTGATCTCAGTTTTAATTTAGTCAATATTAAAAAGAAATAGAAAGTACAATTTAATCTATTTTGTTATTTTTTTAATTCTTACTTAATTATATATTATGATAAAGAATATCACACTTGTAAAAAGCTTAATTTTGCTTTTATTATTATTTGGAAATAAAAATTATACGTTGTTTGCACAAAAGTATAAATCATGGTGACAGTACTTAGGTATCAGTAAGTAACGTCGAGTAGATAAAGTTCTATAGCAAATAGAATAAAAATGTAGACACTGCGACTTGTTGTATCTTTAGTATAAGCATACATGAAGATACATGGTAATAAGAAAATAACATTAAAAAAACATAGATCTATTAATAGTCTCTAACCAGCGCCATATCATCACCTAATGTATGTATAATACTATTTTAAAGGGTCTTACTCGCGGTATATACTAATTAGACTAGATAATACTAATATAAATACCTAGGTTTTTCTCTTTAGTATATTATACCTCGAGTAAGACCCCTAAAAATAGTATTATGTACACAAATCGCGATAATTTAAAATGTACTAATGTATGTATTTGACATACTGGATATAATAGTAGTTACCTTAATATTCCATTACATAATTATTCAATATAATAATGTTCCTAGATCTCAGTTTCACACGAGCAACAATTTTGGTGACATTTTGAAGTCAGAGTACTCTCAGCTTATTCGATTTTTAAAAGGCATACAATGCTTTGTCTCACGATAATGATAATGGTTTTCATCCCAATATGGTTAAAAACTCAACTAAGAGTATATTAGAACGAAGCCATTCTCTGTGTTAAGCAAGGTAAAACTGAACACACGACGAAACGATAACCGTTGTCATCGTGATATTAGTAGGCGACGTTACCTTCCATATACAGATAAAGCCCGTCTTTGCGTTGTGACATATATGGGCTGACAAGCCGATAGCCATGTAAATTGCCATGTCAGCCTCAAATTGATATAACCAAATAGGAAAGGCAATCAAACAATGAACTGTTAAACCTGCTCTATATTTAAGCTACACAATCAGGTCAACTGTGTCACAGCCGGACCTCGAACTGGCGACCCCTATTGTATGGTAAATAGGACTGAGTCACTATGTATCGATCTGATACGTTGATAACGCTTTGTAGACGAACAGACGCCTTGACAAACATTTCCGTAGAATAGGTTAATATTAGCAAATAGGTAAACTGTGTATGGAGAATATAATCTTGACCATAGATGTTTTTGATTAGGGGTTTGTTTAACAAAATGTTTTTTCTGCTATTAAAAGATGGTGAATCATAACTTTTTGACTTTTACAAAAAGGAAAACCAAGAAAAATCTTTACAGACATGTGATGTCTATGATAAGGAAAATTTTAAATTTAACCCTAAATAAACGAAAAAAACGAGCCAGCATGATTAAATAGACTCCCTTTTATGGACGTCCACTGTTGAATATGGGCTTCCTTATTATATGTTTACTTTGTTCGGCCCTGTGTATTCCATGTCCATCAGTTCGCTTCCTCCCAGATTTGGTAGTACGCGCCTGGAGGCTGACAAGGACATAATATTTTGAAAATTTTTACATTACCATTATTTAAAGGACTTCGTGAACTATTTTTGCAGTACAATCATGATTTTTATTATCACTTAGTTTTAATTAGGTATACCTATTACTTAGTACTTATTAGTGTGCATAAAGTGACAATATTTTTTTCAATGTAGAAAAAGTATAGAAAACTTTACAAAAACCATGTTAATAATTTGAAACAGACTTGTTTTTTTTTACATGTAAAAGTGTTTTCTTAATTTTCTCTTCAACAACTATCGGCACAGATTAAGAAAACACTTGATCACCTGATCTGTGCCGATGTGGAAAACAAAATAATTTCTCAACACCATCAGATAGGGTAACGATATAAAACCAAATACGGTAGCATACATACAACATACGAGTATGAATACGAGTATGAATCTGGAGACTAGTAAAACGCATTAAGACAATCGTTAGGTTTTTGTGCCGCGTTATCATTGTCCATTAAGTATGTTCAAACTGTTATCGGTAGTGCGGTAGGTAGTATTGGTTTTAGGTCAATGAATTACGATAACTTTATATTACTGGTTATTGATATTCAGTTTGTAGTAGCGCTGAAGTATACCTATTGTGAATACAAATAGCATGTAATTAAAGAAAGTTATTTTTTAAAAATAAAACCTGATGGATAGCGCGAATACAGCTCAAAAACGGATAGTTGGTTATAAATTTCTTTACTGCGTCTCTCGGCATCATTTTGAAAATTATTCTATACAATGTGATTGAACGATCCCAATATTTTGCTAACGTTTTCATTTGAATTAAGCAGATGAAAATCTGTGATACTCTCTCAAATTTGCACCTACCTCTGGGTTATGCATCGACTACACAAAGTAGTAAGTAATCTATTACTGCTTGCGCTAGGAAAGTTCAAGATTTGAGAGTTACTCGTATACCTAGTTTAGTTTACCCATTTTCAGAGCATTATGTCATATTGTAGAGAGAGATTATGTAAAAAGTATGTCTATTCTAAAGAAAATAGCTATCATTTATCGACTTGGAGCAAGAGAATCGCTTAGGGAGCTATTCAAAGAAATACACATCTTAACCGTCGCGTCCTTATACATTTATAACTGTAAACTGCACGTTAAACAGTATTGTGTTATTGACGTGTATGTGAAAAGTTTGAACTATTTTGTTCTCATTTTTGAATGAGATGAGGTTGACTTCTTGGTGACGGCATCAGTGGTTTTAGTATTAAGGAATGTCTTCATAATGTTGCCTTAATTAATATGTTGATATTTATTTACCTTACTCTGTTTATATCGACGCGTTAAAATAACTGAAACTCATCAGGTGAATAAAGAATCAAGTACTCTTGTCGGTGTTAGCAGTATGCCATTCTTGTGGTTCTTCACATTATTTTTAGTTAGTGATGTTACATCAACCACAGTAAAGTAAAGTTTTTTAGTAGATGCAAAACTATTAGTAATAAGTTAAGCAGCTTCACAAAAAATGATTTAATGTCTTGCCTGATTTCTTGGTCCATTGTCATTCCATGTCACGAGATTTCACATAAAAATACATAACAATAAAGTGGACATTATGATGATGAGTAATGACGTAATTCCTTTGACTATCTTTAAGATAGAAAAAATCTAAGCTCAACAATATACTTAATATTTAATGTCAAATCATTGTAGCTAGCTCATCTATTTTTGTACCATAAACATCGCAACTATGATAAATACATCTTATAAAAGTTATTTTTGCAGACAATAAAATGTAACCTTGGGCTTTCAGAGTTGGTTCACTTGCATCTATTTTCAGTACTTTAAGTATTTTGATCATTATACATGAGTAGCTGATGTCCCGCGGCTTCACCCTATAGCTAGCCTTAATGTTATTCTACACCCTAAACTACCTATATTCCAAATTTCATCGAAATCCGCTCAGTAGTTTTTGAGTAGAAAATATTCAACTATCCATACATCTTCACAGATTTTCGCATTTATAATAATAATAGGAATTAGTAGGACGAAAACAAGTCTGAAACAATGAAACTAATTAATGTAGAAGTCTAGTAAA
Source organism: Schrankia costaestrigalis (assembly GCA_905475405.1). Taxonomy (NCBI): domain Eukaryota; kingdom Metazoa; phylum Arthropoda; class Insecta; order Lepidoptera; family Erebidae; genus Schrankia; species Schrankia costaestrigalis. The sequence continues at coordinate 526,751 of FR997843.1, read as the reverse complement.
GGTAAAGTTCCTAGTTCGAGGAAGCGTTAGTACCTAATGAACAGAAAGTCTAAGTTTGTTCACAGAGTGCAACCTGGTCGAAAGGTTAAGTGTTGATATCGTTTACGTAACATGCGCTTTTATTGTTTACTATTATTGTTTAACGTGCTTTAAAGGTATAATTTAACAACCAACAACTTTGTATTTAAAAAAAATATATACATAAATTAATTAATTGACATGAAGACAGAATCCTCTATTACACCTATATAAAAAAAATACAACTGAATTGAGAACCTCCTCCTTTTTATGAAGTCGGTTAATAAAACTATCGGAAACTTTCTTCAATAGGTCTGGCTCTCTAGTACGAGTATGCTAAAATTTCTTCCATCACTAAAAGATAGTCATCAACGCAGGTGCACTTTTATGGTAATTATAACACGGATTAAATAATGATGATGAGTGTATCAGCTTACGAAGAAGGGATCGCTGGATTAGATCAGTCAAATCTTTTAAGAGAGCTGTTGATTTTCTCAACGGAAGTAATAACTTATCATCAAATAATTGGTGCTTGTTTCAATCCCATGGCGAAAAAGTTAAACACATTAAATCATTGCAGCTATCTTGTCTTATAATTAGGTAATACTTTCTCCTGATTTCATCTTAAAGTTGTAAGTTATCTCAGGGAGAATTTTAGTACAACCTACATCAAAAACATACTTATAAGAGAGAATTAAAATTAGATAGATACGCATAGACAGTGAATAACTTTAGGTCTGTAAAAGGTTATGATGGAAAAATATACAAAATATTTATCACAAATATCGTACCCTCAGTGGAAAATAGGCATAAGTGATTTTACGTTGAATCATCGATTTTATCATATTCGGAAAGTACGTCTAAAGATACGTATGCTACATTTTTTTCATATTTTCTTGTTAAATTTGACGAATTTATACAAGAAATTAGTTTTGAGAATTTTTATTCCATCACATTTTTTCTTAAGGATTATTAGCTTATGTGATATTACGCAAAGAATAAATTGAGAAATATGGCGTATTACTTAATATTAATTTTATCCCTTTATTTAAATGTAGAAAATAAATAGTAACAAATATGATTTAAATTCGTTTGGTTTTTTTACATCGTTAGTTTTGTATACACGATTACTGCTTTCTTTCACTGAAAACTTTTCTTTACGCAAAAACATAAGACTAACATACTGCAGCGAGGCTGTAAAATAAGAATGATTACTTTTTTCTTCCACTAGAATATTTTCATTGCACCGAGACGTAAGATTTGATACAGCGGCGCATGAGTAGCCAGAGGGGACATAAGTGTGAATATGTCGATGCGATAATTTATTAGTATTTTTTTTTCGTTGATTATTTTAAAACAAAACGTACTGGCAATGAGTAATCAATCAATTAGCCTATCGCAGTTCAGTGATGGACATAGGCTTCTCCTAACCCGAGCCACAGAACACTGTCCTGCATCTTTCGCATCCAGTCTGACCCAGAGACCTATCTTAGGTCGTCTGTCCACCTAGCTGGGGGGAGTCCTACACTACGTTTTCCGAGTCGCAGTCTCCACTCTAGGATACCTTTGTTCTGACGACCATCGGTCCTTTGACAGATACGATCAGCCCATTGCCACTTCAGGTTGCTAATTCTACGAGTTATGTCGGTAACTTTGGTTCTTTGTCGGATAACCTCGTTCCGAACTTTATCCTTTAAGGAGACGCCGAGCTTAGCCCGCTCCATAGCTCGCTGCGCGATTTTAAGCTTATGGACTAGTCCTACTCGCAAGTGTCCAAGTCTCGGCACCATACTTCATTACTGGTAGGACGCATTGGTTGAAGACTTTGGTCTTCAGGCATTGCGGTAAAGGCCCGACGTAACTTGCTGAATCCTGTCCAACTGGATCCTGCGATCGATTTCTTTCTTGAAGTTGTTTCTACCAAGTTGAACAACTTGTAAACATACTCTTGAACAACTTCAAGCATCAATAGTTCGACATTAGATCGACCTCGGTGTGACATGATTGTGTAACATGATCTTTGTTTTGTTTAGATTTATACCGAGTTCAACCCATCAACAGGCTCCAAATTTAGGCTTTGTGGCTTCCCGTCAAGCTGTTCCAGTGGCTCTGCCACGATGACGATGTCGTCAGTAAACCGAAGGTGTGAGATGTACTCGTACTTGCCGTTAAAGTTGACGTCTAGTCTACTACAACGTCTTAAAGACGTCTTTGAGCGCGTTGGTGAAGAGTTTTGGAGAAATTACATCCCCTTGCCTGAACCCTTGACGTGACGCAACTCACTAAGTGGGGTAGTTTTGTCCTGGAGCTGGACAGTTATAGTGGCAGTTTCATATAAAGATCTACACACATTGATGTAAGCCAATCGATGCCACATCATTGCAGAGCATCCAGAACCACCCAGGTTTCAATTGAGTCGAAGGTTTTTACGTAATCCACGAATGCTATGCACAGCGGCTGATTGTACTCTTCAGTATTCTGTACAATCTGCCGAACAAGATAGATGTGGCTCAGGAGTGATATGGGCCTATAGTTCTTCAGCGTGAATTTGTCACCTTTTTTAAAGAACAGGGCAACGGCATTCCCGCCTGAGGCGTTAGGCCCTGGTGGATGACGGAGCTAAAAACACCTCACAAGTGTTTTTAGCTCTTTTTGATTATGTGTTCCGCCAGTTTTAATAGCTCTGTGGTGATTCCGTCATGCCCTGCACACTTATTGTTCTTTAGTTGCTCGAGAGCAACTCTGACCTCGCCCCGGTTGACATCGGGGATGTCCTCCGTGTGAGTGGGGCTATGTGGTCATCTTTCTTAGGTCCTATGTATTTCTAGAAACTCTCTATTTCCTCGAGTATCTCGAACTCGGAGGTAACAGTTCTGTGGTCCGCAGTATTGAGTTTCGTTAGATGGGTTCTACCAAGCTTGCGCGCGAATACTTTGGTGCCTCTATTCTGTTCGATCGCAGACGCAACGGCGGGGGTGTTGGAATATCTGAGGTCACGTCGCACCATTTTCTGGATCTTCCGGTTAAGGTATCTCCCATTCGTCTAAGAGTAGATTAGTCTGCTTCGAACAAGTCGTTGATCACTCCTAGTATTAAACGTCTTAGTTTATTTAGTTATTTGTAATTTATGCACACAAATAAACTGATCTACAATGGTAAGCTTAATGCCTTAAAGCTTTATCTTCCAGCTAACCTTTGGGTGAAGCAAAGAAAAGTAAGTTGGTAGGTGCAATAAGGACAATTATCACAGAAACATCTCTGAACACGTATCTTCTATCGGTCATGATAAAGTCTATCTCGTTCCTCGTCACAGTATTGGGGCTTTGCCATGTCCCCTTTCTATGTGGCTTCTTCTTAAAGAAGGAGTTCATTAAGAAGAGCCCCTGCGTCTCCAGGAAGTTGACCAGCATCTGCCCCCTGTGGTTTCGGCGCCCCACACCGTAGTATTCAATTTTCTTTTTGCCGTTTTCTTGTACTTCCACTTTGGTATTGAAGTCTCCCATAACAATGTTGTAGTAAGCCTCGGTAGTGCCATGTAGTGCCTTAGCGATGTCTTCGTACATGGCATCGGCTATTTCATCGCTGTATGTCGAGGTCGGAGTATCTTGTATCACCGGCAATATGTAAAGTGACTTTAATTTTAATTTGTTAATTGTAATTTTTGTTTGTTACTTTAGATTTTTATTGAGAGAACGTAATGTTTTGTTGTATGGAGCCGAGAAAAACCTTATTCTGTTAATTGTTACAAGCCTTTACAAATTATCTACTGATTATTAAAAAAAATATAAAAAATTAATTAGTGGTAGTAATCTTTCTCGAAATTCCACATTTCTGAATTTTTATTGTGCAATTTCATTGTTAATAGTACGAACTTTAATTGTATCCAAAAATCTAATTAGTATTTTGTCTAAATTAATAGATATTAAATACAAAAAATGCATTTGCTTTTTTTCCCTATAGTCATAAGCAATAACTCAAAGTAATATGTGTTAATATGCAGCAAACATTTCTATAACATATAATGGAATAAGTCATTACTATTGTTTACTTCTGGTTTCTAATCAAGTCCCTAAATTGAAAAAAGGGGTAAGTACAGCTTATACATTTCAAACATAATTTTAATAAAGGAAATAATGCAGTAATCTTACTTATACAACAATAAATGTTCATACTTACAAGTTCATAACTGCTTTAATACAACATACTTTTTAAATATATTTTACTTTTCTGACCAAGCCTGTCATAAATTTTGATACTCAAAATGCATAATTTTTTTACATTCTGAAAAATAGCATAATAATTTATTTTTACAATTCCTAATAAACTATAAACATTAGCACTAACTTAAATACAACACGCAGTACACGATTTTTTTTCCTTTTTTTTGATATAACAATAATTGTTCTACGTTTGAAAATAAAGTAAATAAGCCCATAAATTCAGTTTTTTCGCCCTACTGAAAAATCAGCATTTTCGTCTTATGCCTTTTTTCCACTGAGGGTGCGATATTACCTTTTAAACTTCCTACTGTCCTTCACACCATTCACTGTCGAACAAAACATTGAAAAAGTAAAATATGAGTGGATATCACGTCCTAATTTATTACTTTTTCAATGTTACATTATTGTTTGTGTAATATAAATACAGTATTATAAATAATATACGTCTAACAGGTAGTTACCTTCAATATGTAATTATTGAGCTTTTATCAAACACTGGTTCTGTATTACAGCTCCTTGAATAATTACGAATGGCAAGATGTTATCAAGTTTTCTTCTTTGCTATTATGCTAATGCATTATTTTAGCGTAATGTTGGGGATAAAATGGATCGGTAACAATCCATAAAATAACTATGTTTAATTAAATACAACAAAGCTAACTCAAATATAATTGAAAATGAATGGATGAAATACTAAACATCAAAACATACATAGTGTATTTATATTTAAGAAACATTATGAACTGAAGATCTAAAAATACTAAATGTCATTGACATTTACAAAGAACCATTAGTGTTGTATACTCGTACGTTAAGCTCAGAAATGTTCTACATCGCTATTAAATGAAATTATATTAAATGATTACTTATACTTAAGCCTTTTAGGTACTGCCACAAATCTGTGCCAACCTGGCATTTTGCGCCAAAAAACATTTTGGGATGCTGTTTTCTTCCTTTTTCTTAAAAGTCCCAATACAGAGACGTTTACTGAAGTAGACAGTTAGGCCTTTTAAACTAAATTATTTATCACTAAACAGCAATCACAAGTTTATGTGTGTTTAACGAATGAAAAGCTACCTACTATTTACACCTATATTCTATTTGTAACGACGTGACGTCTACGAAGTCACAAATGTTTAAAATTCATTACAAATTTCTAGGCCTAGAATATAAACATCCGCTCTAAAATACTTTGAACAAGCACAATGAACTATATAATAGATAGTGTTTATATATAATATCTGTAAATAAAAGGTGCTAACCAATCTAGAGCGTCTTTATCTTTGTCATTCTATAAGAAAATGTTTATCGGTATGCTAAAGTATAACTAGGCATTTTTTTCTCAGGGACGGAATTTCAGGGAAAGTATTTCTCTAAATCTGAAAGAGTATCCTTCAGGTTTAGAGAAATCATCATCATCATAACAGCCCATTAATGTCCTACTGCAGGGACTGACCTCCTCTAGTGACGGAGGGATAATTGGCCTACTAATACCACGCTGGCCAAACGGATTGGTATAGGGTTTAATTTCATGTTTTTCTTCTTTTTATTACGTAAAGATAATTTTCACGGATAGTCCCTTAGTCGGTTTTTACGACACCCATGGGATGAGATGAGGTGGTGACACACTGTATTCTTACTCCGTCACCACACGGAGAAATAATTTCCCTGAAACACCGTCCGTAGTTATACCACACTGGTTTGCTGGAGATTGTTGTGTGTAGATGAATATCAATACGTGTATAGTACGCGCAGTCTAAGTAGAACGGCTTAGTAGCGTCGCCTTCAGGGGAGGGTGATTTCTTAGTTCCAGTAGATGCGCGAATGTCTCTGAAACCTAACCTCAGCCCGGCCACGTAAGATTGCGCGAGCGGTACGTGAGTGCGCAAAGGAATACTTAAGTAGTTGTAACAAGATACTATTAAAGATAACATTAAAGCCACATCCTATTTTAACCACGTAAATGTTTCAATCCATTTTTTTTCAGTTCAAGTCTCGTAAAATAAATCATTGTAAACCTGAAATTTACACTTAAAGTAATTTTAAGTTGTGTGTCTTTCCATAATTTTCTGTTTGCGTTCGCTTTAGTAACAACCTTCTCAGTCATTTTCCTGGTCGTCAGTCGTCTCAAGGTTCCAACAACATTTTGAGTAAGGTTATTGTTCACGATAATTTAATGTTTGAATATCCATATAATTATATTCTGGCTTTATTGAAATAATTCATACTTATTTTTAAGGAAGATTTTTTATAGCAGAGCAATCGTTATAGGTATTTCTGACTTGTGAAGAATACTTTGGATATCTTCTACTATTGGACTTCCGATGCCTAGTCTCCGATGTTGAGGGAACTTAATGCATGAATGCAGTTTCTGTTAAGTAACTTGACCAGCTTGAAGTAGTTGTTGAGAGTAGTTGCAGATGTCAGTATTTGATCTAAATAGCGAGAACCGAGGGGAGCTAGCGTTTTCTTTGTTCTTGTATAGGCGTGAACTTCTCTGAAAGCTAACATCAGTACATAATCTGCATAATGTCATTAATAACAAGTGACAATAATAAATGACAACAATTTAACAACTGCATGCGTCCTCCCTGTTCCTTTTTTAAATTGGCAATCTGCCCAGGTATTCCTTTAGATTTATAGATGTATCTTAAGCGCCATCTATGGTTGATGACGTTTTAAGCCCATATACTTAATCTTTTTTCTTTATTAAAATGACAACTTCTGCAATCAAGATCATGCTCTGTGTCGCGGGGACTTTACAAACATCAATTTAACGGACACAAGGAAAATTGCGAGCTCATGCGTGGGATTCGAACCCTGGACTTAGCGCACGCCAGTTGCATACAAGACCGCTTTACCATGGAGACAGTTATCTTTTATTTGGTGGAGTTTTCTTTGCAATAAGAGATGCGCCAAAAACACTCTATATACGTCTTAGAAGTACTCTTATTTTATTAATAAGTTATTATGTCAAAGGGTTTACATAACGATCGTGCATCACTCCACGTGTTGTAAGTACACGCGCGTGTTTGTGTGTGTGCGTGTGTTCTGACGCTAACAAAATTTCATTGAACATAATCATGTCAAGGCCCTCAGTGAATGAACTCTTGTGCTTCTGTGTGTGAGTGTACACTCAATTACATAATATTTTTTACGTTAATTGTTTTGCTATAAGTAATTGATTTTTTGATTGAACTGGTTTTAATAATAAAATGTGTAATTGGTCTTTATATTTTATTGTAAATGTAGTATCTTTAGGACAAGTTTTTATTTAGTACAGAATGTGTGACGGTTTTATTTCAGCGAAAGGAAGTCAAATTCAGAATAAGAGATGCTTCTTCAAAATATAGCTGCAGTTTCTTCCGCAATATCAAACTGTTCAATGCTTCAATAGCCAAACGAAGAGCTTGTTATAAAGAGGTAGCCAGATTTAATAACAAAGAAGACTGGAAGAGATCTGAAAGAGAACTCTTGCGGTAAGATAATGTTATCTGTGAAATGAATTTTAAAAAATTAAATGTTATTTTTTTATTTATTTTCGCCTCAAAAGGATTGTGTAGTAAAATGTTTAATGTTGTAATACATAAACATGTACAAAGTCACAAATTATAAAGACAAGCTAGTTGAAAGTAGTACAGAAATAAACTAATGATTTCCTGTTATGTTTTCAGGTTTAATTTATTTTTACGATTACATTTTTTTTCATAAAGTATTATAATGCTATGAAAGTTCAACGACTCATTACCTATTTCATTTTCTATATTTAATTGATTTACGTAACAAATATTTTATTAATCTAGCAAATGTGCGTGTGTCTCATTAATCTATTTAGAACTTTTTGGTACATGTAGAAGCAAAACTGTAGTATAAACTTAGTAGATTATCCTAAAAAAAATAAGAATTAAGTCCTTAAATAAGGCATAATGCCGGAGTTGTGTAAAAACGCCTAAGTATAATAGATTATCCCCCGGTTTCTGAAACGCATGTCAAATCATTGTTTAAATAACACGTAGGTCAATATACCAGCTCTGTCAAATCAAATCGAGTTTCTGGAACCTTTGTCAGAGATAAATTAAGTAATCTATGATCATTTACAGCTGTCATAGATTTTTATTCTGTGTATGGACACATTGTACAGAGCGGCTCTCTAATCATTCAATAATTCGTTCTCAAGTGTCAAAAATCCTGTCGTTTCTAAGCAACAAATTGTTGTTTACGTTACATAATAATAATATTAAATTGAATAATTTTAATAAGATATAAGATTATTATAATTGGAGAATATGACTAGAAGCTATGGCGATAGGTTGAAATGTCATTTATATATTCTACAAATTGATTTTTAGAAGATTTTGTTATGCAGAAGAGATGCGGTTTAGTTTTGCAAGTTCGTCGTCATTAGATACTTAAAATATGATGAAATATGCAAGTGATTGATGACTGGTGGCGAGGTCACGCTGATTCTGCCTCGTGAAGTTCTTCTGGACGAAAATAAAAAGTGAAGCATCGACTTTTTAATGTTGTTTCTTTATATGTGTAAACTTGCGTATGAACATAGTTCATGAAGCCATTATATATATTTTATGATTCATTGTACTACCACCTTACCCATTGCTCTTGTGTTGTTGAATAAAAAAAAGATTTCTGATAGTATTACTAGTGAAAGATGCAAGTGCTCAAAACAATTTATAAGAAAATAACTTTACTGAAACAAATGTATAAAATAATTTAAAACTTGACACTGTGTGATGAATATCTGCTGCTAAACTGCTTTTGTGTTATGATAATAAATATATAATAATAAATAAGTCATTTTCTTTCTCTTCACAATAGGTCTTACAATAGTTTAACATCAGATACTACAGAAGTAGATACAACTTATGTGAGAGACTGGTGTCTGATGTAGATTTTCACGGCTAGCAATTCAGCAGTAATTGATCAAACTAGCAAACAATAAGCAAAAAGATATACTTGAGAGAAAAGGATATGATAATTTAAAACAATAATAGTAGTTAGATGCAAAATTGCTGGGAGTAATATGTGTTGTGTATGTACAATCTGTAACGAAACTGCATGACTAAAATATTGATAGTGGATTCTATTGTGTCCAATTGAGCAGATGATTGTGAATAAGAGTAAGTATAGGTATCCAGTAGAATAAAAAACATTTTTGTAGAACAGGATTTTATTTCTATCCTTTTTGGGTAAAAACGTAATAGCGTGATCTGTGTTGTATTAAACAGACTACTGTTTCAAGTATTATTAAAATAAGCCCAATCGGTTACAAAAATATTTTGAAGAGTGCTGTGTTGAATGCCTTAAAACAATAAACAATATTTTCATTTTTCTCCGTTCTCCCATACTCCACAACAGTGGGACCTATACCAGTTAGTAATAGGTATATTTAACTACATATCTAGACATATTTCGTTCGTGTACGCCATGGGTCATATGTCCAAACAAAACGCCCGTTTACCTTTGTATTCAATTATTCTCCATACTCCTGGTCAGGTTATTGTATACTTTTCATCACGCTACGATCAATAGGAGCAGAGCAGTGAAGGAAAATGTTGGTAAAACGGGAGAAATTAGCGTTTTTAAGTTTAAGGTAGCTATTTAGCTAGGACGTCTAACGTAAGTTATTTTGTTAGGTAGGTTAAATAGAAATCAAGAAAGAAAAATCATCGTTTGAAAGCCCTGAAAAAAATTATTGACAAAAAAATGTTTTACCCCTTATGAAATTTATATACCTAAATAGAGTTATAAATATTGCAATGAACATTGATATTAAAATTGCATCAGGCGTTTTTGTATTCCGTAGGCGTTAGAAATTTAAGAAATGTAAACTATTTTTAGAGCTTTGAAGCGTGTGTTAGGTAAAACGTCTGGTAGGTAAATCAACACACGTGTTTGAGAGTATCGACTACTGATTTTTAACGATCTTTATGTTATCGAGATATAAGAAATATTTTTTCAAAATAACTATATATATTCGTGTAGTCTAGTGACGGAGTAAGAATATAATAAAAAGTCACCACCCCATCTCATCCCATGGGTGTCGTTAAAACCTAAGTAAGTAAGACTAAGGGACTATTTGTGAATATTACCTTTACGTAATAAAAAGAAGGAAAACTTGAAATTAAACCCTATATCAATCCGTCTGGCCAGAGTGGTATTAGTAGGCCAAGTATCCCTCTGTCACGGGAGGAGGCCCGTCCTTGCAGTGGGACATTAATGGGTTGTTATGATGATACAAGACGACCTCTAATGACAAGTTTCAAGGAATTATTTCGAATAAACCTATACCTACTACTATACATATCCTCTCTTTACCCTATAGTGCCTTTTTACAGCAGAAATTGTCTCATCATAACACTTAATTTGAGGATATACACCGATTACTTGACAAACGATTTGACATGCGCATAATCAATGATCATGTTGTAATCTGCATTTCGGAAACCCAAAATGGAGTTTAACCTACGAATGTTACTGATTTGATAGTTGCCCTGGCAACTAACATGCTGATCAAATCAAAGTAGATAATCGAAGTTTCGGCAACTCAAATGATAGTTGACAAGACGTCGCACGAATGCTTAAGTGGCCAACCTCCATTTTCAACATTTTACATCAGAGACGTTTAATTGATTAGATTAAGCAAATAATATGATTTTATTAAAGTATTACATTAAAATATAGTTAGTGACAAACCATTAACTATTTTTTTAATATAATACTTTTATAAAATCATATTATTTGCTTAATCTAATCAATTAAACGTCTCTGGTGTAAAATGTTGAAAATGGAGGTTGGCCACTTAAGCATTCGTGCGACGAAGAGTTTTGGCATTTAATTATTTGATTTTTTAATTGACATGCGTTTCAGAAACCGGGGGTATGTATATGTTTATTTAATTTTAGTACGTTGAAAATATACATAAATATAAGTTTCCGTACAATTAAAAAATTAATACACGAATAATTCATAATAAATGTGTGTTTTAAATTCAGGTTATTCAAATGTTATTTTTCATGCTATTTGAAAAAATAATAATGCTTACATGCAATAGCAATTAAAAGTCACGACATCAATGCCATGTGCTTTTTAATTTATTTTAATTTATTCCTTGCTCAACATCTTGCCAAAATCTACAATATTTTATTTGCAGTATAGTATGGCGTTTGTATTTCTTATTGGTTTTGTCTAAACATGTCACTGCAATTAGGTAAGTAAATGGTTCTAAGGTCACTCTAAATAATTGGTAAAATAAGGTTAATACATTATTATTAATAAAAATGGTTTTGTATAAGAACGAATTTCGAGATTAATCCTGAAAATACCATGCACTAACCCCAAATTTTAAAAATGCCAAATATCTTTAAACATTTTTTTCCAGACTAGATTTTAGATTATTAACATTTTTTTAGATTCCACTCCTAGTATCAGTAAGTACCTATCATTGTGCAAGTATCAACATTACACCTAAAACGTGTAAAAAGTTGTTTAAGTTGTGGTAACACATACTTATAGGTACACTTACTTAAGAAAATACAAAATTAATATTTTGTATCCAGAAATACAAAAAAAAAACCTAAAAGTTATAAAAGATACAAATAAATCATATAGCCGTCTTTCCCAGATAGTAGTTTTTCCGACTCCTCCACTTTCTAAAGATTTAAGTGGCCCTTGCCCGGGGCTTTCTAAATGTCATGTTCAGGATTTTCATACTACTTCTAAAGTACTAGCTTACAAGTTTCATGTTTACAAATTAATTCAAAACTCCGGGGTTACATTGTCTTTAAAAATAGTTAGTTAATTAAGATATGTTTTTATAAAACAACCTGAGTCAGTTTCATGTAAGTATAGAATTTAATAACAATTAGTTATACGTAGGTATCCGAATTCGTATTAAATTGGACTAGAACTTATATTACATTAATTTATATGGCAAAAAACAGAACATTTATAGATTCGTCATGTCTGTCTGTCCGTATGACAGAGTTGAAGTTCAAGCTTATATTATGTACTTTATTCAATATTTTCTTACTAAGTATTATCTTGTATCATCATCATATCATCCAAAGACGTCCACTGGACATGGACACTGGCTGGACATAGACTTTCTCCAAATGTTATCTTCGCGCGCAATCTTATATCTAATGCCTCATCGTCGGCATAGAGAAACACGCAACATTATGGTATTACGTGACTTTAAATAATCAGTATTGCAATTTGTTATACAACTGTACTGCACTTAGGCACCTAATAATGCACTAAGGGTGTTCAAACAGTTCATGATGTGCACTGACACAATACACGGCCAACTTGATGTGTATGTGTGGGTGTATGCCCCTGCCAAGATCTATTTGTGTAACATGCGCTCGCGCACACCCCCTCCCGACACCCCCCGCACACCCTCTACGAACGATCACCTCATCGATTAAAATGTGTGCGACATGTCGACAACTCACCAGGGGCCCAATTCTGCTATTTACAAATGACTCAATAGAATCGAAATTGCGTCTCATTGTCAGTTTTTGACATAGTTGCTATTCTGCAATTATTACAAGAACGATTACGCTTCGATTGAATCGTATTTGGATAATTTCCTATTCTGCTTTATAATCGATTGCAATTGCAAGTCGTTTGTGAACTTATTCGGTATTCTACTCTTATTTGACGTTTGTTTCAATTGTGGATTTTGCATTGACGTTCGTTTGACCTTCGATTGAACAACAACAGCTATTTATCTAATGTTACGGCTTTACATAGTGACATTAATTAAAACGACACTACTTTTACTTTATATACTTTTATTTAATGTGGAGTAAGTATATTAGTATAATATAACATAATAATATCAATAGTTTATAATATTAGAGTATTTTTTTAAGAGTTGTACCTAATAGAATTATACTAATTGATGTAATTATTTCAGCCCCATTGAATGTGTTCTTCATCCTTCAGAACATCCAGCCCAGCGTAAGACTATCTGAGAATACCCAGTGCTAAGGATAAAGCCGATAAAGAATGAAAAATTTAAATTAAACAGCATCGGGGAAACTGCTTTGTAATTTGCAAATAAATGAAACAAGGTAAGGTAGAGGCAAGGTTTTTATAGTTAAAGTTGTTGTCATCCACTAAACATTCCATGTATGGGTGATCATCATCAAATAAATAAATAAAAAAAACATTTTTTGTAAAGTAACATATTTAAGTATTATCATGCTTTCATTTTAGTCATTTAGTAAATCAACTTGTATTTATTTCTTTCAGCACATAAGACATCCTTGAGTGGTTGCAGAAGGATATAATGCTTATCCTAGTGAAATATTTTCATTAAATTATTTATAGCTGCCAGACGATGATGAAAAGAATCCATATTAATACCGCAGATGCTATCAATTTGCAAGCATTAATGAAAAGTTTATGAAGAGCCACAATTACCAAATCCCATCATGGCAGTAATGAAATAGTCAGGGTGTACAAGCTAGCTTGGCTTTTGGTGAAGAACTGCCCTGGCAGAGGCAATAAAAAATAATATCTGTTTTATAAGGTTTTTATTATATGTATTAATCATTTTTAGTTTTTGAAATAGTGATATTGTGTTATAGTTAATCAATCAATAATCATTTATTTGCCAGAATGTAGGTTTACAGAGTATGATCTTACAGTATAATGGTGCCTTTACATATGGTGTGCAAATATTACATTTTAACATGCACAATGCTACTTATTATTTGAGTGATAAAAAGAGTAAACAACAGCAACAAATAAGATATTCATGCATGATTATGTCTAAGTTTATGTCAGTTAAACAGATAAAATTGAGTAAAATTAAATTAATGTCAGATCAAGAATACAAATAAGTCCACAATATAAAATAATAGTAATAAACAAGAATAAGTACATTAGTAAGTCTTATAATTTAAAGGTTACAGTAGTAAAATTAATACATAAATCAATTACTTATTAAAATATAATGATTTTTGACATCACCATTACCAAAATGATCCATAACCTACAATCTCATTCTCCGCAATCTGACATATATTCATCAACACTATAAAAGCATTTTGCCTTTAACCATTTTGTTAACTTTATTTTAAATATTGTTAAAGGCAAATTCTTAAAATCGTCCGGTAACTTATTATATACCCTCACAGCATTCATTAATGTCAGGGGTATAGGATATTGATTTATATAATTATAGTGAAAATTCAATAGGTTTATTGTTTATTCTATATTTCTAATTAAGTATCTTATAACAAAATATAGCAAATAAGTGTACAAAATAAAAATAAAGTATCCGCTACCTTTTCAAATGCCTTGTTTAATTTTTTAATAAATGTACCTAATAATTTTATCAAAATCATGTAAGTAATTTAACAATATCAGCTATTTACATTAAATTAAGTAAGTATCTAACATAAAATTCACCCATTATCAAATTAATTTTAAAATATTGAACATTTTGTTAACTTAAACTTAATAATCTTAGTAAGTACATCTACTTATTTCACTGTTAAGCCTTACACCCTATTCCAACAAAGACTATTCTTATCTTCACCCAATGTTGGAGAGGTAAAGCCTGCACAATTTCAAATATTGAAGAGCAACATGCAATAATGAACTTTCCCGCTGTGTCTGAATGGTAAAGGTACTTCAATGTAGCACCCGGTGTACCAAAGTATTTGAGTATGCACACCAATAGTACTTTAATTATAATAGTACCCTTCAGCAATCTCTTCTGAAGCAATGTTAACTCTCAATGCAATGTAAGCTCCAAAAGTAACAATAATATTACATTATTTCTTCTTCTTCTTTCTGTTATATGGCAAACTATGCCGATGTCGACAATTCTGCCAGAGTCCGAAGTGCTATTGACTTAATGTGAAGTGATAAAAACCAAAACACTAATAAATTCTTCTTCCTAATACATTATTTATAATAATTCATATTGTAGTAACTACCTATTAACTAATCTGTCATTCATAATATGAATGAGAGATTTTTTTAGTTGAGTTTGCATAGGCAATTACGTAATACAGCCATGATTTTCTTATTCAGGTTATTAGTAGGTTTTAAAGGGCAACTCTAATAAGTTGGTAGATTATACAAGGCAACACAGATTTAACTTTGATCTTCGACTCGATTACGATTCACATTCGACCACAAACAAGTTTTTGCAGAATACAAAATTTGTTCCAATCGTAACAGAATCAAAATTGATTGTCAACGTTATGTAGTTTAAATATTATTAGCGGAATTGGGCCCCTGGTGTTGTTTCGTGGGTAAGTAGGTACCTACTATTGCTACTTATGAATTTTAATTTTGTATCTAATTAGAAACTAAATACTGTTGTGCATGTATTTAAGAAATAAAAACAATGATATTATTATGGTCAAGCAACGTGGATTTTAAAAAGCATATTAAAAAAATATAATTTATAACAAAATAACAACAACGAGGTAGACGATAAGTAGTGAGCACGTAAGGGTAATTTCTTGCTTTCAATGTCTTTTGTATTCAAAGGTAGGGATGTCACAATATGCTAGAGGCTTCACATAGTAGGTACTTTAGTATACAAAACAATGGTATCAAGTATTTACGTTTAAAAAAAATATTAGGCTTACTACACACACATGGAAGAAAGATCTTGTAATACTCGTAATAGTGTTCCTGACTACAGATACGACTGATAAGATTATTACATGGCAGAAAGAAATAGTTAGTGGGCTATGATAACCAGGAAACGATTTTCTCGGAAATTGAAAACAACACCTAAATCTGTTCTAAGTTACTCCGTTAGACCTGGCGAAGAGGAGCTCACGAGGCACTAAAGCCCGATTTACACATCGACAAGTACAGTAGCGAGTTAAGTAGTAAGTTGTTGATTAAGTTCAACATCAACAACTTACTACATACTTAACTCGCTACTGTACTTGTCGATGTGCAAATCGGGCTTAAGAGTCAGTCTAATAAACACTATCTTAATTTCCAAGTACAATATTGGGATTTCACCTTAGTTACCAATAACCAATTACTTCGCATTTATCAGACGTGCCAAAATGTGGAATAACATTTAGCAATGTTAACAGCAACACTCTTAAAATGATTGTTTCTCGGTATGTATTTAGGTGAACGCCAATAACGCTTAGTACAACATTAATTAGGAAATTGCTTCTCCAAACATTCTAACGCCGTTTTCTACAAAACTGGAATAAGTTAATACGTAGTCATAAGCTTTCTGGTAAGAGATAGTATAAGCTTATCATTATATAAGAGTAGTATAGCTCGATACGAACTTATACCAATCTGCCTAGCGGTCATTTTTACCTCCTTCGCTTCAAAGAAGCTTTGCTTACTGTTGGACATTTAATTCTAGTGCTGCGACAAATTATCACTGTGTCAAATTGGTATGAAACTTGATTGAAATTGGTATGATTTTATTGTATTCCAATTTGTATAGCACCAGTTACCTATGACGTATAGTGAATACGTATTCTGTTGTTATGTCAGTCGTTCATCAAACGGATAATATAGTTGTTTAGACGGAAATACTTGTTCACTATATTAAAATTTCAATTGCTCAAATCTAACAGTGTAGTTGTTGACCACAACTTCAGTTCAAGGGACCTTTAATTCTAAAATTACCAACGAGGTGGTCAATGTACAGGTCCAGTTAGGTACCTCGTTGTGGAGTAGTAAAATTGCCTCAATTGACCAGATAGACTTGATTGGTTAATTGTGCTGTTATAAATAGAGCCGGGATATCGTGTTAGCACCAATTAGATCACAGCGTGTGCTCTCTACCGAAGGGTCACGAAAAATTGGACAATTGGAGCACTGGCTATAGTACCTCGTTAAGGTAGTTTGTTGATACCCTCCAATTTGTTACCTATTTAACTGATTTGCTCTTGAATTGAATTGCTTTTAATTTATAGTAGAAACATAAAACTTAATTCATTAATTTAAGAAAGTTTTAGCGTTTGTTGTTGCTATAATATTAGTCAAAATGTTATGAGCTATTGTAGTTGTGCGGACATCGGCAGTTATTAAATTATGGTGTGTTAGCTATGTTGTACTTTAAAACTATCTCCAGATAATTTTTGTATCACTCGTGCTTTTATCCTCCAGAAAATTAAAAAAAATAAAGAGAGCTGCTTGGCAGCTATTTTATTTAGAGATCAAAATTTCTTCTTTCGAAGATATTTTATCTTTTTATAGTTTTAATTATTATTTAATACGATTACCTTTGTTTCTAGTCATTAATCTCAGTGAAAACAAAATCTAATATTACGTGACCATACTTTTCCGGGTTAAAATGTAGAAGTTAAGATAAAAAATCTTATATTCTCCTATCTTTAGTGCTATTCACAACTAATAATATAGCCTCTAAAATATTTTATAACGTGCACTAAGAACATTAAATACCTACTTCTATAACATCTCGTGGCACGACAACGAATGAACAAACAAATAAATTAACCGGCCGTAATAAAATTGTTCATACAGGCAAGCATATCTATACACTCTTGATCTACAAAAATAAACCTTATTGATACTAAATAAGAACTGTTATTGTGTTTTTGACTAGTATTAGTAAGTTTGTAAGTACAGTAAATGGCCCTTCATGTTCGGTGTTATTTTTAGGAGTGGTGTGTGCCAGTGTGTTTGTGTGCCTGTTCTCGTGTGTGCATGACCGTCAGATTGAGTTAGTGAGCCTAGTACGATGCTTTAGGTACTCGTGTTATTAACCTTGCACACAATAAAAAAATCTATTTTGATCTGGGTAATTAGACTTAAGTGGGAAGGCGTTATCAAGAACCACCATAATTGTTAAAAAAGCGTATGCTTCCTGTTTATGTGAACTAAATTGATCATAAGGATCCGTTTATATTAATATGTAAAATAATATATTTGCATCAAATATGTAAATACAAAAAATAAAAAGTATATAAATATGTTTATGTACAAGCTTCGCTTAGTTTGGGACTAGGTGACCTTGTATGGATGTACTAAAAATATTTTTTTTTTATTACTGATATTTATTATAAGTATAGAAAAACTGAAACATAAAAATAATAAGGAACATAGCTAAGTTGAGGAACTTATTGAAAGTGTAGTTAAAACACAGAGTTGTTCGTGGATCCTAAAGAAATAAAGAAATTGACTACCGTATCATCAATTATTACTTTGCACTGTACTCGTATAAACATAAAATATTTGACCAATAAAAGGGATTTGTTTGAAGTTAAAGATAGAGGAAAACGCAGATATAGGTACCATAAGTCTATCTTTGTATCTCAATGTTACTCGATGATCAATAACAAGTATCCTAACATCTTTCAAGTCTATACAACACGTAAGATTGTAAACAACAATTTATACCTATTGAATTTAAAAAAATAAACTACTTTAAAATAAGAACCTACTCGTACCTACAGACAAAAAACAACATTTGATTCATAACCTCGACGTTTTACAAACAATTCGCACCGAAGCATATCAGTCTTAGTCGGATTTCGATTAACAAAACTAGAATTAGAATTTAAACTCAATTCGGTGAGATTTTGAGCTCAAAATAATCGAATAAACACTGTAAAATTTAACGATAACAGAATGTCTTACGTGTGCCTTCTACCGTAACCAAAATCACGCAACAACTCCTTGTAGTTTAACATCCACTGGAACTTTAAACTCCGAGTATCAAAATTTCTCCAAACAAAACAAGCGATGAATATAACTCTACCAAAACTCATCGATGTTTTTAATAAAAGATTTATTCGGCAGTACAGGGGTATGGAGTAAATCCAGACTGCTGTCAGTTGCTTGTGGTAAACAACACAATTAAGACCAGAGTTTCAATTGACGACGAAACTGTTTCCAGCTGTGAACACTGTGTTGAAATTTCTTGGTATATTTCATTACACAGTGTCAGTTTCGTAGCTGTGCCGCACTTCCGTGGACGTATTTAACTCGTTGCCATGTGAGCAAGCTCAATTTACTTTTCCTATTTAGAGAAACAAGTGAGCTTGTTAGATGTATGGAAAAAATGGCGTGATGATGAAAATTGAGGGCAATAATGTGGTTGTTGAATAAAATGTTATACCAACTTGTTTGTAGAGGAATAATATTCATTTGTGGTTATTTCTGTTCTGCGGTTTGTTTGATTATCATTTATACTGATATTAGATTGTCATTTGCTACTTTGTTCGTTAACTTTTCTTGTTTATCAACAGGGAAAGTATTTTAATGTTTAACAAGATTGCGAAACAGATAACTAAATGGTATCAAGGATTACTTGAAATCTTTTATACTTCTCACTAAAATGAATGTACTTACATCGATAGAACTAGACTATTATAATATTAACTATCACCATCTAACCCACTCCCGGGGTCGATTCACCTCTAGTGAAGAAGTTACTACTGACCTCTAGTGACCTGTGGTACCATAAATGTTGTCCAAAGAGTGCCGACCTTGGGGAAAGCAAGGTGAAAGAAGATAGTTAGTTTTCCTCTAAATTTGTGTACTGTGTGCGGTCTTGTAACTCCCTCATCTATCAAATGTTCTCCGCCTTTATCAGGTCGTTGGCCAGCCGCGTAAGGATTTTGCTACTTTAATTAGGTCATTCCAAGTGCTATGTCGGCAATTTTCTCCTCCTTTCATTCGTTCAGGGAGACATCTATTACTCTTCATTGTCCTTTATAATGTCTATTAAGTCCAATCACATCATCTTGTTGTTCATCTAGATAGTTACAAGTATAAAAACATACCTATTATAATTTTTAAATAAATAACCAGTTATCAACTATACCATTGTTATTTTTTTCGTGGTAATAAAATTAACTCGAGATCCGGTCTTAAAGGCAGATAGTTCGCAAACATAATAATATGTTAATTTATATTATTCTTTGCCGTTATATAAATGGAAGAATTATTTTATTCAAATGTATAAAAGTAATAATAGTTTTTAATATTTTTTAGTAAGTATGTAAATTTTTTAAGTAAGTATAAGCAGTCATGTTTTTGTTATGGTTTAATAAATAAGATTTCAGTATGCATGGACTGACTTAGTAGCAACCTTCTCACTTATGTGAATGTGTTATAATGCCAATAAGGCGCACATTGTGTGTAAATATTTTGGAAGAGGCCTATATTCAGCAGTGGCAATTATAGGGAATGAATATTACAAATATCTGTTATTTCGCAAATTTCTCGGAAATAGTTAATACTATATAAAGTTAGTAATTAAATTACTGCGTAAATATTTAGTAGGCTGCGCTGCTTTAATATATTATAATTACTAGTTGTGAGCAACTTTGAAACTAAAAGTAATTTACTCTAATTTGAAAAGTTTGCCAAACGATCGAACTCTTTTAAGTGAAGGATACGTATACTTATGTTCCGTTAATGTTCTGATTTAATTGTTGTAAATATTGATGTTTCAATAAAAGATGGAGGCATTAAGATTTTCAGCTATTAAAGAGTTTAAAATATCTAAAGTTTGGTCTTTAGATTTGATCAGAATATTGACTTTAAGAAACTTTCTCTTTCAAGTTTGACATGAAAATTACCCTGGCTATTATTAGAACGAACCTCTTAAGATTATTATCTTTTGTTTTAAAAGCTGATGGTTGAAGATTAGTTAACAAACCCTCTAATGAAGGAGACTTACCTACAAAAGAAGAAAAGTTCTCTGAAAACTTCATTTTTTTAACCTGTGGAGAAACAGCTATAACTTGAATTTCTGAAGTTTAAACTAAATTAGAGCCGAAATTCACTGTTGTATCCTTCTCACATTTCTATATTACAATGCAACGAGGGAGTTTGCCAGTAAAAAGGGTATCTTGTTTGGCTAATTCAAAGCTGGAATGCACTAGTGGCAATTCTGTTTAATATTAGGCTTTGTATTGGTATACATAGCAGGTAGGCGACGAATGAGAGAAAAAAATACAGACTAAAATAGAAAGATTAGAGAAATATATTTTAGCCCACATGATGCAAGACGTTAGAACTAGAATGAACTCCAACTTACAAAAATCCGGATGTAGCTCATTGTAAATAAAACTAAAAAATATATTAAAATAATCTACAATAACAAGATAACGTACACTACAATCTATATATTTATGTACTATTAAGTTTTTAATGATATATTGACCTCTAAAATCTTAATGAACGTCTTCATCTATAAGTTATAGTTATCAAAATAATGTTTCAGTATGAGCGTGCTTACTCAATGATAACATCTGGCTGGTAGTTACAGCTCGATGCCAATATGTCTGCCGTCTTCCTATCAGCTACGTTCGCGACTGTTTGTACAGGCATTTGTACACATTGATTGTCATTGATATCTTGTATTGTTATCTGCTCTTTTGGTTTGTTCAAGACTTAAGTAAAGGAAATAGTTTCATTAAAATTGTCGCTATCTTTTAAACTAATTTTGATGGTTTTAAGTTTACTTTTCCTGTCCCTTCATGGTAACTATAATATTATATTTTTATTAAATATTGATTTAAATTTGATTCCTGTTTATGGAGAATATTCTGCATAATCTTAAAAATCCTCTGTAGAGGAGCGAAACGCATCGTGAGATTACTTAGGTTGCATCTAATGTGATTTCTGAGCTTACATGTTTTAGAATTAGTCTAGTGGAATTCCCATTATGTACAGTTTTTAATAGGGTAGTTTAGGGGGTAAAACGGTAGTCGATATCAAGTATAATAACCAGATAAACACAAGCCTATCTTAGAGATGAAACTACTAACATAACAGTAACTAGAAACATACAGCCTACCCTAGCTTCAGTAGGTACATTGCAACCCTTTTTCTAATCTAAACAGTTTGAAACTTTTACCCGAATAGATATGGGGGACCCCTAAAATATAGGGGACATGTTTAGTTATCATGAATATTTAGTAGAAAAATTTAACGCTTGTGTTAACTGAAATTACTTTTAAATATGACTATATTATTCGACAAAAAAATGTTGTGATGTCTGAATATCAACATAACATGAAACAAATACTTATCGGTATTTTATAAAATATAGAATATGGATATAGTACTTCGTACATTACACCACTTCATTCCGGTCAATATACAATTAAACTCGACAATAATAAGTAATTAAATAAGTATAGAATAAAAAAAGGATTGTGTTATATGTAGATTTACCCGGAATAATATTAATTATGATGGTATCGACACAAATAGCTTGGCCTCACACACACTTGTACTAATATTGGCTTAGTTAAGTCAATAACTGAATACAGAGACATCTTTGCCTTTTACTGTATCACAAAAAACACACATAACGTTATCATAATAAAGTCTAAATTCCATTATCACATTATGGACACCTATTTTTCAATATTATTATCCGTTATTTTTATTCCGTATTTGTGTAAATAACAGTAAACAATGTTTCAGTACTGTTCAGTTCAGAGTTGTTGGTTAAGTAGTACAGGGAGTAAAGTAGAGATGGCGTTAGTAGTAGCGATTCAGTCCTGCAAGTAGGCAACTCCCTTGGCAACAGCAAACAATCAATGTTTTCAATTCTTTTTTAGATTGAGTTTTGGTTGAACTGCTTCACAATTTAACTTTTATGTACAAATAGATTAAAACATAGAGTTAACGTTTCAATGTCACGCTGTAAGTAGGTGAGCGGTATTCGTGGGCCTAGCAACAGCACCGGTATCACTCGCCCGTTACCGACGCACCACAAACCTTCATCTGTACACTGTTTGATTTATTGAATCATGTTTTGATACATAATGTGTATTAATTAAAACATGTACCAGAGTCAATTATGTTTGTAAATGGAGAGTAAATATAGAAATGTAGGCTTATACAAAGGGTACGAGCGAGACTATTAGAACCATGGACAAAGAAATTTCTTGTTATATAGTGTTTCTTTGTTTGAATTATACCTTTCGTGAGGTTGAATCATTGATTTAGTTAATATTTTAATAAAAAATATTATTAACACTTAATAATATATCCTTCCCTTGCCTACTAAGGACTAAGTGACCCACTGCTGGGACAGACCGTTTGGGTCAGATGCACTCGATTTAAATCCATAAAAGCACCAGTTACATGTAGATCAATAAAAATTTAGATTAATTTGAACGAATCTCCTTTAGTCGACTTTTACGACATCTCCAACAAATATGAATGGGATGTTAATATTTTGCTATCTTATTGCATCACTTACTAGTGACGGTTAAAACCAGCAGACAGCATTAGTTTTGTCCGTCCCGATAGTAATTTGTCTCTCCAGTTAAAAAAAATCCACTAAAATGCCAAACCATTTCATTTTAGAACTCTCTTCTAGCACGTGTATTCCCTCTTTCCTATGGTATCGGGTTCTTCAAACACAGAAAAGATTTTGACGGATCGGAAAGGTGAAATCTTGACTAACATAGCCTTTTACCAAGATAATATTCCTAGATTAGCGTTTCAAATCAGGTTCCAAGCAGTATTTCTGTCTACCCTTAATAAAAAATAACCCATAAAAAAGACGGGAATAAAACGATCTACAAATGAGTGTTGTGATGTGCCAAGTGTGTAGCACCGTGGCTATTGAGCATTGGTCACGATCGTTGTACAATCATGTCGCTCGTTCGCGGTTAGAAAGTGAAATAAACCCTTGTTTGGGCTTCAAATTAACTATTGCACAAATTGCGAGATCTCAACGAGTTTAATGTCATTATACTTTATTAGATGTTTCTGTATCTACTCGCAGAATATTACTTTAATGTTCTATCCATTCTATTACTGTTTATTGCGAAACTTATGCTTATAGTTGATTGCTAATATTAATATTTCGAGCTCTAGAAGTAATAAGTTACCTTCAAGGATTATTCAATATAGCGCTGCGTTCAGCAGAGGATAAACAATAACCAAAAAATAATGAGATACAGCTAAAATATACAGTGTATGTTAAATTATTGACGTTTCAGTTTCTGGCGAATTTGGAAATATAAATGAAGGGTAATTTCCAATCAATGGGGTACTAAATTGAAGAAAATATTTCTGTTAAAGTAGTCAAAAGTTTGAAGATCTCTTTCTCTGGCAGTGATGGTGTTTTACTTTCTCTATACCCAAGATGTAGAAACAGATTATGTAACTCATCATCATGTAGAAAATCAGCAGCTAGAATACTTTCTGCTTTTGAATAGTGTGATAGTTCCAATTAGAATCGAATATCATCACCAAACTTGTATATTTGTAAAATATACATGAATATAAAATAATTTAAAACTTTGCACATGTGGAGTGAATAAAAAATTAACAAGGTATATTCGTGTACACGCTTAATTCTTTAGTCACACATTCGGAAGTAGTTTGCCATTTTAAGCAGATTATAGGCGCTAATTTATATTCAACAACAACATCCAGTTATTCAAAGATTCAAAGCATATTCAATCTTACACTATAAGTAATAGTAGCTATAACACCGTGCACATTACTTCAAAAACTTGTTGCTACGTCCACTGGTCCAGTTTCTTTAGAGTGAATACAAAAACCTCTCTATATTTTGTTAACTTCGAACGAAGCGAATTTATTTTTATGTTTTTACATGTGAGAATATAATCACATTTGCAAGTCTATAAAAAATGAGAAAAACAAGATATCAGTTGTAAGAATTGCTACAAGTTTTAGAATTAATAATCAGTGGTTTAATGAAACGCAAGGATGTAGTTTATTATTCAGTGCCTACGTACGTGGCAGATATCTCGTGTTTATACAATGATTATCTAAAGTCTAGATAGTATGAAGATTGAGCGTGTGATATGACACGATTGTAAAAGTAACAGCCGTAAGCAAATAATGATGTATCGCAGAACCATATTTGAGTACTGTTCTAGCATGGAGAGGTAATTGGTTACACTGACAAATGAACAAAATTATACTTAGTTCATCTATAATGTTTTGCATCCTTGTGTGTTCATAGAGGGGATGCGAGCTCAGATGTATCAAACAAACTAGCTGCTCTTGTTACCTTTTGTAGAAAAAAAATAATGAGGATGGGGTAGCTCCAATCTCTAACATGGACCGGTCTGAAACCGGCCTCGACCAGTCTTAACCGGTCTTATTAAAATATTGCTTCGACTGCCTGTTGCTTGTTTTTAACCTAGCTCAAATTTATGTTAATGTATGGCAACTATATTTCCTATGTGTTTTCTTTTTTATGATCATTTCTTTTGAATTTTAATTTTTAGAGTTGTGTGTGTTCTTTTATATGTTTACAGTATTTTCTGTTACTGTAGTGTATACCATGGTGTTCATTGTAGGGTTCGGTTTCGGATAGGATTGGGTATTGAAACAATATATTTCCATTTTGAAACTATGTATTTTTTTTTCTTCAATATTTCTACATTTTCTTTTTTACGGTCTATCAAATAAATATCAATTATAAACAATTGATACATATATATTATTATTGTTAGTTTTTGTATATGTCGACATTTCAAGTTTAGAAGTAAAATGTTTTTGTAACTTTTTAAAATGTTTTTATTATCGATGAAAGTGAATTCTAGTACTCTATGATATTGTGCGTTCAAAACACTGGACCCTACAAACATTTAGATTTCGTTTAAAAACGGTTAGTCTATTGATTTACATTTAATGTAGTAATTACACTGGATGAAGAAAATGCATTTTGCAAATATTAACATCGTCATTTATATGTACTGTTAGTACAAAATTATCTCTTATCACCCACTGGACTATAGTAACGCAGCATCTTGCGGCGATACAAAATAATCTTACAAAAAATTTCAAATTTATATTAACTTAAATAACTTAATACTTTTAATAACTATCAATAATATAACCTGAGATCTTTAGCCTGCAGCGCCAGAGCGCCCCCCTCCCCCCTCCCGCACCACAGGGGCACGGGGGCGGTGGGCAGCGCCCTGCCGCGCAGAGTTATTGCCTCCCTACACTCACCACTCTATGATACACATCTCTAATATTTATAAATCTGCATTCATGTTATTCACATTCATAAAAAGTAATATTTTTCTCGCGTTTAAATTTTATACATTACAAAAGTAGTATCACAAACAAATGTACAAACTAGTACAATTACGAAAAGAGGTCTCCTCTAATAAATACAGTTACGATACATGAAAATACCAACTCTACACAACTTCAGAATATAATCGAACTCGAAACAAAAAATAATAGCTAAGACTACATCGTTCAGGGTATCAGTATCACACGCGCGGCGGCTGCTGAGATCAGGGGGCGCACCTTCGCCACCGCGCCACTCACACCACTCCACATCATTAAAATATTCAATAATAAAATACGAACAATGATCATACAATGATTAACATAAGTACGAGGCGCGGGAGACGGGCGCAGCGGTGGGCTGGCAGACCGGCGAGGAGCGGAGCCTCGGCCACGAGAGGGTAGCGAGATCGACGCCCGGCTCGCGCGCCACGCACCGCGACCACGCTCCGCCGGCACCGCCACAGTGACCCGACACCCAGCCACCAGTGGCTGAGTATCGCAACACTGTAGAAAGTGCCCGCGGAAGGTGCTCGCGCAACTAAATCTGCGCTCTTCCGCGCGCTTATACTACAACTATACGTTACATATCACGCTGTGCTTTTTTTCTCTTATTAAAAATATATAATAATTAATATAATATATAATAATATGATATTTGTTAAAATAACGATACGTAGATATCGAGGAGGGCTGTCAGTCGGCTCGCTCGCATCTCGCGCTAATCACAGGCCGCTTCACTCCGCCTGGCTCCTGAACAATTTCTTCTTTTCTATCGTGAACTGAGGGCTAATGATGATGGTGCCGCCTCGCGTTAGGTTTCTGTAACAATAGAGAGGACTCGTTAGTGCGCTGTTCACTCGGTGTTGCTGGGCTGACGCAACCTTCCCTGCGACGTGTAGGTACGTGGTTTATCGGTAAGCGGTGCGATAACAGAGCTAAACTTACTTTAAGAATTGCGGCAACAGGCTGGTCCAGTTCGTGGCGTCGTGTTCCAGATGTAGATGTATCTCGTGCGTGGTTAATGTGTTAGGGTCTATTTTGAAGGCTGCTAGTCTTCTCCCCGCGACGTCTACTATAACAGCCGCACCTCGGGACCCGCAAGGCTCGCCCTCCGCTAATGCTAGGGTTTGCCTCGAAGCCCTCGCTAGAAGTTCTGCAGGGACTAAGACTTCAGCCGTGGCCAATTCGCTGGCCCCCTTGGCCGCTCGTAATTCTCTCTCGAGCCTCTGAGCCAGCGCCGTTTCCGTCGGCACCGGGACCGGCGCTTCCCGCCATGTAGGCCCATTCCAAGCTATAACAAAAGAGAAAACAATTTAGATTTATAGTTCTTATAAGACTAATAACTTGGTACCCAAAGTGTTCTAACTAATAACATAATGGAATACCTTAATATAACCAAAATTAATCTTTATTCACCAATAAGAATGCGTAAGTAAGGGCGAACTGTACTGTAGAACGAAACAGCTGACACGTCAGCTGTACTTGACGTTTAGGTCGGGGCTCACTGTTGCTGAGGCAATTGCTTACTCGCCAGTTACTGACTAATGTAGCTCAAGATTGGGAGCAGTGAAGCAGCTCACCTGCTAATGAACAGTTTGCTCCGATGGCTGCGCGCGCCGCATAGCAACAGTAGTCAGCCGGTGAGAAAGCAACTTCCCTCACTACAAATAGAAAGTCAACTCACCTTTTTCACTATTGAATCCGACAAACTGATTCGTGACCGGCAGGATCTCCATGTTTTCCAAATTTTTACTTATATTGTACACTTTTTAAAACGACAAAAAAATTAGTGTTCCGCTGCGGAACTTAATATTACTAGAAAAATATCACAAGTCTCTTTTGTACTGCGAATGCGCACTGAACAACCGGCTCAACACTACCGGCGACTAGCTATCATCAAGAGATCGATGGGAAATTGATAAAAACGTCCGAAGCTACGACTGCATCAGATCTGATCTCGTAACCATAGGGCTTCGTCACTCGCCCAAGGCTCACTGTTTGACCCACCCAACCCTGTCGCTCTCTGTGACGGACTGGTGATATCGGGAAGCCCAAGCACTTTATATAGAAGGCCGCGGCAGGGGGTACGGGGGGACACTCCGCGGGCGCCAGAGGGGGCCCCGCCCGCCAGTTTCGCCGGGCCGCGGTCGAAGACGGTCGTATCCACGCCGCTCTGTGCCGGTATCCGCTACAAGCCGGCCGGCTTCTTTGTTCTTGTCCCACCGGTGGGCTGCCTCAGTTTCTAGAAATTCTCAAAGTGTTATTTATTTCATTATTTGTGTATTATTTTAACTTAAATCTTATTGGTTTCAAATCATTTTCTTACTTTTAAGGTTTTAGAAATTACTAGAATGATTGTCTTGAATCTGTGTAACTGTAGAGTTAGTTCAACCATTCTTTTGTATCATGGTCACTTTGTACAACTATTATGTGTTTGATATTGATTTAAAAACAGACTACAAGGTTTATTGTTCGTTTTTATTGTGATTATTTATTGTGATTATGTGTATTATTTCTAAAAATATGTTTTATCTTTATGTATCTGATTAGGTAAGTAGTGTAGAATACCGTTTATAGGCATTCTGACGTAATTAGAGTTATTGCAATGTTTAAATTAAGTTTTTTTGTTGAAGATTATTTTTATCTGCCTGAATAATTATAAACTTACACTTTTCTGCGATTGATAACTTCTTATACCAAAGTTAATTTCTAATTTAAATTAAATTACTTTTAAACGAATTTCTAATTTTAATTTATTAAATGTTCAATCTTTTATAAATCAAACCATTGTCTTTCATCCAAATATATTTCAAAGTTATGAACATGAACGTCACATAATAATGTAAAACTCTTAATTTGTATATCAAATGTTAGTGAATTTATAACATTAAAGTGTTTGTTAAAAGCCACATAATACATTAAAAGATTAATCGTAATCTTCAAAACCTCGAGCTTGGCAACTTCTCAGATCAATATTTTACTAGCAGTTAATCATTTTTGTTTATTCTTTAACTTTTCAAAAAGAAATATACCTAAACGATCGTATTTATGAAATGAAAGGAAAACAACGATAAACAATAAACCGTAAGTACTTAAAAGCCATCAAAACTAATAACGAATAAAACAACTGTTAAAGAAAACCATGAACTACTTTATTAACTAAAAGGGATAAAACGAAATTATAAAAGGAAACGTTCATAAAAAGTAAAGTATTTTACAAATATTTAAAAAGTTATGAAGTCAATGTTAACACAAAAAAATATTATGTTTTTAATTCAGCAAAAATATATTCAACATCAATAATATCACCGAACGTAAACGTCAAAAATATTTAATTTTACTTCCATAGTTTAAGAAGCTTCTAGAAAATTCCAAAAAAAAATTCAGTAAATGTTTACATGTTGTTTGAAATAACCAACTTCATAGATTCAATATACTTTATGATGTAGTTTCATGCGTTAGTTGCATCATCTTGGGTCTTGAAATTCTCTTTACAATCAGAAACAATAACATCTTTTATGAATAGACATTTTATGCACTTATTTGGTTAATTACTTTTTTATGAACTCGCATTAAAATAATTATGACTTTTTGCGTTACTAAGGTAATTGTTATACCAGGAGAAACTATGCCTATAAAACAATGAAAAATGATAGAGTGCAATATTAAATTTTTTTCATTGTACATCAGCCAAGATCTTGTTCAACGAAAAACATTTTTCTATGAAGTTAAAGTTAAACCATTGTGAAAGCTGCTTTAAGTAAAATAATTTCTAAATTCAATAAAGAAAACAGAAACTTTAATGTCATAATGTAAGAGTAAAAAAAACAAAGCTACAAAAAAGAAATGTAGTTAGTTCGCGGTGGTGTCGCCAAGCGAAGCCGGCCGGCGTATTGGCCTTGGATAGATATGAGTCACGATTGACAAGCGAGCCGAATCGCTCATACGGCTAACTTGTGTTCGTGACTTTAATGTTTCCAACGTTTATGCCAATTCATATCTAATCAAAGTTCACGGGTCGATTTAGCTTTGTTTATATTATGAAACTGGTCTTTCCACCTCATTTTATTTCTCCTCTCTTTTAATCTCATAATTTACATCAATTTTAAACTTTGCCAAAAGACGTTGATCATAATTAACTGCTTGGGTCACCTTATCGGTTGTTTTCATAAAAGTCGTTTGTGTCTTTTTATTGTTATCGCGAAAAGAATTTAAAGAGATTGTAAATTTACCGTTTTTATTTCTTCCGTTTATTTTATCTTTGAATTTATTTACTCTTTGTGTATTACCAATGAGTAAGTAAATATGCTTGTTATTACATAACCTACTCCACGATTGTATTTTATTTAATTAATAACGTATTGTGTTTAATTTTTCATTCAAATTGTTCCTAAAACAAATTTTACTAACCTTAATATTAATTTAATAATACTGTACAATGTTAATATAAAGCGAACCCAATAAATCTAACGAAGTATAATTATATTGGTATCAAAGGAAAGTAGAGATTAGGGAAAATTCAATGTTAAAGGGAAGATTAAATAAAAGCCAACGGAAATTAAAAGGCAGGGCAACCTGTCTTGGGATTCCCGTTTCGACACAATACATCCCTAACCCAAGTAACACATCAAAGCATTATAAGGGCCGAATAAGAGTATTCTTGTATCCTTTTAGCATTTTGAGTTAGTTTTATAGTCGCATTATAAACGTTTATATGGCTACTGTAATGCTTATTTGGGCACAAATTATACAGCTTTATGCCCTATATAGGTTCACAGTAGCTGGTTAATAGCATTACTGGCGCATTATATTAGCATTATTGTGGTCAAGAAAGATGTCAATCGGATTAAAGAAGCATCATTTTGGTCAATAATATTGCCAATCGCATTAAGAAAGCATTAAAATGGGTAATGAGATAGCCTATTGCATTACAGAAGCATTATAATAGCAAAATTATTGATAGTGAAGATGCCAACGGCATTACAAAAGCATTAGACTAGCATTTAAATGTGCTAAAAGAATTATTGGAGCAATTTAAGTGTTCACACTTAGGAAACTTTATATTATTGCGTGTAAATTATTACAATCAAACAAAGAATAAGTAAAGACGGTCAAAATAAAACAGTGAGTGACGCCATATTATAGTTTGCATCGAAACAAATTCATCGGATAAGTTTTTAACCCGTTTGTTATTTCTTGCCTTCAAATATTACTGCGCAGTGTAGTTTACTGTACTTGTTTATATAAGTTTCATTGAAAATTTTCACGCGCCTTCGATATTTTGTGGTTTTCATACAAAATGTTTTATAAAAATGATGTGTGTAAAACCAAAACAAATGTGTATTCCTAGTACAGAATAAGTTTTGAATAAATACAATTATAGTTTTGCTTGTACTGTATTAAATTAAGTTATATAAATATTTTAAATGACAATTCCTTTTATAAATAGGTCCGAAAGAAAATATTTTTTGGTTATAAAATATTTACAAAATGGTGGTCAGCCTTAAGCAGCCCGGTGAGCCCAATTAATGCCACCAGCATTACAACTACTCACGTGTGATTGTTTAAAGAGCTATTAGCTACACAACAGCACTCAGTTCTTCCTTCAAATGCAAGCATTATATTGATTCACATTTATGCTGTTCAGCAGCATTAAGCTTTTACTTACCCCTTACAAGTGCTTTTACACAGCAAAAGGCACAAAAAACAGCTTAAAGCTGGATATCGGGTTTACATGGCATTATAGTGGTTCACGTTTGTGCTGTAAAACAGCTTCAAGCACTTATTAACTACTTTAAAATGTCTTTGTAGAACCAAAAGCACTAACAATAGCTAAAGGCTTTACAAAAGCATTCTGATATGCCATTATCCAACTGTTATACAGCGTAAAGCATTACAATGATTTTCAAATGCCATTGTTCAGCTTCAAGACGCTCGGTGAACTTATATAAGAGTTTGTACGGGTCTTAAGCTCTATATAAGTTCACTTGTTGCTTGTTAAAATGCTTTCTGTGTTACTTGGGAAGTCCCTTCTTATTCTTGGAATCCCTTTAACAAAGACACAATAGGACCTACCGACCGTACGCGTGTTCTTACATGTTCCTACCTGTTCCCACAAGATTGTTCCAGTTCTTTCTTTATTATGCAATATGTCTTGTTTATGTACAATACAAATGTTAATTAAATCTAATAAGATGTAATTTTAGCAAAAATTGCAACTATCGATCACATTAAAAGATATCAGAAATAGAATGTTTGGGTAAACATAACTAATCGCCGCAAGGTGTATAATTTATTATTCTTTGTATAAAATACTCATCCAAATTTAGTATTGACGTAAAAAAACTATAAATACAATGTTCCTACAACATTTTAATTTGTTAAAGTTTTACTTGTTTAGAATGCCCATTATAGAAGTCATCAGTATTCAACGGTCGTACATACTTCATGCCAAGTTTAGGCAACGAGCCATTAGCAATTATAATGTTTCTATGTTTGTGTTACTTACGTAGTAAACTGAAGTGACAAATGTTGTGTGTTTTTTTGTATCATATCTAGTACTTACTTCAGTTGTGTTTGTAGGTATCACGTGTGGCCTTGAATGCTTTTAAAATTATCTAAGCACTAATATTGTCTCATTATGATAAGCATCGACAACTGACATAATACGAGTATGTACTTCATTTATTTATTTTTCTTTAAAAGAGTCTAGAACTTTGTATTGTATTTATCTTTAATCTGATTGTTCCAAAACTATTTTATTGTATATTAAAAATGTATGTAATTTGAAATAAATGGTTTAAAATAATTAAGCATTTTTATTTCTTTATGAATACGATGTGATCAATGAGAACAATGACTTTATAAAATAACAATGAGTGGCTCCTTCATTGAAGTTTATAATTAAATGTTGCTACAAGACGAGTTAAATGAAGGCATTCAACGACTAAATTACCATTCGTTGTATTTTCAGTCGAAATTATAGTTGTTTTACACTTAATATTGATCAGTGACTAAACCAAACCTTGGTATCTGCAGGCCGGTACCACAAACGAATAGCGTGGTATATATTAGCCAAATTGCCCTTCACATCACAAGAACCACGCCCATACCTGTATTGGGGAACATTCATGAGCTGCAATATCATAAGTGACAAGACGAAAAACTAACCATGAACTGATTCTAACAATTGAATTGAATAAATACGTAATTGCTCATAGCAACAGTTGAACATACAAAAAGTTTCAGCGAAACAAGGACACAAAAGGAATCGTTAGAGGCTAAGTATATCGATAAAGCGTTCAATACATAACAAGCAAATATTAGAATATATAAATGGTCGTAAGTAATTTATAGTAATTTGTTCAATGCAAGAGTAATTACCTGTAATAGTACTTGTTCTTACTGACAAAGGCTAAACTAATCATTGTTGTTAGTTAAATAGATCTGGTTATTAAACATTAGGACTGATTTGTGTTGATGTGGTAATAAACTAAGAATACAGGGAGTCATCAATACA
This sequence comes from Schrankia costaestrigalis, assembly GCA_905475405.1. Classification (NCBI taxonomy): domain Eukaryota; kingdom Metazoa; phylum Arthropoda; class Insecta; order Lepidoptera; family Erebidae; genus Schrankia; species Schrankia costaestrigalis. Next base: position 492,956 of record FR997843.1, on the reverse strand, counting down.
TCCCTAGGGCATAGGAATAGGCGACCAAGGGACTTGCATTAACAATTGATATCTATAACAAAGAAGGACAGTATGGTAGGCTAAGTTTGTCTTCTTATGTAGTTGAGGTCTGTAGATCTAATGGGACAAGCATGTGATGACGACACATAGATACATCACTAAGACACTGTTTGGTACTAAAAGTAGCTAGCAGAAATAGGTAACGCCGAATAGCCGAGGGAAATACTCGAAACTGAAGAAACAATAAGGTAGACACAAAGAATCTGTCACTCAAGAGACTCAAATATGTCTAGTATATCATGATACTGTGCTTTTGTGCTATTTAATATAAAAATATCAAAAGCGGGTTCAAATCCTTAACTTGGATCTTCTTCTGTTTGGTTTTGAGTCTTGATTAAATTACTTTTTTGTACAGTACCTATATCCGTGTGGTGACGGAGTAAGAATACAATATGTCACCAGCCCATCTCATTCCATGGGTGTCGTAAAAACCGACTAAGGGAATAACCGTAACTACTATCTTTACGAAATAAAAAGAAGGAAAACTTGAAATTAAACCCTATACCAATCCGTCTGGCCAGTGTGGTATTAGTAGTCTAAGTAACCCTCCGTCACGGGAGGAGGCCCGTCCCTGCAGTGGGACATTAATGGGCTGTTATGATATACATACATACTAGGTTTAATTAAATGTAGCCTAATAATCTAAGATTGCGAAACTAGTTGGTACAGATTTTAGTGTCAAGTTTATCTTCTCTGCCACAACGAATTACAGCCTCAATATCTGCTTGCCTGAATGAACCCCTAATTTCTCTCCCGACATGAATGTAATCATATAATTCTGTGTCTTTAACTATAGTAAGAAGGAAAATAGTAACAGAACTGTGTCATATTTCATGCAATGCTGTGCAATACTTCTTATACTTAAGTAATTTTACTGTGCCATGAGTCATATATGAACATTTGCATTGTTTTACTATTGTTTCTAATAACGGGACAATAAAATTGTTCATAAAAATGTTTCACGTATTTTATAAAATAATTCTTTGACGACTTACAATATTTTAGTAAGTAATTCTAGTTCTCAAAAAACTAAGTCTATTAATTAAAAATGCTAATTATATTACCAAATCTCCCAAAAACTCAATTATAAATTTCCCTTTTTCAGTTGTTAATAAGTACGATGAGGCGTAAACATAATATGAAATATGGGTTATCTGCGGCGGTTTATCTGAGGTCATTAAGGCACTCCGTGACACAGTATTTGGCAATTTAGATATAACAAATTGCGGATAATGATGAGTTTAGCAATGAGTTAAGTGGGTATATGGGTAATGGGGAAGATATTACCTATATTTTATACCTTAATACCTATATATATACTTATATCTCCAGTTTTTTACTCCTGAAATCAACACAAAAATATCATCGTCATACTAACATACAATATTAGTTTATTGTGCATCATCTGATACTCCTCCTAACCCCAAGCAGAACTTATTTGTTTATACAAGCTACAAATTATTGTTCTAAGCTTGGCTGTTCTTTGTGTCCTAAATGGACCGATATTCTATGCAGCACAGAGCGTTATCCTTAATGCAGAAATTGTAATCTTTATAAAAAGTAGGTTAATGTAAGGATTTTGTTTTGAATGTCTTACAGAGCATTTCATACAAAGAGGTAATCAACAATAAAATATGATTATTGTCTTCACAACGATTCAACGTCATTAAACAAAGGTTGTTAAGTGATATAACAACATCAACTCGTCCATTACACATTCACTCAAACAAAAGCAATGTTCTCAATAAAACATTAAAACAAAATATTATTTAGAATACTGCATTTACATTTTTCTTTTGATAAAGAAACTTTACTTTACATTTACTTTTGTTTCAATTTCATTTATATTCATTTCATGAAATATTAAAAAATACAATTATGTTTTGGGAGGTTCTATTTTAGCAAAGGAAAGCAATCAACAAGCAATTTAGTTGAATACAAGCAACTAGAAAGTTAGGAATGAGTGTTTGTAACGACTTCGCTCTGAAGGGCTGTAGATTGGCACAGAGGCGATTATGCCGTCAATAACCAACCCTACGACTTCACCCTTTGAGAGTCCAAAAACTGTTTAACATTATTGATTTGTTAATTCAGATGTTTTAGTTTGAATGTTTTACCAGTTAAGCCTTTATTTAAGTTTATTTCTAGAACGTAATCGGTTTATGTTTTGATATAGTTGTGTAGTTTTGTGAATAAAGAATACATTTCAAGAAAAGGCTTTTAGCTTTTCAAAGTCAAAAGACTTCTAAGCTTAGAAAATATTCATTTAAGTATTTTCAATTGAATAAATGATACGTAAACCTAAATAGAAGATCAACTTCTATTAGAGTCGAATGTAACATTAGTTTACGAATTTTACTGCAAATAAAACTAAACACTTTTTTGAGTAGCACCTAAAACCATTTGAATATAGGGAGCTTAGTAGTATGTTTAGGTTATTTTTTATTTGATAGTAGGTAAAGAAAATGAGTACTAATTAAGTTGACGTATTTCGATGATAAGACCAATCCTATTTAACTCTGATTCAAGATCTTACAAAACTCAGCTTCCGAAGCGATAATTTGAAGGTCGTGAAATATCAGTAAAACAGTAACGTTACGTAGGTTTACAAAGACTCTGTACCTATAGCACACAGTGTGTGAAGGATTACCAGATTATCTTTAATTGAAGCTCCAACAACGCTCTTAATGCTGAATAAAAAGCGTAAACAAAATAATGTATTATGTAACTTTATTGAACAAGTACTTAATCATAATATTGTATTTAGTAAGGTAAGTGTGGGCAACCGGTGCATAAGTGTAGTACAGGACAGGGGAAGGTGGACACGGTTTAAGGTGATGTCTATGTCCGGCAATGAAGGTCTTATAACAGTAACTGAGATGATGATAATGATTAAACAAGTGATCCTTGCCCAATAATTTTCGCATCACAATAGTTCAATTTGACCTATATTTAGAGGACTTATGTTTGAGTTGAAATTTAACGCCCACACTTAAGGCCTACGCAGACCGAGACGGCATGGCAAGGGATTTTAATTTTTACTAATGGAAATTCAACTGTACTGTTACAGAAATACGACATAAATTGCTATGCTTTAAAATGATGCCGTGGCATTGAAAGGGATTTTATCGCACGGCATTTTTCATTTTAAAGCATAGCAATTTATGTCGTATTTCTGTAACAGTACGGTTGATTTTCCATTAGTAAAAATTAAAATCCCTTGCCATTGCATGTCTGCGTAGGCCTTAAGTGTATAAAGGAACAAACATATCCACTCGCTCAGCGTATTTGCAGTAGACAAAGCCTCTCCCTATATCTAAAAGAGATACTACACACCCAATTAGAGACAGATGTTTTTTTACAATCTATAAAAATAAAATAATTTCGTATCGAATTCTAGAAGCAATTTAAAATAAAATTGTTTTAATATCAAATTATTCAACCAAATAAGGTAAGTGTACACTAGAGTCATGGGGAAGGGTTCCAACCCTACGATGTCGACGACAGCTAATGACATACAGGAATACATTTAGCTTCATATTAGATAGAAACTCGTATAAGATAACTTTAAATTTGAATTAAAAACTCAATATAGAAACGTTTTAAAAAACTGAAAACAATTAAAAAATCAATTATAATACACATAGAATTGACGAAATGTGCTATTGCTATCTACAAATACCTACTTTTTTAGCCGTATTTTGTTAGTTGGTATCGTTTATGCATATTTCTATTTGACAGTCTAAGCCCCAAATACTCTGAAAAGAATCTTTTTACAAAAAGTAAGAAATAGAATGACTACGAGTAGACTAAGTACCTGCCGGCGATGCCACTTAAAGACTAATATATTTAATCATGTAACACAATAATATGTAATTACCTCGTAAGGTAAGGTAACAACATGGTTATGCACAATATTTCTCCATTTACCTATGATTGTAATATAATAACGCATAAGGAAAGTTCCGTACATAAATTGGTAATAACCACAAATCACAAAATCAATACCCGGTAGGGACATTGCTTATTTGACTAACACAGATTTAACACCACCGAGAACCGAAGGGGTGGTCAAATCCAGAGACCACACATCATTTACCCCGTTTCTAAAAAATCCACCCCCCTCACCCCCTAACAAACATCCCTTAGGGATACAAAATTACTAACATTCACGGTTATTTCATGATTTACGGCTCAAATTATATCCTTTTCGCCGTAATGTATGGCGTTAAGCGATTTATAATTGTGCCTGTGTTGGTTCGGTTTACGTGTGAGGTTTAATATTATACATTAATCTATATACGACCAAGTTACGGAACTCCTCCTCCCACAGTACCTTCCGCTTGTTGTTTATTATGTTATGCAATTTATTTGTACTTTGTATATTTAGCTTCGATCAGCAACATAGCGTACCATTGAAGTTGGTGAGTTACCTGCTAGTTATTGCGGTTGCCATAGGTTTTTCAAATCAAGTTTATTACATTAAAAGGTGTGTATCGAGTAATGTTTACTCTGGCTTTAGCGACACCTTGGATTAAATATGGGCTACTTTTGCCTGAAAAAAAAACCGTTCCCTAGAAAAGAATTGGCAAGGTTTTTAAACATGTCCGGATCGGAGCGGTCTGCGGAGGCTATGTTGAGAATAATTTATTACTAATGTAACAGATCAAACTCAAGCGCAATATTTAATAAATCAGGCAAAAAAAGTAGTGTTCATTGCCGTGCGGATCAAACCGGGCCGCGATTGTAACCGAAGCGAACTCGAGTCACGCACGAGTGACGAACAAAAAACACATAAACAGTTGACAATAGAAGAGTGCTACTGTTGCTATCGGCCCCTACCACTCGACCCACACCGCTCCGACAACAATACAGTGGTAGGGGTGAATACAAGGTGTGTATTGAAATTAACGTTTGCGAAGTCGATAACGACTTAACTACAGAAATGCTTTAATATCTGCGGTGGACATAATCAACGTTTTACTTTGTGTTTTTGACGAGTTTGCGAGATACATAATTTTTTAAAACAAAGGGTTAATTTTTCATCTCGTTCCGATGTATGTGACATTCTTTTTAGACTCAAAATATTTAAATTAAAGGGTTGGATTGATGAATGGGATGACCTTCGATTCGTTATACCCGTCAGATGGATGTTTTTTGTAAAAAAAAAGTCGGCAGAAACGAATTAATAGGAAACAAAAAAATATATTTTTATTTAAGGAAATTATTTAACCAGCAATATACTTACTTCTCTTCTAGCTAGTGATGTTTAGAACATAAATAAAATTGAAAATATTTTTGATGACTTACTTTGCCAATTTTAAAATTATATCATAGTAACTGAAAAACTACCATCATTACTTATACTTGATTAGCAATCAATTAAGAAAATGTAAAAAAGAAAGAAAGAGCTCTTTCTTTAGTACACCTACGGTTTTTTACTAAGTAATTTGTTATGATAAATATCAAACAAACGGTTTCCCTAAATGAGAGAGAATTGCAAAAAAATAAAATTCATCACTAGGGTCGTCAATCCGATGCTTATAGCAATTGATCGTTAGGGCACATGACTTTTAGGGATTTTATGCATAGACGTGGCAAGCTATAGAGCTCATTATAGGTCTCATGAATAATCGAGTATACGACTTCGAACAATTTTATCAAACGTCTTTATGTCTCAAGTAAGGAACCCCAAACAACACTGTTTTTTTTCAAACGGCAAGTACATTAAAATTATTTCCAAAATATGTTCCTGAATAAAGCACTCGTGTGGTTAGTTGTTAAGCTGCAAAACATATTACCGTTTTTGACAATCACCTAATAGGCGCGTGTGTAACCATCTGTCATCGAAAGGTGTATAGTACAGCTTCGAATCATCGATCACAGTCATGTTTCACGAGGCAAGGTGCGAATACTGAAAGTAACAAAAAATTATATTAAATATTGTTATTTTTTAAACATAGGATATGGGGTTATATTTCAGTTATTATATTTTATGTATGAAGGAAGGGACGAAAATCAAAAAAAATAAATTAAACTTTTTGTGGTATAAATTATTGTTAATTTTTACTCTCCATATTTTAACATTAGGTTTACAAAAACTAACGTGAAAATATTAAAGGAAAGTTACAAATAGTAACATAAATTGGTACTTAAATAGTGTACTATACATGAAACACAATATTCAATGTACCCTAGGTACTTCGCATAGTACCAAAAAGCCGTGACGTCACAAGGGTTCGTTGGTCCATGCTATTCACAAACGCCCTCTAGTTGCCATGCAGATAAACTAATAGTAGTATCATTAAGTACCCTGACATAATGGCTTATGACAAAAGTGATACTATTGTGCTTTGTTCTATTGTTCTAGATAATCTCAGGAGAGAACGAACCTATTTATTTGTTTCGGGTTTTCATTTTAAAAGTAGTTATTTATTTAAACTGCCTATTAACTCTAGGTTGAAAAACTCTAAGTTACTTGCTTGATGCTTGGTTATGTTGGCTGTTTGAGTGAGGCACCTAATGTAGGATACTAAAAGCTACTCGTAGTTGATACTTAAAAACTATAGTGATATTTCTAACGATTGTGATGGATTCTTTATCGATGTGGAGCTAAACAACCGGTACAAGATATTATCTGTTTGTCTTCTGTTTATATGCAAAGGAACAAAATAAAACAACGGCTAAAATATTTCCAAGTACCTAGTTTTTAAATCAATTACCAAATAATATGATCAATCTTGAAACAAATAAAACCGTCACAATCTATGAACTTATTCTCTAGCAATTATTTAAATATTCAAACCAATCTGGCTGGAAATGTCGCGTGAAAAAAATAACAGGCATCTGTCCCCTGCCTCCCCTCAATCAGAGAAGAGGAGGGTGGGCTCAAATGGGGTACGACACAAAATATTAAATCGGTTGAGCGTTTAGTATTACGTTTGGACTTTCAATTTGCAACTTCTAAATTGCTTTTCGACTTTGTTAGGTATAGAATAACATTGAATAGATACCTTCCAAATATTCAGTTATACATTTAGAGTTGACTATTTATTGTGGAAATCGACAATGGGCTGGGCTCCCGAATATCGCGCGCAGAACCGATGGCTGTTGAGGTAAAAAGTTATTGAAATAACGATCGCTTATTGGACGAACGACGCTTTTCATGCGGTCGATCGATAACCTTCATATTCCATATTGAATACACCTATTTGACACCTATTACTTAGGTTTTCTTTCATTACTGCAAAAACTCAGTATTTAAAGTAGTACTAATATGGGCTTATATGATGATTACTAATACAATAATTAACAATTTAGATTCTCACATCGTTGGCACATAGCACAGATCAATGAGATGTCACAAATGCGTTGTCATACAACTATTAACGTTTCAGCTGCCTATTGAAAGGGCAACGGTCGATAAATAGCTCTGACTACTTTTATGGGACATTATGATGATTTAATAGTTACCAATCATTATTATGGTATAAGTGGATATCAGTCAATTTACCTTATTATCCCTTTTATTATAAAATTTATGAAAACATGTAAGATATTTTTGTAAATAAATTACTTACCTACTTATTTAACTATCTTGAAAAAAAAAGTAGCCCTTTAATCAGACATAATTAGGCTTTTTGGCTCTATCAAGTTCAAACAACGGGAATACCCTAGTTTGGCAAAGATGAAAATATGAACTAAAAAGTGTTCTTTTAAAATTATACTAATGACAGTCTGAGACAGTCTTAGTAGTATTTCCACCCTTTTTTAATTCTTGTGTCTTCCTTGACTCTTGACCTTCTTCGACATTACAACGCTACTCAAAATTTATTGACCAAAGTATCTACTTTTTACAAGCTCGCCATTTATAACTAAAAAAATACCGTTAATTAGAGAAAGCCCCTTCTATGAATTTTATCAGTTGTTTAACAAACCCTTGTTAAGACCATATGGAACTTTCTATAAAATTATTTTTGACCTTACCATGTGGATAGAATAGGGTGTATAATACGCATAGTAACAATGTAATATAGCGAGCACGGCAACAGTAAGTTAGGTACATTTGAAGCGGTATTAATCCAGTAATTTTCCTAAGTCAGCGAAGCATTAAGCATCATTAAGTACGCGCGGTACGTAACAAGTTATTATACCGTTTCCAAGGATAGTCAGCAAGGTCAGGGCGCCCGTGACTACGGTAACAGTGACACCCGAGGGTAGCAGCTGACTATTATAATATAAAGTTTTATTAATAATAGCTCTTGTTGCTACGCCGATTGATTCGAAAGGGCATTCATAGTACCATGTTTGAATTTTATTGCGATATTTTTTATTTTACGCCATTGTTAGCGTCAGATGGAATGTTATTAAAAATTTTTTAGATTCATGTGTTTAGAAATATAGTAAAGAACTATAAAACGATAAATAAAATGAAAAATATCTTATTAATGGAATAGTCCTTTGGAAAATTCATTATCATTTCTTGTCTCTCTGAACAGATAAATTTGAATGACTGAAACTGTAGTCTATTTTAAATAATTTAAAAAAAGGGAAACTAGGTGTAAGTAATAATATAAAATATGCAGAAAAAGGTTTTTTGTGTACCTTTATATACATAACATACTTAATACATATCATACTTTATACATATCATTCTATTTATAGTTACTTAAAATAAAGTTCTTAAGCTCCTAACTAACAATTGAAGGCTTTTACTTTCGCCAACTTAGTAACAAAGGTTAAATATAAAAATAAGAAGTCTGAAATGTTTAAATTATTTAGAAACCAACATACTGAGCTCATTTCTTAACTTCATTATTTCCTTAATTATCTTCATAACTTGAACTGAAATAACTTAGTTTTACTTGAGCAACGTTTCTTTAGTTAAAAATAACTTATTAAACTTAACCAATAATGTACGTTGACCTAACATTGTTAAGACTTCTTTCGGTATGAGAACTTTTGGTAATTTGGTAAAAATATTTGAGATTTAGTTTTGGTTACAGCCTAGCAACAGTCTGCTAGGCACTTAGGAATACCTAATGCATACAATTGTTGCGCATTTGGAACAACGTTCTGGTGTAGCACATAAAGATTTTCAATTATTTCGTCCATAGTTACCTACCAAAACCAGTATAGTATTACTTCACTTTTTGTCTACGATTGTCCTTGTTCAACCCGTATGTATTTAGCGACTTTGGATATTGAGAAAAATGGATGCAAATGATATTTGCATACTCGTAATTTGATTAGTTTTAATTCTCGAAAGTTTTTAGCATTTTATCCTTTAGGGAATCGGTTGTCTTTAATAAAGTGCCGTCGCCTTATTGATTTTATCGACCATCTAGTTTAACCTGTACTTTTTAATTTTCTGTAGGCTCAGCTAATGTTTAACCAGTACGTGTGCAATAAAAAAATCTTTGTATTTGAAGACGTATTAAAATCCAAATTCTAATGAAGTTGTTACACGTACATTAGGTAGGTATAGTTATTTCACTACTTTTTAATTTATAATAATTTATGTATCAATTATTTAAGGGTCTGTAAAAGTTGTATAGGATTATCCTTTCAAAGGGTAACCCTAACAGCTTCATGAAGTACATAATATTGTGAAAACCACTCAATTTTTTCAAATTTATGTTTGTGTAATAAATAATTATCAAAAATATTGTACCTCAGTGTATATCTACATAAATACATAAATTTATGCAAACTTGGTAGTAAACATAATAAACAATTTACTTTGTCTAATACTTGTACTTAGTCATTGCTGTATATTAATACTACAAAATATAGAATTTGTTTTTATAACTAATACTTAAAGATAGAAAAAAAACAATAAATTGTACTCGTACCTATAATGTTAAAACATATTTGTATTTGAGAAGTAATGAAGGTTTACAAAAGAATAAAAGGTACTGAAGTTTGCTGTGCTGTGACTACGCCCACAAAAGTCTGGCTAGAATATCAAAATTAACAAAAATTTTATAATAATTCTGAAAACTCTTAATTGTATGTCTTTTACTATTTCTCTGGTGTCTTTAATCATATTGACAATACATTAATGTCATCTTCCTACACTTAACATTTTGGTTTAATTACGGAGTATAAGCGTTGGTTGTACTCTAAAATGAAGTACAAACTAACTGTCTGTTTGTAGTGGTACCGGTCACGGGAGATCTCCTAAACGCAATTTAAATAGGAAGAAGTATCGCACGCCTGGTTTTGAGCAGACGTGCGAGGTAGGGTACTGCAGTTTCTTTCCACTTTCTATTGTAAGAAACTTTCTTTATTGTTGTAATATTACCATGAATTAGGTTTACTGACTTCAATTAATTTCCGAACTTGATGTCAATATAAATACCGGTTTAGCAGTGTCTGCTACAACTATTCACATACACGACTACTGCGACGAAGCAGTCAGATTAGACAATGTACTATTTCATAAATGAATAAGTGAGGTTTATAATAAATCGCTCTCTTTAACCACTCAAACCATACACATAACGCTACTGTTTGAGTTACACAAAGATATTTTAACAGATATAACGTACATTAGTTGAATTAGCATGTCACATAAATGGGCGCTGTTTGTACGCCATTGTGGGCGATATTAATAGCATAAGTACTGCTCTACTGTTTAGACCGACCATACAAACATTATCAGAAGAAAAACATGTTTTTATACTACCAAAATAGAAACTTAATGATATTCACTACTCAACATTTAATGTAAATTGTTATCATAGTTCTTATAAACACGAAAAATATCACTATTGATGTAAAATTTTCCGTTCTTGTGTATGTTTTTCTTTTTATTTCAAAAGATATGTTTCTCTATTAATTTAATTTATTTAATAATGAAAGTTGATTTATGTTCTAAAGATTACGATAGGTATTATTCACATTATTAGTGACTGCTTACCCCTATGAGAACATGTCATAAGTTTATAAGTAGTGTGTATGTTAAAGAATTGCCACACTTGGTATCATGACTTGTGATGAGTTCTCATACGAAGCTAACTCTCTCTTTCTCTGATAAAAAACTTTTAGAAAGATCAATTTATCAAACACAAAGAACATTTTATCAAACAAGTACAGTACAGTAATTTTTGGATCCTTCAATTAATTCTTTTCTCCGTGTGGTGACGGAGTAAGAATACAATATGTCACCACCCCATCTCATCCCATGGGTGTCGTAAATACCGACTAAGAGACTATCCGTAAATATTATCTTTACGAAATAAAAAGAAGGAAAACTTGAAATTAAACCCAATGCCAATCTGTCTGGCCAGCGTGGTATTAGTAGGCCAAGTATCCCTCCGTCACGGAAGAAGGCCCGTCCCTGCAGTGGGACATTAATAGGCTGTTATGATGAATTAATTCTTTTGCGTGGGATCGAAGCCATGAAACCACTAGTTACGGTAGCCACATACGGCGACTGCCTTGACACCTTGACACTGAGTTAGTGATACAATATCTATCTAAAATAGCATATCCAAAGTGGAATTCAAATAATATTATATTGACATTTGACATGGTTAAGTTACGGATTAACGATAGTTTCGCTTACGTGTTAAATCGACATGAGTAAACTTGCAACAATAATAATTAAATAATTAATGGGGAATATTTAAATCACATTTCAGTACATAAGGTGTCACCATATTTAATTTAACCAGTTTTTTAGGGTGTCATAAGAAACCGACAAAAAATTTTTACTGATATTATCTACAAAAATACATACAACATAAAACTCTATACCAAAACGGCTGACCAAGTTTAGTACGCCAAGTTTTCCATAGAAGAATCTACACTTCTACAGGGGGGACCATAATGAGCTATTAGAATCCAATCACAACATCAATCATCATTACTCTTTGAATGAAATAGAAAGGAAGGCAGAGAGGACTTTTTTTTTATATACTAAACACGGCAATATGACTATATCGAACCTGATGGAAAGCGCGAGTACAGTCCACAAATGAAGCCAAGGCATAGAAGTCCAAAAACAACTTCAATCCGTCGTCATCATCTTGCCGGTTTGGCCAAATGCTTCTTCACACTGCGTTTGAAGGACCCAATGTCATATGTCATATACTATGTAAAGTAAAATAATAGAGGTAGGTAACGTTTGTAAACGTGGAAAGACTAAACAAGTAAATGTTTATGAGGAAGTTATAGACAGACATAACAGTAACAGACATTTTATTATAATAACACACTTAGCTCATACTGAATATCTGTGTATAAGTTCACTGTATCGCAGCAGTGTTGTTATAGATAACCACGACCAATAGAGTTATAACTTAATTAGGAATCATACATAATACAAACGAGCTTTTATTCCGTTTATTTTATTAAAACAAGGTTACTTAGTCTTTTCGTTTCTGTGCCCTTCATATTTTTTATACTGTATAAAGTACCGATAATATGAGAACTTCTGTCTTGTCTTCAAGGGGATTACTTTCCTAACAATAAGCAAAAACAAATTCATGATCAGAACAGCAATTGACACAAAAAGATTGATATAAACTACTATGACTACACTGCGTCATGAGTGTGGTTTAAATAAAGCCCCTGACATCCTTCCAATATCCAGGACTGAAGAAATAGGAAATACACAAGGATTCTGAAATACACAATCACATAATTTGAATGTTTTTTTAAGGGCAGCTCGACATGAGCTACCTTTTGGTAGGCCTGCAGGTGCCAGAGACCTTATTTTTAAATTTGGCTTTTCCAGGGCCACACTTGCCTAAAGGAATCTTGAAAAAGTATAGGTAGGTAGTAAGTCCAAAAAATGCGATAGCCAAACGTTCACTCTTGGGGTTCATGTTAATAGGGTTTACTTTTGCCAACCTAAATGAGAATAAAATAATTTCTCCAAAAAAATAAACTAAGAGCTAGCCTATTATATTTTCCTTTAATAAAGCAGCATATACCAGTAGTTAGAACATAAAATAAATGCGTTATATAAAAGGCATGTGCAACATAATGTATCGAGCAGCCGCCATGGCTGTGCGTTCGTGCAACGTGACGACAGCCTGGCAACAGCGTTGCGTCATGATCCACAGCCTTTGTCTTGATTCAGCATACGTGACAAAAAGTTCAGATCTGATCGATTGTGGCACTTTTATATGAACGTGTAGATATTATATTGTATTACTCATCATGTTGTAAGACAATACTATGTTTTAATATAGATAAATTGTATAATTGTCGCAAGTCTGTTTTTTACGTTAGTAGATTCACCTTTTTAGGCAGTCTTCTCAAATTTATAGGAATCAATGTGCTCTCATTAGGCCTGACACACCTCTGAATAGCAGAGCTGAAGCCAAGTTTTTTTCAGTCTACTTGAGTGTTGATAAACCCGGCTGCGGCTTAGCATCTTGCTATACTTAAGTACTAACAATAGTACACATAGAACAGTAACAATCGTACAACAGTTAAAAGATCTAATTATTGAAATTGGTTGTTGTTTTCACGCGTGCACGTGTTTCTTCGTCTTGCAGTCCTAGGTCCTTTAGGCAGCGTTTCTATCAGGACGGTAAAGTGAGGATCATTATAACTATAATGTTTGCAACAGGCACGCTAATCAGCATCATACATGGATTACATTGATTGCTTATCTCAAAGTTAAATCGTTCTGGTAGTTATTACAAAATGTCGTCAACTTATTTACTCTGTCACTGTCACTTGCCATCAATTAATTTGAATTTTCATATTTTAATTACTATCATAGTTAAGATGTTACAGAAAGCTTTCCTTTTGGAAAAATATGTGACTGTGAAAGAAATCACTGAATTGCAAATAACTCGAATTATTCTGAAAATTTCTAAACAAGAGGTTTTCAGTAAATACAGTTTTTCATAGAAGTTGTGTGTCTTGTTGAATGATGCCTGCAATGCATGAGACAATTATTCATTGTCCACGATGAATAAGAGTCTATGGTATTGTTTTAATGTACATTTGTTTATTGCAACTGTTGTCAAGGAATCTCTGTGAGAAGCAAATATTCAATTAGTCAACTTAAAAGGTATAATGGCAAACAGAGGGCCGTAGTTAGTAACCACCGCTAATAAATTTGTACGATGAAGTAGACGAAATGTTGTTAAGTCCCATTGCCTTGTTCTTCGCCTAAAACTGAAATAAGGTCGCTTAGTACTTTACTTTTTAAATAAAGTCAGCAGTGACGTATTCTGCATGACTTTTGTGATTATTTGGAGAAAGTAGATCATTTTGTCAGATAAAAGAACGTATCTTTGCACAAAAGGTTACAGCCCGTAGCGAGACTTTTTTGAGATACTAAGATAACTAAGATAGTGTAATTTTTATAGAAGTGACGCTATAAAAGAGATAGGAAATTATTCTAAAAATATTGCCATGCCAGTATAGCTGGTCTAAACAGACAATGAATAGGTACTCTTTTATGGTAAATTGCTTTAGATTAAAGTTTAAAATAATAGGTAAAAATATTAGTGAAAATCTGGGTTGTAATAAAACTGTTACTAATTCATAAAATTAAACAATATAAGAGCGAAAAATTTGCCTGTAATAGCAAATCTGAGTAGCCACAAAATATCATTAAATGTGGCTTCTCATTATTGGTCCAAACGTAATTTTGTGAACCAATCCGAGCAGTCTACTTATGTGTTTGCGATATTCTTGCGTGAAGTCTGCACGAGTGGTGGTTGACTAAGAGGCACGTGTGTCGCTGTGACGGTAAAATGCGTTGACTCATACGTATTAGCTATATTACTGTTACTATGCGAACGAGAGCTGAAATTGTGAAATTACTTGGAATATACGTACTTCGATCTGTTGGAATTTGTACATAATTGAGGGATTTTTTTGCGAAGTAATTGTTTAGTGGAATTGGATCAAATGATTTTATTAATATTATAAATTTTAATCGTATCCATACTTATTGTATTTTTATTAGACTGAGTAGGTACTAGTTCTCTTAGTATTCAAAATAAAATTCTGTAGTACTTAAGTAAAATAAAAAATAAAGAAAATGGTTCCTTACCATTATTGTTTTATTAATTACTTACTTAAATTAAATAGAAATACATTATTTTATTGATAAAAACAGTTATGTTAAAAGCGTACGGAACAGCCAAAGATTAAATAGGTAGGTATGGTAATTATGCTCTAAATTTTTAGTTCGTAGCCAACATTACATTAAGACAATTCAACAACATCAATAGTAATATTGTAAATTATCGTGCATCGATATCAAAGTAGTTTGGTAAGTAAGTAGGTAAAGTTTGCTACAGAGCCAAAGAACTAATTAGGTACCCAACCTTTTTGCTGATTTTCTTTTTTCTATCTACCAATTAATCAATCAATCAATGATTATTTTTTCTCTTTTACAAAGCACCCACTTACTATCAGGTAATTCAAATGCATAACCCATTGCCATTCATATAGGTTGACAAACAAAAAAGAAACATACGTCATGAGCTATGAATCGTACTAGTTTCAAGGCAGCTAGGTACTGCACAAGACTTCGGTCACGTAGCCGAAATATCAATAATGATCCTAGCAATTAGTAAGTAGTTATAATGACTCTGACTTCGTTTATTATTAGTTTAGCGTAATGAAATTGAGTTATAATTGATTGCTTAATTGTTTATAATCTGTTAATGTTGAAATTAATTAATTTAAGTTTTGTGTCATCTTGTTTGAGGTCAGAAGATAATAACCAGAAAAAACGAGTTTGACTATTGTTGTAACCATTAACTTTTATGTTTATGAAAACTCAGTTCAATTCAAACTTCAAACTTCAAAATACTTTATTTCATAAAATTTATTACAAATTGTTTGAAATCGTCGTTTACTTAAAATTGAAGCTACATTTAAAATTATAGATCGACACAGACAAACGCTACAGCACTAAGAAAAGCCGCGTTGTATTGTCAAATGTAAATTAAAGGAGAAAAATAAAACCAATCTACTACTCGAATCTACTTGTCTGTCTGTGTTGATCTATAAATTCCAGTTTCCAAATGGTAGGGCCAATGAGAAGAAACCTGGCAAAGAAACTCATGGCAACTCTTTTAAAATTCAGTTGTGTTTACAATTTTTTTTTTACATTAATCATATACCCTATCAAAATATTTGACAGTACCAGACAGGATAATACACCATTTATACATCATAAAAAATAATAATCAAAGAAAAGAAAAGTAGAAGACAAGCATGAGAACAAGGAAGACAGAAAAAAAAAAAAGATAGAAAGGATACAATAATACAATTAGAACTTAGAGATAAAACAATACAGTAGCACACATATATAAAAAAAAGTGCATAAACTTGCATTATTTGAAACAGCCTATGGAACAGAAGCAGTTAATCCCAAGCCTTTTTGTCTTTCGTGTAGTCTAGGATAGTATAATATCCCTTTACGATAAGTTTTTGTTTGACTACATTCTTAAATTTATTAAAACTTAGATCTTGAATATCTTTCGGAATTTTATTATAAAATCGCACACATTGACCCTGAAATGAACTATGTATTTTTTGGAGCCTAGAATACGGATGAATAAGTCTATCTTTATTTCTAGTATTTATACTATGGACATCACTTCTTTTGACAAATTGGTCTTTATTTTTATGAACATAAATTATTATGTTTTCATAAATGTATTGACTTGCTACAGTTAATATATTGATTTCTTTAAATTTTTCTTGAAGTGATTGTCTCCTACCTAAATTATAAATTGCACGAATAGCTCTCTTCTGCAGCACAAAGATAGAATGAATATCGGCAGCATGTCCCCATAGTAAAATACCGTATGACATTATGCTGTGAAAATAACTAAAATATACTAATCTGGCAGTTTCTATGTCTGTCAGTTCTCGAATTTTCCTAACGGCATAAGCTGCAGAACTTAGTCTCTTTACCAATGTCATAATATGTGGGCCCCACTGAAGCTTAGAGTCTAGTGTTATACCAAGAAATTTTGTAGTGTCCACAAGGTCTACCTGATCCTCCTTAACTCTTATTGTGGTTTTCACTTCTTGTACATTCGGCGTTATAAATCTAACACATTTGGTTTTGCGGCTATTAAGGAGCAAGTTATTAATGTCAAACCAACGAACAACTTTAGAGATAGCCAAGTTTACTTCGTCAGTGCAAGTCTGCTGTCGTTTCACTTTAAATAAAAGCGAAGTGTCATCGGCAAACAAAACTATCTCATGTTGATCTTTAACTAGATGTGGTAAATCATTTATATAGATGAGAAACAAAAGGGGTCCAAGTATGGAACCTTGCGGAACGCCCATTTTTACGACAGATCCTGGAGATAATTTTCCATTAATATTACTCTTTGTATTCTATTATAATATATTTAGATCACGTTTTTAGAAAAATAAAATATGATTAGAAATAATTGTATTATGTATTTTAATTGGTGTCAAAACAATCATCGAAACCCGAGGGTATCACGAAAAGTCAAATAGATAAAACCTACAGACAGAGACAGTTCCCTAATTTAGTATTATGTTCGTTTAAAAATTATAATTAGGTAGCAACATGGATAACTAAAACTGCATAAGGAAAGAGTTTGAGGCAGTGAATCAGTTAAAATAGTTAATAGGGCTACGAGTAATAGTCACTTCTGTTTTCTGTCCTCCTATTATAAGTCCCACATGGTGCTCAGGTCAGTCTTCCTTATCTTCTTCTTCCACTTTGCCCTTTCCTCGACCTCACAGTCTGTGGTGAAAGTCAGGGGTGAAAGGCACGATTAACATAATATACATAATTATCTAACCGAACTTCTATGACACCAAAACACGTTCTAATATTAATTAATTCTATGAATCACCAGACTAATGTGCTTATATAAAACATATGAGTATTATAGGTAGGTACTTTGTGTGCGGGACATGAATATTTAACTCAAATATGCTTCGGACAGTCTCGTTTCATATGTGACTCACTGTACCAACGGATTTTATTTGTCGTCCAGGAACTTCGATTATATTTACTATGTCATCATTCACGTAAAAGTCATCAGGAATGAGTGTTACAATATTAAGTGGTTAGGTATATTAAATTACTTTATCGGTGAGTAATAAAATATCGTCAAAAAGTAAAGGAATGCGTCGGAACTAACTGGCTGATAAAACTTGACCGCGTGGTTCGCGAAATGATTTCATGACTTTTTTGCTGTTATTGTAATAACTGAGAATTTAGACTAGGTACCTATTTATTTTTATTAAGCCACACGTAATAAAATGTACGTACAACAACCCTACTTAACAATCATTTAGGCTATTTAAATACTTATGATCTCCGACAGAAAGTTTTCACCCAAAGAATAAATTGACAAAACTTCATATTTTTTAGCACATCAGTTGTTCTTAATATTGATGCTATCAAAAGTGGTTGTGATTTTAATTGTTCTCTAGTTTACTTTATTTTTTGTAGAAATAGTCATAATTATTTCTTTCTAAATAGATATACAAGTTATGTAGGTATTTAACTAAAACGCAATAATTATAGAATTGCACCACTCAAGTAATTACTTGTATAACTTAACTTAATCATCTTGATGATTAAGTTTATTACAATTGTAACAAGTAGTGACATGTTCGCGTATGTTTCACAATAAACAGAATTATTTCACTCTCACATCGGATCACCGCGGAATTGTTCTCGAATGTTCAGAACACTTGCGTCATTTATTTAGTCTCACTTTATTAATAACATCTATAAGAAGTCAGAAACATTGAGATCGAAATACATTCAGAGCCCTTTATCGTACAATTACAAATACTGTCATCTTACAATGATGAAAAAAAACAGGGATCTATTATTACGTTGAACAGATTTTGTAAAGGATTTTATATGTGTTCTTGTTTTGACAGACATCATTTCAACATAGTTAATTGTCCTGCAGTTATACGATAACCTTGGGATGAAATAATGTGTTATGTCTACGTTACTAAATAGATAAAGCATGCCTATTATTCTTTCTATCTATTCCTACCAACCTTGAACCAAACAAGATACATAACAACCTATATAAGGGAAGTTAGGGTATCTGTCTGTAAAACGTGGTCGTTTGCTAAACGTCTTATTTCAGCGAATTTGTTTGCTTATAAAGTCTGTCTGCATTGCTACAAAGAAACGAAGATACATTTTTATCGAAGTCAAAAGAATCGCAGCTAAAATAATGTGCCTGTATACCTAGTAACCTAGCAAAAATGGACAGGTAACGATAAACATTGGGTCAAAGAAATTCTAGAATGGCAAAGACACTAGCTAAGTCCTTTACTCGGTAACAATGGCAGTTGGCCAAAAACAGGGAGGCTCAGAAATGTTAAATTTCAGACTCATATATTATTGATTTAGATAATGAACTTTAATTTGTTTAAATATGATTCGTGATCATAAATGGTATGAAACGCATATTTTCTTTTATTTCTGTCAGGCTAGAGACAATGCGTCTTATTTTTGTGCCCTTTTTCTATCAATTTTAAGAAATTAATCAATCTTTTACCAAATCCGTAACATTATTCTTCAGACCGTAGGTACAGCCAAATAGATTAACCAGAATCGCTTATATAAATCTCAAAATAACCGTTTTGTCACGTTATCGCACAGCTGATCGGTACAATCGATACATCGTCATGTCGGTTCTCAAACGGTATTGTTACAAAACATTCGCTTCTCAGAAGAGTCAGTTTTGTAAATTGTGCCACAAGACGACTACGGCTCGGTAAGAAACAGCTGTTGCTAACCTAACTGAGTTCAATTATTTATTTACGTTTTTAACAATAAGATTATTTTGGTTATTCTTATAACTTACTACTTAATCACTTTAACAATTCGATAATGAGATTTGGATGTCAGGTCTTTTTAGTAAAAATGTTATTTAAATAAATTTAACTGAGAAGGGTCGAAAATTTTTAAAAAAGACTGACAGAGCTTTGGTTTTTAGTCATCCTGGAGTATCTGAGAGATGCTATGGATTGAGCTATGCAAGTGGCTGATCCTGGCCTGGTACCTTCTAACATATCGAACCAAAAGAAGATGTTTAGAAGGAGTATCGCAAACTTAAAGAGGCCTATGTCCAGCTGTAAACAAAGCAGTAGCTAATAAATGAGAGAAAGTAAAAGACTAAATTGTGATTTCGTTTTACTTTATTATATATTATAATTTTATGATTACCTGTATGATTACATTTATTTATGACATACAACAAAAAGCACAAAGTAGTTTTGTTGCTATGCTGGAGATATATAAGTAAACACCTACCTATTGCTAAAGGAAAACCTGTGGTAGACTGAATGCAAGGCTAAACGCAAGGAAAATGTTCAGATCGATATTAAAGATAAAACTGTGAAGGTTTTGCACGTAAGACTAAAGAGTTGAATTAGATTTTCCTCTAAATAAATATTCATGAACGTTATTCGCTTGTTTAAGCACTCGATAACAGATTTAGAATACATGACGTAGCTTTTTTATTCAGAGGGTCTTCCGAAAACCTCACCGAAGAGTAAGACTAATTCAGTTAATACTTATTGCATTTCCAGACAAGAGTTTACAGACAGCTCAGAAAAATGATTGGGTGAGTTTTAGAGACTGGAATGAAATAAAATGAAGTTGAAGAAACGATAGATATAATTATACTCACAAAGAGTAATGCTAAGAAATAGAATTAGAAACAATATTGAAAAACTATCATAATGAGCCAAGTACGATAAAGAATCTTAAATTAAACCTACTTTGAGTTAGCAACAATCATCATTCCTCTCCCTTTATCCCAATTTTATTTGGAGTCGGCGCAGTATGTCTTCTTCTTCTATACTTTCCTATCGGACGTCATCTCACATGTAACACTCTTCACAGCCTTTATTGTCTTTCACACAATCTATCCATCGTTTCTTTGGTCTTAGTTGAGTTAGCAACAAGCGCTACATAATGTGACGATACGTATGAACTGTTTTCTCAGTCAAACATAAAAAAAATGTTCACAAGTAAGTGCTTACGTACTTATGTAGCGGGTGCGCACGCATGACCCGCACTGATCTCGCTAGAAAGTGTCCAGTCTAACTTGTTTTTTACAATTTGTGCTAGACATAAATTCAGACTAGAAATGGAAAGTGCGCTTTACGCAGCTATCATTAAAGCTTATCAAAGGAGGGAAAATTCTTAATTACAATTTATTTAATTAAACAAGTTTGTACTATTTATGTACTAGGGGAATCAAATTCATACAATTTCAATGTATTTATTTAATAATCTTTCGTGTAACTTAATCGAAGATTACAATAAACTTATTAGAGAAATGACATCTCCCAGGCGAGAGACCAAGAACGCTTTGTTAAAGGAACTACATCAAAGAACTACTTGCATTAAATGGACATCAGGGCATTACAGTATAGTATGAGATAAAGTCTCCTGTTATGTTATAATGAAAAAAAAAAGTATTTAAGTATAGTATAGCTACTCAGCACAATATATACTCCCCACAACACAGTATTACACAATCTATTTATGTAGAAAAGATTTGCTTAAACATGTTCACATCATTTTGTCATGATTTGACAATTTCATTTCCGATGGGAGAACAAATTTCTCTTTGTCATGTCCTGTTACCTGTACAATACCAGCCAGTATATTTTCTGTGTCATACTATTCCCAAACGACACAATTTCCATTTTTCCAAGTAACACCTGCCACCTGGCCCCACTAACCCAATTATACGAAGAAATTCAAAGGTTTTCCTTCATTTATAACAATGTTTGAGTATATTTCTTCATAAAGTAACTTAATATTCAAATCAATTTAAGTTCATTGTGTTTACTTGTCGTGTTTTACGTAAAACATTGTGTTTTTATTATTCGTTGCAAGACGTGATGTTTAGGATAATTTAACAATTTGAAGACCTCATTTGATCGTTTTGACGTCAAGAGCACCACGTCATTAATTGATAAGTATAATAAGATAAGTGCACAAAGATAATACAAACTAATACGTGGAAGCTATTTAACTGTATTTATTGAATTATGACGTTAACAATTATACTTTACATTGATATTTATATCCGGAAGTTAGTATTCAGCAATACATACAATGACGACCATAATTAACTTCAGCTATTGTCTGCATCTAATTTCAAAGATTATTGGGCGATTTATAATGTGACGCTGTTTTATCAAGTTTTGTGTACTTTTGCTTCTGCTTTGATAAAATTTAAATATAAAATGGCTTTCAGAAACCCTATGATTAGATTCGTACTAAGTACTTATTTGGTCAGAGCTGAGCTAATAAGACGACCTAGTTAGTGCGGCGGGAAGCCGATGGTTGAGGGAGGCACAGGACCGCACGAGGTAGCAATACTTGGTGGAGGCCTATGTCCAGCAGAGGACGTCGATTGGCTGATGTGATGATGAGATAATATGATGATTGGAGGTTCATGATTTATGTTATCAACTTGTTCATAACGTACGTAACTTTACATCCAATTTCTTTCAATGTTAAGTTCAACAAGTTTACTATTCATGACGTGACAGTGTTACAAACCTAAAACACAAAATTCAACATAATTAACATCAGTTTTATTATATAAGTCACATAGATAATAACTTGGCATGTACTGTTGAATCAAAATTGTGTAAGCACAGCACAGATTGAATTACTAAATCAAATGCAAAGCGAATGGAAGTAACAATTGTCAGGAAGAAATATACAAAGTAAATTTCCTTGATTTCATCTTTAGGCTTGTTGCCAAAATATGCCATTTTTGTCACTTCTAATATTGGAACTGCTTTTGTTAGGTTTAGTTCATTGTGCTCGAGTTGTCGCGTACGTATTCTTATATTATTTGTTAATTTCTTTTTTTAACTTTATTTTATATGTATGCTTAGTTATATTTGATTTCATGAAATCAGTTTGCTTACATATTCCCACAATGTATCCAAAGTTACATATTAACTTAGACTACTACTAAACAATAGTACCATTATAATTAAATAATGAAGTTCTACATTCCATACAATATAGGAGTTCTAAACAATTCGTAACACAAACTTCTTTAAACTATTTCATGTTATTGACAGAGTCAAAACTTGTTCCCTCGTTACCCAGGCTCCTTACGACCCTTATATTGGAAGGCATTGCATCATCATGGCTGCCTCGATGAGTAGGCGGTATTTAAGGGTCCCTACCTTGAACTGTGCGCAAACGGGCGGTCGAAACGTTGCGGTTGTGCTGTGAATAATATCTTTGCGGTTGAGACTCATCATGTTCTAGTTAGTTGTTGATTATTGGTTTTGAGATTAATGATTCATTTTACTATGTCGGTTAATTATGACTGTTCTATTAGCAAAGCTAGATCAATAAACAAATTATTATTACCTATACTGGTAGGCATATTTCAATAGGTTTTTTTCTATAAAATGGTACTTGATTTCCTTCTTTGATAATATTAGAATTCCTTACGATTAGAAAGAAATCGTGTGTTACAAATTCGATAAACCGACTCCTAAAACAAAAAGGCTAAAATGCTACAAAATTTTATGTGATCACTCCAGCTTATTTGTTCTACGCCGTCAAATCCAAGCTAGTGGAAACTTTATTACATTAGAAACGACTTTATAACGCAGCCAGTTGGTACTTAATACATAACCCGTTAAAATACAAAATGTATGAATATCCACATAAACTACTTCACTCGTCTGTTATTCTCCATTCAACAATCACATAAATGATTCGAGAATTTACGAGTCTCCGTGCACAGGTGGCGCTACGGTCCCCGTTTTATTACCCGAGCTATTTCCGACCACCCTGTATATAACCATGTTGTACTATATGCGCAGGGTTGGCTTCCGTTGAAAGGGACTCTTTCTGTGTTGAATTATTTGTCGTTGCCATTTTTAAAAGCACTGCGAATGAAGTTGGGTTTTATTTGAGAGTAGTGATGCCAAACTATAGGTTGGTAAGTACTCACTTTGTAGTTTGTTAGAAGCAATTCTTTAGTTGTAATTTAAAAAAAGTAATTGTTAGTTCTAGGAATATTTTGATTACAAACATTTAAGCGACGACGGACACAATGATAATCTAGACTTAAATTAATTATTCGACCTAAGTAATTACATACAAGTTCTAAAAAAAAAATCTCTCTCACAAGAATCGTTTTCTTTTGGCCCTATCAATAACTACAGAGCAAGTAATGTCATATGAGCAGAACAACAAACAAATAACGAACATTATATTAACCAAAATCATTTTTAGATCACAACTGTTATAATTTGACGACCTCGGTGGCGCGCCGGTAGAGCCAGCGGCTGCCGCGCATGAGGTTGTGGGTTCGATCCCCACGCAGGACAATAATTTGTGAGATCCACAAATTATTGTCCTGAGTCTGGGTGTTCTATGTGTCCGTTAATTGATGTTTGTAAAAGTCCCCGCGACACAGGGCATGATCCCTAGTGCGGGAGTTGTCTTTTAAAAAAGAAGAAGAAAAAGAAGAAGAATTATAAGGATTCGAAACTTGAATACCAGAAGTCGATTTCAAATAAAGTAAAACGTGCTTTCTGGATTCGCATAGAAACTCACAACCTTATTTCAGTCACACATTCAATAGTCGTTAATTTCAAGAAACAATATTTATTTTACGTTGTATTTTTCTTAAAGTATAAGTATACATATAAGTTATTGAATATATAGAATATATAATTGCATAAGAAACGTGTCGCAATAACTATCCTTGGGCAACACCTTTCTATTGTTCAATACAACATTATGTACAAGTTACGTGACTAAATATTTACCCCACATGACCCAAGAACAAAAACAATTTAGCAAAATTGACAATTATTTAAGTATTCATTGTATGTGCAAAAGCTATTGTTGTTCAATGCTAATTTATTTAGCCTGTTTAAATAATGCTAATTTAACTAATGGATCAAGTACGCCCGGTTTTTTTTTTAAACTTAGGAACGAGTTTCGAATGAAAAACAATTTAAGTATTATTATTTAATAATTTACAACTTAGGAGCGTTTAAATAAATAAAAATAATTAATATATTTATTTCGTTTGATTTTTAAAATTTTAACGTTGTTTTTGTGTTTTTACGACAAAGGCAAAAGTGCCAACGTGCGACATGATGCTAAATAATTCGTATTGCACAATAAAATGGTAATACAAGAACCATCGAGAGCGCATTGCCGACTTTGAAGACGAGTCAAGGTGCAATATTAGACCTCAACAAGCTGATCGAAATTCAGCACCTTCTAAAGCTAGTCGAAAAATTCTAAAGCTAGTAGTAGTAAGTATTTTTCAATATTTTCAAAATAAGATTATTTCTATATCGTATTTTTAATCCCTTGTCAATTAAACTGTAATAAATAAGTAAAGATTCAGTTTATCAGGATTATGTTCAATCAACTGTTTTTCAACAAAAGCGCTTATAAATTACACAAGTCAACATATTTTCAAAATAATTTATAGTGAAATATAAATCAAGCGTATTGATTTATTAATATTGAATAACACAGGGGTGTTGCGCTTTTAAATCATTATATTATTGATGCGTTTCTTTGTTGTTAATAGTTCTACTAAGAGTAAGTTACACAAATCATTTGATTACTGCGTGAAATTAAGTCGGTGCTTTTGGTTATCTATTTCTTAACGGACCTATGAGATATAAAACATGCAAGGACACACTTGTTTCGTTGTTAACACTTATTTACTACCTATGAATATTTACTCAAAAGTGAAATTAAGTTTAATTTATTTTCATTTGTGGATGTGCTGTTTACAAAGATGTCGCATACTGAGTTACGACTACACAGCGAGCGGGAGAACTATTTTGCGATCATAAAACTAAGTCGCGTAATAATTTTGTTCTAATCCCGCGTTGGCGAAACATTTCTATGTAATTAAATTAATGAGAAGCGTTTGTCGACAAATGGACCATCCACAAAATGATTAATAGAATTCGAACCAGCAGTTTCCGAAATAAGTTTGTGCAACCTGACAAAGCCTTTTCTATTTACAATGTTACAATAGCAATAGGTTGCTATTAGTGTATTAAATAAAAGTATAAAATAAATAGGAACAGCACATGATTGAAACATACACAAAATCGCATCCTGTCTCCATAGGGAAAGACTACAGAACATGTCCTGCGATTCATACAAACCTGCTTTACTTCATCGTCTACAAATTGTATAGGTACATTTCTTTATAAATAAATATTTGTATACAAATATTATTTGTCATCAAGTGTTCAGTACCATACATACAAAGTGTAATTATATGAATGATTAAATACTTGCAGTACATTAGGCAATGTTTAATTAAAAGCAGTTTTATGTCGAGCACGGGAGTTAAGTTGAATCGGCTCGTAAACCCGAGATGAGCAATCATACGGGGGTGCGGATACACTCCGTCTTAAGATAAGTAACCCCAAATGGGGTTGGGGGTTATGGGGTTGGGGGTTATGGCGCAGTATCACTATGAGTTATGAGCTGTAATGGCTGCCGTTTCCTGAAAGATCATGTAAATGAAGTATGGGGAAGTATATTTGCTGATTTAGGGGCACGGAGTTAAGGTTCATACCTGCACCGTATTACGTGTTAAGTAAATATTAATTCATTACACTGTTTGTAATACATGATTTATATTTTATATCTTCCTGCTACACCCAACGGGAAGGTTGTGTGAATATAAACATACTATCTAACAAGTAAGAGTGAAAACATTACAAGCTTAAAATCTTTTAATACCAAGCTGACTCATGCTGACGTGAGGCGTAACGGCATGAGGTAGCAGGTTCGAATACTAAACATACTAGAATACTAACACGAGTAATTGTGCTAAGGTCTGATTATCTTTGCGTGCGTTAAAATTGATATTTGTGGTCATTAAACCATAGTTACTCGTACCATTCACCGTTGTGTCTCATCTACAAAGCAAAGAAAATTGATTTAACATAAAGTAAATAAGTAACGTAATAAAATTAAGTCAAAATTAAATAAGAACTCCATAACCTCGTGTAGTAAGTATTAGCTGTGGTATTAGTCATAATTCCGTGTTATAATAATTAAGTGTAAAAGTAGCAGATGCAGCAAATAAAGTAATAGTAATACTAATACGGATGTACTTGTAGGTACAGTTGCGACTTATGTGCCGCCACTATGTCTCGCTCGACAATCACTCCTCACTGTGTATCTACACGTGTTAGGTTTTATATACATACCTACTTATATTATGTATTTATATATACTGCGTAATTACTTATAGTAGTTTGCTATGCTCTATCTAATGTTCTATTGCAGGGAGAACGTAATTTTTCTTACCATCTTTCGTACTAATAAATTGACAACAATGGTGTTAAAATCCTTATTTATTAAAACTAATTTAAATTTGCAACGTTGCTGATTGGGTTAAAAAATTTGGACACAAAGGTTTTTTTTCCTTTATCTTAGAATGGAGGGCAAACTAGCTTAACTAAGTGACCTATGTAGCCTCAAGATACCTTAGGCATTATGGCTCTTATAGTCGAGACGGTTTATGATTCATTGCTGAAAACAAAAATTAATAGAAGAAATCGACGTCAGCAGTAAAATGACAAAATAAGCAAAACTGTTGCAACATACATTGACAATTAGGTATATGATTAATAATGTAACGATAGCACTATCTACGTAATGTACAGATATGAGTCACTCTTGATACAGAGAAAGTTGTATAATTACGTACAATTACAGGACGATTATTTAGCTAATTGCTACATCAGAGGTTATCTGTAGGTTGTCATTAAATTGCGTTACACTCTCTATTAGTTCCTACATTAGTTTATTACTAACTATTTTCTAAAAAGTACTAATTCCTTGCACTGTGAATCAAGTTCTGTGTCTCAAGGTATTTTACAAATAAAAAATTAATGTACACAAATACATCCTGGCTCACAAGATTCAAAAGACAAGAATTGAAGGATCACACAAATAATTGTCGTGTAATTCGAACCACGGCTTCGTCCACGTCAACCGTTTAAACAATCTCTGTGTCATGAAAACAATTCAGTTGCGGACAATCTTATATTTATTTCGGCGTGTTGATGGACTATAAATGCAGAGTGCCACCCCATCTCATGTCGAGGTTATCTTTTAAAAACGTAACTGCACGTTGCTCCTGTCGCCTGCAACTATAGCGTCTGTAAGCTATGAATCCTATGTGGCTTAAGAAGAGTCTTATTTACGAGAACATATTTATATATTAAAAATACAAAAAGATATATACAAAGTAGGTAAATAAAACATCCCGAGACACATCAGCTGCTTAAAATCAAAACATAGTAACTCATTCGAATAAAAATGTTCAGGAGAGCCAAAAAACGGGTTGGCTACTTTGATTCGTTCGTCTAAAAAAACCAGAACAGATAGCGATTTGAATGTTAGGCGAAAAGTTTTACCATATTGTTGACATTTTAGTTAATAATACTCGTAATCGTTTTGGATTACAGTTGCACTAAAATCTCTCATACTTTATTTTTATTTGTAAATTTACCCAAATATGACTGTAAAAACAATATCAAAACTTAGTAAGTCTGCTTACTAGGTTATCAATTTGAATTTCTATTGTAAACGCAATTACTAAACAAAATCATTATACATTAAAATTTAGTGTTTATAAGATTTAAAAGTATAACCAAAGTATTTATGAAAGCAGATTTTGAATAAAAAGCTCCTTATTAAAAAATATATTTATTAACTCAAAGAACAGCTCTTGACTTAACAAATTAAATATAATCAAAGTCACAACTTAACTTAATTCTTATTTGTAGTGAACACTACTCGTTGTTATTGGTTACAATTTGACCATCAGTTTGCAAATCAATGGAGTTCTCACTTGTGGGTAGATTCAGCCAAAACTCCCTTCTGTTTAAAGGCATTAGGGGGACCAATTTTGAAACTATACCAGCTTTCTTCGATGATTTCACCCCTCGGGGGATAGTATTTGAAAGTGGGGGAATAGTGTTGACATAAAATTTTTGTATCAAGAAGTTCAGTTCTTTGTGAGATTCATCATAATCTGTTTTATAGAACAAATTTCGTGATCCTTTAAGGAACTTAGCTTCAACCACTGGATTTAACAAAAATGTGCTGAGAGGATCGACATCTGTGTTACGCCTTGGAACTCGTTTCTTCTTAACCCATTGGTATGATTTTTGCACTTCGATAATGTCAATGTTCTTTCTACAGTTCGCTATAATAGATTTGTAGTCCTCGAAATCATAAACTCCATCCCGACGCCTCATTTCTTTTTCTATGTTGCCGTGTACGCCATCATAAAATTGGTTATAACTCATTTTCTAATTTTTTAACGTGGAAAGAAACACTCGTGCGTCGATGGAAATGGACTTACTAAACGATATTTTATTGATTTTACAATTGGCGCCAAATTCAAAACATAGTAAGATGGTATTTCAAATTCATAACTCAGTAAGTCGCTTGAGCTGCTAGAGTTTTAAATTTGTATACTGACTTACTATGTTTAGAATTTGTACTTCAAGGAAATTTTCATAATCATGCCAAATTGCTTAGACTTGCTAAATAATTTTTTTAAAATTACGTATGAAATGGGGTGTTTTAAGGGCCATATCTTTTCGATACTGTCTAGTAAGTCGAAAAATGCCAAAAACCGTTTTTTTTTCAAATCACCTGTTACTAGGTTTTGAATTTGGGCAGCCGACATATAAGACTATTTTATCACATTTTTTATCAAACTATTTTGTTAAATCATTGACACAATATATTATTAATCATGACCTGTAAGTGGAGTGCGTATCTTATCCGGTTGTTATCTTTACAGGCTAGAGGTTCGAGTACAGACTTGTAGGCACCGTGTGTCATTCTGTAGGTATTGTGACGTCACATCACACCATACGTAATGATGCAATTACTGTGAGTAATGCACGCAATTATTCTGCGTTATTTTCCTTTGTTAAATAACTACTGTTTATTACTTACTAAGAATGGACAAAGTCAGAGTTGATTTATTTCATATATTTTAAAATTCCATTTTTTTTTCTTATTAATAAAAATTCCAGTTATAATGGAAAAGATTTGAAAGTAGTACTAGTGTAGGCTAATGGCGGAATATAAAAAAAATATAAAATAAAGAAAAAACAAAATAAAAAAAATTAAGATATAAAAAAAACCCTTACCGACTCGTAGTCACACCAAGCTTGTCACACCAGTGTGACAAACAGTAATCTTTTTCTTGTTTGTCACACTACTGATTTTGACACACCTTTTAATTTATTTATTTCTAAACTAGTGATGTCCATGTTACAGTACTAAGTTTTTTATATTAAAATCATCAAAGTATGTAGGTACTAGTGTGTTCAGAAAGTGCCAGAAAAAGACCAATAATACACAAAACGTTTTTTATTCATTAAATTCTATCGTCTGCTTTTCTGGAAACGGCGAACTTACACCAAAGAATAAACCAAACCAAATTTTTAAACACTGTTTCCGGAATTGAGTTTAGATCTCGTTGCAAATTCTCCTATAATTCAGTTTCATTTATTCTACTATTTAATCTAAGTTTACATATTCAAAGTTTATCAAGCTTTCTCACCGATTCCAAGGCGCTAGCAGAGAAGAAGCGGCGAAACTAACTGCTATTTCTAGACTATATAATTTAATAACATTTTATAATTAATTATAATTTAATAACCATAAGGAAGCATTCTTTAGGTAGTGTATAAAAAAGGGGGAACCAAATCACATATTTTATGTCAATGCATTTCAAACCGGTCAGTGCTATAGGTGAGGTTGTAGTAACTTGTACTTATTAATTGTCGGCAAACGATTTTACTATGTAGGCACTGCACTAGCAGTTCTTTATGTTATACATGATGTTGAAAAATCAGTAGTGTGACTAACAAGAAAAAGATTACTGTTTGTCACACTGGTGTGACAACCTTGGTGTGACTACGAGTCGGTAAGGAAAAAAACTATAAGTAAACAAAAAAAAGAAAAAAATAATAATAAAGATTTTGAAATTGACTATTTAATAGTGCTGGGTTTGAAGTACTACAACCACTGCACTATTAAATAGTCTCGTGTTACTTGTACAGGAATTGGTCATCGTAAAGTAATACAATGTTTTCTATATATAAGACATGGAGGCAAGACGGAAAACCCACCCGCCTGATAGGAAGCTCGTCTAGAAGGACTCTATGCTTCACAAATATAAAAGTCAGAGTCCCTCTGTATTTCTCTCATCACTCTGAAGCAAAGGTCTCATAGGTCTGTAATGTCTATAGGTCCTAACCCTTACATCGAAACACATTACCTCCACAGTGCTGCTCGGAAATTTACCTCAAGAAGTATGTACTGGTAGATGTGATACTTTAGCACTCACAAATCTTTCCATTTTCTCACATTCATTGTAATCAATAAACTTTCCTGTAGGTACTGTATATTATTTTCCCTATGGCAACAGTACGAAGTATTACGTCAACAGTTTATAAGACGTCACGAAACGTTTTGGGGAAACCATATTTGTAATTATTTTAATGAAAAGAAGTTATTAATATACAGTTTCTACCTTGCTGTGTTTTTCTTTTTTCTTTTTTTCTCTTGACTTTTTTGCTTTAGTTCATATTTGAGAAATATGGAATGGAATACTACATTAGTAATGTATGCTATCTTTAGCAGTTCTACCAATGGCAACTTGCTCACTCATTGAAGTTTTTTGCTCTTTTATTGAAGTTCTTACGACTTTTAAATTCATTTAATTTAATTTTATCAATCACAAGGTTGGGATTTACAACAATTCGCAATACTTTTAGGTTTTTTCGTATTTAGTCATCTGATAACCTCACCAATAAAAGTCTAGACTCCAACAACTTTTAGTAATATTACTCTCAGACATAACTATAGTATTACAGTCTCATTGCACTTTGATATCACTGAAGATTAACAAAGGTCACGCTAATCTTTCCTGGAGTGACCTCTACGAGTATAATATGATGCAATGTTCCTCATTGTGGAGACAGAAGAAATAAACTAACTGTAACATCTCCTATGAGGTAAATATTGGGTTTTTTGGGTGATAAGTTCATGTTTCCTATTCATTCATGTGGTTGATTATAAAATCATGACGTATATTCACCATCTCGTCATAAGTGTCGTCATCGAATAGCAAATAGAAATGTAGGCTGTGTGCTGTCGTTGTAATACCTAAATACAATTCACACCACATCTTTGCAGCAGATTCACGACTTGTTTGCGATTTCAAGTCATTTACACTTTGCCCTAAATTAATTTTTATGTATTTTTTTTTTGTCGAATACAAACGTAGGTACCAGTAAATTGGATGGTGTCAACAACATGTAAGTATTTGATTCTGCTAATATTACTCCGCCACCAAACTGCTAAACACTTAAGTAAGTACTTCTAGTAGACTTTAGAAGTTACATTAACTACTAAAATATATAAAGTACTAATTGCACCAGCTACGTAATACATTACCCACTAATACAATAGGTATGATTAAGCTGTTTTTAGTGATAACGTCACGCGGCACTGACTAAAAGGAGGTTATAACTGGAATCGTGGCACCGATTCTGGCGATGTCCGTTATCTCGGACACTGTCGTACGATGTCGTCCTCTGATAAGGACTGATAACGGTTCTAGGGCGCTTTGGATACCTTGCGCTCTGCGTATTTATAAATGTATGTACTTACCTATATAATGTTCTAGTATAAGGTATTAAAAGCTTTTAATAAAAGACAAAGTGGGTGGAAAACCAACAAGTATTGTTCTTCTTCTGTAACCTCGTACTGGAATACGCAGAGTAGGGAGACCCCTCACATGGTGGACCGACGACTTTGTTATGACGGCTGGACACAGGACCGCGCAAAGTGGAGATATTTGGAAGAGGCCTATGTCCAGTTACTGGACATAAGCTTCTTGTAGATTTCCATTGGCTGATATGATGTTATTGATTGCTCTTCTATGCTTTGAAACTGATTATAGAATATAATCAATCGTCGTCATCAAACTCTGCCCTACCCAAAACGTGACAAAATAAAAACGAATACTTTCGTTTATTTACTTTGTGTTAATAGTATTTGTGTGAACAATACTTTACCATTAGCTACTAACATGATCCCAAACAGTTAGATTGAATAAAAGAAAATGTTAAAGTTACTTCCGTAACAAATTGCTCATAAACTAAAAAAGTCTTTGTATTTTTTGCGGCGACGTCGACACACGTTGCTTAACCGACCAATATTAACAAATAAAAGCTAAATTATACCCCTGACAAAGTCAGGTATTCTCACCCCATTTGCCATCTCTCTCTTTCATATGGTATAAGTCGTGCTATCTCTGTCTTCGCAGCTGACATGCATCACGTAGGCAGATGTAAGCAAAATTTTTCCTTATTCTTTTTATTAGAATATACTTTCATGGGCACATAACTTGAGTAAAAATGGCATGTAAACATATTTATGGGTACCTATAATCCTTATTTACCTATGAACAAACTCACTACGTGGATTAATAAGATTTTCCGGGCTATAACGAACCGGGTTATTATGTTTCACCTTGTTTTATAGTGTAAGAGAACAAAATAGAAATGAAAAACATAGGATTTTTAGTTTTAGTAGATTCCTTGTTATCAGAATTATGAGATAAGAGACTTCCACTGCTAGGTACTAGGATTACAAGCTTCTTTGTTGATAACCTTAGCCTTAATAATATTGTTACAAAAACGATGTTTCCTAATTCCCTTCAAGTTTTTTCCTACAATACATACAGCCTATGTATATTGTTTTATTACAAGGACTATCTATCTGATACCAGCTCATGTCATTGTCATCCTCACTAATTCATCAGCGTACACGAAAAACTCTTCTGCATACAGATCCCTAAAAAGAATGAGTTCCCAGTTTCTCTTTCCGTGTATGTGTCCATGTGTCTGCTGGTGGCACAGGCAACCTTTTAAGTATGTAAGTTTATTATATGATACAAAGTAATATTGTTACAAGTATCAGTAGGGCTACGTGCGTAGAACTAAAAGAGGTTAATTTGTATACGATTAACTTAAATGTTCAAGTTAATAATAGATACCATTTATTTTCACATTTGTGGCTCATTAATGGCATGTAATTATCTTTATTTATATCAAATAGTAGTATGATGAAATTCTAATAAATATTGCAAAGGTATTATTAAAATATAATATAATTTAATAGTACTTAAACATTAACACAATGCCATCTAAGTAGTCGCAAACCAAGCAGAGCCATTATTTATATTCTATTATAATACACTAGACAATAACTAAACATTATAAACTATTTTTGTGAATACTCAGATGCATAGGTATTATACATAGAAAACTTCTAGACAAAGCACACACAATATAATTATTACACACTAAGATTAGCATTGATCAGAAATCTGTTCTAAGACATATTACCACTGTGCCACATCAATGATGCCTAATTCATTGCGTAGTAACGGAGTATAAGATAATGTTGGTAACAGCATTATTAGGTACACGTCGTGTACCTAATAATGCTGTTACCTCGTCGAGGTCTCTGTCCGTGCGTTTTTAATAAAGACAATATACCATCATAAATAAATGTAAAAAAACGTACAGATTTTAAAATAATACAATTTTCCTAATTACGTTGTCACAAAAGAACATTAAATAAAATATCAAATAACATTAACCTAAACAGTATGCAGGAGTTAAGGCATGAAAAATTTAAATAAAAAAATACCGGGCCCCGTCCCTTTTTACCCAGATTCGTTAAAATGACCGGCTGTCGTCAGTCATCCGTCAGTTTTTCAATTATAAGAAAGGTATTTTGGTCCAAAGACTTTTGTGGGACAACATTTGGGAGAGCACTTAAACAATTATACCTTTCTATTGTTGCTAACTCAGATTATTTCACAACAGGGGGTAAACAGGACTCTAACAATAACAAAATGAACAAAATAAATGATCAACTTTTGCTACCATGTTTTAATTTTATACTGTCACAGTGACAATCTAAGTTAGTGAAGTAATCACTTATTCTAGAGTTATGTACCCAACACCAAATAACTAATCAGGTCATTATTATCTCTGACATTTTGAGTTTTTAGATAGAGGCGGGAAGCCGATGGATGAGGGAGGCACAAGACCGCGCAGGGTGGAAATATTTGGAGGAGGCCTATTAACTTATATAATTACTTATACTCTATTGAATCATTGGGTGTCTCTATCTAGATAAAGGTTTTTAAAAATAGAAACTTCTTATAACTATATATTTTCCATAGAAACACCCAAGAAACTGTCATAAACGGGAATCTAACCTGTGACTGACGTTCGTGACGATACACACATTTACACCTAATAATAAGTCCTAAATCCTATTTAAACACATGTTTTATCCAACCAGTAATCTAAATTTATTTATGGTTAAATTTTAAACGAATGCTAAATAAATATTATTTTCTAAAATTTGGATTCAGAGTAAAAGTAAAAAGCTATTTAAGTTAAGTTATATTGCAGCTAAGTTTACCTATGTTCATACCTGTTTGGACACGTTCCAACTTGTTAGTCCTGACCCGTTCTGAAATGGATATCTGCCTACAAATGTGAAATTTTATATTTCTAGTTTTATTCGAGGTAAAATATACTTTGATTTTAAATAAGTGAAATATTGCCTGCATGGCAACATATTGGTAGTTAAATTTTATTCGTAGAAATATACTTTGATTTTGAATAAAAAAAGTACTTACCTAAGTATTCTTAGATAAAATTCGTAGTTTGGTAGTTATAACTCTTTGTATTAATATTAAAGTGGATTCGAGATGGTCGTAAGATTCTAGGAAGTAATTAGTTTGAGTTTTTAATTAAGTAAGTACAGTCACGAGCAATAATATGTACACATTTTCGCATTTTGTAAACCAGTTATCTAAAGTTCTGCCAATCCAAAATTGAAAATTCGAAGATTAATTCAAAACTGTACGGAACCTCTTCTAAATTACGAATTCATTTTGATATTGTAATGTCTAGATAAACGTGCAGATAGTTTAGAAAATTTGAAAATGTGTACATATTATTGCTCGTGACTGTACCTAATAAATCCCTTGTCTTATTTTGATAGATATAGACAGTGTCGTGATGTTAAAAAAGAGCCTATTAGGTTAAGATGTCCTATCAATTGCCCCAGATAGGGTTATAAGCAATAGTCCCCAGTTGCTTTTTCCCCGAAAAAAATTAACCTAATAATGTACAAACTTCTATTTAATAAGGTTCATTTTCTCAGGGGGGAAAAATGAAACTAACCCCCCAGATACACCTACCATTGTATGTATAAAGCAGTTAAAAATGAATTATCGAAGATACAGAAAAGCTAAGCTAGTGATACGTGGCAAGGACCAAGTAGCGTTTTCTCGTGCTGGAGTTCAGGACTCATTTGAGTTGTTCAGTCAGCGAACTATAAAGGTACAGGAGACAACAGTCTGCAGGTCAAAGTAAGCCTTTCTTTCAAACTTTGTCCATATGTTTCTAATTAAGTAATATACTTTACTGGGATGCTTTAAAGGAACCAAAGCAAAATATAAAAAATACAATTCTTAAAATCAGATAACCTAGTAATATTTTACATAAATAAACTGAATGTTTCGTCATGTTATATTAAAGTACTGTACAATGTGCACACGCTCACGTACGCAACTAAAAGCTGCAATTAGTGTTTTTTTCCATCATGCGAGATATTCCGCGAAATAACTGTGTTGAGGAAAACGTTAACTGAAACTTATTTATGAAAATAACTTGATTAAATGACATTGTTATATCTAGGAAGTATGATAGGTGCAGTTATCCATTGTTTGTGATGCGTGTTTTCATCTGTGCAGTTTGTAGACGTTTCCTGTTACCCTATACATCTAAGTAGGTATTTGTATGTAGTACATATCATAGGTATTGATGGGCAGGTAGGCTACTTTTCAACTTTTATTTTTTACCACACCATGTCATAAAAAGGATCAATGACTTATTTATAAAATATACGACTTACCATGCATTAGTATTGTACTACAAGTATCTTTTAAAATATAAATGTTAAATGGAAAAGGTAATTGACAACTCAAGTTTTCATCTGCGTGTCAATTCTCGTACCTTAAAAACGTTAAAAAATCGGTTAATTTAACTTTTAGTTGTCAAATTGTCACACAATTAGTATTCTTGTGTTTATAATTTAAAATATTTTTAAAGTAATGTAATCGTACTGTAACTAAGCTTACAACGGCATTCTTGTAATTTTTAAAGTGACATTCTCCATTAAAAAACGTGAAAATTGACGTTTAACTTTATTTTAACGAAATGTTTAAGGACCAGAATACCACTTTTGGATTAATTAAAAATTAAATTAAAATTAAGTTGAGTTAAATTGTATGTAACGAGAATTGATCTGCTGGTCATCAAATGTAGCGTTTCCAAAACCAATACTTAACTTAAAAATTAAAACATTTGATCATTGTGAACTCATCAGAGAACATTATCAATTAGATGAGCGAAGTATTTGTGAGTCCTGCAAACATGCCTCAGTAAACTGTATGTCTATAAAAGTCCCCGCAATACAGTGCCTACCTTAAGCGTGCTTACGTACGACTATCTTTTTGACCTATTTTAATACCAAAAAATATGTTTAACGCGTGACAAATAAAATTACAATGTCCTCAAAATAATTGGACACACAGAATTCAGGATTGTGATATAATATGCAATACATAGATAAACATCAGGAAAACGAGTGAAATCATAAGCGGAACTGATAAACAAATTCGCTGAGATAAGACATTTTCTGAAAGTTATGGCATCACATCTATAAATGTTTGTCTATACACTTCTGTTAAGAGTAATATAGATAATGTTCTGTCGTATCATAAATACATTTACGCACGTAAGCCTATCAATCATTTTAGTGTTTGTACCGGAACTTGAACCTGTGACTCAAGTTATTAGGCCTATGTACATAGGCCTAAAGGTACAAGCTTTTACACACATACTTACTTAAAACTTGAAAGGTATTGTTACTTGCACAAAGTATTGTTTGCTGCTTAACTAACAATCTCTCTATTCTCAGAAATCTAAACTAAAACTTATGATTCAATCGTCGTCGTCACCTAAACTACTTTTCGTATAGGTATAACCAGAGCACTTTTTCTGAATTCATATCACAAATTTTATCAAAAGGGGTCTTTAGTAAAGGCTTGCTGTAATACTTATGTAGTAACAACTTGTGGTGATCCGTTTCAGACGAACGATTGCTTTTGTGTTTTATTTTGAAAAGCATGTATCTTGTACAAGGAAACTTGAAAAAATTACAAATATACTTACAACTACGACAATACTTACTTAAAGGTATACTATAAAATGTATAAGTAGTCATTCTGCAGCTAGAACAAATTCCATCGGTCCCAATTTTCTTCCTTATTTGAGTGCCCCGTGGTACTTATACGCCGTACATTGGTTCAAAAATATATTTTTGTTATCATCAGCTGATGTCACCTTATCAATAGATTGTGCGTTACCTAAGACTGTCGTTATCTTGATAACAAGGGAAAACAAATAATATTCTAGAACTTATAGGTGGAGGTCACCACATATCTATTCATTTATTTATTCCAATTTCAACCATACTACTTAAAAATAAAGTTTAAATTACAGCTGCTGTAACCTATCGACTACAGTGTCAGGTCTTTTGAAATTAAACCTTATATGTTAAGTAATAACGTTGAAATTCGATTATCATGCTTAAGTCGGTATGTGACTAAGTCAAATGTATTATTATGTACGGGCGACGCAGTGTCTGCTGCACGCTTTGCTATGAAAAGGAACTTTAATTATTAAAACAACAAACTATCTCGACAGTTTAGAATAAGTAGTGTATGTATCTATCTACAGAAAACAGGTTGAGTTTTGTTCGCTATTTCAGCATTATACTGTAAATGTAAAGGAATTACTCTATTTTCTGGCAGATTGGTGTTTTATGTTTTACTTATTAAATTGAATCTTCCTTTTTCAGATCCAGATGTTTGAAGGTGTAATATATAGGCTAGTATTATTTTTATACTCATACTTATACCATAAATTATCTTACGGTTTTCATTCACTTTCGGAACTCTTTTTTTAAAGGTAAATGGTAAAGATGTCTTCAAGAAGCATTTATCAAGCGATCATGAATTTCTACGAATAAAGGATATAAATATGTGAAGTATAAAATTTGAATTTGAATTTCTTCCTCAACAAAAGGTCTATTATAACTGCATGACGCAACCTCTTTTCATATGCAACGCAACTCTGACGCAACATGTCGCACAATTTCAAACATGAGGCGGAAGTTCACGAGAGATAGCGAATGAAATCTCGGGACAAGATCAAGCTATTTACGGCACGTGTCCACATTAACCTTTTAAGAGATAGATTACGCTTATCTACTTAATGCTAGACAAGAAACTATGAACTTTCTTTTGTGAAAATTACATCATCTATAGGAGTTTAGCTAGATCATGTGCCTATTGTTTAAGTCATTCATGATTTTAGCTAAGTATACCTACCCATAATGCAGATATCAAAGAATTACTTTTAAAAATAATATCAAGAATAGGTCAGCCGCTGTAACTACCAATACCGAGCACCACACGGCTTACCATACACTTAGAAAAAATAGGTTCTGCACACCTTCACCTAGAACGAACCTCTTCTTACGATCGTGTGTTCTTCAAACACGATGTCATACGACCGCTTTTCCACCGATACAGTTTGCTTTGACTTTGCTTTGGTGTATCCAACTTACTTATTCTGCTGTTTTTTGCTCGCCAATCAAAAGATTATGTAATAGTACATTATTAAATAAAATAAAATGTGTAAGTTAGGTATACGAAGGTAGTAAACAACATTATTATTAGCATACTTATCGATGTTATTGTTGTTATTCAAAGTAGCTCTAACCGTGACCTTAACCATTTAGAAGGTCATGGCCTACTCAAGTAGTAAATAAAATACATTTCTCAGCATGAATCACTTAGTGTCATTATTTAATATTACTTTCATGTTATGTCTCATGTTGTATCTATGGAGACTATTTTTAAATATCATAGTCATTTTATCAAAATGTTATTAAGGTAAAACTCTGTATCTTACCTTCAGATGTTCCTTGCCAATATCAAGCAGAAAAAGGTCAAAAGTCAAACTAGGATGTAGGTACATGGTAAAGGCTAGAAGGTACATAGTAATCATTGCAATAAGCACTTCCAACCTTCTAATACTTATACCTCGATCTAAGTTTCTAGCACGTTTTCAAGTTTTACTGTTCTGTACTTTCAAATAAAAAAAATATAGGTAAAAGTGGATATAATTAGGTAGGTACTTGAATTTATTAGCAGATAAATAAAAATTAATCAAAATACTTATAATGTCATGGGCGGTGCCATAGTCAACAAAAATCTTGATTCCAATTCATACAATGTATGAATTCAACAGTTTACGATAACATACAATGTACCAAAGTCAATCATTAAAACATGATTATATATGTGGTAACAGATAATCTGTGCACTTCATAGTTACTAGACAACGTACTTACTACTCAGCCCAGCATAGATACGTCACACACCTCGACTGATAAGCCGACACTCCCTCCTAGCAACAGAGACATGCAATCAATATCATTTAGTAGTTGTTCAACATAATGTTGGTCACGTTCCTACAAATATTTTGTGAATCATCCTTCAGAATTAAATACGAGTTAAACAATGTAGCCGGGGTCAACATTTGTATACTATTTGGTACCTACTTCATTTGCAAAATTAATCATTAATGAATAAGAAACAAAAACAATATTTGTGAAATATAGTAACGATCTTCGTGCTAAATATTATAAATAATATGAACTAAATAAAATCTCATTGAAACATACTTGTTAAAGAGGTATCTTGTACAAGCTAAGTAACATAGGAACAATTGGGTTGAATGATACAACCAGTTTACCTCAAGCAAAAATTTCTTATGAGTGAGTTCAATTAAATGCAAATATATCAGTAGACTGCACGCAAGAAACAAACACACATGCACGCACACCTTGTGACGAATGTGGCGTGATCCACCCTACCACTCACTCACTCAACACTACAATACTTATTAAATACACATTATACATTACTATGTTACAAAGGCATTCAAGACGAGACTACAAAGCAATAACAGCAATGGAAAATACTTCTAACAAAACTTTGAATAAGAAATAGTAAACCTGCAACAAACAGACTTGAGCAATTATAGAATGAATACACGCAGATCTAGTTCGTTGGCAATTCATAGCTACTTTGTTTCAAGATAATACTTTTAGTTGTGTATAGAAGCAGCGATGGAAATAGATCAGTCGACATTTTAGTGCATGTTGTTGTAGTAAAAAGTAGCATAATAAAATTAGCTATTGGATCGTGTGCCCCAGCACGTAGACAACTCGTTCTAAATAATTGATTGATGTGTATAAAAAAACAGCAACAAAAACTGCATCAAGCACAATGCAGTTGACGATACATGTGCACGTATACGTTTAAATGGCTTTGTGTTTTTTACTTTGATGATTATCATTTACCCAACGGTTTTATGTATTTACCTATAGGTATCGATAACAACCATGTTCAATAATTATTATTTTACCAAAGAATTGATATCATCGACTGTATGATACATTATGATACACGATCAAGCTTCATTTTAGTGATTTGTGAGACAACATTCTGAGTAACTTTGGTTTCTAGAGCACCAAAACAATAAACTATCTACCATCAATGTTCTTGAGTTATAGCCTCACTGCTGGGACTGTTTGGATCAAAGTAAAACTTATGATCATTGAGTGGTGTTCAAAACAACATTTTATTATCATGACGAATGACTATAAATATATACTCGAATATAATTTACATACTAAACTTACTTGTTTTTACTTTCTTTTTCATAATGAAACAATGAAAATAAACTTAATTTTAAAGAAAAAAGGATGAATTGTTGATAAAATAATAACCAACTAGTCAAACTATGAATAAAAATACATTTTTATTTTTTATGTGAATAAAACTGTTGCTGAACCGAATAAAAGGAG
This sequence comes from Schrankia costaestrigalis, assembly GCA_905475405.1. Lineage (NCBI taxonomy): Eukaryota > Metazoa > Arthropoda > Insecta > Lepidoptera > Erebidae > Schrankia > Schrankia costaestrigalis. The sequence continues at coordinate 450,739 of FR997843.1, read as the reverse complement.
AATGAAACCTTCACTAAGAGTTTTGGGCCAAGATTAAACAGAAATGAGAGTATTATCAATTTATAGCTTCACACTTATTAGTCTCGTGCTAAATCTTTTGTTAGTTTTGGCAATCTGAAATCCAAGATAATTTTTTTTTGAAGGAGATGGAAACTTCTGGGCTAAAGCCTGTACATTACTGTACAGAGTAAGGATATGCCCTAAAAATCTTTTCAATTTTTTTCAAGTTCGAATCTTAATAAAATTGAGTAATTTTATTATTATTTTATTCAAAAATAGAAAAGATTTTTAGGGCATATCCTTACTCTGTACAGTAATGTACAGGCTTTAGCCCAAAAGTTTCCATCTCCTTTGTGTAACAAAGGAAACTTGGAAACATAAAACACTATTATCATGCAGAAGACTATTTCAGTGATAAATATCTAGGTTTTCCTTCAAGTCGGTAATTGCCTTTGTAATGTATAGTCTATCTTCTTTAGTAGTTATTCAGTCTTTGTAAACAAGTCATTCTTATCACTAGTTTTCATCACCAATAATGAGAGGATTCTCTTCGACCCCAGATATGACCACAGTATACTGCCCTGTATTATACTTTTTCATTTCTTGTTCAAATAGTATGTTATTAATAGCTTGTTTTATCATACTCTGCGTCCTTTCATCATGTTTTCTTAATGATACAGCTATATATTCTCCGAAGCTATCACATTCATCTTTCTTTTTAGATAAATCAGACTTCTTTAAGAGCTTTAAAGTTTCAAGTAGTCTATTGTCAAGGTTGTTGTTAGTTGTATTAGTAGTGTTATTTTCTTTAATAATTCGTCTTTTCAACAAGGGTCTCATAATTCGACTCCTATGTGCTACCCTACCCACTGGGCGTTTGACAGCCTTCCTTTGAGGTTCTACGTACGCTTCTGTCGTCGGCTCTTGTTTAATCACTACTTCTATCTCCTGTGAATTGGCGTTGTTATCATCGTCATCTGATGATTGTTCTGATTCTTCAAAACGGCCATCTTCATTGTTCACTACCTGTAAAAAGAGGAGACACTGTTATTTTTATCTACTTTTCAAAACAAATTTAACTCCATCTAATGCTAACTGTCCTACGTCCGGGACAGAGTTTTTCTCTTTAATGAAAGGAGAAAAACATGGGCTACTAATAAGATAGAAATACTCCGCAGATGTATTAATTAAGACAGTTAATGTGTCTCTCTTATCCGGTTTACACGTCGGCATCCAGATATCACATTATTTATTTAAATTTGCAACCACACGGAGAATTTTTACATGACATTTCCAAAATTGTTTCCCTATTTTTAAAACCAGGAAGAGTCAGGTAATTCAGCCTTGTACAAGACCAGGAAGCGTTTACAAATGCTAGACACGTGGTCACATAATTAATTAAACAGTTGATACGTGCCCGATTGACCTAATTTAGTGGTGATGTCATTATTGGCAAACAAAAACATTAGAATAATAGTTTTGCGATAACAGTGGGTGGCAATTAAAGTAGAAAAACAAATGAACGACACATTCGTTGATAAAACTACAAGTAATATAGATTAAACTAGTTTTATAAAGTAATGTATTTTTTGTATAGTTCAACGCGTTAATTTAAGGAACTATACTGATTGAAATAAAAATCTTGTCTAGGATACCAAGGATAAAAATGTCTCAAAAAAGATATAATTTCCTTATATTCAAACGAAGACAGATTAAAAAACCGTTCGTAATTCTATCTCATTACAGCTCATCAATTAGCGCCATCACCACATCCAGATGCACTATTTATAGGTAAATCTAAATAATTTTTTGGACGTTCCCATTTATTGAGGAAGCTAAAACGCATCCATTTTATAGACCTAAAAAGTTAATGATTTTTGCAATAATTATTTCAACATTACCCTCCCTCCAAATATTTCCATTACTCTATAAAAAATTGTCGAATTTGTAAGAAAAGGAGCTTTTCATAAAAAATTCCAAATGACAAGTAATTGGTAGCCAAATTAGACCAAGTTTTGAGATTCCCCTTTTGGTATTAAGATCAATAAAGCTCTTATTTGATATAATACTTTTATCAATATACAACGTGACTATCGAGGGTATAAAAGTGTATTCGCTTATCATTATTAATGAGGTAATTATTAACATTGACGGGTAACTTCCTTATCGAAGGAACATCAGCCTTCGACTCGTTGTCATGCGAACACTTACAATATAAGTAATACATTAGTACATACAATCTCACACACACGTTCAAGTCTTGATCGAGATCTATGATCATAATCAAGATATGCTTACAAGGCTTTCTTTTCATGCATGTATAGAATACGCATTATCTCGCTTGTAAACGTGATAAAAAATGTTTAATGCAACAGACAGTTTTTGTCTCAATAAAATATACGCAGTGAAATTTATAACTACTCTGTTACTTAACCAAAGTAGTAGTAAGACCAAATACGGTATGCAAATTGTAATTTTTGTATGTGCAGGAGGCCTATCAAACAGCTCAATGTAAAATTCTGCTTAGCTTATTATAAATTGGCAAGAGAAACATCTTATAGCTATTACGAGTATCTCATATTTTCCGTGTCTATACTTTACATATTCCTATTCCTCTCCCGACGCCATCTTAATTCAAACTAAGTACAGCATGTATTTTAAGTATAGGTACATATACACATACATAAACTCACGCCTTATCTCGTCTGGGGTAGGCAGAGACGACAAAAATAAGTAATAGACAATATAATAAATTAACTGCCCTTTCCAACGTGTTTGGTATAGTAAAATACTAAACAATTTTAGTATGAAAATGAAAGACGAGACAAAATCAATTTCATTCCTCCATAATTTTTTTGATCTTTCATTTCCCTCTGTAGGATAACACAGGGTAGCTTTGAAATAGTTACGTGCTACATAATAAAATTTAAAACGAAATGTATAAAATGTTCAACAAACAAGTTGCACGAACAAATATTAGTCGAACACTATAAAATGGTTCCACAAGTCAGTGATAACGCGAATTGGATGCCCTTGCGTTTCGCAACAACAAAACTCAATTATTTCCGCAATTTAATTTTGTAGGTGATAAGCAAAGACCTCGGTGATTATAGTCTTCGTAAGTTATACTGCTATTTTACTCTGACTATGCCTGAATCTTATTTGAGAGTCTATTTTATACTCTCAGGGTTTTAGTTCTCAAAAGTATCCTTTAATCGGTTTCTCAACCTGACATTGTCGGGAGTACCAAGGATTGGGAGTATCGCGGCAGAAGGTTTGGACGCATAACTGACAATTACATGATCATTCTCTTATAGGCTGATATGGATGGATGGATTCTCTTAGAGTAGTATACTGGCTGTTTTGTTGGTGTAAAAATAAATATACAATATGCAAGGATATTAGAAAATGAACAGAAGGCAAACAGCTTACATGCAGAACATTAACCTGATGTTTAGGATCCAAAAGAATAATACATTTTCTGAATATAAAGCAGTAAGTAATGGTCAATATTCAATGGTATAAGCTACCTCAACACTTTTTTATTACAATTAATTCTGATTAAATGGACAGGCATAATAAACACACACAAAAACTTAAGTAATTTCGCCTCATTATATTATAATGCCGGAAAGATTAGGCTACGCGAATTACCCTATCATTCTTAATGACTGTCGAAAAATCAATCTAATATATCTCTGCTTACCCATTAAAGGAAAATAGCATGAAGTTAACAATTGATTATTTGCCAAGTTGTTATTGTACAAAACCGGTATGAAACCGGTTGTTCATAAGAAAGATAACCCACTGTCCCATAACAAGTTTCTTGTATAATAAAATAGCAAAACAGAATAAATAGCATGATATAAATTAGTTGGCAAGCTCTGTACTACGCGAAGGTCATCAACGTTACGTGACCGATTTTTTAATGATAAATGTACCTCTACGATGTTTTTGTAAATTTATAATACTTTACTAAAGTATTATTAAATGAGTTTAAATTTAGTTTGCTGTTTTTGTTGTTTTGTTCGCTTACAGGGGCACTGTGTCACATAGACTTTATAGATGTAAAATTAATGGAGACAATTATGCTTACAGGCAATACAGGCTGCACAATTATTTTTTTCAAGGACTGCGAACTTGCGAACTTATGCACTGCACGATTTGTCACCTGCCTTTGAAGATAAACAAGACCTTTGAAATTAAAAAAATTCAAAAACTTCTTGTTACCCATATTTCATACAATTAAATTAACAAACCCGCGACCTCGTGCTCGCCAGCCACTAATGCGACCGCGCTGCGACTTCGAAGCATTTAATTCCCTAGTTTAGCATGCCATGGAGTTTTACCCTAGGGATACAAAATCGATTTTTTTGCTTTGTAATGAGCTCTTCAATATTTGCTAAACTTATTCAATACAATTGTAAACAAAAAAATATCTAGACCAAAAATTATTAAGTATTATTATGAAGCACGCACGCATACTTACATAGTTTCATAATACTATGTATTAATTTATTCAGTATTGGTTAAAGTAGGAAGTGTAATAACAAATATGGCGTGGGTCTGATAATCTGGCATACATCCAATAGGTACTATTTGTAATATCTACTAGTACGATATCTGCCTTCGACTGCCTCGGGCGGTGGCATAGCGGTCATGTAGGTATGCGCCTGATGTACACGAGGTCCCGGGTTCGAACCCAACCCAGAAGAATTACATTTCCGATCCAGAAAGTCCGTTAATTTCGTGACAGTTAAAATCCCCGCAAGCGGTAGTGCAGTAGCTGTCTTAAAAAAAATGTTCACGTGAATGTTTAAAATGTCGACGGAGGAAAGTTTCAATGATATTGAAAGATATTCCATGTGCCAATAATACCTCCGACCATCGTGGTACAAGAAGGCCTCCGTCCTCAGGTTTTGTTTCAGACTCCGAGGTCCCAGTTTTTACTTCAGACTGCGAAGTCCCAGTTTTTTCTTCAAATAAAATCCGACGCACGGTTCTCTCAGAGGTCCCGGTCGCTTTGGCCACCCTCGAATGGACCGCTTTGACATCCTGTACTCCATCTTCCTTCTCCTTTTTCATGTACTGAGCTACATTAAAAATTATCTTTCTAGCTTCTTGACGAATAATTTTATTGCGCCGTGGTGGCATGTTTAAACTCAATAAAACACTTATAAACTTAACACTTCTTCTTTGCCTTCTCCCACGTTAGGTCGTATTCGATTTTATAAACTTAAAACAACTTTTAAACCGAATGTAATGGTTAAATAGCGAGCGACGCGAACGACAAACGACTGCTGACGTGTTACTGAAATATCCAAAGCGAGCAAAAATGGCGCAGTTGGCCGGCCTAAACTTAGCTTGTAGCGAAGTTCAATAACAAAGAGAACGCCCGCTCCCCGCCGCCAGTTAGTTGTAAAGAACGACATCTGCGCACTCGTTCGCGACAACTTCACACCGGTCTACGTAGACCGGCCGGCCGCTTGCCGTGTGTTGAACGTAGGGATGTGCCGTCACTTCGCGACTAGATATTGTAACGGAAACAGTTCTTTGAGTTTTGTTTATTGAAATAAAAATGAAATATTTGTTTATCATAATAATGTAGGAATATTACTTAAAGGTACTGACGTAAATACTAACATAAGAATAACGATGTCTAATTTTGATCGCTATAATATTTAGGTAATATTTCTTTGTTTTGCGTTACATAATCTTCCCCTTATTAAAACTCAGATAAAAATTATTATAGTTTATGCTAGAGATTATAGAGAGTTATTATTGCATTTTCGAATTATTAGTAAAAAAAGTAAGTCGAGTAGATTCGATGTACCTATATTTATCACTACTTTTTATTTTCAAATCCGTGTGGTGACGGAGTGAGAATACAATATGTCACCACCCCATCTCATCCCATGGGTATCGTAGAAACCGACTAAGGGACTATCTGTGAATATTACCTTTACATAGAAAGAAGGAAAACTTGAAATTAAACACTATACCAATCTGGCCAGAGTGGTATTAGTAGGCCAAGTATTCCTCCGTCACGGGAGGAGGCCCGTCCCTGCAGTAAGACATTAATGAGCTGTTATGATCTTATCACTATTTTACCTACTTTTTTTCTGTATTATGCCCGATTTACACATCGACAAGTTCAGTAGCGAGTTAAGTACTATTTTAAGATTAAGTTGATTTAAATAGATCTCCATCCTATTTTTTGGCAAGTTAAGTTGGCGAGACGCGAGAGAGGGGGCTACTTCGTACTTAACTCGCCAAAAAATAGGATGGAACTCTATTTAAATCAACTTAATCTTAAAATACTACTTAACTCGCTACTGTACTTGTCGATGTGTAAATCGGGCATTACTTACAGTACTACAAGTACAAACTCGCTACCTACACGTACTTACTCGATATTACTCTTAAAACTTATTTATTTTAATCCCTAATAAAGGCAAAATAGAATTACGTATTTTTTATAACTTATTAAAATCTTTATTGTATTAAAATGGAAAAATCACGTCATTTCAACCTTTTAAAAAGCTGTAACTCATCCTACGAAAGTTTGTGAGGATGGATGGATAGACGGATGTTTGTTACTCTTTCACGCAAAAACTAATGAATGGATTTTGATGAAATTTGGAATAAAGGTAGATTAGGGTCTAAAATAACATTTCAGCTACCTATACAACGCGAATGAAACCGCGGACATGAGCTAGTATAAAATTAAATAATCGCTAAATGAATTAAGTGAATTGTAACTGTTTATGCGTATCACTAGCCCTAATTACCGCACCCCTCACCCCCGCCATTTAGTCCCGGAACTGACAGTTGCGCTGTCATTTGCAACAACTTCAAACCAGGCCGGGCGACTTTGTTGGCCCGTATTGTACATTCATAATAATATTATTACATACTTATTATGCATTTTCTGTTACAAACAGAGATCTCAATATGTACAATGTAAGTATAGATTACACGATACAAAAGGTTTAAAACATTCTGGTTATTAAGTTAGAAGAAATGTATTTATTTCCAAACTCAATAAATGTACCTGTTAACATTTTTTATTTGCGCTTTCTACTAAGAATAATTACCTCAATTGAAGCATTAAATACATCTTTAAAAGAATCTTATCCACGACCTCTTACCGGGCAGGAATCTTCTCAACTACTGAGATAAGATCCCAATATGATAAAAATTTTGCTTTTAAAAAGTTTAGGACTATTGGTTTAATTCCATATTCTGCTAACTTAGTCAACCCTAACATTAGAATATTATTTTCGTACTGATAAACAATAGACAATCATTAAAACTCAAAACACTAAGCGTAACGTCTTTGGTTTCGAAGACGGCTCGTCTTAGCAGTGGGGCATTAATGAGCTGTCAGAAGGAAATAACTTACAGTGTGGTACAGTAAAGTTATTACCAACACGCATCAGCCGTCGATGCCAATTGTTGATAATCCATACCTATACCTACAAACTAATCTGAATAGCGAGGTTGTTCTGTCTTATGTTTTCCTACGTTTATTATCCTTACAATATAGAACAATATATTGATTGGCAACTGACCACAATACAAAATCTAAATTAGAGGCAGGTACGCGCGTGTATGATAAAGAAAGTGTACCCCTGGCAAAGTATACAATACTTTAACTCTTTCCCCACTACTTCCTACATTGATAACAGCGTGCAGTTGTAAGCATATCGCTATTATTTTACCTAATCGTTATAGGAAGTAACTAATAACATTTGGCGATACAAGTATTATGAATTATATAATGTACGATTAATTAGTATTACCTTAACAACTTCTGCCCGAGTGTTATTCCCCAAATGGTTTGGCAAGAAGCTCATGTGCGGGTACAAGAACCAGGTGGACCTGCCTCCAGCGCGGATCTTCGCCTTCTCTCTGCGATGTGACGCGAATATAGAGTTAAGTTTCTTCCTCAAGTCGGCGATGTCACACTGGAACACTCGCGCCAAGTCCGACCAGGCTTCGTACTTCGCAGTCTGCACCCGGTACATTTCATTAGAATTGTCCCATAACTCCGGCCGCTGCCTATACTCTTCCATCAAACGTATCGCCGTCTCTGTCGTCCAATCGACCTCTGCCATCTTGCTGTCTTTGTCGCACAACGAGTCAAGGCCGACAACCGCGCTCACACCGGACGTCGATAACTTTTTCAAGTTGTGTCGTATTCCTATTTTAAATAGACGAACGGCGAATGTACGTCGAACGCGTTCGTTCGCGCGCAGTGCGAGCGGGGACTGCGGGATGGCGCGGCGCGCGCCGCTCGGCTATGTTCGTGCGCGCTCGGGTGTGTTCGCTCGCTCGCATGGCTGCGCTCGGCGAGCCGATACGATACATAGTTATATACGCCGCCGTTACATCGCTCGGTGCATACTTTTTACATTGTAAACTACACGCCTACCTACATAATGTTAGATTTTACCTTTTCTATTTACATCTATGTAAGAACTTATACTTAGTATAGTATGTCGAGCAAGCTTCTACGTCCTGATGTGCAGGTTTACGCACAAAGGATTGCCATAAAAGATGATTATTTACTTCAATAAGAGGGTGGTAGCTAGCCAGCCAGAACATTATGCCTACTGAGCGTGGGGCGATCACGGCGTTTCTTTCTTTTACGAGCGGCTTTCGCAGCGGGTGGAAAGGATAAGTATTCTTTCGGCGTCCCCTCGTAAAATTTACTACAATAGTTGATCTCCTTTTATACAATTTAAAACAAAATTCCTAAATAAAACCCTTAATACTTACGTAACAAAGAAACTGGGCATAAAACAACGTCCATTTAGCGAGACCTATTACTGAGCAATAAATCTTTAAGTTGCAAGCTCTGAGTTACTTTGGCTTTTATAAGACGCATCCTGTCCAGTGTAGGTAGAGCTCTGGTATCCTGGTAAGTTCCTTGTGTTGGTAGGCGGGTGTGTCTCTGTGAGGGGTCAGGGTGCCTGGTCGCAGTGTTCCATTGAGCGCGCCCCTGTGTGAATGAGAGGGTGTGGAGGGAGGGTCCTCTCGTTGTGTTGTGTAAGGGCAGGTCGGTTGCGAGGCTGCTCGTTGGGCCGTGATTAAATTAATGAAATTCTATTTTCTCTAAGGACACTCTGTTAATTTGGTCGTTATTTATGTTTGTAGATAAATCGTACTTAGTTTGCGCGTTATTAAATGCATCATATTTATTTATTGCAACGATATCGTAAACGTTTGTATTGTATTGTACTCACCGCGAAGAGGGATGGCTTATTTAATTATAACATAATATTATAATCGTGAGATAGTTGCTGTTATTTTCCTTCCACGATACATTAAATACACACAACACAAATAATTCGATTATGTTTGTATGAATATATTATCCTAGTTAAATTACAGGATACATTTCATATTCATTTATAATGGCAGCACATTTGCATCCTACTGCAGTGGCCAGTCATCATCAAGGGTGAAAACGAATTGTCCATCTGGTTTATTCCTTATTTTTAGAGAACGTTTATAGATATCAAGAGTATCTCCAAGATTGAGATTGATCGTCCTGTTTCTGGCCAGCATGGTATTAATGAGTGAAAACATCCTTCGTTACTGTAATATGCCCGTCTCTGCAGTAGGTATGACATTGGCTATTATGCTGAATAAATTACATGTCTACACAATACAACGGTACCCTCAAAATAAATGCATGTGCTTAATAAAACATCTAAATACAAAAAGAAACCATAAAAAAGAATGTAATAAAAAGCCCAATATTGTACAAGTGATGCGTAAGACAATGTACATTATGTACAGTATGCTCCAAAATGTATAGTCGTTGTACAGTGATGTAAAAATCAATTTGTTTTCATTTGAGTGTCGCAAGTGGGGCGCGGAGTGGTGAGAGCGACGCTTGCGGATTTCCGAGCCATTGTCCAATAGTGTCGTAACTTAAAAACAATATGGGACCAACTAAAGATTATGCCAAATGTTTAGTGATGTACTCGTCTATCGATACTTGCGATTTTTTGTTAAAGATGCTGGTTTTATTGGCAATTTTGATTACCTCTGCCAAAATTATATACTTACATGGAACAAATTTAGTTTTTTTTCTTAAGGTAACTTTTGAACTAGTGGAAATATTCTATGACACAAACACTTTAGTACACATGGGACTAATGGGCTCGGAACAAATATTTCTTGATTAATTTATTAAAACACGAATAATAATCAGCCATATGCCTATGGCTTTAGTTAAGCTGCCCCGTGGTTTACTTGGTCACCATTCAAGCACAAAGACATACTGTATTTGCTTTCTACAGTTTTATATCTATTTGTCAAATATAGAACACGAATATTAAGTTAGACATATGGCATTTTCTACCTTCCATATGTTTTAAAATTCGGTTGAATATAAAACTTTTACGCGTTGATTAACATCAGACGATGCCGGTAACGAATCGGCCTCTTGGCGCCCTCATTACAGATATATCATACAGCACACGCAACTATACCTGACACCTTATCCTCTAAGTACTCCAAAAAGAAATAGAAGATATATTATAAGAATAAAAGACCCGTAAGCGCAAGCGAGATAGATATAGAGAAATGAAATGGCCTAAAGACTCAGATGATAACGTGTCAGGTATAATATAATGTACGATATAGAGTGGTATAATCTGTCAGTGCGGTCGTTGTCCACAGGTGTGACACTGTCGCAGGTGCACATACGACGGAGCATTACATTTGCATAATTTGTTATACAACGACAAACTAATTTCGTTAATCGCGCTGTGACACGAAGCTGTAATAAGGCCGTATTTTTGATGATACGTGGGTGAAACCTTTTGGTTTTGGGGCTGGTGTTGGTCAACAATGTGGAATAATATTGTTGTGTTTGAGAAGTTATTACGTGGCGCTTTATCTACTAGATTTATGACCTTACAATTTGAGGGTCTGTTTAAAAATGTATGTTACTTTCAAACAAAAATATCAGAGGTGTAATTAGCTACTACAAACTAAAGCAGGTTTGCTTTTAGTAACCTAATTACACAAACAAAACATATTATAATGAATTAAACTAGTTTAATTATACTCGTTTTTGAAAATCCTTAAGAGTTGTTCAAACACCTAGTCAAATTTCACAAATCTACCATTATAAACCTAGTAAGCCCTACTAACTATACATGAGGTATTTACTAAATTACTATCCACCTTCCAACCACAACCTGAGTAACCCTGCATTGGCACATTCATGTTAAACATCAAAAACACAAACATGGAACTGTTAAATATTTAAAATACGTAAGTTTAATTAAGACAAGATATTATATTCTTAAATAATTATTTCATAAACAACCTATATAGCGCGTTAGCCCTATATTGATTTTGTGCGCGTTATCACTCTGTGGATTATAGTCTAAGCTTTTTACAAGGGATTTCTTACATGACACGGTTAATGTTTACGGAATGATCTCTGGTATTAAAGGCTCTATAGCTTAGTATACAGCCACGTAACTGTACAAACAAATGGATTTTAATGTTTTGAAACTTGGTCTCAGGTAAACCCTGAGACTTCATGTGGGTACGAGTTGTATTATATTTGTACTTATATTTTTAGGTTGATCATGACAAACAACCTGTGTTTGAAGTATGTTGATAGTATCTCTGTTCTTATTAATATAATCATGAAATACTTTTGTATTACGTTTGACTCTAAGCAGCTCTCTATTGCGCTCGAAAGGAGGGTCTTCTCCAAAAATGGTAGGAAAAGTTTACTTCCTATACCCTCAAGTATCTGTTACGACACCTTTACATTACACATAGAGGGTGTGGTTATATTTTTTACTTAAATATTCTTTATGATGATGATTGTACCTATCTACAAAATAAACTAGGAAGTGATGATTACTTTTCGCAAACATTCGCATTTGAATTACTGCGATAAAAATATACTAAAAAAATTAAAATCTTCTTATCGATAAGTCCCAGCACTATGCCGAGTGTAGATCAGAAAGCAAGGATGTGCGAGTTATCGCGGAACCGTCAGATTACTCGGCGAGGCCGGGGTTCGATCCTGCCTATCTCCGCTCCCACTCAACAAAGAGACGCATTTGTGACGTAAAATTTACGAGCCACTTTTACGAGTGCAAAATAGGTGGGACCGAGTTTACGACCCACCCTGTATAATAAGGGAGCTGTAGTATATGCATGGCTCACAGATAAAACTAAGTTGGTATTAACTTGTGGTTGCAGAGGGCTCAGTACCTAAGTAAAATGGCAGTAAAGTGAAGCCTCGTTTACTACTTAGTTAAGATCAGAAGATAGAGCAATGTACTAAATGCTTCATAAGGATTAACATTAAAGGTTATGCGGGTACTCTAACTATTTATATTATTAGAGCTTACGGATGTTATTAGGTTGTATTTTATGGTTAGTAGGTATTTCAATCTGTTTGTTATTAAATCTCTTGAATAAAACAAATACATTAATAATGATTAAAATTCCATGTTTCTGCAATATAGCTACGATACCAATATAATTCATCATATAATTACATTGATATCATTTTGGCTGAACCATGGTTACAACTTTTGCACAAACAAAGCCATGCATTTTCCGCTTCAGAGTCTTTTAATGAGAAAATAATCGTAAGGAAAATATCGTTTGTAACATTATTATCTCGTTTTGTTATAGAATCCACTTTCTCTTTGTTTGGTATTCTCTAAAATAATTAAATAAGTTAAACTTCGTTTAGACCCAAGCATTTAAACTAGGTAATTTATATAAAGTTAAGTATTTATTAGAAAGACGTTTAGTTTCAACTGGATATAGATTTTGAATGTAAATGATTACAAGTTTAGGTAAAAAGTTGCACGTTTTCACATTATTAGTTAACTTTGTTTTAAAATTGACTAGATTGATCTTTATCTAAATTTTTCCTAGCATATACTGTATAAAAACTAAATGATATTATACATAGCAAGGAATTCGATAAGTGACAATAGTGTACGGGGCCATATTACGATATTGCCTCATTGTTGCCTGACAGGGAGTCGAACTAATTCCACTCTTTATTGTATCACCGATACATTCATATAACTCATAAAACGATACGACATAATATAACATATTAAATATTTTCGTTGTTGGTCCTGAAAGTCAAATAAATTCTTTGTTTTGCATCGTCTGTTTAATGTCAATTTTTAATTTGATGTATTTTTGTATTAAATTACACTACATAATGTCATTAGTCAAATTTTCAAATTTCAAATTTTAAAATACTTTATTTCATAAAATTTATTACAAATTGTTTGAAATCGTCGTTTACTTAAAATTGAAGCTACAATTAAAATTATAGATCGACACAGACAAACGCTACAGCACTAAAAAAGCCGCGTTGTATTGTCAAATGTAAATTAAAGGAGAAAAATAAAACCAATCTACTACTCGAATCTACTTGTCTGTCTGTGTTGATCTATAAATTCCAGTTTCCAAATGGTAGGGCCAATGAGAAGAAATCTGGCAAAGAAACTCATGGCAACTCTTTTAAAATTCAGTTGTGTTTACATTTTTTTTTTACATAAATCATATATCCAATGAAAATATTTGACAGTACCAGACAGGATAATACACCATTTATACATCATAAAAAATAATAATCAAAGAAAAGAAAAATAGAAGACAAGCATGAGAACAAGGAAGACAGAAAAAAAGATAGAAAGGATACAATAATACAATAAGAACTTAGAGATAAAACAATTAGCACAAGTAGCACACATAAATAAAAAAAAGTGCATAAACTTGCATTATTTGAGACAGCCTGGGGAACAGAAGCAGTTAATCCCAAGCCTTTTTGTCTTTCGTGTAGTCTAGGATAGTATAATATCCCTTTACGATAAGTTTTTGTTTGACTACATTCTTAAATTTATTAAAACTTAGATCTTGAATATCTTTCGGAATTTTATTATAAAATCGGACACATTGACCCTGAAATGAACTATGTATTTTTTGGAGCCTAGAATACGGATGAATAAGTCTATCTTTATTTCTAGTATTTATACTATGGACATCACTTCTTTTGACAAATTGGTCTTTATTTTTATGAACATAAATTATGTTTTCATAAATGTATTGACTTGCTACAGTTAATATATTGATTTCTTTAAATTTTTCTTGAAGTGATTGTCTCCTACCTAAATTATAAATTGCACGAATAGCTCTCTTTTGCAGCACAAAGATAGAATGAATGTCGGCAGCATGTCCCCATAGTAAAATACCGTATGACATTATGCTGTGAAAATAACTAAAATATACTAATCTAGCAGTTTCTATGTCTGTCAGTTCTCGAATTTTCCTAACGGCATAAGCTGCAGAACTTAGTCTCTTTACCAATGTCCTAATATGTGGGCCCCACTGAAGCTTAGAGTCTAGTGTTATACCAAGAAATTTTGTAGTGTCCACAAGGTCTACCTGATCCTCCTTAACTCTTATTGTGGATTTTACTTCTTGTACATTCGGCGTTATAAATCTAACACATTTGGTTTTGCGGCTATTAAGGAGCAAGTTATTAATGTCAAACCAACGAACAACTTTAGAGATAGCCAAGTTCACTTCGTCAGTGCTAGTCTGTTGTCGTTTCACTTTAAATAAAAGCGAAGTGTCATCGGCAAACAAAACTATCTCATGTTGATCTTTAACTAGATGTGGTAAATCATTTATATAGATGAGAAACAAAAGGGGTCCAAGTATGGAACCTTGCGGAACGCCCATTTTTACGACAGATCCTGGAGATAATTTTCCATTAATATTAACTCTTTGTATTCTGTTATTTAAGTAAGACGTGAAAAGATCTAATCCAAGTTTACCTAAACCATAGTGATGTAGTTTCCGTAAAAGTGTATCATGATCGACACAGTCGAAAGCCTTGGACAAGTCACAGAAAATACCTAAAGCATCGTAAGACTTCTCCCAGGCGTCATATATATGTTTTACAAGCTCCACACCAGCATCGGTTGTGGAGCGACCCCTTGTAAAACCAAATTGTTTAATATGTAAAATTCTGTATCTATTTAAATATGTTTGCAGTTGGTCTGCAATAAGTTTTTCAAAAATTTTACTGAAAGTTGGCAGTACTGAAATCGGTCTAAAGTTAGTTGGGTCTGATGTACAGCCAGATTTATATAAAGGAACAATTTTGCTGGATTTCATTAAATCAGGAAACACACCACTATCTATCGAATAATTAAATATAAGAGCTAAATGCGTTGCAACTGAGTAAATAATATGCTTAGTAATACCTACAGAATTATCCCATAAATCTGCTGTCTTTTTTACATTAATGGTATTAAAAGCTTTAATTATATCAAAAGGAGTAACATGTTCAAATTCAAAATCATTGTTGAAAATCGGTACGTTATCCTTTAAAATTAATTCTGCGTTTATAGGTGAAGAGTTCAAAGATTGAGTAGTAGTAATTGGAATATCTGTGAAAAATTGTTCAAAAGCAGTGGCGACTTCTACATCTGATGTGATTGTTGAGTTATTGATGTTTAAGTTGTACTCAATGTCGCGGTTGACTACTTTGCCTGTCTCACTATTGATAATATTCCATATGGTCTTAATCTTATCATTACTGTTTTTAATTCTTGAACTCAGAAAACGTGATTTAGCTACCTTACAAAGCTTCCTAAATAATTTTGAATAATTTTTAACATAACTCTGAAATGTATCACTAAAATTATAGTTCCTTTCTTCATAAAGTTCATAAAGCCGTATTCTACTCTTATGTAATCCTACTGTTGCCCATTCACTGAATGTGGCATTGCCTTTAATTAATATTGTTTTTGGAATAAAAACTGATTTAAACACATTACAATAAGTAGTAAAAAAATTATCAAATAAAGTGTTTACACTATCATCCGCACTGATAATTGGTGTGGAACTAAAGGCTAACTCAATTTTGTTTTTAAAACATTCAATTCTATGCGCAGTTTTAGGTATAACAACAATGTTCTTAGATACATTTTGTTCCCTTCTATTTAAAAATGTAATTTGCTGACCAGTGTGGTCTGACTGAAGCTTATTAATTATTAATTTATCAGTAATTAGAAAATTAATAAATACATTATCAATACATCTTGCTGTTGTTTCAGTTATACGAGTGGGCTCCAAAAATACATTTTTCAGATTAAAAGATTGAAAAAGAGCTAAGTATTTAGATACCCTTTCTGGGGTTTCATTCCCTGTTACCAGTAAATCAATATTAAAATCCCCACAAACCATTACATATTTTTTAGACTTGGTTACCTTATCTAAGACATCCTCCATAACTCTCTCAAAGCAATCATACATACCCGAAGGGGGTCTGTACACACTTAATACAATAAAATGCTTCAACTCTACACAGGCTATCTCAACAGAACGTTCAACCGAGAGATTAACAATATCAAGTCGTTCTTTATATTTAAATTTTTTGTTCAAAATTATCAATGAGCCACCTCGTATTGCATGCTCTCTGTTGAATGAACTGCCTATCTGGTGATTATCAAAATTAAACATGTATTGGCCACTTCTTAACCAATGCTCAGTAATACAAAGGATGTCAATGTTGTTACTATTAATAAATAACTCGATTTCTAATGTTTTACCTAACATGCCCTGAATGTTTTGATGAACCAGATTTAATTGATTGACATTCTTTGCATTACCTAGAGGTGAGCAAGAGGTATACTCTTTTGTCTCACTGTTTAGTTTAAATCCTTTTGTTGTGTAGTTGTAATCTTATAATCTAGGGATTGCTCTATAGGAGCAGTCAACTTAAAATCTAGGGTGGGCTCCATAGGAGCTACTAACTTACAAGCTAGGGTTTGCTCTATAGGAGCAGTCAACTTAATATCTAGGGTTTGCTCTATAGGAGCAGTCAACTTACAATCTAAGGTGGGCTCCATAGGAGCTACTAACTTACAAGCTAGGGTTTGCTCTATAGGAGCGGTCAACTTAAATACTAGGGGTTGCTCTATAGAAGCAGTCTGATTAAAAGCTAAGGGTTGCTCTATAGGAGCAGTCAACTTACAATCTAATGTAACCAATGGATTGGCTGTCATTTTAAAAATGTATGACAGCGATGATGCTATTTGTCTCCTACTATACAGAGACAGGTAATATCTATCTTTTTTTGAAAAGAAGTTAGTTCTAACAAGCATATTAGAGTCGATCATATGAAATTTATTTATATGTTCTCCATTAATTTTACAAGTTAAATTGTGCATCATAATATTAAGCTTATATCTAATATTATTTTCTGCTTGTGACAACCCTTTGCAGTAAGGTAAAGTAAACAAGATTATTTTTTCAACATCCAGTTTAGTTAGTTGTTCAAAGTAGTTTAAAAATGATTGCTTATTTAAATTGCCCCTATGTCCACTAAATAGGACTAATGTGGTTTCCTTATCAAAACTCAATTTTGATATTTTGTCTAATATATCACTATATCCTAATTGAGGCTGACACATATTACTAAAACCTTGCTCAGAAGCATGTAATAAAGAACCTAAGCCTTTTCCAATTTCAATTAGTTGCTGGAAAGTCAAAACTATCAAGCAGATTTTTGATGTTTTTGTTACTTAAAACATTCACTCGTACGACGGTGTTTCATCCCTAATATCTTTTTTTTCTTTCTTTATTGGAGAAAAAAATTGGGGTTTTTATCCACATGGATATGCCAACCCCATCGTATATATAGTTAAGTATTTACATAGACACATAAAAATATAATAATAATACAGTATTTACATCATGTATCACCCAGTGTGACCAATATTGAAAATTGCCTTGCCACCTCAGAGCTGGGACGTGACAACACAGTTTGAATTAATCCAACATCTAGCTTGTTCAATTTAAAATTTTTAATCACAATTTCTCTATCAGTTCTGTTTTTGCTACACTCCATTAACAGATGTTGTACGTCTTCAACTCTGTTGCAGGCAATACAATTTGGCGACTCAACTTTTCTCATGAGAAAAGCAAATTTAGCTGAGGGATAATGTCCAGATCTTAGTCTTAGTATTATTTTAATAACATTCCGACTTAACTCTATATTATCAAACCAAAGGGATAGAGGAGGCTCTGGTTGAATGGTCTTATACCAAATGCCTTTTGTTTTTGATATGTTTAGGAAGTGTTCCTTCCATAGGCCAAAACATTGCAATTTAATTTTTGGAATTAAATCTGAATAATCTGGCAAAAAATCAATTTCGGTACCTTCTAATGCTCCTAATTTTGAAACCCGATCAGCCTCCTCATTACCCTTTAGCCCAATATGCGCTGGAACCCATTGCAACCGTATTTCAATACTATCCGATTTACATTTGTGAATAGCATTTATTATCTCATAGGCTATCGATGTACCTCTGCAGCCAGAGGTACATCGAGCCAAGTGTTGCAAACCACTTTTGCTATCTGTGAAAATAACAATATTGTTAAGGTTCTGAAGAAGCGCATACTTAATCGCTTCATAGATTGCAATAAGCTCCAACGTCATAATTGATACAGAAGCATTTATTTTAAAACTATATTTAACATTACAATTATAATATATAAAAGCAGCCCCTTGGCCTTGAGTACTTTTTGACCCATCAGTAAAGAATTTATGCCATTCATTGTACTCTGAATTTAATTCCAGTAAAACATTGTTCAAAAGAATGTTAGGGTCACGAGATCTTTTACTACCTACTAAGCACTTAAGACTACTTATGACACTACTCTGCAAGTCAATGCATGATACCCAAATATCCAAACTAAACATCATTAGGGTTTTAGAAGAAACCAAACCGTAATGCTTTATATCTGCATAGATTTCAGTAAGTAAGGGTTTCTTTTTATTAACCCAGTAGCGAGTTGTCTGGCAAAGGTTACCTAAATTAGAAACTAAACTAATAGTCAGATTATCAGACCAGGACATACCTCTCAAGATGAACTTAAATGCTAAGTACTTTCTTCTTAAAAATAAAGGCATAATGTTAAGTTCCGACTCCATAACATAAATCGGTGTACTTTTAATGAAACCCCCTACAATACGAAGTGCTTGGTTTTGAATTTTATCTAGTTTACTGATCTGTGTGTTAGCACAACAGTCATATATAAAACTACCGTAATCGAGCCTGCTTCTAATTAGCGAAATATATAATCTTCGTAAATGTGTAGTGTGAACACCCCAGTTACTGCCTGCTAAACATTTTAAAATATTGAGATATTTCCCACACTTATCTAAAGTTTCGTGTAAATGTTTACCCCACCGCAAATTCTCACTCAACCACATACCTAAATACTTAATATTTGTGACTCGATCCATCATTTCACCGTTGGTTTCAATAGTGGGATAATCTCTTCTATGGCCTCTACTGAACAGGCAATATTTAGATTTATTTGCCGATAAAACTAATCCTAATTCGTCTAAAAATATTGTCATTAAATTTAAAGCCTCTTGCATATATTTCTCACAAGTAAGTTAATATCTTTATTACTAACAAATATAGTAAAATCATCAGCATATTGTGATATAAGTACATTCTGAGTTTGATTACATATCTTGTAAGTTATTATATTAAAAAGCAAAGGTGACAAAGGATCACCTTGGGCCAAGCCTTTGTTAGTCCACCTAGAGAGTGAGAACTGGCCGTCCTCAGACTTCACATTTAAACATCTTTCGCTTAAAAAGGACCAAAGATAGGTACAAATCTTTTTACCAATTTGAAGATTATCTAATAATTTAATGGCCACATCAATTGAAACATTATTATATGCATTCTCTATGTCTAAGAAGCAGGCTAACGTTGGAATGTTTTGTGAAAAACCAATTTGTACATACGATACTAAACGTGCCAATGAATCCATACAAGACTGCGACTTCCTAAAACCAACGGTATGTGGTGAAAGGATGTTTTCTTTTTCAACATACCACTCCAAACGCCTAGACACTAATACATGAAAAACTTTACACAAACAAGAGAGTAGAGAAATAGGTCTTAATTTAGGTTCACTATTATTACCAGAACTTGCCTTTGGGATTGGAATTATACGTACATTCCTCCACTGTTGCGGAACAACACCGTATAAAAAAATGTTATTATATAATTGAAGTAAAAATTGTTTCAGTGATTCAGGCAAATGAAAAATCATGGAATACGTTATATTATCTTCCCCAGGTGCGGTATCTTTTTTTTTAAGACAACTTTTGAGTTCATGCATAGTAAAGCTTGCTTCCAAAATTAAATTTGTAGACACAAATATAGGCATATTGTTTTGTACGTAATCTGGAGTTAATGAAGTCAATAAATCAGTTTGTTTACTAAAAGAGAAATATGTTCTTTGCTGTCTATTACCTTTTGCCCACCTCATACGACGCCATAGTTCGGAGGCCGCAGTCTTTTCATCAATAGAATTACAAAACTGTTGCCAACTCCGTGCTTTTGCTTTACGTATCATAGCTTGTGACTCTTTAGTTATTTTCTCTAAAATGGTTAGGTTACCAGGTGTAGGATTACGACGAAAATTACGCAACGCTAATCTCCTCTGTGCTATTATTTTTGATATATTTGAATCCCAGTATTCCTTCGGGGTGAAATTCACGTTAGGTTTATTGCAATACTTTATATAGGGAATATATTTATCTGCGGAACTAACAATTTGATCGGTAAGTAAATCATACATAAGTTGAACTTTGTCAGGACCTTCAGTATATGTAATACAATTTCTACCTAGAGCTTGCCGATACCCATGCCAGTCGGCCTTCTGAAAATTACGTTTTTTAATTATAGTAAATGTATTTAAAATATTAATAGAGATTCTAATTATTATGTGGTCACTCCCAAGGTTTTCGTTAGATGTTTGCCATGTAAACTTCGTAGCAATATCTGTGGTAGCAAACGAAATGTCCGGCGCAGTTTGCTGTAAATATCCGTCGACTAATCTCATTCGCGTAATCGAACCGTCGTTGAGTGATATAAAGTCATTCTCCAGAGCAGACTCCATAATTTGCCTACCCCTTGTGTCATTCTTAACTGACCAGTTAGTGTGGTGCCCATTAAAATCCCCTGCAATTAAAGTTCTAGCGGAAAAAGCCGAGAAAAGTGTGTCCCAGTCCGAAAGTTCTGTTCTTACGTTCGATGGGCAATAAATAGATAAAATATACTCCAAATCTTTACAGTTAAGAAGCCTTACACATAAAACTTGAATGCCAGAATTGTTTAGACTAAAGGAATGTACACGGGATTGAACAGACTTATGTATTATTATTGCCACACCGCCGTATGAATCATACCTATCACTACGGTAAATGTTATAGCTATTTATTCTAACTAAAGAATCAACATTAAACCATGTTTCACTGATTACTGCTATGTGAATACTTTCCCTTATAAGTAAATCTGCAAAATTAATTAATTTTGGGCTTAAGCTTTGAGCATTCCACTGTAAAATTTTAATTCTAATTATTTTATTTGAATTATCCATTTAAAAATTTAAAAAATTGTTCAAACATACCTCCATTCATTAACTTACTACTAAAAAACCTTCTTACTTCCCCAGATATAACTTTAAGAACAGAAATAATTTTTTCTTCGATAGTACTTTCTGACAAAATAATAGTTTTCATTTTTAACCAAAATTTCATAAACTCGAATTTATATACTATTTGCTCATCCCGGCTAGTATTCTCCTCTTCCATGTGTGATTGCTCGCCATCTGTTCCTACTGGTTGCTGTTTAGGTAATTGAATCTTTCTTTTTGATTTTTTCTGATTTTTATGTTTTCTTGTTGTGTTCTGAAGAATCGTAGACATTTCTCCTGAGCTTTTTTCCGAATCCTCCTCTGTTATTTGTTCCATAGGTATAACATCGGAACGTTTACGACCATTAACTAACTTGTCACGGTAGGTATCACCACCTATATATGAGGTGGAACTTAGAATATTGTTAGCAGCGTATTCAGGTTTTTCTTTATTTTGATAGAACAGTTGTAAAGCTCTGCGGTATGTCACTTGTTCCTTGCTCATAGTAACTCTAATTGCTTTTTCTCTGAGATAAAAAGGGCATGTCTTGTCTAACACAAAATGATTCCCTTTGCAGTTTAAGCATTTAAAATCTACAGAGTTACAGTTTGGGTGATTGCCTCCGCACTTGGGACACAACATTCTTTTTGTCGGGCAAAAATTAAAAAAATGCCCAAACTGCCAACACCCGTTACACTGTGTCACGGGAAATACATACGATTCAACACTAAATCGACACTCATAGGCGTGTATACAAGAAGGCAAGGTAGTACTTTTGAAGCAAACTCTTATCGACTCACTGTCTACCCATTTCCCATCCAAATTCAAACGCCTTAACCTTTTGATAGATAATATCTCAGCAGAAGAAACGAAAATGTCCATTAATTCCTCATCTTTCAGTTCCAAGTCCACTCCTCTTACTAACCCATACGTCACGGACATTTCTTGTGTCAATTGACAACGGTATCCATTATCTTTAATTTTTTCACATTCTAATAATTTAGCCGCATCTTCCTTACTTTTAAATTGAATTAGTACTTTAAAGGGACTTTTATACCTAATCCTTGTAATACCTGTAATATTTTCTGCCCTCAAAATCTTTGCCATTGCTATTTGTTTGGGCAAGGCATTCAGCGAAGTAACACATATTTCGTAATAATCTGGGTATTGTGAATGACTATTGTTTTCTAAATCTACCCTCTTATTATTTTCTAAATCCAATGAATTACTTCTAATTAGTCGCTTCGATCTTCTAGGATTGACTGGTATAAAACCCTCCTCGTCACTATCTTCATCCTCTCTTACTTTCCTTTTTTCCGCATAAACATTAGCATTTTCCTTCTTACTCAATATATTGTCAGAATTATTGCTTCCCAAGCCGCGGTAAAATCCTTGCAAAATTCCTTGTTCATAATTTTTTGATATTTCCGACGTACTTCCTCCATCCTCATCTATGTCGCCGTCCATAGTCACAAATAAGACGTTATAAATTACAAAACGATAGTAGGTTACACTTAAGTTCGACGTACAATATAGGAACGCGTGCGCACTGTATGGCGCCCGGCCAAACACTGATCCCTAATATCGTTAAACCCATTTAGGTAGAAGAGACCCAGATCTTCAGAAGTAAGGTCACAATTTCTACAACTGAGTGTGTACTCAATTTTGAGTTTTGTTACATTAGGAAATAGGTAGTAGAGTTTAACTGTGGACCTATTCAGGGTTTATAGCGACCTTTTAACTAAATAAAACGTCACTATTAATAAGTTAGACATTTTCCAAAATAAACTATTTATCATTGTTGCCTTTACTTTAAAAAACATGAGAAAAAGCAGTGTCATTATGTTTCATTTTAATAGTATGTTACTAGCTACAAGAGACGCCATTATTAAGAAACATTTACTTATCAATCACAATGTTATTTACCAGCGACGAGCGTAAAGTGAAAAATGAAAGCAAAGGCACAATAGTCTCACATGGTATTGAACACAATGCCTTACGGTAATAATATTTAATTATATGTTGTACTAAAGTAACAACTGGCAACCCTCGACTGTTCCATTCTAACTAAACGTGGATTAGGAGTTCAGTGTGCCGTTGTAAAAACCATTACCCTTTATTTACCATAAAGTCAGGGTACTGTCTCTAAATAGCAACACCATTACTACTCTGTATCACTGTTTTTATATTTCAAGCGAGCATAAGTACATTTTAATTGAAAATAATCGTTGTCTTTATAACCCTTTATGGTGGGTGCTGGACTTGTATGTGGTTTATAAATGAATATTAGCTTCTTGATGTGTAGTTAGTTCTCCATTCAACGATGGTGTAAAAATACATGGTGTTATCATAGCATGTCTCTCCCTCTAATTGTTGATCCTTTAGTCGTATTTTACGACACCCTTTATTCTCTGTCACACTCAACATGAAATATATTACTGTCACAGTATTCAAAGAAAGTTGGCAGTATTGTTTATATACTTCTTATTGTTTTGGCAAGAAACATAATTTTAACATGTTTAAAGTGATATAGTGGCAATATTACTGCAGGGACAGAACTGTTTTAAAAAGCCCTCTTCAAAGTAAAAAGAGAAGTTTAATCAGTGCTTTATTATATAATAATATTTAGTACGGAACCTTGACCAATAAAATAAAATTTGGTCTTGTTGTTGTATTTATATTCGTACTGCATGTTTATTAATGTTTTTGTGTAAATTTTGTTGCCATTTACATATTGTTCCGGCGGCTTACCGTTCTCGCTCTTGTTTTTTCTTTGTTACAATTTAGTGGTGTTGAAACACTTACACAATTTATTTGGTTTACACATATAACCATATACCGTACGTACTCTTCCAATTCGGTATGTACTTAAAGTAAAAGTTTACCTATGTCGAATCCAAAACCATTTAGAGATTTTAGATCGGTAAGTAATAAAATCATATTTTTAGCGCAAAAATACGCAAGATTGTTTTTATTTTTACAATTATTACATAAATTACTTTGTTTTTCATTTGACGTCTAAATGACATCATGTCGCCCGGCTCAACAGAAGTTTGTTTCTGCTTTCATTGCTCAATAACTAAAACAACTAATTTGAGCATTTTTGCCCTCCCACCTATAGCCCATCTGCAGTAAACAGCCAAAGTAAGCAATTCGACCGCATCTATGACGTCATAGATGCGGTTGAATTGCTTAATTTGGCTGTTTACTACAAATAAACTATAAGTAGGAAAGCAAAATTACTCAAATTAGTTGTTTATAATTAATAAACCTTTAAAATAAAAATATTAAAAAATACCAAAAAAAATCTTTACATACCGAATTGTTTTTTGTGGTGGTGAGGTAATGGAAATCATGGAAAACGCTCTGTTCATAACAATATATTACTGCCCAATCATTAAATACAGATCAGGGGTTGTGCAGAAAGCAATAAGCTAATTCGACACAATATTTCTAGACACAATATTTATTTCTATTCTAATTACATAAGAGAAAATGTTAGAACAATTCAACTAGCCCTAACTATTAATAATAGTCAGTCGTGCAGTCAATAGTTAAACCTCCTTTACTTAAGTATTCGACATGGCATAACGACTAAGTACTGCAACTAAGACACAGTCTCTAAGTCAAAAACTTAGAGACAGTGTTTAAGTAATGATTAAAATTAAGCCTTAGAACTATGGAGCTACTTACATGAAACGCTGGTGTCCCATCTATCCATGTATAGAACAAACAAACAACAACAAACAACTATTTCACCAAGCCTGCACAAACATTAATTGCGCTTTCACAATAAAATTATCATAAAATCAATTTTAAACGTAATATTTTGCACTTTATGTCATTATTACTTCCCCGTGTAGCAGCCCTACTGGTTACACGTGCCTCCATAATTGAAGGTCAGCAGGTGACGAACTTGCACAAAGGGAGTGTCTCCTCCCCCTAACCCTTCGGATTGATATCGTTGATATGCTAGGTTGTTAGCGTGCAAACTATTACTGACTTATACACCCCGCTTTATATTTAAATGGTGTTAAAGTTTAGTATTTGAAGACAATTAGCTCTAGTTCAAGGCAAATACCTACCTATCCGCATTGTTTGTCCTTTAGCCGGTTTATACGACAGCCATCTGGTGGATTTATTTATAAAACTTTCCCGCACTAGAAATAAATATACCCTGTGACGATAACATTTTACAAACATCAATTCTACGTGTATTCAGGAGAATAATTTGTGAATAGCATTTAGGATTGTCCTGCTTTTAATTCACGACAGTATAATGAAATAGTATAGAGTTGTATTTAGCGTGGTGACAGAGTAAGAATACAACTTAACTTCAGAAGGTATATAACTAGTAGATAGTAAGTTCTAATATGTACGTTATAATAAAGGCACACGTATTGTCAGCATGCAGTAATCCGTTTAGAGTCCGCGTGTAAGCGCAGTCTAGGCACGGATCAGACTGCTACACTTCGGAGGCTTCACTGCAATTATGCATTTTGCGCATTTATATACCAAAGTATTATTACTTACCTAATTAGCTTATAAAGACCATCAACTGCTCGATAAAATTATACGTTCTCAGGTAAATTGTCGATCTTAGTAACAAGAAAATTAAACTACTGTGGTCTCTTATGTATACTTATCTTATGACACAAACCACATACAGACTCATCCGTGTCATCTCATCCTATCCGTGTGGTGACGGAGTAATATCCGTGTGGTGACGGAGTAAGAATACTATATGTCACCACCCCATCTCATCCCATGGGTGTCGTAAAAACCGACTAAGGGAATAACCGTAACTACTATCCTTACGAAATAAAAAGAAGGAAAACTTGAAATTAAACCCTATACCAATCCGTCTGGCCAGCGTGGTATTAGTAGGCCAAGTAACCCTCCGTCACGGGAGGAGGCCCGTCCCTGCAGTGGGACATTAATGGGCTGTTATGATATTATGACATACAGACTCGGGACAATAATTTGTGGATCGGACTTCGTGTTAGGCAGCCGCATACACAACGGCTTTGCCACTAAAGGATAATTTGGTTTCCTACATAACACAGTTGTTACCTTTGCCTCACTATACCTCTATTCTTTAAAAGTATATTCTATGTTATCTAGTTGCTATGTGATAATATTTTTATTAAAGTTAACTTCTTTGTAGACGTTGTGGTGAGGTGAGCGGAGGCGGGAGGAGAGGGGGAGGACATGCGTTGGCGCCGCGCCGCTACTAAATATTGACACAATATTTTAACAGCTTGTTAAGATACCGGTTTTGGCGAGCTTCTGTTAAATTTCATATGGCGTTTAAATAACACGTATCTTTTAGCGTATGAGGAACAAATCATACATTATGTGAGTTTTAAGTGAAAATACTTTAAATGTAGGAAGAAAGTTATGCTCAGTTTAGTTTTGTATTATTACTATGCTGGTGTAGTTTTAACGAACTAAGAATTCATAGACTTTATGGGTATTAAATAAATGTCATCCTACAAATGTCATCGTCAAAGCTAACCGTGCTGATTACTATTGTTACTAAGTACCTTAGTCAAAGAAAAAATAATAAAAACCATAGCTAGTTCTCAATCACTGGCCCTCAGTCACTACAGAGCAAAACTAATTAGTAACACAGAAGTAATATCGTTTGCTTAACAACGAGATTGTGTCGATTAGAGCTTAATGATTTTAATTATTTAGTAAAGTAAAATCATCTGTGGTACCTATTATGGCAACGGATGACAGTCATCAAATGGCTTCTCTCCCATATATTAAAAAAAATCATTTCACCGGTCTGGCCAACGTGTGATGGACTCGATGTCAAAAGTAGGGACCCAACATGTGCCGGAAATTTTTTCGGCAAAGGAAGGAATTACTTTGCACCTTTTTGTGCGGAACGAAACCAAACAAACCATTTGGCTATGATAATTACTAAGACCGAATACTAACTACGAATGGTCCTGTTTTGGATGCGGTATGAAGGGCAACTTCTGAGCAACTTCTGTAGAATATGAGTAATTTCTTATTCATTACATAGTTTATAAAAGTTTAGTGCTCTTACTGATTATTTTAATCTTATAGAAAAAGTTCGACATACTTTAAAATGCTCATGACTTTTTATTCCCTTTAACGCATAAGTATACTGGTGCACAATTAGTTACCGCCACGCTTATTAGACGGGTCCGTAAAAGGATTACTTTGTGTCGCTGTGATCTTTATCTGCCAACGCGTGTTTACTTTCATCACAAGATTAACTTTTAAGATAAAATGATGCTGCTTAAGTATTATAAATCTTTGATCCAACGTAACTTTGCAGTATTTTAATATTTTATAACTATAGAGTCTTAACTCTTCTAGGTGCCTTTAATGGCTTTTTATATTTTATGATTTAAGCTATGTATGAATATACTTGTATTTATGAATGTAGACGAATCAAAGCAGGTTTGTAAAAATCGAAGTACTTGACAATCAGCAGACTATATCTAGACCCAATGGAACGAAGCGTGAGTTTAAGTATGTTTAACTTTATTCTAATCTAAAACATTGTGTTTTTCTTAGATAAGTAGTATAGGTTGAAACAGATAGTAATCATCAAAGAAAAATTCCACCATGTGCAATAATATAATAAAAACTTCCATGATAGATAGATACTGTAGATATGTTATTAATTGGTATGGTCGCTTTGATTGAGCCGTGCTCTCTGGTCGAGCGTTAACTTGTAAAAAACCTCTCGGTCATGGTAAAGATCATTGCATTACTTATATCTAAGGGTAAGTGCACATGCACACAAATGTAATTGATTTCATATGACTAAAATATCACTTTATTTTATAAAATATTAAGCTCAACTCAACAAAACGTAGTTGATCGTTCAAATCATATAGCTAATACTCGGCTCAAAAAAAGGAAACAGTGATGTGCTAAGCTAGTTAAATTGAAAAAGTCTAGCTATATTCTTGCCCTGTTGTAGGTCTAGTATATAGATTAGTATCATTTTTTTAAAATTTAGATCTTTATTGACTATTACCTTCCATTTGTTTGGTATTGATAAAATTGTTGTTTTGATCAGTGGATGACAGTAACATATAGGCAGAGGTGACTTAAAAGTACTTGAGGACTTGCAAACTGTTTTGTTTTGTATTAATTGGTTGTGTAAATGTTAAGTAAATTAAATAGAATACCTTTGCAAAACTAAAACTGTCATTTAGACAAACAACTTATTTGTTTGATCATGTCATTGAGTACAAAAATTAAGGTAACAAAACTGAATTATTGTTTATCTGCTTTCGCCACGTGTAGGTACAACTTGTTCAAAATCTGCCTATTTTTAGTTCATAGATATACCATACCTAGCTTTTAAAACCTTAGAAATCGTGCTTTTTGATTTTCAGAATGACGGCGACATTGTCTGATCAAGAGAAAGAAAGCAGGATACATGACATGTGGGCTTGCAAATAGTAATATGAGAAACTATAAATTCACTAATAATATACTCGTATGAACTCATTAATAAGACGTATTGTAAACTATGGATCAAAATATTATATGCCTACAAAAAGTATAATATAAAAATGATTAATTTTCTTCGAAATACACAAAAACATTGAAAATTACCTACTAATTTCCTGAAAACATTGCTCATTTAATTTAACTTTTTAATTTGTTTGACTTTGAAAAGTAATTATAAAATTGTCAAACAGAATATCGTGTCAGTGTGTACAAGACCTTATAAAGCGGCTTTGTTCTAAAAACAAATTACATCGGTTAGTCTTAGTAACGAAACAAATGAGTCATGTAGGTGCAATTATATTATTTGCAATAATGCAATTATTTTCCGTTACGAACCGTTCTAGGAATACATGATTACTGCATGTCCTATATAACCTTCATTGTAATCATTATACTTAGTTTTTAGGGCATAAGTGTAGCTTGTTCAAATTATAATAATCCTTTGCAAAAAAATTGTTAAAAACAATGGATTATTTTTAAACTGTTGGACTACAGGTCTACGTTACTGCGACAGTTTGGTAGGTACCTATAGTTTGTTTTTAATTTCCCTTTTCTAATCAGTGTTGTTACCAGCAAAATTTAAATCCTTTAACGGCTCTTTCGACACCCACAGGATGAAACGTGGTAGTGACATTATGTATTCTTACCCTATTAACACACGAAAAGAAAACGAAAATGAAATGTACTATTATTAGGAAAACGAGATTAATTATTATTCCTGAATACGCCACGACTCTATAATTTCTAAATAGAACCTTATAAAAACTATACATAAGATGTTTTTACTTAAACTAATGGTAAATTTGTTTAGAAAGGAGTATCCTTTACCGAAGTGTACAAAAAGTGTTATTGTTAAATAGATCGTGAGTGCCACCGCTGAGTTAGAAGGTCGTGTATTTGATTCTTTGGTCAAGCATAACGACAAGTTTTTGTGTGAACATTTTATTTGTTAGCTACTTACTAAACTAGTAGATTGGCTCAGTGGCGTAGCAGTCGACTTGCGTGCACGAGTGTTACGTGGGTTCGAATCCCACGCAGGGCAATTCTTTGTGAAATCCACAAACTATTTTGTTCTAAGTTTGTATGTTCTTTGTTTCCGTGCAATTCGGTATGTAAAGATTTTTTTTGGTATTTTTTTTATATTTTTATTTTAAAGGTTTATTAATTATAAACGACCTCGGTGGCGCTACGGTAGTGCAAGCGGCTGCCGTGCAAGAGGTTGTGGGTTCGATCCCCACGCAGGACAATAATTTGTGAGATCCATAAAATTATTGTCCTGGTCTGGGTGTTCTTTGTGTCCGTTAATTGATGTTTGTAAAAGGTCCCCGCGACACAGGCCATGATCCCTAGTGCGGGAGTTGTCTTATTTAAAGAAAAAAAAAAAAAAAAAAAAAAAAAAAACTAATTTGAGTAATTTTGCTTTCCTACTTATAGTTTATTTGTAGTAAACAGCCAAAGTAAGCAATTCGACCGCATCTATGACGTCATAGATGGACTATAGGTGGGAGGGCAAAAATGCTCAAATTAGTTGTTTTAGTTATTGAACAATGAAAGCAGAAACAAACTTCTGTTGAGCCGGGCGACGTGATGTCATTTAGACGTCAAATGAAAAACAAAGTAATTTATGTAATAATTGTAAAAATAAACACAATCTTGCGTTTTTTTGCGCTAAAAATATTATTTTATTAGTTATCGATCTAAAATCTCTAAATGATTTTGGATTTTTGACATAGGTAAACTTTTACTTTACATACCGTGTAAGGTGCCTGCGGCTCAGCCCACGATCCCTGGTGCGGTAGTTGACTTTTAAAACAAAAAGATGTTATAAGGCTCTAAATAATAATGACGTCAAATTTACCTATTGTTCCGTGTTACAATTAACATATTAACAATACAGAAGTATCTTATGTAGGTACCTAATTAATTATACTTGCTAATTATTATTACTTTAGGCACGCTATATCAATTACAGAGTTAGCTGAGAGCTAATTATGTTTTTTACTGTCATTAGCTATTTATTGGCCCACTGCAGAGCCTAGGCCCCTCCGATTATGAAAATAAATTCGGCCTTTACTAGGTGGTCACGCGGTTTCGCAGGCGGTTTGCTGTAAAGTACGTATTGTGCTAAATTGTAGTGCTTTTTTTTAAAAAATATTATTACATATAATGTATTTATATAAATATTCAAAACTATGAAACCAAAAAGATCTTTACATAACATTTTGCCCATCTTTGTTAATTTTAAAATTATAAAAATAAATTAACACCTATTTAAAATCAACAAAATTATGCATTTTACCTGAGTTTAATGAACCAGAACATCGGAAGGGTATTGACATTTTTAGGTTAAACGTGTATGTGTGAGAATACCTACCAATAATAAAATTCATTTTATTATTGGTAGGTAAATTATTATTGATTTTTAAATCACTGATAAACACAACGTCTTTGTGTCCCAAGTGCCAATGAATCGTCAGCTTTCTAACTACGTCATTATTACATGTCGTGGTGAGAGAAGAAAAAACTATATACAGAACAGCACATAAAAATCCCTTGTTTTTTATGTCATGATGACACTTTTTTAGATAGCTACTCATGGACTACAGTAATGCTACAGCACACCTAAGTCGCTGTCTACCCTGAAACTCAAGCTGTTATGTCCCTTTGCTCTCTAACGGTACACTTACTTCACTACCCTTCTACTTAAACACAGCAACATTTGCACACTTATGCTTGGAGATGAATTAGCGAACGCTACCAACCATGACCGTCTCTACAGCGTGGCTCTTTTATATTACATTCGACCCTTATTACCTCTTTAGCGGTATAATTCGACTAGCATTAAATCATATCAAGAGAAGGAAGACTAGAAGCAAACCTTATATACCTACAAATCCGTCTGCCCGGGGGATGACTTTAGTAGAAAGATTTCCTATTAGGATATTTTCTCTTGTTCCCGAATGAGGTCTCACAGACCTAGTATGATATCAAGATGTTTATGTTAACTGTTTATTCTCCAAATAGTCCTTATTAAGTTTCATCACGTGTCACAGAGAAGAAAATACTTACTTATTAAAAACATGTTTTTGTCTGACTAAATATTATCAGTTATTACCAGTTAATGTGTTGATAAATAATTAACAAACAAAATCCAAGTATACATTCAAAATACGACCTTGTCATCTTTGTTTTTGAAGTTATTTTTGGTTGCTACAATGTATACTTGCTGTACAATTTTGGACTTTATTTTTATATGGTTAAGAACAGTAGGTATTGGTGTAAGAAGTTATCAAATTACATCATAATATCAAGATCAAGGATGACATATTTAAGGCTTATATTTTAATGTACTATTTTGAGTGTATTGTTATTTCAAATAAGTGCAGTTTTGCTTTCAAAAAGGACAATACTACCAAGGTGGATGTAAAAATAGCGACGACAAGGACATTTAAAATATAATATGTTAACCATATTTTAACTGCCTCGATGGCGTGACGGTAGCGGAAACGGCTGCTGTGCATGAGGCCGCGGGTTCGATTGAGTCATTCACAAATTATTGTCATGAGTCGTGATCTTCTTTATGTCCGTTAATTTCATGTCTGTTCCCGCAACAGACAGCAAGATCCCTAGTGCGAAAGTTTAAAAAATATATCACTTTAATTAAACACAACACCTCTGGATGCACCGCCTTTACTATCCACGTGTTCGTGAGCGGTTGGAGATGACACGTTTGCAGACAGATCACTGTGTCGCCCAATTGTTCACACGGGTCATAGGACCTGTAAGGGTACAATGTTCGATATAAGATTCACCTTTATGTCAATGTTCAACGATGTTTGAAAAATATGAGCAATTTACACGCCATAGTCTCCAGGACTTTTGAGATAGAGTGTCGGAGTCGGGGTTAAATAATAAAAATATATTTAATCACTAAGATTACATACTAAGTTCGATTGGATTTACCAAAGTTAAAGACCGATTTTTTTATATGAGAACTAATTTTATTATGTAAAATAAACACGGCTTGCGTAGACACAACATGCTATTCACATTTTTATATTAGTTAAGTACTTTGCAATAAATACACGGTTACTACTTATAGTGAAAATTATACACATTACCTTTATATAATTTTGTAATAACAAAGCCGAACCAGACTCCAAAACCAGATTAGTTGGATGATTTTCGCAGATTAGTTTGGTACTTTCAATATATAAACTAAATTGCTTATCCATATTCGATAATACATATTTCCGCCTTTTTATAGGCCTGGTTATACAGACACACAAGTTGCAGGTGCAACCTTGGGAAAATATCCTTTAAAATAAAAGAGTACTTATTTAATTCCAAATTAGACAACAAATTAACAGGAACCCCCTAATTTTTACAGCTGGTTGAATAATAAGGACGTCTCTTCCTTAAACAGACTCCTTAAGACCAGCTGTACTGGTAGTTCTTCATTAGTATGACGTATCAGGTATACGTCATTGTGGTGAAGAACGTAGCAAGTACAATTCCGTGAGAATTTTTCAAAGCGGATGTTGTAAGCAATGGTTTGTAAACTTCACCTCGTGGTATACCAAACAATATGGACGACAAATAAATAACGGATACGCAGCGCGCATGCTTCTGATGTAACTATACACACAAGTATTTATTTGTTTTAACAAGTTGACTAACTGGAACTAGGTGTACATTGTATTTATTCGGCTCTTTCACATTGAACTAAACGTCTATTCCCAGTTTTCCCCTAAACTATGTCGAAATTCTGGGCAGCGACTTGAATTCGAACCCAAACCGTAATTTACTTAATTCATAATTAGGAAAGGATCTCAAGAAGTTGTATAGAAAAACAACTGATAACTTGATTTATATCATTACCTTCGTGACGTTGCTTAGGTCCATATTGGTCTTCCAATAGGTGACGAATCAATATTAGGTTATTTTAAGGCACCCTTTCGTCCTCTTGTCTTTCTAATATTTTTGTCACTGTTATTATGTAAGTTAGTAGAGTGTTGAAAAATATAAATAATTTTACATAATTATTTAAACTGTCATGGTCACATTCACTATTAACAAACGAACTATCGGGATATTTACCATGTTTAGAGTTGTAGAGTTTCCGATATTTCGACGCTGTTACAAGCGCCATGATCACGGAGGAACTCAATTTTAAGTAAATTATAATTAGGACACGAGTGCTCACATTGTGTAAATATCTAGTAGAGTTCCAGTGTACACTGTTGCTAAGTGCCCATAATATATTATAAAACTGTTTCTTTATTATTCCTTTTCTAGACCTGGTATGTATGACGCACGGCCATGTTCTAAAAAGTGTCCAAATACAAGCTATTAATTTACAAGCTCACTAGTGACGTACACACGTAAATAACAAGATGTTTGTTATATAGTATGTTATTAATAAACCGGTAGCCATGTGTTTAATGGCGAGGAGAAGCATGTTTACGTTGAAGAAACGAGTTGACCTGAGGTAAAATTGTACACTCTCTCATTAATTTTATGACTTTAATAATATGCTAACCGACAGGACGTGGAAAGTGGAAGGGTTTAGAGGAGACCTGTGTCTATCTGCACAAATTAACTGATATGATGGTGATGATGATAGACTTTTAAGGGAGGGCTATGACTAGCAATGGACGTCATTTGTTGAAT
This sequence comes from Schrankia costaestrigalis, assembly GCA_905475405.1. NCBI lineage: Eukaryota > Metazoa > Arthropoda > Insecta > Lepidoptera > Erebidae > Schrankia > Schrankia costaestrigalis. The sequence goes on along the minus strand of FR997843.1, from coordinate 416,016 downwards.
TGTAAGCTTCCAACAAATAGGCGTGTTTCCATGTAACCACAAGTTTTAATTATGATAGATAGATGAGTAAGTGGTACTAGATGGTCTCATTGAGTGACGTACCTTACAATAACCGTAACATTTACTAAGAACTACTCATACCGGGAAATATTAGAAACAATAACGTGTACTGAGCCAGAGGTTAATCTAGAACAATACGCACCTTCGGTGCAACAAAGTCACATCAGCTCATTTTGTTATTTTACAGGAGAGTACATTTGAATATTTTTTTGGGTTTGTTACCTTGTTACTGAATTTCTTTATATAGGAGGTTTTATATCAGAATAAAATTATGTTGTTTATTTCTTTCGCTACGTTTTGTAAAAAAAGAAAATTTTAAAATTACTAAAAGAACGTGAAATAAAAGCGAAACAAAATAAAATGCCCTCAATTGTGACTATGTTGCACCAGACCGAAATTTAGTTTTATAATTTATGATGAGATGAGTTTTTGTTGTTCCAATATGCGAGAATAACAAAGGTCATAAATACCCGAATGCGGTTGTAGTTCCAAGACACAACAAACCGTCGCCGAAGCGGGGGCACTACTAACCAATCAGACGCTGTAGACCCAAAGTTTTAGAAAACAGCAGTAGTAACCACAAAGGCACTTACGCCATCTAGTAGAATTTTGAGAACTTATCACGGGTGTTTTTGTTTCTCCAACTGAAGGCACGGTTTTTAGACAATTTGGCGTACTTAACTCAATTTTGGCTATTTAGCTAATTGTGACTTTATTGTACCGAAGGTGCGAATACGTATTTAATATACCGTTAATTGTTAATTTATAAAAACATTTAATTCGTATTATTTTTCTCAAGTAAATATTATTATTTGTGTGAGTGACGTAGTAAGAGTATGTGCTACCACCCCTCATGGGTGTTACAAAAACCGAGTAAAAGAAACTTTATAAAAATTCACTTAAAAAAAAACAAAAGAAGGAATGCTCGGCATAAAATTAACACCCCTGGCTAGGATATTTTAGTAGGCCAAGTTTTCCTTCAGCACTAAACTTCTACAGTGATAAAGGGAAAACCTAGTGACAATATTATCGACAATTTCGGTTTTTAGTGGTTTTGCACTTGTCGGACATAATCAATCATCTACAAAATTTTCTAAAGACGAAATAGCATGTTGTATGGTTTTTCAAACCGCACCTCAGTAGATCATTGTTTCATGATATTATAATACGGAACTTACTACAAGCCTGTTGCTATAATGAAGGCACAAAACACGTAATCTCATTATCTCTACATACACAATATAAAACATATGAATCACTAAAGCATTAACTAAACCATATCTCAAAAAAGGAAATAAAATAAATTGGACCTAGTCTACTTTAATAATCTAATTAGTAACTAGGTTTTACTGTTAATTAAATAAACATATTTTAAATAGCTGTTCAATGAAATAAATTCGGACGTGTATAGTATGCCCCCAATTATTCATTACAGCAGAACATTCACCTTACATGAAGATTATAATATATACATATGAATATCCCTTATGTTGTCTGATGCAACACACGTATTATAGAACGCTAGTAGTAACAGGTCGCCCCGGCTGACGCAACTAGCGACTATAGTGAACAATCATTAATATTGACGGAAAATTTTGCCACTCAATAGTAGGTAGAGGAAACCTCACGGAAATGAATGAAACTGATAAAGTTTGCTACAGCTACAGCTGGGTGGAATATTTGTTTCGTACATAATCGAAGTAACATTGCTAATAATAACGTCAGGATATAAATATATTCGCGGAAATGTTTATGATAAATGTAAGTAAATAGTTTTATAACGCAAGGTTGTTTTCACTTTTAGACTAAAACTGAATAGACATCTACTGGTGGACATAGAGATCATCACGGCTATAGTTTGTAGAAACGTTAGATATTCTGAATAAGCTACCTAAGTTATTATTATTAAGTAGCATAACAAAATCACTATCAACAGAGTTAATAGCCTAACCGCAATGCAACGAAGTTTGTTATTTTTCTTGGTCTAAACTACAATAATCTAGTATAGTCCAGACATAACTAGTTAAGGTCTATAATTGTCATAAGCATAACATAATAATAAATAACTGGTAATGAGAACATTTAATACTAAACAACGAGCCTGCTCTCGTTCTACTCCTCTGACCCCTGGAAAATTAGATAAGCCAACTGGTTTGAACCGGTTTCGCTTTATTCTGCAATATTCATAAAATCTAGTACTTAATAAGTTTGCAAACGTTCGTTTTCTTAGGTAGGACTTCGTTTTCTTTTTTTTATTCATGAACGTCCCACAGATATAGTAAATTTTTATATACGCAAAGACACTTTGGTCTACAAATAACACTCTGGGTTGTTATCCGGTTTTGTGTGGTAGTTGATTTTTTTATTCAATTCATTGACTATTAAGTAATAAGTAGTCGGTTAGTACTACAACACTCTAGATAGTGATAGTGGGGTACCTTTTATTTTAGTTCCATCATGTCACAGAACCAGCTATACTTAGGTATCCTAAAAAATGGTACTACTCTAGTTCCTACTACAAAACAAATAAATGGTACAAAATGTCTCTTGACACTATTAGCATTAAATAAAACGATAAGTTAATTTCACATTACAATACTATCTAAATTTATAAAGTAATTTAGATAATACAATATTGTATACAATAAACATTAAAGTATATTAACCTCGTGTATAATATCTTGTTCATATATTTAGTATTGTGTACACGTGAGCTAATAAGTTATTGTATATTGAGAGTATTGCTTTGTTTATGTAATAAATAACTGATAAAGATTGTTGAGTGGTCACGGAGTAAGAGTAGGCGATTTCACCACCCAACTCATCCTGAGTGTCATAAAAGTCTACAAAATACTACTTCATCATCATAACAGCCCATTTATGTCCCACGGCAGGGACGGGCCTCCTCCCGGGACGGAGGGATACGTGACCTACTAATACCACGCTGGCCAGACGGATTTAATTTCAAGTTTTCTTTCTTTTTATTTCGTAAAGATAATATTCACGGATAGTCCCTAGGTCGGTTTTTACGACACCCATAGGATGAGATAGGGTGGTGACATATTGAATTCTTACTCCGTTACCACACGAAGTAAATACGAAGGAAAAGTTCGACGTAGAACCAAATAGGCCAAGTTTAAATCCATCTTTGGAGCCAATCTTTCGCTGCAGGAAGACATTGATGGGTTGTTGGAATGAAAGGTAGTTCGCTCAAGAATCATCGGCAGTAGGTTACCTTGTACAGATATTGGTTTAAATTCTTTTTCTTGAAATGAGAGGAAGTCGTGACATCATATTGAGCACAATAAATAATTTTAATCACGATATGTTAAAAAAGTACTTATATTATACACAATTTGGCCATTATTATTTGGTTATGGAATATAATAAATAAATTCGTTTATTTTTTCTCATCACAATAGGTCTTATATTATGTTAAGTGGCTGAGACATCCTTTTAAAAATAGTACCTACATCAGGCACCAGTCTCTCACATAGGTACTATTTTTAAAAGGATGTCTCAGCTACTTAACATATAAGACCTATTGTGATGAGAAAAAATAAACGAATTTATTTATTATATTCCATAACCAAATAAATAGGTAAGTATTTTATATGAGTGACAACAACATTAATTAATAGTGAGAACTGAAAAAAAAACGTTAAAAAGCTCCCACGGGAACATAGTAACGGGATAAAGTATCCTAAGTATATCTTATTCCATATACACGTGCGCTAAAGTAGGTTCGAATTTGTAGAGTTGTTTACGTAGAGGACTGAGAATATCCTTACTGATTTATAAATAGGAGGAAAAATAAATAATAATATATATTTAATTTAATATTAAGTATTTATTAATATAAGACTTTCAGCTTTTTCAGTAAAGACTTTGTATCCAAAAAAAGTAATAAATATATAATTAATTATCTCTTATAAAAACTGCATACAATCTGTGTGAAGAAAACACAATAATTGAACACAACTCGCTTAGTGTGTGTGAGCACGCGACGTTCTGGTTGTAACCGGTTCATCCCCACCACCACAGATAACCCCACCCCACCACACACAGCACAAACAACGATAACTCTGTTATTATTAAGTAAACGTATAAGTAAAGACACATTATTCTATTTATCTTTAACGTCTGGCCTCGTCTCAAAATAAATACAACGTCACGAGATTACAATATAAATGTGGTCCTATATGGAACAGATTTACTATCAGTTTTGTACTACGATTTGTACTAACTTAGATTAGTATTACTGAACTTAGTTCGCATACGACATAGTATTGCTAGACAAAGAGTAAAACTTATTATGTAAAGAAGATGAGTAAAGAAATTACTAAACAAAACCATAAATTTTGAACAACATTTGCTCAATAAAGCAAATGTTGTTCAAAATTTATGGTTTTGTTTTAAGTATTATTGGATGAACCGTAACCCTTGTAAATTAAAAATTGTATATTAAAGTCACAGTAAAATAAAAAAACAATACTCCCCCCCACTCCCTATTGTGACACGGTTGAATTACAGTTTTAAGTAGAGACGCCATGTTTTTCTTAAAAATCTTTTAATCTTTCGGCGTAAATTCTCTACAACCACTTATCTACTTTTGTCAACTAAATGCAAAATAAAGACCCATATAACATTATACACAAAACTATTATAGCAGTACCAAAGAGTGCCTAGCAACAATGGCGAGTGAGTTAAATCTAGAACTAGGGCAATCCTCTATTGGTTAGAGGTTACTTCTATTAAAGCTCAATTGCTATTCACAGATCTTTACACGTCAAAGGTTGCATATAGACTATTTGTATCGCCTTCGCAACAATAAAACACTTAATTGATTCAATACTTTAAACGTTTTACAATATTGAAAACAGGGGCAAAAAGAAAATAAGAACTCTTTATAAATTGCTGTTTAATGCCTCTATAGCAAGCGGTCGCGAACATGGCCGTGCTTGAGGTCCTGGGTTCGAACCCCAGGCAAGAAAAATAAATAAGTGATTTTCAAATGATTGTACTGCACTTGGATAGTGTTTGTCCCCACCACACTGGCCACCGTACCTAGTGGGAGAATGGTATTTTTAAAGAAAAGAAAAGAGATCCTATATTTTAAGTTTCTTGTAGTTTTTAGAGTAATAAATAAGTAACAGGAGTGGGATCACGGAACGTTATTAGAACGTCCACAAGTACAATGTCAATGTAGTAATGTAACAAGTTAGGTTAATGAAACAGCGCCGGAGGTGGGCGGGACTCGAACCCGCTTTTACTTATAATTACAAACTGATTGTGATTAATGTACAATACTCACGTTCTACACTTTTGTTGTGAATTTGAAAGTTATTAATGATTCTACCTTTTAACTTAATCATTCATTTTGTTCACTGTAATCGTTAAGATTGCGATATACACTTTGCAATTAATACGGTTTTAAGCTTGTATTTACTTATCAAACTTACTACTTAAACTACTTATAAATCGTAAAATTATAAGTAATGTTCTTATTAACTTTCAAACTTGTCTGTGTAATCAAGAATTGAGCGTACATAGTGTCATACCACCAAAGCGTCAATAGTAGTTGTTTTTTTTTATACCACCTAGCGAACTGCTGGCCACAGGCCAAATATTAGTGAGGCTTCGAGTTTTCCACAGCCTTTATTAGGTCATCTATCCACCTTCTAAGGGGTCTGAGATAGAACAACTTTTAAACGAACATGAAGATCTCAGCTTACAGTTAACTAAACTCGCGTTTAATTATCTTCATTTAAAGACAGGTTTGTTACAATAGCAATAATTGTAATTCAAGAACATCATTACCCAGTGAAGAATTTAGAAATGAACAAAAGAAAACTTTCCCAGAAAAATCAATGTTAGAAAATGAACAAAAACTCTTTTCCTCCTCACAATAGAATTGATAGCAGCAATCTAAAGAAACTTTGTGTTATTTCGCGTAGCAACTAAACGAAGACAATGAGCTATTACACAATACAGGATTAGTTAATACTGTGAGAATAGAGGGGCGTCGACCTCTCTGTATCTATGCGGCCCTGGTTGCCTGCTACATTCTATTGAACTACAACTTATAGACTATTCTTCAAACCACATTTTAACTTAAATTACTGTCTTTTCTAAATAAAATGTTTTTGTTGAGCAATTGCATATCAATGCAAGCAAACTTATTTGAAAAAAAATAGGCTAAAATGTTGGCGAAAACAATCTTAAATCAGCAATTTTGTGCATTTAAGAGAAGCTCAAGTTAATTTTCTTTGCGTACCCTAATAGTATGAGTAGGGCAGTCGAATAGCGCAGTGACTACATTATCAAGGGTACTATTATACAAAAATACTCTAATTTCTATTCAACAAAAAAAAAAAAATTCGACTAAATATAGAGATCGTCCTAAATGTTACTCACATACAAACGTAACAATATCGTATAATATTTAATTTAATGGTCCTCCCACTATACATCATTATCCTTTTAATGATCACCTCCCAACTTTAGCTGTTCTGCTTGTCTCTTATTCTCATTTCTAACATTTATTAGGATAATATAATCTATATATGTACTTACTATACTTATAAGTTAGTTATCTACAATGTATAAAGTATAAAGGTAAATTAATAAATAAATTTCATCCTAGTAGATTGTGCGAGGAAGTACAATTCGTGTTGGTGAACGGAAGACTCGCTTACACAAACACTCGCATATTCTTACACTACTATACACACTTGCATCTATTACTCACACTAATGCAGAAATGACTTAAAGCGAAGTAAGTATATTATTGATTTATTAGAAAACGAAAATAAAAATAAAAAATAATAATTTGTTTACCATGTGTTTGATTAATTTGTTATCCAGGAACAGTCGATCCAGCGATAAGTCCAACTTCGAGAAGGAGGTCACTCGTCGACTCTAACTCAGTTGGGCAGCGTTCGGGAAGCTAAAACGTATGTTCTCATTTACATTGCACCAGTGTCTGAAGACAACGGTCTTGGTCTTCTGACATACAGTGACATAAATATGGAACATGATTACTATGGCCTTTTTAGAAGGCTTATGGTCACCCATACATAAGGAAATAAAAAGTTCTATGTTTGGAATTTTCCTTTGTGGTAGTATCAGAATTTGCAGAAGAGCCAAAGTTACTAATAAAGGATTTTCCTATTAAAGTGGAGTTGAGCTGGGCATATAGAGTGTAGAACCGACAGCCGTAGGAGTAGAAAGTTTCTGGAATGGCGACCGCGAACAGGAAGACACAAAGAGGGCAGACCCTTCAATCGCTAAACCTGGTAAGTGTGCCAGGTAACCGATGGATGATGGAGGCACAGGATTTCGTAATGTAATAGGTATTAAATTAATGTACTTAATTTATTAGTAAATAATGCAGAACTTGGCCTTAAGCCCGCTTGCGCATGCAGCCACAGTGTCTGTCCGTACGTATGATCTAACCCGAGCATTGTCCTTGCGAGCGCGCCGCCTGCGGTTATCCTACCATTATATAACTACTCTGTATCGTATAATACACATACTTGTATAACATTATCAACTTTATAAAACACTCAGATTAAATTAAGTGATAATTAATTAGTATTTAATTAAGCAGTTTCTTTGTTTAGACAAATAGGACTCTTCTTCCTATGGTTAAACTTACTTAGTTTGGTTGATGTTTAGCAAAAGGTGTTTCTCTACTCTTTATACTTATCTGGTATGTAAGGACTCGTCATTCGCACAAAGAAGTAATTGTCGTGTCATGATGACAGCTCACCTTTGTGTTTTACTCGTAAACTGGCTGGTCGATCCTGATATTTATGAACTTACTTTTTTAACTGATTAGGTTTTTACTTACAGTTCATGTGTTATTATTTTGTTATTGTTTTACGTAGTACCTTTACTAAGCAAATATATCTCAAGTATATGAACAAGACCCTTCTCTCAAACCCCACTGTAACTCAAAAGCGACAGGAATAGCCCAAGGGCTATCATAAAATACTCTATTGTCATCAAAATATGTTTATTGGATTGTAAAAGTCAGAAAGAATCAAATGAAATGAAGCAATACATAATCATTATGTACTAATACTCCTTACTTATATTTTTCGCGGAAACATTTTCTTTCATTACATAAGTAACGTACATAAAGCTTCAATATAAAAATATAACGCAATTGAAGCGCAAAACGAACTCTATTGGAAAGTTTTCCTCATAGACCTCAAAAATACAATCACACCGAATAGTCGTACGTAGGACGGGGACTTGATTGAGCTTATTCACGGAAATTTACCGTTCGCCCTAATAAAAAAGTATAAAGCCTGGACCAATCAATATCAGCCGGAAGCCATGAAACTTGTATCAGAGCATTCAATCGAAGTGAAGGGAGAGTTTCATCAAAGAAATGAATAAAGTGCGCGTTGATGTAGAGTGAGTCAGTAAACATGTTGACGTCGTCATTCATCTTGTATCTGATGCTCAACTATTCATCAACTTATCTCGCTAAACTTTATTTTGTTTTGCTGTCGTGTACTTTACTGAGTGAGGGATAACGTTTACTTTTATACTGCTGTGTAGTATGAGATAGTGTCACTTGTGAACTTATACTATAAATTTATTTTTACAAAAGAGAAAAACAGATAAGATGTTGCTTGCCTGATTACAATTAGGTTAACAGTTACTTAAGTAATTTCATAACAAGCCGAAAATATAGTTGACTTAACTACTTGCAGTACTGAAAGTTTACACCCGGGCGTTGTATAGGTAATTAAATATAGAGAATAGTAGCTCATATTAACAGCAAAACCACGAAAAAAGTAGGAGTCATCTGTAGTTTCTCACCACGAAACGACACAAATTCAATTGTGCCTCGAGCTTCAAATATTATCCATTAGTTTCTCACTTTATTTTACGTCTTTATTACACAATAAGAATAAAATATTTATAATACATCACTTTTCGTCAGCTGAAAGCTTGTTGAAACTGTGAAACTGAGCACTAGGTAGTTACTGTTAGTTATGAGGTCACAACCTTACACACTCCATGTAGGGCCTCGGCAGTAAATCACATTAATTTATTACTATTTAATCTTATCTTAATATAATTCTGAATAGACAATTTTATATAAGCAACTTATTTTGAAATATTTACCGCAAGATGACTATAATTTATTCATTTATTTAGCATAATCTTTCTTGTACATTATTACCATAAGAATATTTAGTCCAAAATGTTAAACCGGCCGCGCCGCCGCAGCCTTCCCACTCACTTCTAAATACAAACGCCATGTTGTATTTCAACAGAATTAAATACAGACTAATTAATTTAAGCACAAAGATTGCCCGAGTCGAAAATAGGAAAATATATATCAATAAAAAATCCATTTCAAGAAATATTTTGTTTGCATTTTGGAACTAAGAACTATATCGCTCTCGCACAATGCAAAACATTATCTTTTTATATTAAGCATTGAGATCCTTTGTCTGAAATGTTATTAAATTCAGAAGAATAAAACGATAAACGACATTACATGACATAAACTTGCCCTGACAGCAGAAAGACAACGTTATTGTCATTCCAGTTTCATCTGTAATAGCAGCACTGTAAGGTCTATTGATCTATGAGTGGACCCCACCGAGACCTCGATAACACCGGAGGCAATGAAATACTGAAACATCCAATTTTCACATTCCAAAACAATTTTACTGTGATTTTACTGCCGCAGTTTTGTTATCGACAAGATCGTAAAACTAACGCAATCAAAAGTGACACTTGTTTTTGTTATATAAGTAAATAAACTGGTTTTGGTAAACAAATACCTAATTTACATAAGGGTGGGACTTATTTAAATAAAGTCTTACAGAGACCATACTGAAATAAAAAGGAAAAATAACGTAAAAACATCTTTGCTCAGTAAACAGAATGACAGGGAGTCAAGTTGTTTTCGTTGATGGACTTGCAAGCTTGGAAGCAATCAAGATAACATTGTACAATTGTTTGCTACTTTTTACTTTAATAGAAGAAAAGTGAAAAAAAAACATTAATCTACCTGTATTATTACAACAAGAAACAGGGGAAGAAAATAAATCCGTGGAAGCAAATAAACTACTTTTCTTCTACAATGAAAATAGAAACAGAAAATCATTTAAGTACTTATTATCTTTTTTTTACATAAAAAAAATATTTTTAAATCCGTCGCAGAATCCATGATATTTTGTATTAAAATATAGTGAGATCTACATATTCCTATCTAGTCAAAAATTGTAATAAAATTATCAAACGTAGGAATTTGAGTATTTTTCTTCTGTTTTAAATTGTAGGTAGAGAAGAACGGGTTCAAATAGATTGTGATGTAATGAAATCTCGATGGATAGGTATACGAGTATCACACCAGACGTAAACGTTAATTCTCTTTAACTCTACTACAACTTGAGGTACAATGTGTACCGGAGCGTTGAAACTCTCACAATGACAATGAGAAACTTTTACGTATCTCTTAACTTTACCTACTGATTCATATCACAATTAACGACCACTTGAGCAGTAAATGATGCCTCATTACACCACACTATCACATTTGAATATTTTGTTTGTATAAAAAACATTTCATATGTATTCAACAATGATGAACGGTACCTTAATAAGCTATTCGAGCTGTTTTAGTATTAACACAAAGGAACTACCTTGATAATGTGAAAATACTTCACAAGTTTAACTGCACTCTACTTTAACTACATTATCAAACAATTTTAACTCTTCTTGCCTTGTAATAAAGCTCAAGAAGAAATGTTTAATAGTTTTTTAGAGATAAATATAAGAATGTTTGGTATGAATAAGTAGTAATTTGGTTTTGATGGATAATTTAATAAACCAGTCCATGATCTGAGTGTAAAAAACATGGAAAAGGCTTCACTTGTTGGAAATAATGATTCATTACTAAGATGTTTTTGTCATATCTAAGTCAAGTCAAGTACTATTTAACTATGACAGAATAATATTGTTATAATATTAACATTACTATTGTTACTCTTACGCTTATAAATAATATAATTTTCCGGTCGTCTGCTTGCTTTGAATATATTAATATAATGTTACAAATTTTCATACAAATATTTTATGATAACTTAATTATACAAACGGGATCTAACTCTACTGCTAAAGACCATGTTACCTGAGTATTTTTATCCAATGAACGAACTCTATAGAACGTCATCCCAGCAGTCCTATGAATTTGCACAGGGATGGGAGGTTAAGTCTTCTATGTATAAAGAAATACCATACCCCACAGGTAACGCGTTGAGAGGATTTGTTGTAGTCGACGTTGTCGCCGTCTTAGGTAGTCTTTAAATGTTTTGGCTTGATAGATAAAGATTAATTCATCCTCGCAAGTTACAATACATCATGTTCACAAACATACCTACAGGGTATCAAAACCAACATGTCCTGGACAAAGGTAGATATAAAACGGAGTTATGACATACTCACGTTTTTAAATGACACACTCATTTCCGCTGAATCCTTTCTACCGCAAGCCTATACAAATTTCCTTGCCAAATACAAACAATGCCATCCTTTGACTAAAAATTATTAATAAAAACTCGTAAATAAATTATCTAACTTTACGAGTAAGCACATACCTACTACGTTACGTTACGTAGTGTATTATTTATAGTGGCAAAATTTAGTCGTTTATGGTGTAAAGTAATTTAAGTATGATACCATTAATTCTGTCGTACGCGTACCCAACTTCTGCGGTTCTATTATACAATGTTTTTTGTTTGGCCATTGACGTCAGACAACTTTTCTTTTGTGCCACAAGTTATAAGATATTGTAGGTTTTGTTTAATTAAATAATGTAAACGAAAATTGTACTTATCAACCTAAGTTATGTTCAACCTAATAGAGTGTGGAAAGGACAAAATATATTGAATTAACCTAGTACTCTGTAACAAATAGAATCTGAGAGAAAGTTGACCTAAGTATATTACGTGTTTGCTATGAGCTAATTCAAGTGCCATACATTTGCACCATAAGTATTTACTTTATCTTGAGGTATTCGGTATTCTTTCATCTTTTCGATATCCCTTAACTCACATTATTTCCTTACATGAGACACAAAAGAAATGTTATCAAGATTTGTTTACCCGCTTAAGCGTCTCACTCGCATCGCTTTGTAAGCGGCTCGTGCGGCTTCACCCGCGATAACTTGAGTATTTTATGGCCCAATCCCTAGTATTGTGCGTGCCCTATTATTACTGATAATCACAGTGAACACACTTCGTGACTTACGGAGACGTGTTTAAATATACTTTGAAAACTATTACACTTTGTAAGGTTGTTTAATTTAAGGTATATTCTAACTACGTCGCCCCACTAAATTGTCCTTCGTATTATGAAAAGTAGTTATTATTAGGTAGGTACATGTTGAATTATAGTTACTTTAAATTTGACCGAAGCAGTGTTGTTAGGATTTTGTAAAATATGTTTCTAGGTTGAAGATAAAACATGGCGGACAAAGGAAGCGAGCGCTATACATTGTAAGAAAGCCTTCGAGACACAACTACGGTCCCAAATGTTCCTTTCTCAATGACACAATACACTCGGCAACCACACGGGAAATCCTTAAAATAGTCCTCAATATATCTCTAGCATAGATAAAGCTTTATTTGTTTAATAATAACTGGAAAACTTAATTACAAAGACTCATTTTCATTCATTTCTCCTTTTGAAGATATGAAAAGAATGGTGCCGAATTGTCTAAGTAATCTTTTCAAGAAGGCCTTTTTGTAATCATCAGTTAAATTCTTGGACCGTATAAGTAAACAATTTCGCATCATGAATTCAGAATATCCTACTTATCAAGTAAAACGTAGTGCTCGTAATCTCGTATGATCGCAGGGCGTATGATTAGCGCGCGTAGTTTTCACTTTCCTATAGAAAGTTGAGTGTGAGTATAAAGTCAGCTTAATGCCAGGATAATGGGCCAACTTCAACAACTTACTTCTAACAATATCCTTTTGTTCCTTCAGTATTTATCGGTTCTATTTCATGATGATTCAGGGACCAATGAAAATATTCATAATATAGAGTTTATGACTACATATTGGCAACAATAGGGCACATTTAAGGCATGGCATGTTTTTGAGGAAAACCATAGGATATAAGAAGATAAATTTCTGGATACTCAAGTAGCAGTACAGAACAAAAATTTTAAACGGTCTTCACCCTGCTTTGTGACTTATAACTGGAGGACATAGCTTAATAAATATAAACTTAAAAGTTTTGCTTATAATTATCTAGAAAAATCTTACTACATTAGTGAACATGCGTATTGGTCGTATACCTAAGCTACACAAAACTCCATCTAGTCCCAAACTAAACAAAACTGGACTATTAGGTGAGTTAAAAAAAATAGCAAATTAGGCAATTAATAATTAATTATTTATCTTTTATGTCTGGTAAAAATCAACCACAACCATTCAAGCAACCCAGTCATAGTCTTGTACACATATGTTTGGCTTGTTTCACCCGGACCGCATCCGCAAACTTTCAAGGCAGATGCACTAACTACTACGCTATGCGGGTGTTAATCATTATGTTTCACTTTTTTTTATTTTCTAAGAATGCCTAAGTTTTTATACCCCAACCGCCTTCTTAGTCTGAACCTATTAAACTATCACGTTGATTACAAATATTCAACGTAAACGGTAGTTTAAGGCAAGGTATGTAATATAACTTTAGTTTTGCTTGACGTTTCGGCACAGGCCACACAGCTCGTACTCAGCTTGAAACTACGAGTAAATAGGATGCCGCATTACCCATAGGGCCAGGCCACACGGCGCGGCACCGCATCGCACCGCATTACTCCGCACCGCACTACCGGCCACACGAGCAGTGCGGCGTCGCATTATTCTTACGTCGCCGCTGCGGCACCGCAACAGGCTTGGCTTGGCTTGCCCAGTTGACGACAGTCTACAATAAACAATGCCGTACAAACAACTGAGCGGCGCCGCTGCGGCACCACACTGCTTGCACCCCTCCCCGCCTTGTCTGCCTCGCGCCGTTGTCCGGTGCGCCTGCGGTATGGCGCCGGAGCGGTGCCGGACGTACCGTATGGCATACCATACATTTTTATATGTAGGAAACCGTTGCGACACGGCTCAGGCGCCGCGTCGGAGCCGCACCGCACCGTGTGGCCTGGCCCTAAATAGGATGCCGCATTAACCGTACGTTAAGTTTTTTGAACCAAGTCATATAAATAAAATAAATATAATATTTCGCACACATTCACACAACGCCATCTAGTCCCAAACTAAGCAGAGCTTGTACTATGAATACCAGACAACGGATAAACTTACTTAAATATTTTATTTTTTTGTAAATACATACATATTATACATAGAAAACACCCAGACCAATGCAAACAATCATGTTCATGCACACAAAGATTTGCATTGTGCAGGAATCGAACCCGAGACCTCTGCGTAGCAGTCATGTAAAACCACTACACCATAGAGGCCGGCGAAAATATTATAAAATTTAATACAAGGATATTGTAGATCCATGTTGTTGTACAGATTTCTACAACATTGTCCCTAAGGGTGAGATATTATCTAAATGATTATATACAAAATATGAAGTAGATTGTTCACATAGCTTACATATTCTCTCCGTGTTAGTAAGCAAATGTATCTCTTGGGTATATCATAGTCCGGAAGCTTTCATGCGCCCGATATCGTCAGCACTCGACTAGGGATTTCATACACTCTGCATTGATTAATTTATTGACTATTTAGACGTATGGGACTAGCTTTAATAATAAGAAAACCAAAGAAAAAAAATGTTCTTTACGTAATCCTCTATGGGCTACCACAGAATATCAAAGCTAGTAAGTAAAGTCAGACTGTCAGACTGAAAGAGAAGCCACTCATATTTTTATTTTAACTTAAACGATGAATATTAATTTAATATACACAACACCCTATAACATCTTTCTTTCCTGCATAGAAGTGTAGTAACTAGAAGGATAAGTTTCTCGCTCTTTCCATAGTCGGTGTTTCCGACACTCATAAACAGGATAGCGGCACCTCGAATTCTTACTCCTTAACTACAAGTACAATCGATATTATCATACAAATGTTTAATTTAGTTGTCGTACATAACATTAAATATGACTTAGTTCATTATCTGGTAGTAGTTATGATTTTACTGTAGTACATAAACCTATATTACCTTCGTTTTATGAGTTTTTCATATCGTCACCACATCTCACCATGTCATCAAAATATAACCGCGTCCATTACATTGTGAAAGTCATTTGATATTAAAACAAATGATATTATGGACAAAACAAAGCTAAAACGTACATACGCCTGGCCGCAATAATATGGAAACAATAGGTTTGTACAAATAAATTGCCTTATCTATAATCAGAGCTTAAATTTTTAACTAGGCGTCCACAGAGGACACTCTAAATATAGGGACACCTCGTAATATGAGACAACACCTCGCTTGCCTACTCGCTCTCCAATTACAACAATTTATGGACATTAAAACAGAGCTATCAAACAGGGATGGGACACGCTGTAGGATTATAATAGAATAAACCTACACGGAAAAAATAAAAACCGGTTAATAAGATGAAGATTATTCATCTTATTACCCGGTAAGATATTTTAAAATAATGATTAGTAGCAAAATAACTTTTTTTGAGATTTACCGACGCTCCAATTTGTTTCCATTAAAAATTTTGAATATTATTCCTGGACAACATTCGCACTTTTTATCAAATTGGATACAGTCTGTCCTGTATACAAATAAAACTTTCTAGGACACTATTCACTGTGAAACCAGACTGTTTTCAAAAATATACTTTCTTAATACGTGATTCAACAGAGATATTTAGAATTTTATCTATCAGTAGAGATCCGTGTAATAACATCCCTAGTACAAATATAAACCTGTCCGAGCCGGTATAATGGTGTCGTTACCATGGGATATGGCGAAATTAAAAAGTATACCTAGTTATGTCGTAATGAATTCATTCTGGGTTCGTGTTCTGTGTGATACCGGAGCGTGATTGGCAGAATACAACCCAACGTTTATTGTTTGTACCTGGCTTTTATTATATCAATGTTGCACCTTTATGATTTTATTATTGTCTTATTAAAATGCTGGATGTGTTGTGAGCTTTCACTAATATTATATTCCACACACTTAATATTTGAGCGGAGATATTTGGTAAACTGTTATTAACTGAAAAGTATATTAAATTATTAGTGAACCGTAGATAACGGGGAACTTAAATACTTACGACATATTGAATTTGAAGTTGTGGTGTGTATTTCAGATTAATGCAAGTTGTTTGCGATTTCATCGCAAGTTTAAGGTTTTACTGATAATTCGCCTGCTCTAATTAATGCGCCTTGCTTGTACTTTGTGTACGTCTTTGATCACATTTGATAATAATTTAATATTCCTCACACATTCAAACAACGCTATCTAATCCCAAACTAAGCAGAAAGATCCGCTTAGTTAGAAGCATATTAGGGGTACTAGACAACCAATAAACCTACTTAAATTCTTTTATTTTTAAAAATTCGTAGGTATAACATTTTGAAAACATCCATTAACGCTCATGTCCATGCACACAATGCAAATGCAATGTGCAATGAACGGGACAGCAGTCACGACAGTTGCTTTTATATAAGTAATAGCAAAGAGCCTTTTTCAATCCTTGTATCAACTTACTATTATTAATTTTTAGAATTTTCTTTTGTTCTCAAATACGTAGGAGTAAGAAAATATTAATAAATGAACATTAAAGTCCATGAAGGTTATATTTTTAAAAGCTCTTTGTGCCTCCATTATCTGATAATTTAGTATGTATAGCTAAGTGCAAAACAATAGTAGCGGAGTAGGGGATGTATGCGACTCAGTGTCGCCCGATTACTTAATGTTTGCTCCTTTACAGTATGAGATAACGTAAGGCAAACTATTTGCAGCCAAGAGTTTTCTAATTTTTATGTAGAGTCTTATATTCAAATGCGAAAAAAATGGTAACTACTCGTGCAGTGGTCTTTAGATTCTTACTAAATTAATCTTGTAACATACGTCATTGTAAAAAGAATACATTAGTACAGTACAGTACAGTAGAGTACAGTACAGTAGTTTAAGGCAAGGTATGTAATATAACTTTAGTTTTGCTTGACGTTTCGGCACAGGCCACACAGCTCGTACTCAGCTTGAAACTACGAGTAAATAGGATGCCGCATTACCCATAGGGCCAGGCCACACGGCGCGGCACCGCATCGCACCGCATTACTCCGCACCGCACTACCGGCCACACGAGCAGTGCGGCGTCGCATTATTCTTACGTCGCCGCTGCGGCACCGCAACAGGCTTGGCTTGGCTTGCCCAGTTGACGACAGTCTACAATAAACAATGCCGTACAAACACCTGAGCGGCGCCGCTGCGGCACCACACTGCTTGCACCCCTCCCCGCCTTGTCTGCCTCGCGCCGTTGTCCGGTGCGCCTGCGGTATGGCGCCGGAGCGGTGCCGGACGTACCGTATGGCATACCATACATTTTTATATGTAGGAAACCGTTGCGACACGGCTCAGGCGCCGCGTCGGAGCCGCACCGCACCGTGTGGCCTGGCCCTAAATAGGATGCCGCATTAACCGTACGTTAAGTTTTTTGAACCAAGTCATATAAATAAAATAAATATAATATTTCGCACACATTCACACAACGCCATCTAGTCCCAAACTAAGCAGAGCTTGTACTATGAATACCAGACAACGGATAAACTTACTTAAATATTTTATTTTTTTGTAAATACATACATAATTATACATAGAAAACACCCAGACCAATGCAAACAATCATGTTCATGCACACAAAGATTTGCATTGTGCAGGAATCGAACCCGAGACCTCTGCGTAGCAGTCATGTAAAACCACTACACCATAGAGGCCGGCGAAAATATTATAAAATTTAATACAAGGATATTGTAGATCCATGTTGTTGTACAGATTTCTACAACATTGTCCCTAAGGGTGAGATATTATCTAAATGATTATATTATTATACAAAATATGAAGTAGATTGTTCACATAGCTTACATATTCTCTCCGTGTTAGTAAGCAAATGTATCTCTTGGGTATATCATAGTCCGGAAGCTTTCATGCGCCCGATATCGTCAGCACTCGACTAGGGATTTCATACACTCTGCATTGATTAATTTATTGACTATTTAGACGTATGGGACTAGCTTTAATAATAAGAAAACCAAAGAAAAAAAATGTTCTTTACGTAATCCTCTATGGGCTACCACAGAATATCAAAGCTAGTAAGTAAAGTCAGACTGTCAGACTGAAAGAGAAGCCACTCATATTTTTATTTTAACTTAAACGATGAATATTAATTTAATATACACAACACCCTATAACATCTTTCTTTCCTGCATAGAAGTGTAGTAACTAGAAGGATAAGTTTCTCGCTCTTTCCATAGTCGGTGTTTCCGACACTCATAAACAGGATAGCGGCACCTCGAATTCTTACTCCTTAACTACAAGTACAATCGATATTATCATACAAATGTTTAATTTAGTTGTCGTACATAACATTAAATATGACTTAGTTCATTATCTGGTAGTAGTTATGATTTTACTGTAGTACATAAACCTATATTACCTTCGTTTTATGAGTTTTTCATATCGTCACCACATCTCACCATGTCATCAAAATATAACCGCGTCCATTACATTGTGAAAGTCATTTGATATTAAAACAAATGATATTATGGACAAAACAAAGCTAAAACGTACATACGCCTGGCCGCAATAATATGGAAACAATAGGTTTGTACAAATAAATTGCCTTATCTATAATCAGAGCTTAAATTTTTAACTAGGCGTCCACAGAGGACACTCTAAATATAGGGACACCTCGTAATATGAGACAACACCTCGCTTGCCTACTCGCTCTCCAATTACAACAATTTATGGACATTAAAACAGAGCTATCAAACAGGGATGGGACACGCTGTAGGATTATAATAGAATAAACCTACACGGAAAAAATAAAAACCGGTTAATAAGATGAAGATTATTCATCTTATTACCCGGTAAGATATTTTAAAATAATGATTAGTAGCAAAATAACTTTTTTTGAGATTTACCGACGCTCCAATTTGTTTCCATTAAAAATTTTGAATATTATTCCTGGACAACATTCGCACTTTTTATCAAATTGGATACAGTCTGTCCTGTATACAAATAAAACTTTCTAGGACACTATTCACTGTGAAACCAGACTGTTTTCAAAAATATACTTTCTTAATACGTGATTCAACAGAGATATTTAGAATTTTATCTATCAGTAGAGATCCGTGTAATAACATCCCTAGTACAAAGATAAACCTGTCCGAGCCGGTATAATGGTGTCGTTACCATGGGATATGGCGAAATTAAAAAGTATACCTAGTTATGTCGTAATGAATTCATTCTGGGTTCGTGTTCTGTGTGATACCGGAGCGTGATTGGCAGAATACAACCCAACGTTTATTGTTTGTACCTGGCTTTTATTATATCAATGTTGCACCTTTATGATTTTATTATTGTCTTATTAAAATGCTGGATGTGTTGTGAGCTTTCACTAATATTATATTCCACACACTTAATATTTGAGCGGAGATATTTGGTAAACTGTTATTAACTGAAAAGTATATTAAATTATTAGTGAACCGTAGATAACGGGGAACTTAAATACTTACGACATATTGAATTTGAAGTTGTGGTGTGTATTTCAGATTAATGCAAGTTGTTTGCGATTTCATCGCAAGTTTAAGGTTTTACTGATAATTCGCCTGCTCTAATTAATGCGCCTTGCTTGTACTTTGTGTACGTCTTTGATCACATTTGATAATAATTTAATATTCCTCACACATTCAAACAACGCTATCTAATCCCAAACTAAGCAGAAAGATCCGCTTAGTTAGAAGCATATTAGGGGTACTAGACAACCAATAAACCTACTTAAATTCTTTTATTTTTAAAAATTCGTAGGTATAACATTTTGAAAACATCCATTAACGCTCATGTCCATGCACACAATGCAAATGCAATGTGCAATGAACGGGACAGCAGTCACGACAGTTGCTTTTATATAAGTAATAGCAAAGAGCCTTTTTCAATCCTTGTATCAACTTACTATTATTAATTTTTAGAATTTTCTTTTGTTCTCAAATACGTAGGAGTAAGAAAATATTAATAAATGAACATTAAAGTCCATGAAGGTTATATTTTTAAAAGCTCTTTGTGCCTCCATTATCTGATAATTTAGTATGTATAGCTAAGTGCAAAACAATAGTAGCGGAGTAGGGGATGTATGCGACTCAGTGTCGCCCGATCACTTAATGTTTGCTCCTTTACAGTATGAGATAACGTAAGGCAAACTATTTGCAGCCAAGAGTTTTCTAATTTTTATGTAGAGTCTTATATTCAAATGCGAAAAAAATGGTAACTACTCGTGCAGTGGTCTTTAGATTCTTACTAAATTAATCTTGTAACATACGTCATTGTAAAAAGAATACATTATAATTACACAATACATTCTAATTTATCACAAATTTGTTAATAGTCAGCCTAAATTATTCTTGTCTCAGCAAGATGCTTATTAGAAATTCATCATCATCATAACAGCCCATTAATGTCCCACTTCAGGGACGGGCCTCCTCCAGCGACGGAGGCATACTTGGCCTACGAATACCACGCTGGCCAAACGGATTGGTATAGGGTTAATTTCAAGTTTTCCTTCTATTTAATACGTAAAGATAACATTCACGGACAATCAAATCAAAACCGACTAAAGAGTCGGTTTTTACGACACCCATGGCATGAAATGGGGTGGTGACACACTGTATTCTTACTCCGTCACCAAAATACAAATACAAAAATACAAAATTCTTTATTTGTTTAATGTGGGTTTACAGAGATGTTACAATAATATGAGTTTCACCACACTCGGCCACTCAGCATGCAAAATTTTCTTAAAATATTTCCATAAGATTAATAACATTAATATAATATTTAATTAATTAAAATAAATTATAAATGTCATGATTTTTTTTTCAAATTGAATTAGCATCTAAGATTAAATAATAAGACTAAATAATATAAACAGTTTCTAAATACTTTTGTCTTCTATAAATTGATTAATTGTATAATATGCCTTATTGAGTAATAACATTTTAAGTTCATTTTTAAAACTATTTAGATCACTTTCATTACGTATGTTCTTTGGTATTTGATTGTATATCTTTGGACCCATGCATATGACGCTCTTGTGTAGTAATGCTGTTTTTGAGGGTCTAAGGAATAATTTACCGGTCTGACGAACTCTTGTGCGAAATTCAAACAAATCTGGATTTGATTTAATAAATAATGCGATTTCCATAATGTACATGCATGGTAGAGTCAGAATCTTTAGGTTTTTAAAATGTGGAAGGCAGGATTCTGTCTGTTCCAAGCCACAAATAGCTCTCAAGCACCTCTTTTGTGCTCTGAAAGCACAAGGCACGTCAGTGGAGTTGCCCCAGAAAATTACACCGTATCGGAGCGTGGATGACACGTAACCATGGTATGCACCATACGGAGTGTTAATTAGAAATTGATCAGAATGATTATTATATAATTTGTGATACTAAATAATTCATTTATTCGGTACATGTTACTTACACACGGTGTAACAGAACACAGAACTCTTAGGAAATGGTATTCTGAAAGTAATTACTAACAATGTAAATCTAACACCGAAACAAGAACAGCCTTTTCTTTTGGACAAATATAAACGTAACCCTTTAATCAGAGAGAGAGCTTACGGGATAACCTTAGTAATTGTGTTAATGAGAAAAGTTTACAAAAATAAATCAACATCACATTCTATGTCCTGCATACTAACCACGTATTTGTTATCAACAGTAAGAAGAGATCAGAGGTTTTAAGACTTGATTTAATTTGTTACTATTCGCGCCAACTAAGTCGTGCGGCTTGAAGCTGTTGGAAATAAGTGCGCAGATGTAAAGAAAGAAAGAAAAGAAAGAAAAAATATTTATTTTGCACCTCACTGCACAATACAAGAATTAACATTAATGTTACAATTCAACATATTAAAAAGTCACATGAGGTGCAAAACTAGGACCAGTCTCAGCATGATGCTGCAACGATGACAGCTGCAGCGCTGTTATTCTGACTGGCCCCGTTTATGACGTCACGGACGCCAAACACTTAAAAGTTATTTAAAATAAGATAGAAATAAAACGGTACAAATAATTAATAAATAAAAATAAAAAAAAACCTATGACAGAATATTCATTTTTACATAAAGCCGTCCACAATTGCTATATAGTGAATGAAACTGATCGAATGACTGATCAGTTGTCTATGGTCTGACTAAAACTAAACAAATACAAACAAACAAAGCGGCTAAAATTGCGACAGCAAATACAGTTTATAGCTAGTAATATGCTTATATATAATTTTCTAATGAATAAATTATACAATTTTAATGAGATAGGACAAGGGTCATAAATATACTAAATATAAGTAAGAATGTAACTAAGCAATAATGGGTACTAGATAACGGCTAAACATACTTAAATACTTTTTTTTGTAAATACATACATATTATACATAGAAAACACCTAGACAATGCAAACAATCATGCACACAAAGATTTGCATGGAGCGGAAACGAATCCGAGACCTCTGCGTAGCAGTCATGTTATATAACCACCACGCCACAGACGTCGTCAATGTGTAAATATACGAACTACATGGCGGTGAGCATGAACAGCTGGTGTTTTATTTGTGGGTATGATGGCTAACTCCAGGCCTAGTCAGTTGGCGCGTACTGTAGGCTTGATCTAATTTGCCACAAACAGTTAGCTAAGTCAGAGCATTGTCGCGGATGGTGTGGCTCGTGTTTTCACATTATTTGCCTGTTTACTAGTTGTTATCGGTAACGATAAACATGTTGTTGTTTCAGATGACACTCAAATAATACACATTGTTCATTTCCTGAAAGTTAATTTGTTGTTGCATTTATTACTTTTATTATAATCTTAATCTATTCTGTAATCTTCTTGTTTACGAAACATTTTATTATGGAATATTTAACATTTGTATTACGACGTGGTTTAGTCCTATAGTTTCAATGGACTTAAACAGCATAAAGTTTTTAAACAATATAATGTTAACTTTTAGCTTTTCAGTGTAGGGACGAGTAGTAGTAAGAACAAATTAGGATGACGAAGCACGTTCCTGCAGTTGGAGGCTTAAGGACTGCAGTTATCTACCTTTTTAGCTTTTTTCTACATAAGTACTAACAATACATTTTTCTTTGATTTTTGACTTTTATAAATAACCTAATTTTAAAAAAGGAATTTATTCTAATAGGATAAATTAAAAAATAACAATTGATTTAATTATAGAATAATGAGTCTCACTTGCAGACACACCCGAGCATAAAAATGATATACGGTAGATATCACGGCGCGTAGATTGGACAGCGGAACCCTTTTGTTATTAAAATACAATAATGTTGGACCCACGCACAAGAATTAAAGAATATATTTAGACGAACTTCGCCACAGTGTGATCAACTCAGTTATGCATAGACTACCAAATAATATAAAGATTGCAAACACTAATATGCTGTTACATTTCCTTATTAAAACAATTATGTGTAACTATAAAAAGATATACTAGACGCCACAATGATGAGCCTACCAAACACATCCTTTAATGACAGCCAGACTCAATATGATCTCCGATTTAAAATTGAAAACCTAAATATGGAATTATCAACAGCACAACAGGAGATAGAAAATCTAAACTCTGAAAACTATCAGCTAAAACGTGACTTAAACAAATGCCAATTAACAATAGAAGCTTTAAAAAAACTAACTTTATCAGGCAGTGATATGACACCAATACCAACTCATTCACGTAATAAAAAGGCCAACACACGCTGCTCTACCCCATCTAAATTTTATAAGCCTCGAAAACTGAGTATGACTCAGAATGTTAATAATACAGAACAAGAACCGTCAACGAATAAACAAATCGACAGTCCTAAAATATCGGATCGACTACCAATACAAAATAAGCAGTCCACTATTAACCACAGACTAGTACAAGCCTCACCGAGCCACATACCATCGTCAGAGCAAACGTCAAGACAGTCATCAGTGTCAAGCAATGTCACCATTCCAGTAAACAAATTATGTGTTATAAGTACTAACAAGCATATTTTAAAACAAGCCCAAAAATCTTTTCCTAACACGATTTTATGTCATTATTGTATGCCAAATGCAGGTATAAAACAACTTTTTAATACTATTGATAAGAAACTTGAGGATTATTCTGCAATGGACTGTTGTATGATATTTATAGGAGAAAAAGACTTCGAATACACAAATGACTATCCCAACCTAGTAGAATATATAAAATGTAAACTAGAAAACTTAATGCATAGGTACTAATGTTATTCTATGCCTACCTACATTTAATTTTAACCTTACATTATTTAACAAGAGAGTAGACTCTTTTAACCAGCTTTTGTACATTAACAATTGGAACTATCAATATACTTACCTATTCGATACAAATAGACACTTACAATACACACAAAAAATGTTCCGGTTTAATACAGGAGGAATAAATCAGAATGCATTAGTTGAAATCTTTAACGATCTAAAAAAGTATGTAGATTACCATAATATTTTAAGACCCCTTACTAATACAATGAATGTTAGCATTGTAAACAACATGGAGCGGATAACTAACACTAGAACTAGTCTTTCTATAATAAATAAGCAAGTAATTAGTCAACAAAAAGTAGTAAAGAGAACCATATTAGATTTTTTTCCAAGAGTAGACAAGAATACAAACAATTATGTAGTCCATAAGGAAACCTCGGTGTCTAAACCAACTACTAAATTTTTTCGTTCACAACCCAAATAATTACATAACACTGCTTCATCAGAATATACAAGGTTTATTCTCTAAAAAAGAACTTATAGAGTTGACTTTATCTGAAATAGACTACAAAACTGTACCTGATATAATCTGTCTTACTGAAACATTTGTCAAATCCAGCACTGAAAGTAATATAAATGTAGCTAATTATAACCTTGCATCATACTATTCTAGAGAGAACAAAAGGGGAGGAAGCTGCATACTTGTCCGTAGAGGTATGTCATTTAAGCCACTTACTTGTTTTAATGAATATATAAAGACCTATTATTTTGAACTCTGTGCAATGAAAATTGAAATAAACAACATTATAGTTGTGTGTATATATAGAATCCCATCAAAAAATAAGATTCACGTTGAGACCTTTGTAAGCAGTTTGGATAACTTACTTCATAAATACATGACACGATATACAAAAAACAAAATAATTATAACTGGCGACTTCAATATTAATATGTTAGACATGAAAAATTCTGCTACCTTACAACTTATTGACATAATAAAAAAATACAATTTAACATCACATGTAACTGTTCCAACTAGAGGATCTTCCTGTTTAGATTTAATTATAAGTAATATTGACAATGCTAGTGGTTTCACATTACCATTACATTTGTCTGACCATGACACAGCTCAAATACTCACCTGGGCTGTTCTACACAAAGAAAAAATTCCCAGTTATATATACAGTTTTAAAAGGTCCTATTCAACTGAAAACATTACTAAGTTCATAAACTATCTACCTAGTCTATACTACTTGAATTGGTCTATACTACCAGATTTTAATGATGCATTTAATGAATTTTATGATTACTTTTGCCTATTGTATTATTTATGCTTTCCTATTACAAAAATACGTTCTAATCAAATAAAAAAAAGTAATTGGATGTCAAAAGGACTAAAACAAAGCTGTAAAAGAAAAAGAGAACTGAGGTACAAGTATTATATTACCAGATCAATACATGATAAATACACATATTTAAATTACAATAAGCTTTTCAAGAAATGTATAAATAGTGCTAAGAGAAATTGTAATAGAAATTATGTTATAAATAGTAAAAACAAGGGTAAAGCTTCATGGACAGTCATAAAAAATGAGACAAGTAATACAATTCAACATAAATATATTTCAAAGATAGTTAACAATGGTACTTGTATAACAGACCCACTGGAAATAGCCAATAAATTTAATGAACATTTTGTTAACACTACAAATAAATACAATAATTGTATACAAAATACAAACTCTACATCAAGTCAGTTTAATACTATTTTTCTAAATCCAGTGAGCAATAGTTATGTCCAAAAAGTGTTGTTATCATTGGCAAATACCAAGTCAGAGGGTTATGATTCCATATGCACAATGATAATCAAAGAAAGTAGCCATTATCTCACACCCATTCTAACATATCTAATCAATCTTTCGTTAGAAACTGGGACATTCCCTGATAAACTAAAGCTTTCTATTGTAAAACCTCTATACAAAAAAGGTGACCGGACAGACTTAAATAACTACAGACCAATTACTTTGCTGCCAGTACTATCTAAACTCTTTGAAAGGGTTATGTATGACAAACTATCATCATATTTCTATAAATACAGTATCATAGCCCAAAACCAATATGGTTTTCAGAAAACCAAGTCTACTAAAGACGCTGCATTTAATCTGGTCAATGACATACTACACAGTGTCAATGATAAATTCCTTACAACAGTCCTGTTTTTGGACATGACAAAGGCTTTTGACTTTGTTTCTCATGAACTATTGATTGACAAATTGGAACATAATGGGATAAGGGGAACAGCTCTAAGATGGCTGAGTACCTATCTAGAAAACAGATATCAATGTGTAGATGTCTCCCAACTTAATAAAAATAACACTATTGAGCTGTACAGATCTAATTATATACATAATAAATTTGGAGTCCCACAAGGTAGTGTTCTGGGCCCACTGCTGTTTCTTTTATATATAAATGATTTGCCAAGTGTAACACACCACAAAACCATATTATTTGCTGATGATGTAACAGTTATAGTGAAAACCAAAGACGTTCCCAATAACAAAAGTTTGACACTACTAGAACACCAACATGACATCAATAATACCTTGACATTAATAATTAACTGGCTCCATAATAACAATTTACAAATAAATTTATTAAAGACAACGTACATAAATTTTAACAATTTTAAAGAACATAGCATAAGTATAACATTTAATAACGAGATCTTACCAAAGTCAGATAATGTAGTATTCCTTGGCATAGTCATTAATAGTAAACTGAACTGGAAAGAACACATAGATAAGATTTGTAACAAGGTTAACAGTTTTTCATTTGCTCTGTACAAGCTAACTAAAGTGGCAAATAAAAATACAGCTTGTACTGCTTATTTTGCTTATGCTGAATCTATACTCAGATATGGCCTAATCGTCTGGGGAAATGGTACAAATATAGAGAAGGTATTTATTGCACAAAAAAGATGCATAAGATCCATTTGCAATATTGCTCCTGATGTATCTTGCAGTCCATATTTTAAAATTTTACCATGTCTTTCCTTACCATGTCTTTACGTGCTAGAGATAGGTAAATTCGTTAAACAGAATCCAAATTTATTTAGGCAAGCCAAAGAAATGGCACAAAGAAGTAATTTAAGAAACCAGGACAGGCTGGTAGTTGATGTGATTCCCAGAACACATAGATTTCAAAGTAACTGTTATGCAATGTGTATCAAAATCTATAATAAAATTCCCCAACATGTTAAAGAGTTGCCACTTAATAAATTTATAAATACTTTCAGTGCCTGGTTGTTACATCATACCTTCTACTCTGTAAGCGACTTTCTGAAACATGTAGAATAAAAACTTAAATAAATTATTTTCATTTAGTTTTAGTAGTTTTCTAGTTTATAAGTTCATAGTTTTTTTATTTTATTTTTATAGTTTTATATCACACGCTGTTCCAATTGACAGCTAAATAGGCAAAGCACTGATTATAACCACATTATGTCACCTACATTGTATGTACATACCCTATTTATTGTGAATAAAGGAATTTGTATTTGTATTTGTATTTGTATATGTGAAATGGTAACAAGATTTAATAATTAACATAAGTTTCACTAATTCATAGAACTGTAATTTTTCTACCATTATTTAAATATTTATTTTACTCAATAACTATATTTTTCAAAAAACTCTTGCTACGCCTTATTTAGAATTTAAGAAAGGTCAATCGATAAACAAATATGCTACTGCTCGATTTTGTAGCAATGTTTGACGACATAACTTTTGAAACTTAATTAATTAATAGTAGAATGTAGAGGTTCGATCACCATATTTTTTCGGTAACCATACAACACCACTTGAAAATAAATCTTGATTGTTTCTGAAAATACCTTTTAAAACTTATTTTCGCTGTGCCAAAATAGTGTATTTGTCTACACTGTGACATCAGCAAGTTGTATAGCAGTAACTCATGGTAATGCGGCTTGGTGGTTGTACGAGTATGCAGACCGACAGCGCCCGAGGGGTTCAATTAGTGCATTTGCGTCCCAATTGTTAGGGGTCACTCTTTTCAAAATTCTAATTGGCTGGCGGTGCGTGTAGGAATGATTGAATGCGTTGCTATGACGACTACTATGGTACTGATTTAGTAATATGTATCTGATGTAACAGTCGAGTGAGCTTGGGGCCAGGTGGGATTGTGTTACACTACTTGTGTTTACACGTGATAATTAAATTGTTGCGTGTTGAAACATTTTTTTGTTATGTGATTGTGTAGGTTTACATTTTTTTGGTACTTAAATTATACTTGTTGTGGTACGTTCATGTGTTGATTTTGTGGTACTTATTTACTATCATACGTTTGATAAAAAAGACCAAATATCTTCTGAAAGAATAATAAGAAAAGATAGAACATTTTCTTTATACATTTTTCCTGTGTTATTACAAAAACAGACAATATTTATAAAGCATCAAAAACAATAGCTGTTAGACCTGATAAACTATGAAAGAAGCACAAATGCTCAGATAAGTTCCTATATAGTCGTGTAGGTACGAACTTATCTGTAATTGTGGCACAAACATTACGCGTATAAAGGCACCCTTAGGAACTAACCCTCCAATACTGTTAGAGCAAAAGGACCGATAATCAATACGATCCCATATCCTAACCCGTATGCAACAAAGAGCGTATCTTACTTATCACGTCGGGTGCAGGTACCGGTCCCATTGCCCATGTTTATTTATCGCCCGCGGTAACAAAAGCCACAACTGACCTCTAAGGTCTCCCGGACCCCTAAATTTCACGTAGAAAAGAAGGAAATCTTGTAACGCGATATTTTTAAGGGATAAGTGAATGTTTGGGTCAGTTTAAATGTGAATATTTTTTAAGTAAAAAGGGTCACATCTGAAAGGGAGCTGTAATAGCTGCGGTATTCATAAATCATAATGCTCTACCTACGATATTGAGCTTTTAAATAAACGACTGAGTGAAATATTCTTCAATACTCTCTGTATAGGAAATAATGTAAGGATCAAAATGCGTAGGTACATGATAATTCAATAAAACTGTTAGACCCTTATTAAGTGGGCACGTTTGTGCTGGTTACAGTACAGCCCAACTCTTAGTTGTTTACAATGACCTATACATTTAATACTTAGATATTACATCAGCTTGTATCAGATACAATAATACGATAATTGATATCTAATCTTATATGTTTTAGTTAATTCTGTGAAATTTTCCGTTTGATTATTTACTAATTATATAACATCAGATAACTATAATAACATTACTAAGTAAAAGAGTTTATTTGTTGAGCGACAACCACAGTTCGTAGTAGTTTGTTGGTGTGTCTGCCTGCTGTGCCGAAAGTTGCAATTTCGATCCCCGCACAGCACAAGTGAGATGTAATAATATGTATTTACATGAACATGGCGGCATAATCGGCCGTGCAAAATCTAACAAACTACGTTGTACAAGAACTCGACAAAGGTAAGTACACATTAGGAGTCTTCCTAGACCTTGCCAAAGCATATGACTCGGTGTCTATTTCTATCCTGTTGCGCAAGCTTGAAGACATAGGTATAAGAGGAACGCAACTAAATTTATTTAAAAGTTACCTCGAAGACCGCACGCAATGCGTAAGGATTGGCAGTTTTATTAGTAAAGAACAACAAAACACAAATTTTGGTATACCTCAAGGCAGCGTATTAGGAAGTACCCTTTTCATCATATACGTAAATGATCTTTGCAAGTTACAATTAGATCAGGGTTTAATAATATCATATGCTGATGACACTGCCCTCCTTTTTTCTGCTGACTCAGAACAACAAGTTTTCAAGCACGCGCAATGTGGACTCAATATTGTAAATAACTGGCTACAGCAAAATTTACTAACACTTAATGTGACAAAAACAAACTATGTTAAATTTAACATGCGCAAATCACTAACGGAGCAATTTACACCAATATTATTGTCCCATAACTGCAAAGTCCCTTTTAATAACCTACAATATGACTGCCTTGAGATTAAACCTGTTAATAAAATTAAATATTTAGGAATAATCATAGATGAAACATTATCTTTTAAATATCACATAGAAAATTTAGCCGGTAGAGTACGTAAGTTAATTTTTGTATTTAAGAAACTGCGATATATAGCAGACATAAATGTTGTAAAAAAAGTTTATTTTGCATTATGTCAATCGGTGATAACCTATTGCATATCATCCTGGGGTGGAGCGGGAAAAACAATATTACTACCGCTGGAAAGAGCTCAAAGAGCGATACTCAAAGTATCTACCTTTCGCCCATACTTATTTCCCACTAACCTTCTTTATAGCTCTTGCAAAGTATTAACAGTACGACAACTATTTATTATGAGTATTATACTAAAACGGCACAAGGCGTTAACATACTGTACTGACAATACTAACAAAAGGCGCAAAGATATTGTGTGCTCACATATACAAACTAAACATGCTTTCGCAACCAAATTTTATATTTTTCTGGGCACACTGTTATACAATAGAATAAATGCAATAGAAAATATATTTTCACTAAATTACCACAATTGTAAAAATGTTATTAAAAATTACCTTCTAGACCTGAGTTACGAGGATACAGAAAAGTTACTCATTGTAACAAAATAATATTAATGATAAGATGTAATGTAGTGGGTGTATATGTTAGTAATAATTATGTAAATAATGATCTATATATTAGTAACTTTGACATTATGTATAATTGTTAATTAATTAAATAAATAGTTTTAAGTTTTTAGGTTAATTCCATTAGTTTAAATAAGCTATTACATAACAATTTGTATTTAGTAAAATTGTATTTATCAAATCAGCAAAAATTGAATTGTTAAATAAAGAAAATATAATCGCTAGGCATCTTAGCCTGAAACACAGGATTACCTAGTTCAGGCATTAAATTATACTTGATTTGTTTTTAATAATATGTCAAAATTGTATAGTTAAGGTTTATTATGACAAATAAATGATTTTTATTATTTATTATTTATAAGTGGACCTGATATACTTTGATTAGTTAATTACATAAAAAACTTCGGTGGTTAGATGTGAGACATTTCTGTATTTTTGTAATAAAATACACACATTGTCCGTGTGGTGACGGAGTAAGAATACAATATGTCACCACCCCATCTCATTCCATAGGTGTCGTAGAAACCGACTAAGGGACTATCTGTGAATATTACGTTTACATAGAAAGAAGGAAAACTTGAAATTAAACCCTACACCAATCCGTCTGGCCAGCGTGGTATTAGTAGGCCAAGTATCCCTCCGTTACGGGAGGAGGCCCGTCCCTGCAGAGGGACATTAATGGGCTGTTATGATGACTCACTATAGCTCCTACTGTTGCCTACAAACAATGTTATTGCAACTTGCTCTGTATAATAATAATGATACATATTTCCATACTATATAAAGTACTGTATAACCTTAATGAACTATAAACGTCAAATGAGAGGTTTTCCTCAACAAATTGTTGCTTTAAAACAGTCCACTTAATGAGTATTCGAGAGCTTAAAGACATTAGAAATAATCCAGCCTTATCCCCTTGTTACTTAGGCGACACATTAGCTGATCGGGGACAGTTGTTATTGTAACAGAGTATATAATGCGTACATTGTACATTTGTATAGATTGTGGGTGCATATTACATAAACGATGTCAAATTTATTTGTCATTTGAATAATTTATTTTTCCTTTTTCTTTGTTTAATTTATAATGGTTAAAGATATTTATTTTCTTAAAAAGATAATAATAAAAACTATATCTTCTGAACTATTCTTATAGATAACTGTACCTATCTATGGTTATGCATGCACTACCTTAATAAATAAACGTTTTTAAATATGTATCTGTCGATCACGAGTAAATAATTTGTTTGTTAATTGTACCGAGGCAGGTTTAATTCTCATTACTACTAATAATAGTTGTGCATGTCCATGTAATGAAGGCTATCTCCATAGAGTTAAAACATAAAGCTAGAATATTGCTAAAACATCATTTGGCACAATGACCATAATATATCGTTTTACACAAAATATATTCAGTATACACTTTTAATAACCAGAGGTTACAGACCTCTGGTTATTAAAAGTGTATACTGAATATATATATAGCTTAGCAAGATTGATGAGTGCCCGCCATAGGTGTCAGTGTATGAGTACAAATTAACTCTTCTTTGTACCCGCAGCCGGGTTGTGTACTTGTATGTGAGGGGCCGACCCGCGCCCATCACTGCCTATTGTTCAATCGTTTTAAGCTGTTTTTATGCAAATTTTATCGGTCCAAGTTTTGAAGATTTAGTCAAAGCAAACAAAAGAGACTGAGCGAAAATTTGTGTCATTGGGAGAGTTGTTCTGTTCACGGGGACTATTTAGGCCTTTGTTATGTTGAATTTTAATTGTAACATAAAACAGAGGCACAATTTACGACTCGCAAAGTTTATTTAATTTTTTAAAAACTACTTGCCTTTTATAATATTGTGAATTGTATATTATGCTCATTTTATATTTCCTTCCAAGTTATATTTTCCTTCTCTATGTGTATGGTAAAGTGTCAGTTTTAATTTAGTTATGTGACTGGTGTGCGCTATCATCTCATTTAAACTTTACATCCAGGGTACGCAAAGTTGTGCTCTTCTGGGACCCTGATATTGTTGCAGGGAAGGTTTTAATATTAAATTGTGTAACTTGAAAAAAAAAGGTTGCAGTATTTTTGTACGCTGTTTTTATTTGTATCCAAATCACGAATATGTAGGTACACCCCATATATCTTCTATGGCCATGGTTTTAACATTGTGATAATAATGTTTTTTATATCTATATTTCAAAATGTAAATTAATGTGACAATCCTACTAAAATTATAAATGCAAAAGTTTCTGAAGATGTATGAATGAATTGATGGATGTTTGTTACTCTTTCACGCAAAAACTACTGAATGGATTTTTAAAATTGGGATATAAGTAGTTTATGGTGTAGAATAACATTTAAGCTGCTTATACAACGCGGGTGAAGCCGCAGGTATCAGCTAGTATGTAAATAAAGAGAATGTTATAAAGGTACTTACTTTAAAAAGTTACATTTGTTTAGTTTCTTTGTGTAGAATAGTTTAAAAATAAGTATGATACAGTAGAGCAGTGCCTATGCCTGTTACTAGTGACCTTAAAGCTCAGCAGATACAATCTTGAACGTTCAACAATATAAGATGCAACCAGTTTAAGGTCACTACTCACAACTATTACATTAAACAAGTACCTCTACCTTCGTATGTATCAAAATGTATTTGTTAGATCTATATCAAAATTATATTTTAAATTATATGATGTTCATTAAAGTGTTATTGTTACGAAACATAGTAGAAACACCAGTTATTATTAATTGTCAGTATGTACTTGTGTACTATGTATGAGTGTTGTGTATATACCTTAGTGTAATCCAGGCTAATTTATGGATAAATGGTTATTAATAGAAGGTATACAAGTCCGTGTGGTGACGGAGTAAGAAAACAATATGCCACCACCGCATCTCATCCCATTGGTGTCGTAAAAACCGACTAAGGGACTATCTGTGAATGTTATCTGTACGAAATAAAAATAAGGAAAACTTAAAATTAAACCCTATATCAATTCGTCTGGCCAGCGTGGTATTATATTATAGTAGGCCAAGTATGCCTCCGTCACGGGAGGAGGCCCGTCCCTGCAGTGGGACATTAATGGGCTGTTATAATGATATAAGGCGACTAGGTAAAAACAGTATATCCTGAAATATACTTACATTTGATGATCTCTTTAGCTTAGTAGTTGTAGTTTATGACTCGTCGACTCGTTAACCAAAGACGGATTCGATTCCGTTTAATGAAATTATTATTCGAGAATTCTAATAGATAAATAATGTCTGCATAAACGACAAACAAGAAAGATTGGACCTAAAACCTTATACCTATCTGTCTAGATAGAGTTGCAAGTAACGTTTTGCTTTGTCACTAGAGAAGGCCCATCCCCGATAAGGGACATACTCGTAAATGGTCTGTTAAAATTATTCCAGAATTTAATAATCCTAATCTTAAAAACGATTGATTCATCTACATAAATGATTGTTTCAACAATCATCATTACGATGAAAGTTAAAAAATAACTGTAGGTAATTGTTATTGAGCTAATTACGTTTTATTACGAATTGTGCGCACACAATCACTTTCTATGGATATTATCTCAAAATAGGAGTGGGTCAGTCCGTGGGGGCCCAAGCGGAGCGCATCCACGTTTGCATAGCAACAGATACCCTCTCCCCTGTATCCCAGCCCTAGTTGCAGTCTAACATAAGCTATTATCATCTCTATCGCAAACGAGTTAGAGGTTATATAAGCTTGGAGAATTATAACCTTATGCACTTAAATCAATTTGCATATTAGCAGGATAGATATAAAGTTCAGTTTTGTGTGTAGCTCATCTGTAAATGCATTATTTTAATGTCAGTTTCATGAAAGCAATCTACAAAGCAGTTTTATCATAATCATATGGTGTTAAGGTTGATTTTCTCTTATTTTATTATCAAATGCATATGCACTGAGGTGCAGGTATGCTTTCAAAGGTCCAATAGAAAGAAAAAAGTGAAGATTTATGTTTATCCGACTGAGCAAAAAAATGGGTTAAGTGTTTACTCGTTTCTATTTTGAGCAGATAACATATGTAACTTGAGATGAGGCCGTGATGGTTTTTTCTTGCGTTTCTTTGGCTACTGGCTTTGAGTTTGGGTATCTAATGGGCAAATGGCTCCGTCTCCACACACTTGAGCTTTGTCGATCAGCTGTTGACGTTTCCTTTTCATTATCTATGGTTATGCATGCACATTATAAACACACACGACTGTTTTCGATTTCCTGAGATCAGCTGAGCTTCTCATTAAAGCAATTTACTATTTAAATGATTTTTTAGGTGGTTTTCATGAAGCAGGTAACTCATTTAAAGCACTTAATTTTACCTCAGGTAAAGTTCGATTCTTACTGCATTGTAGAATATATTTCATAGAGGATAACTTGCCCTACACGTATATTCTCCTGCACTGATCTATGGATAGCTTAATCTCCCGTAATCAAATTATACGTCGACCACAGAACGAGTAGGGCTTTGACAGTGTATTCTCAATTCCTTCACAAACTGGTTTGCAGCTTTAAAGTAAATAAATGAAGAATACATAAGCGAGAAGGCTTTCAAATTTAAAGAATGCTAATGTTTAATATACTATGCAACATTTTATTTCAAAACTTCGATTCGATTATGTTTAGTTAAATAGACAAAGAGTTTTAAGTTCTACAAAATGTTATGTAAATGATAAGAAAATGGTTATTTTCACAATAAGCTACTTGCTTACGCTGAAATAACTTATGTTTTATTACAAAGAATTGAATTAAACTTTCATAATACCGTTTATCATAAAACTATGTATAAATTCACAGACAACATAACATTTTCTTTCTAAACCTCAACTAAAAAGGTATTATTTCCAAAATGTACGATAAACTTTTATGAACATAATACGGCTATGATTGGCAGATGATAATAAATATTCAATACATTTGTTATATAGGTATAAATTTACATATTATTACGGTACTTGGCGCCACATACGACTGGTATTAGTTGACCGAGCCCACTTCGGCGCCAGACGATCATATTTTTTATCATATACATAATATTATGAGCCTATACATATTTATATAGGCAACATTCAGGTTACTAGTTTTGGACAGTTTGTAGTATAATAGTATCTGTGTTCTAGTATAAGAGTATCGGCAGTACTTATGCAGATTGACTTACTGTTTTGTTGCTTTTGTGTGCCAAAAATACTTGTAGTAAAAATTGACTGAATTATTCTATATAATTACTAATTTACTTAATTGGAATTTTTCATTGGAATAATTTTTCTGATGTGCTTTTGTTTTTAATTTCGTATGCATGGCTGTAAAGCCCGATTTACACATCGACAAGTACAATAGCGAGTTAAGTAGTAAGTTGTTGATTAAGTTGATTTGAATAGATCTCCATCCTATTTTTTGGCGACTTAAGTACTAAGTAGCCCCCTTTCTCGCGTCTCGCCAACATCAGGCTTTAATCTGATGTCAATATTTATAAAAGTCGAGTACATACAATTTCGCAAGTGTCATGAGACTCATTACATGACATAGAAGGCTAAATTAGGCCTCTTACCTCTCTTTCTCAGTCTAGAAATACAAAAATATAATCATCTTTTATCAGTTCTACTTATGTTGATACAGCACTAAGGAGTAGTACATATTAAATACTGTAATGGTACCAAGGATTGCTTATTTCAATAAAGGTACAAGTCTATTATTAGCGATACTAAATAAAGTCCTAACATAACATCAACATAAATATAAAATTAATATACAAAATAGCAATATTTAGTAACAAAGTTAAACAGAAATGTTTGTGAAACAGTAATAAATCACGTCTAATGCCCGATTTACACATCGACAAGTACAGTAGCGAGTTAAGTAGTATTTTAAAATTAAGTTGATTTAAATAGAGTTCCATCCTATTTTTTGGCGAGTTAAGTACGAAGTAGCCCCCTCTCTCGCGTCTCGCCAACTTAACTTGCCAAAAAATAGGATGCAGATCTATTTAAATCAACTTAATCCTAAAATACTACTTAACTCGCTACTGTACTTGTCGATGTGTAAATCGGGCATAAGACTCGTCGACTCAGAAACTGACTGTTTTGTACAAAGAGACGCTCTCACAAAACGCGAACATAAAAATAGTCGTGAAAAATAGAGATAAGCATTCTGTTTGAACATCTTAATTGACTTAGGGGAGCTTTATGTATAACGTAATGTATTAACATTTAAATTAAAAGATATGTAGGTAAGTACTGTAAATTGTGTAAAATTAAGAATACATCCTGTCATCACAGCTGGGATGACATACACTTCTACCTTACCAATGGCATTGGTAACGTAGAAGTGTATGCGACTGTCGTGGTCGCGGGTTTGGATCCCACGCAAGATCATTATTTATTTATTATTTATTTATTTATTAATGTTAACACGGTTTTACAAACCAATTACATTAACATACACCACAGAAATACACTATAAAAACAGTAAAACAAACGATAAAATAACTAAAGAAAAACAGGAATATTAAAACATTTACAAAATAAAATATAATATAAGAAAAGAAACAATAAATTAACTATTTATAAACTTTCACAAAAACTTAAACATACTTTATTTACAATATTAGACTCATCTGCGAATAAGTCACAATCAGGGAAAGCTTCCATTTCCATTTGTGTGATCTACAAGTTAGTCTTGAGCCTGGTTGTTCTTTATGTCCGTAAATAACATGTCTGAAAATGTCCCCGCGACGCAGGACATGATCGCAAGTGTGGAGGTTGCCTTTTTAAAGAGAGAAGAAAATTGTGTTACATTTTCGAACTAAGTAATTTTAATTCGACTAAACATTTTTTGGGCAATATAATCAAGGACAAGGGTGTATCTTCATTTTCAACAAAATATTTTAATATTACCTACTTAAGTATTTCCGGTTTCAAAAGTTATGTTGCGTGTTTTTATAAACACAAAAACATTTTAAAATTTGTTAATAAAGTATAAACGTTAATATCTAACTGTTCTTTTGTTTCGTAAAATATCTTATTTGTCATTCAAAACCTGTATTCTGGTTTAATTGTTAGATTTATTTGGATTTGAGTTAAATCAATAAAGTGTGTAGTTTAAATACCTAATCGCATATTTTAAATAAAGTACCTACTACCTACTATTTTAAATAAAGTACCTACTGCCTACTATTTTAAATAAACAATAGTCTTCAATTTGTGTTTGTCTATTATTGATAAACGATACTATTTACTATAGATGAAATTAAATTATAAGTAACAGCTTCTTTGATTCAATTTTTGGTGATAGAGTCCTAGAGTCTCTTAGATTAAGATGTTTACAGCATGACTGAAAATAAAAGGCCCAGTAACAAATAAGTTATTTCCTATGGGAAAAAAGCTTTTCATAGAAATTATATAAGTACGTATGGTATCGTTTACAAAACTTATCATTAATATCTAAAAGATCTGTCTAAGTAAGCATGTTCTCACCATCTGTGAACTGCATATTTATCATGATCTCGTGAATATTTCTATAAATACAGACCCCCATCGTAGCTATTGTACTGCCAACAAACATGTTTGACAATAATTACACAATAACTTTTACATCCCTTGATAAACATTGTGTGAACTTAGATATAACAAGTATTTTTAACTTGATCGCTACTGCACAAATACATATAAGGATGCATGAACCTATAGGTACTAATTTGTCTTCTAAACCTTTTGTTCTTAATACTTACTTCTGGATTGTTAAGTAACTTGATTGAACCCAATTACCAAGATTAAAAAAAACCTTTTTGTTTTGTACTTTTATTTACAAACGAATCAATTTGATGTAAAACTCAATATGAAAAATAGTCCTTTGTCTCAAATCACAATCTGTATAAGTACTCGGCTTACATTCAACCCCATGTCGTTCAGGGGGTAAATATTCGTATTTCGTAATAGCGCATACCCCGTCACTACGTAACAAAGGAATAATATCAAAAATCAAATGTATGACGCAATTTAATCCATTATCCAAAAACCTGACGTTCGACGAAAGAAAAAAGTGCTCACGAACAAAGGATGCCAGAGCTTCGCATGTTTAGAGTGAGAGAGAGCATTGTCGCTATCTCACTTCTCTAAAAAAGGGGCTAAATTATGACGTAATCATACTCTAGAACCCCTGCAAGGGAGATGTAGTTTTATTTTATACACTCTATTTTCAAAAGTATAAGGGTTGTTTTTGAATACAGCTCTTGGTAGAGAAGGATGACGAAATTGTAGGGAGCTCATGGTATGACTGACTATCTAATAATAATTCGCAGATTCAACGCTATGAGTTATTTATTGACATTGTATGAAAGGGCTAAATTTATGAGTAATAAAATTTCTTATTTAAAAGTTGCAGCTGACAATCATTTTAGAACTGTATAAAACACTGGAAACTTTACAAGAACCGTAATAACTACTCGATTGTCTTTGTTTCTTACACATCACAGTATAGTTATATTGACAACATATAAGTTTCTTGCACTTACTGAAATAACAATTGATATAGCATTATAGTGTGTGTGTGCATTCCTTAAACCTCAGGAGATACGTTGGTGGAGACGTTCAAAGGGCAGGAAGTATATAATTTAACACTGCCTTGGTTGCTTTTTGTATTAAAAAGGTAAGTGGTCATTCCGACGGTGTGGTTGTAAGCATCTGCCAAAAGGTACAAATATGCACATAATAACACGAGCTCTGAGCTTGATGCTCCGGGGAAACAATTATAACTTAAATACATGTGTAACTACTTCTCTTTTAGTTATAAAACTATAATATAAACTCTATAGGCTCATAATTTTAATCTTAATACGCTGTGGTTAGAATTATTTTATTAAATAAAACAGTTAGTAGGCAAATACTTTGATTATTTCTGAGTTATCCAGATATGCAACTAACATAATTTAACATGTTGTAAGTTTCATTAATATACTTACTTATTATATTTTGTTACTCTATCTTTATTTTTTTGTAGTTTTACAAACAAAATTCGTAATATATTTACACTACTACTCTTAGTAAATTACCAATAAAAAAATGCAAACCGATAGTTTCTTATATACCTAGATATGTTCCTGGTATTCCAACAAAACACAAAGTAAAGAGAATTAATCTAAGATCGTAAATAATGCTCTCTCATCATTTGGCATTATTCTATAATCCTCGTCGGTTATTAGTCCTGGCTCGGGATTGACGATCCTAATTTTGGGACACCGTATGTTCGTCATTAGTCAAGCCCAACCTTATATTTCGCTACATTGGTATTCAGGTGATTAAAGACCGCCGTCTCCCCCTCTGTTCCCTCCTGCTTTTTCCTTTGTCATGGCTTTTGGCGAACATAAACGACGTCGCATGCAAAAATAGTAAATGACGGTCTCTGAATAGCGCTTTTGTAATTCACACATGGCGTGAACGATGCTGTAATATTATGTTATTTGTGTATACGACATAAACTTCTTGCTTCAACAGAATACATAACTAAAGTAGTTTATTTACTATTATAATAAACAGTCAGTGTTAGATAGATTAGACATTTTCTATTCTAAAACTAAACTAAAATATTACATCGCTTCATTTCTTGTTTTTTTTTTGTTAATCTATAACTAAGTATATGGTTCTGAAATCGCTTAATTCGTCCGCGGTGATTTACGTTAACATCGTTACATAAATCTCTCACTGGCTACACACAACCAAAAAATAATTCTACCACAAGGGTCGAACGTTTACTACGAGTAGCTTGGACGATGTTTTGCTTTTAGCTGTTATAATATTTTAATCTTATGCCACATTATTTCATAGTTTCTTTGTTATTAGACACCTTCACAGTATCTATTAAAGCCGTGCTTTAATATTTTACAACTTCACCTCAATTACATATGTAGACGATTATAGAATGATGTCGCCACAAGTAATGGCTTTCTATCTAAAATGATAAATGTACACTTCAATGTTTGTGATTGGAGGAAAAGTGCAAACTTGGTCTAAAA
This sequence comes from Schrankia costaestrigalis, assembly GCA_905475405.1. NCBI lineage: Eukaryota > Metazoa > Arthropoda > Insecta > Lepidoptera > Erebidae > Schrankia > Schrankia costaestrigalis. Next base: position 374,713 of record FR997843.1, on the reverse strand, counting down.
CATACAATCAGTGTATTTTTTTTGTTTTTATCATATTATAACCTTAGCTATCATAATAATATATTAATTAAATATAATATCTCATGGAACATTGTAAATATAATTGACAAGGGCGGATGTCATTATTTATCAAACTGGTACATCAATTAAAAAGTTTTGCTTTCGTATTTTACTGCTTCGTCTTTTGAATATGTTATTAAATGTTATATCTACCGTTTAGATGCTATAAATTTAAATAATATAACTGTAAATATATTATCACGAAAAGCTGATCTATCTTAGGTTATAGAGTTAGTATGTATTTCGTACTTACTTTGTTTCTTTTTTTAAAGATATATTCCGTACTACGCATTGAGCACTTAAAATAACAAATACAAAGAACATCCATGCTCAAGAGAATAATTAATTTGTAAAATAATAAATAAATTACTTTGCTATCAAGGCAGTCAAACTTTATTCAATTATTTTTATTGAAAACATTACAATTTCACAAAATTATATTTCGTAAGAGTCGAAGTTTTATTTTTCTATTTAAATAGGTATCTTATCTCAGAACAGAGTGTGCCAAGGGACGGACTAACTGACGTATTGTCCACTTTTGTCAGATCGGACAAATTTATAGCTTGCATTACGAATACAATGTGGACGCATCTGATGTTCCTAATAATAAAAATGTATGCTTCAGTGTGACGAATGGTAGTTCTAGTTTTGTTTTTAATAACAACGTATATTTAACTATCAGTATTTTATTGCTTAAAACATTTAGTAAGAAATAGACTACAGACTATGTAATAACGAAAATGCTTGGTGATCTTGATTTGTAAATATGTAGTTCTTCGCCGCCTTAACGATACTTATAATTAGTATTTAATATTTAATATGTAGTTTTAATATCCTGTGTTTTACTTGCATTTATGTATTTTTGATTGACTTTATCTTATTTTAACTAAAATGTTTTCTCTCTATATACTCGTAGATATAAATCTCCATTTTGATGTCTTTAACTACGCAATCTATTTATTAAAGTTTAATAAACACATTAGTTTCTTATTTATTTATTTACTTATCCTTTTTTTTACAAAAGTCCTTTTTATATTAACAGAATAAATGAATATTTAAGTAAAAAAAACCCTTAACGTCATTTAGTCTCTCTCGCTATCATTTCATCAGTATGCGCAGAGACAATACAAACCCTTTACCAGAGAGAATGTGAGATTTATTATATTTAGCGTCGTTCTCTCGGGCCACTCCGTCACGACAGCATACACATAAAAGTTTATGGGGGCCAGTCCAGATAACAGACACACACAGTTTTTGTGCCTCTCTATAAGAGTTATGCTTTGAGGTAGAAATATATGCGTCTGTTCTAATAATACGTGTAGCTCTTTCTTTGTTAGGATTTTAACTTTTTATAGATCTACGTCGGGTTGTAATAATACCTAATAATGTAAATTTGATAGTGACGAAGCAATTTTAGAATCAAGGTAGAGTTCTAGCGTCATTATTAAGTATTATGTACTTAAAAATATATTAATACATATCGAATTATCTATAAAAAAAACTCTCACTTCCAGCATTAAGTTCAAACATGTACAGAAATTAAATTAACGGAGACAAAGGATATTTAGGTTCGTAGCAATCATTGTGAAGTGCACCAATAATTTATACATATACGGCTTAAGATTCGGGTACTGATGTGCAATTAAATAAACCAGTTACCTGATAAGCAAATGTTCCTGCAAATCCGTAAACATATTAGGAATATATCAAAGTAGAATGCATAAAGATATCAAGTAGGTAGGTAACTAAAAGTATAATTATCCAATATATCAGACAGAGTCGTGTGCTACAACAAGTATTAAATAAATTTGGTATAAATGTAGTAGGCGTGCGTAGCAGCCATGGCTTTAATGATCGCGTTTTTTTATTCTCTTATCTATGGTACGGGCTGTCAGAGTGTGCTCTATGGTGGAGTTTTCGCTATTGTTTTAATGGTAGAGAAAGTTTATGTTCCACTTCGTTTCGAGAACAATGCTTGCACATTTATTTGAACATGGGATTTATTACTTAAAATATATAAAATTTACTCTACGAATATTTGTTTATATCGAACATTTATCATTATCGTAGCAACATGGCGGTTGTTAGTATTTTGAAATATCTGAAACTCAAAAAGAGTACTCAAAAACGAAGTGAATATAATACCGATTGATTTTAAATGTCAAAAAATACAATTGGGTAAGAAATATCAATTCTACCTGCTTAGGTTTAACATTGAAATGTAATACAACATTGCTAATTTACGTCTAGACTTTCTGGATCCATGGCACCCACTGTAGTAAATTAAATTATGTGGATCGTCCTCATAATCTCTGCAGAGCAATGGGCAAAATGAAATAACCAAGACGTCGTGGACTCGACGAGTAGGCTAATGGTTAAAGGCGTTTGCGTACCATTGAAGTAAGGTACTTGCTATGTTATCAAATACCATCAGAGCCTACAAATTAATATAATTACGACCATAACTAGTGGGTGTGGTTATCTTTGCCTCTACAAAGTAAATATACAAGTTTGCTATTTAAACTGCAACAGTTTGACCTTTGACCTTTACATTAAATATTCTATGATATTTCACACATTTACAACACAACTTGCAAACAACTGATTGAAAATAAAAGGATATAATAAATATAATATTTGTGATAATAAATCTTTTTTTTTCCTTTTTTAAATACATAATTACATAAGAATATCAATTAACCAATTCAAGCAGCCATATTTTTAGCATCACAAGTCACGTCATGACTTTGACTTATCCATCGCACCTGAGCGCAGCATCCTGTAGAGTGGTCTCATTTAATATAGTAAGGTAGCAAGCACCGGTATACCTACTTTATGTGAGGTTACTTTGTTGCAGGCAGTCAAGCCAGTTTCTATCGTCTCTCTGGCCACTATCGCTGCTCTATCTAAACTTCTAGCTGTTCTAGGGAACGTAGATAATAGCCTCAAAGATGTTTACTAACTATTCTATCTAGATAACTATATTATTTTGTGGTTTTGTAACCTTCAATGTGGTTTGTGGATGCACATTGGCGATTTAATCTGTTATCCATATTAATATATATTTATAATATACTATTATTAATAGTTACTGTCCTATGATTTAAGTTACATTTTTAACGTAATTTATGTTTGTATTTTTGAAAAATCAAACATCATGTTAATCAGTAGCAATTTAAATGAATAAGTACTATCTAATAAAACTAAAGTAATCTATTACCTTTATGTTAAATAGAGAACTTTCACATTTAAAGCAAGTACAACCGCAGGACTCAAGTAGTATCTTTATAAACAGAAGTAAACGTAAACAGTAGCAGGTTGTACGTATGTGTATAAATGTGTATGTGTGTGTGTGTGTGTGTGTGTATGGCTACCGGGCGGACAAGCGAGCGGTGTGACCAGCCGAGCCCACTCGCGAGGCTTGAACAGGTTCCAAGGGAAGTCAGTATTATACATTAACATGCACGAGCCTGCTCTGTAGATAGCACTGCGAGAGTCAGATAGTGATAGACACCAATATTATTATATACTTTGATGACACTTCACCGTTTTCTAACAGAATATATTTTACTTTATTTGCATAAACAAGAGATCCCGCTCAATCTTTAAATTAACAAACACAATCAAGGGCCAGTACAATCAAATATCGATCTTACAAATAATATTCCAAGCTCCTCTCTTTTTTGATTAGCTTTCCTTCATCCCGGCACAACTTGGTGCGTGTCTGTATAAGTAATGATGTCCTATCAGCTGATCTCCACCTGTTTCATGAATAACAATGAGGACATTCCTCGCCTCCCGCCCACCTCCGCACACCACGCCCTCTTCCAAAAACTATATTTAAACTAACTTACTTTCTCAACTTGCAGTAGAACCAAATGTCTAAATCTTGATAACGATAAATTTTACATACAAACGTATTCACTCCCTCCCCTGTACCCTACTCCTCCCCCTCCCTCGTTCAAAACGTAATCTTATCACATCAGAGTACATTTACGTAGTAGTATAAAACAGAGCGGACCCCTGCACACAAATTAAGTCTTCGGATAAATAGAATTAGTTCTAGCGACTACCGGTTAAGTCTCTATGTAATTTATAATGCATTTTATTAGTTAGTTAATCTGTTAATTATTCGTAATTAACATAAACTTGTACTTTTCATTATTATCTGTGGAAATAATCTTGGATAACTAGTTTGTTGAAACACTCAATAATAAACAGTAACTGGTACTTAGAGGGTTTGCTTGTGGGTGGGTTTTATGAAATGAATTATCCTGAAGTATGGCTAAATCCTTCATAACAAATATCAGGTCTAAGTCCAGATTCTCTGTATTTAGATCAAAACGGTGTAAGCATCTTTACATTATGTCATTTGGAAATAATTCAATTATCCAGCGTCACAGGCACCCCCGCTCTGTGTGTACTCTTATAACATGGAAATGAAAGGTTGCTAGGTAAGGTAGACAAAGAAAGGTAAAACATAAAAGAATAAAAGCGTACGCACAAACACCAACATATATGTATGTATACATGTTGGTGTTTTTGTTTATAGACAAAATTTTGTTAAATGACTGTACTTAAACAATTTACACAAAATTTTAGACAAGTTTCTATATACCTGATAGCCCGTCATAATCCCACTGCATATACGGACCTCCTCGTTGAATGGAAGAAGACATGGCGTTCAAATTAATACCCGCTCGATAGCCGGATTCCGGAACCGGATCAGGGGGTGGTGACACAAAGTGTTCTTTTAATCGACATCACAAGAAGAAGTTTCTACTAACCTATAAAAAACTCAATATTGGTGGATGAAATAGTTGTGGTGACATAGTAAGAATACATGATATCAAACCATTTCATCCCATTGGTGTTCTAGATGTAGACTAACATTAAAACTACGGACAGACTATTCGATAGTCAGGAAACTCAATACAAAATCTTGTATCTTCCGCACCGTGTCTAGTCTCTACCTTAGACTCGTAACAAAATTAGGTTCACAAGTTAGAAACAATATTTACAAAGTACCGACTGGGTTCCCTTAGCTACCTATAAACCATTGTTTCTTGAAAATGAATTTAAATACGAACCTTCTCGTAACTCATTATTAAGACTAAACCCTTTATTGCAAGCAAAGGGCAGGCGTATTGTAGAAATATAACTTTTTTTATAAGAACCAAAAGTTATACGATTCACAAAAGAGCCAATAGTTCTGATCACAAAACGTTACAACTTTCTTTAACTTTGGAAAATGTAAAAATGTAAAAGAGAAATTTTCACAAAGTAGAATGCACTTAGTGACTTTCCTATTTAAATCTAGTCAGTTTATTGCCTTATTTCTATGGTGATCTGTATCTTAGCTTTCACATCAAATAGGCCTTTGTTACTCTATAAAGAAAACCATATAAAACACAAAGAATCAACCTACCTATTGTTCAAATATACGACTTGGTTTTCAACTAGAGTAGGTATGGGGCACACGGTAAATGTCTAAATTTGGGCCCAAATAAATTGAAAATGCATATAAAGTATAGGTGGAGCTTGAACTAGCATCACAAATAAGTAAACAGTACTTTCACGGGGTATCGCCCAATCAATCGTGCACGTTCGGTTATCTCCGCCGTCGCTCGGCTAACTCCGCCACAGCTGACGCGAACTGTTGCTATGTGCAATTGCTGGGGAGTAAAGCGGACATATTTTATAGAAAGTTATTCTACATTACTATGTTTACTAACGTAAAATCCACGATTGTAACATTTCTGAGATATGATTTCACCTGCTTGTGAATTTCTTCTTGTCCCTTTTTTTCCCGTCATTTTGACATCATTTTAATACTCGTGCGTATCGCAATATCCGCTTGTCGAAATTGCTAATCTTTCCTTATCAAAGCTCAGAACTTTAAGGTCAATACAAGATAAAATGTACGTAACAAAGTTTCTGAAATAAAGAAAAGCAGATTACTCACAAATATGTCCTAAAAACTCCCGTGTAAAAGCGACTAAACGAGCCTACGTGACCGAAGCAGTGTACCTACACACACAGACACAACCCCCTGCTCGTCGACACGGCACGCACACACGCGCGCTCGTGGTTAAGTCGTCGCGCACACACATAACGTACTAAGCGACTGCGACCTTCACAAAGAAATGAACACATCCGTCGCCCTTATTCCCATAGCAAAAGAGTACAAAATAAAATTTTGTTTTAAATGCCGCTTGCGTTTATTCAATATTGAGTGAAGTAATAGCCCCGTTGCGCTAGCGAGTGCATTTATGGCAGCGTTCACGAGTTGCCAACCTTTTTCCTTTATTTTTTCTATTATTAATGTGAGAATAACTGTTACGAGCAATTTAATAATACTATGTAGGACTCAAAGGAAGAAATACATTAATTTGTAATAACAAAATGTTGAGGTAATGTTAACATTACTTATTAACAAGCAAGTAATATGAAACATAGGAGAACATAAAAGTTCTCTTTGTATTATTAATATTCTGTATAAATACTATGTATAATGTTATAAAAGTTCACTTACAAATGACTATATTTTCTTATTCAAGTCAAATAAAATTATCATAACATCCCAAAAGAATAATAAAGAAGCCTATTTAATAAGTAATGTATTCAAGAACAATCTCTCATATGGAACGAAACTAGACACGAATAAATTATAATAATTTGGTTCACTTGTTTTTATTTGTAGAAATATAATTTTCGCCAGGATTAATATTAAAAAGGTGAAAGTCCTAGGACAGGTTGGCCTAAAAAAAGGTTGACGATCCCTGGAGCTCGTCCCGCTGAGCGCGCTTGGCAACAGGCGAATGAAAGCACGACCCCGCTGCGAACGATAATACACCTTATTTCTATGAAGTAAAAGTTGCTTTGTGTTTGCTGACAACGAGTTATTGATCGCAACTTACGCGAAAAACTTTAGTACTTATCGCCATACAAACGATACATGTACTATTTCATTAATTGGCCTAAGTGACTTGTCTATTAGAAAAACATTTCTATACCATGCGTATAGAGTCTAAATTCGTTTGTATGTGTTTCATTGGCACATCAATCACAAAGGATTTATATTATTAGACACAGTTATTACGTACAAATACAATATAGTTTTTGTTAAAGCATTTAGTTTAAAGTAGAGAGTATTTAGTGAGGATTAAACGAAGCATAAAACAAATTTTAAAGGAGTTTCTTGACTTACATAACTAGGTACTAACTTACGTAGGTCATTTGTAACATTAAGATTCATAAGGATATTAAATCTATTCATAATCTCTACCTACCTAGGTATATAACTAATAGTTTGCGTTGATATTTAGTTAACATATCGCTCGCTTTGTTCGTAGGTAAGCAGTGGAGTACACACGTAACAGTAAAGCGGTCACAATAAAGGTTACTTATAGTTCTTTCACAAAGTCGACTATATTAAAACCAAAAGTGTGTTAGATAATGTTTGTTGGTCTAGATAAGTTGAGTTACAATATGTTTAACTGCAGGTACGGGAATCATTTCTAGGTGGAAAAAAACTTTGCTTAGTAACAGGCTTTTCTCAATAGACGACTTTGTTCGAGACTTTACACTCTTCTTCTTTCGGTAGTCTTAAAAAGTAAGTGTTAGTGAAACTCTATAAGTACTATTTATATTATTTAGCCCGCAAGTGTAGTTAAAACATAAATATTATAAAATATTATGTTAGATACACATAATTGGCAGTCAACTTAATTAAAAGTCTAATTGACTGTAATATTCATTGTTATAAAACAGTAATTATAAGTCACTTAAGTCATTTATCACATTAACAACAAAATCCTATTGTTATTAAATAATCAATCAAGATAATAAAGTATTAAAGAACGAAGAAACCTTTTTTGTTCATTTTCGTTTAATAATAGATGAAGAAGAGTAAGGTCCGCGGGTAAAAAAATATGATGAAGGGTCCCGGGTTTGAGTCCGTGGCGCGTTATATTGTTCCAGAATATTTATAAGTTACGGTCGAAGGTAGTTTGACAGGTTGTCAAGATTCACCCCCTAGATTGGCAAGGGTTGTTTTTTTTATTTTTGGTTTGTCGCTTTTTCTCGAAGAAGGGTGGGTGGTGCTAATTTTAAACTGTGTTTATTTGTATAGACTCGTTTTTTGACGTGTCGGAGGTTGAATAATTACTTGTCTCAAGCAAGAATTTAAACTTATATAAAAACGAAATAGAAATATTTATATTTGTTAACGTGAGTAAAAATAAATTATATTACAACAATGATATTTGGCAAAAGATTACGACATAATTTTCCCTAGGGTATCGTAAATGCAGACCTAGGGTAAAGCTATTCCGATCTTATCAATCAATTAATATACCAACTGAGTATAAGTAACCAAATTTTCCACTCCTCTGCAGTGAAACATTATGAGACAGTGAAGATTATATGCATATAGTTATATACCTATACAATGTATAGCTGTTCACTTGACGCAAGTGCAGTATCCATTATCGAGGGTTTTATATCGTGACGTCACCATCAGAGCTGCCAACAAAGCTTTTATTTTTATTCGAGAGACCTTCGGAAACTAACGATCAATTCTAATCCTTTACCCTCACTACGAGTATATATTGTGAATAGCCAATGCTCTACCGTCCGTAGCTACTTACTTATGCACATAAATTACTCTTTTAGCACTAATGCTCAATTAAAATCAGCCATTTGATATAATAGTTAAGCATGAAATATCCAGATTTTGGTAATTTAACTATCAATAATGAAAAATAAATAATGATAGTAACTGTATCTTAGCTCAAATTGTAAAAAGGAGAGTTCAATTCCCAAATACATGGCGACAAGTTGATATTTTAGAAAGAAAGAAATAGCCAAAATCAATATGTTCGCACCATTGCATTATAACGATTATGAGTTCAGTACATACATATTATATTATTATAAGTGTGGGATAATCACGTGATGTCAATGTGTTTATCCACAACACTATTAAGTTTGTGGCAAAAAACTGTGTAGTGAAGTTATCAGGTGTTCTGGTTCTCATGTATGTCTGAGGGTCAGCTCCGTACCTACTTGCTTGTTGGCGTAATTATCTGTCCAGCCGATGAGTTATGTTGTGTCTCTACATGGGACATGACACTTAGATAAAATTATATTTAACAATTTATCTGTATGTGACTGTTAATTTGTATATTTAAAATAGTATCCTTAAACATAGATTTGAGGTTAGTATGGAAGATTTTAGTGTTTTCATCATACCAGCCCATTAATGTCCTACTGCTGGGACGGACCTCCTACCGTAATGGAGAGATACTTGGCCTACTAATACCACGCTGTCCAGAAGGATTGGTACAGGGTTTAATTTCAAGTTTTCCTTCTTTTAATTTCGTAAAGATAATATTCACGGATAGTTCCTTAGTTGGTTCCTACGACACCCATGGAATGAGATGGGGTGGTGACATTTTGTATTCTTAGTCCGTCACCACACGGAGAGTGTGTGTTTTAAGCTCATCATATAAGCTGAAAGATGACCACTTGTCTTTGTCCTGTATTTAACTTATACCTTGCTTAGCCGCAACCTATACAATGTCATCCTACCAGTTAATACTTCTCTCTGTTCTGTGTCTTAACGTAATGTTGTTGGCCGCAACCTATAAAATATCGTAGGTACAGTTTTACTCACTGTGAACTTCCCACTCTACGTCTTCCAAGAGGCAGTCGCGATTTCAGCTCTATATATTCTTATTTAACGATGGGTCATGCATGAGCGATTAATTTTCTAGCTAATCTTCTGATTTTGATACAGGGAAAATCAGCATAGCTCTTTTTATTGCTTGCGCTTGATTAAAAGCCTATTTTATGAGGTTTCACAAAAAGACGCTGTAACTATTTTGTCTTACCTTACCAACTAATGTTAGCACCAGTAAAACTAAAAATGATATGAGTTTTATATCAAACCTCTGGGGTTACCAGCAGTATAGAATTAATATTCTTAGACTTTAACATCACTATTGTCACGGTTGAGATCAGGTGATAATTTACCTAAACTATTTTAACATATTATACATTTCTTTATTTTTTGCTTATATTCGTTTACAATACGTAAAATAATTTATTCATAGATTTCAATCTAAGATATCATTGTCTATTGTAATGTGTTGCTTGTGATTCATTACGTGTAGTCTGTATTAAATTATTCAAATATATTTGTGTAAAGTATAGATAAATAATTCTAGCACCTAATATGTTACAGTACATTGATTTTATTTTTAATATTTACACCAAGATGTGAAGAACATTTTACAGAACTAAGTTCTTCACTTTTTTTCAGGGCACACCTGAAAAGTAGAAAGTGTGAGAAGAAGGGATAACAAAAAACTAACACAAACCTCGACTATTTAATCTATTTATGATTTTATACTTCCTTTCAAGTGTATAAACTTTTAATTATTAACTAAATACTTATTAGGGAACAAGACTACCTGAACAATGATAAGCAAAATGTGTGTGTCTATATTATTGTAATGATAAAGAACTGATTTATATTAAAACGTAATCATATATTATTATTCACAATAATAATGAGACAATATTCAGTTTGATAGCGAAGGTTGTAGTCGACAATACCTACAAACAAATCTTTTGTTCTACGTTTACCCTCAAATCCGGAAATGATCCAACATCCCCAATTTCGTATCTTTGTGTGTGTGATGTTCTGTTATTTATTGGAGGAAATAATCCATTTAATTAATGTGCCAGGACACTTCCTTTGTTTAACGACAATTCACTTACAAAAAGAGGTATTATTTGAACAAAGGGATTATATCTACACATAATATTATGTTTACACAAGTTAAGTAAACAAGTCTTAGTTACTCTATTATCTATTTTGTTTTTGCGGTAACCTTAGAGTATGCCGCGGGTAGGAGAGGAACTTCCTTTTTTAAACTTAAGGTGTCTTAACCTAGCATAAAGAGATAGTTACCGACTTATTAGTAGCAGAGTGTTTGCTATCATAAACACATAACACGTTGTTCCTATTATAATGAACTAATTCATACTTATATAAATTTTCCACAGTCTGCTGGTACCCTGCGTGACGTCATAGTTGTATAGTTTTTGCTCAGAACAATCACTTCACAATATTATACTTTAAGTATGACACATGACCTCATGTCTAAAGCGATGTAAATATTTTTTCATTTACTTTTTCTTTGAGGTTTTTTGTGCCATTATCTAATACTGTTTTTTACTAATTGTCATTAGTGGTATTGTTACTTGTACTAAGTTCCGCCCACAGCTTAAGACTCGAATAGCTTTGTGAAGTACCTACAAAGATTAGGGACCCCTGGCCTTATATAAATATCATTTTAACATTCTCTTACGTTCATCGTTATTAATTACCTATTAAAAATTAATTACCCATAAAGCTTATGTTAGCTGTTACTTATCTAAATATATCGTAGAAACAATGGAATATTTTTATTCATTGAGTCGACCTTCAAATATTTTCTATTGTTTTTCGATAACTAATATTATCAAAGTTTCAAAGGTAATTAATTTATTATACACAAATGCATGCACACAATTAATTCCCTGTAGGTATCTAATAAATACAATGTCAATTGAAATTTAAAAAGTATACTTTTAGACACAGAACATTAGACTACAGGGTGTCGCCAGAAAGTATCGTAAAATATACCTAAGTAGAATATCTGTCAGTATTTCTAACAGATAAAGAAAAGTGATATTAGGCCTAGCCTTCCTTTATTCACGGAGAGAGCCGGTCCCTGCAGTGGGACAAGGACACCAATGCTGAAAGCAAGCAAACAAAGTTTAGGGCTTACGAAGTTACATAATTTTAGATTATAATAAATATGTACATATAATATTCGCCTATGTAGTGTTGACGAGGTGACAAAAACATCCTAAATCTTACGCAACGTAACTCAAACTATAAAAAAGCTGTAACCAAACAAAAGATAATCAGAGTGCGTCGCTCGTAAAACTAACGACGGAACCCCACGATCAAATTAAACCTCTTTTATACTTTTTTTATTTGATTGGAACGCGTGGGGTGCGGGCTTCGATTCCTGGCTCGTTTATTACGGATTACGAACGGTTGCCATTGAATTATGTACCATCATTTTATTTAAACAGTTCTCACTCTGAGTGATTGAAAAATATTATTATTGATTTCCTTTCTAGTATATTTTGTACCAATCTCTGTATTATTTTTACTAAACTTTTTTTATGACACGGACATATTGCGGATAGTAAAATATAAGTAAGAAAACAAAGAAAGAAACAACTCTAACTTATCATCTACAAGAAAAGGACATAAGTTGGAATGTTCCTAATTATAAAGTCTTCTGCAATCTCACTTAGAGGAATAATTGTCAATTTTTACAACATAATTTATCGTATTTATACAAGTACTTATTATCCTAAAAGTTTCATGTTTGAAATATCAGCAGTATAATCAAAGAGAATGTTGTATAAATAATAAATGAGATGCTCTCACAAATGTTGTAAGTTAAGAAGATATTAAATATTTTGTATGTCGTATTATTATAACATGTTGAAAGCCTCCCTTCTATGTACCTTGTGCCTGAAGACAACAGACTCATTATCTCATAAATATATGTACACAATGAAATATACCTCCAGAGGTACGCAACCGGGTCAGGGACGAGTCAAATATAATACTTTTATAAATATATAAAGCGTACATAAGTAGCTATATATTTAGGAAAATACATTTTCCCCGAGATATCGTATAAAGCTTATATTTAAAGAGGGCGAGTAATGTTTTTCTTTGATTTTTCCTCGTTGCCAAAATATTGTTCAAGGGTGTTTGAAATATTTAAATTGTAATGCCTTATAACAAATTCAATGGCTTTTTAAAATCCTCAACTTAAAGTGTTATTTTATACTACCTTATACGTATAAGTCAAAATATAAGAGGAGGTATTAACAATGGATCCCCTCACCTCGACACAAATAGATTGTTTATTACAAGTTAATTTGTTTTTTTTTCGATTTAATTAATTGCTTTTTAAATCAATAACGAATAGTAAGTTGAAAGGATCGATCGTACAAAGTTTCATGACTAGGCAAAAATAGGGCCTGGCGTACCTACATGGCTAGTAACCAAAAAAGTAGCTTCAATGTGTTAACAAAGCATCATTGATTGTCGTCAATTAAATGCACACAAAATTATTCCTTAATCAGAGTAGCAATTTGAGCATCAAAAGTAGCAAACATACATACACACTTTCAGATAATATAAATAAGATAGAAAAGGATGAACAAGTCGATGTAACTCATAAAACTGACTTCTAGTCATACACCGTCAGTGTTGTATTAAGTTTAAGTGCTTGTTGTAAATGATGGCAGCTCTTAGTACCTACGTAACATGTAACTAACAGCTTGCCACGTGTGGTGTAGAGAACTTACAGGAGTGACGTCATTACCCACACGTTATCACTAACATTTAAGATGTTAAGACGTTGCTGCACCAACATAGTATACGAGATGAACATTATTACATGAATCTTAAAGCTACAATCAAAGACGTATACACATATGCAACAAGTTTTCTTGTAAAAAAGTGCAATTTAAATAAGATTTAATAGCTTTTTAAAGTTTTTTGTAACAAAGAAATCAAAACTAGTTTTAGAATATTTACCTTACAGGCAGAGATTTTTACTGGTCTTACTAAAACAAACGCTTACTTTAGTGATCTAAACTCAAGTTAACATTGGTTTTCAATTAGCTACAATATTATATTGAACCTGAAGGTTTTTGTATCTTTGAGTACCTTTAACTTATTCTAAGTTGAGCACCGTGAGAATTCGTTTTGCACTAGGTCGCAATGTGTGAACATGATCACTTTTGCAAAAAGTTTTGAAAACCTATGAGTCTAACAGCAGGGAGTCTCTCTAACATGTATGATTTATGGTTCCACTTCCCCTTAACAGTTTATATGATGTGGCACCGAGGTCGCATCCTCCCTGCCCTCCCCGGCACGTGCGGAAGTGCTGTAGCCACCGAGGCAGAACATGAAGGGTATTCCAGTAATTGTTAGTGTTCAACTAGTGAGGGATAAAGCGTGATTTTATGTTTAGCAAGCGACCGTGCCCTCACGACGGAGGAAACGACACAGTTTTTACTTTCAATGAGAGGAGGTCGTAAACGTTGCTGGGTGGTGCTTAGGGATGTGCGAGGACGTCGAGCTAATTATATTTTATACAAACTGTAATGACAAACTTGACAAATTTATTTTTAATAGACATTTTAGAAAGAGGCATTACTTTGAGGAAGTGCGTGACTTAATTAATGATAAAAGTATTTAGTTTTTACTTCCGCAAAGTAGAGTCATTCTACTTTGCGATTCGATTAACTAGTATTTCGTGCTTTATTCTTAAAAAATGTATGAAATTAATACACAACTTAGCATGGTTACGTTGTTATCATATTGATTTCCATAATTACTAATTCTCTATCTAATTTCATGTCATCTTTTGTTGTTTTGCTACATACATACAGAATAATTAGTACCTGTATGTTTGTATTACTGTTTAGTGTTTGATACATTCGTTGCTTGTGTTGACATACATTTAATAACCTAAAAGCACTCAGTGAGATATTATATTGTAACCACTAGTAACATATCAGCAGTTTCTCATTCACTTTAATAAATAGTCCCCTCCCTACCTCGTGGTGCAAACAGCAGTAAATGTTTAAGTGCAGTGCATGTGTTGTGCGAACATTCGCCTCTCATTGTTTCTGTTGGGAACTCTGCGCGGAGGGACCAGGGAGGGCACAGGGGGTGAGGGAGGGGGTAGGTACAGGGGGGGTGTAGGCCGGGGGACGGATGTCGCTCCCGCTTTGCTTTATTTCAGTAAGGACTCGTTACTATGATTGGTGGAACTTTTTTTATTTTTGGAGATACATGTTTTAGTGTCTATTCCAGTATTACACTATCGTAAAACAAAGTAAGCCTACAAAACAGAATTGTTATGGTACTCTCTGCTATTGCTCTGCTGCGCTAATAAAAAGTGGTAATCTACTTTTATGTCAAAATTATACAAACATGTAGAAAAGGCTGACATACGCAACTGTGAGTTGTATGAACGTTATTCAATCAAAATTGTTTAACAAAATAATAAAATATAATTGATGAACCTACAAAATGAAATTAATACTTACATTTATTGCTTTTTGATAGGTAAGAGAATAGAAATAGTTCTTGAGAATATGTATTCTGGTTGTGCTCATACTTTGTGAAACAAACTTTATATTCTGTTAAATTAATTGTGCATTTTGTTTGTTTACAAATAACTCTGTACAAAAAGTAAGTACCTAAATGAGAAACTGGTGTGTTTACACCCAAACCGTATTAGCAAAGATGTAACTTTAGTTTTGTTGGCTTAGCACATTACACAAGTACTAAGGTATGTTTACGTAGTAGTAGTAACATACATAGAAATGTTTTATAACGTAATGACTCCCAAGTAAAGAATTTGGTATGTGAGTAGAACATGACTGTAGCGATCAATAAAACATCCTGATTGGTGATTACTTAACAAGTGAAGAACAGCTGAGCCCCACAGTTTACACATTAGCTCTACGTTTATACACTCCATCCTGTCTGGTGGAACTTCCTCGCCTAATATAAACACAAACAAACATCTTCACTAACTAGTTAACCTTATCTGGCCACATTACCCTCCGCACATACACGTCTAACTACGCCTACATTATGACACATACTCACAACACACACACATACACCGGACACTCGCCGGACACTAAGTATAATTATAACTTTAAAGTTTAGATTGTTTTTATTTTAGACAACATTAGTTTGACTTGAAGTTTTTTCATGCCTCTGGACTACTACTAACTAAATCTCTTTTTTATTTAGGTTTGTAACAATTTTTTTTCGGAATTATTAAATTCAGGTGCTAAGCAGAATTCAAAAATTATAAGTATCTAACTATGAAAAAGATTCTTAAATCATTGTAATTCACTTTCAGCTTTCTAAGATCTATTTAGTGTAGAGATGAAAGTACACGACTGCTACACAGAGGTCTCGGGTTTAATTCCTACACACTGTAAATGTTTTGTGTATGAACATCAAGTTTTGCATTCATCATATTAGCCAATGGACATCCACTGCTGGACATGGGCCTACCTCAAATATTTTTACAAATATGTACATGAATTATTGGTCTAATCTATTTCTAGCCATTTACAAATACGGTATACAAGTATGTTTATTTATTGCTTTGGACTATGTGCTAAAATAAAAATCACGCGGTTACTACCCCACACTAGTATCAATACACGTACGCAATATCCCTGTAATCGTTTAACTCGTACCCCAACTGTCACAGGAATGAAACGTGCGATTCATTTCATATTTGCGTATGTCCTTCACACACAGAGGAGCCAGTGAGGAGCCCTCAGCGCCCTCACTACTCCCTGTTTACTCTACTACTTGCTAAATGTACTAAACAGCTGACACCAGTACTGTAAGTACCCACACAACACTCTGTCTCTCTTCATCTCCTTACATTTGTGACGCTATCTCGCTTGCGTACGAGGGGAGATCTACAAGAGACTATTTGAAGTAGCGACCATGATATTTTGTACGTTGAGGTTTATCTATTTTGAATAATATGTGTTATCTGTGAATAGAAGCTTTAGTAGAATTTTTGCTCTTATATTATATTTTGTACTATGAACATAAACCAGAAAGCAATATCATTTTTAATATTTACTGGTATGCTTTTAGAATTTTTTATTCAGAACATTTTTGATTCACATTCGCTTTACAAAATATGTTGTACCGTTCTCTAGTTTTAGACTACGACTTTTAGTTTGTCCGGCCAACCGAAAATGCAATTTTGTCATACGAAAAGAGAAACAATTCGTACGAACTTTACTTTGTCTGTTCAAAATATGCAATTTTCAATTTCTGGACGTATAACGTTCATTTTCAGTTTGTAACGTGCTACTTTTGACTCTGTTTCTGGCTATGAATCATTTACGGTCTGATACCTAGCACCATGGCAAGTATAACCTTGTATTTTGAGCCTTTACCGCTTAGCGTTGCCGTGGTAACAAAGAAATGTTTGGACGAATTAAGTATAGTAAAACATAAACTACATTACACCTGTCAAATTAGTCAAAACACTTTAGAGATATTGATTTGAGGCATTTTGCTTTAATGTCATTTTACAGTGTAGACATTGTGATCTTAAAGGATAGTTAGTCCTAATCCTAACACAACAAAATAATGTCAACAAAATCACTAATGTGCTCATCAACAATGTTTCGTCTCATTTGTTCTCAGCTCGTAAATTCTGTAAACACAATACAGTAAATAAGGTCGAAATTACTTTTTTATAGTCCGAAGTTTTCGTTTTTATCACAAGAATGTACAAAATGATAGCTTTTAAAGTGTTGCAGTGAATAGGGACAATCGATATAAAACTATAAAGTTATAAGTAGTAGGGTAGGCAGTAGAGCCGGGGTAGACACCATTTTATTTCATTCAATAGGAACATATTTTTTTTTAATGACCCATTAACCTTTTACGTATTTTAAATATGAATAAATTCTAATATACGAAAACTTTAATTTTATACGTGGCTCGTAAAATGAGTCGTAAAATTAGTTTTTTTATGAATTAATTTACGTTGATTGTCGTTCTTGTATTAGTTTTGGAAATGTTACGTCACTTATTATTATACTTAAGTTTCACATATCTATAATAATATAAAATTTTGTTTTCATAAACGCAATAATCTTCAAGACTATGAGATGGACGAATACGATGGATCTTTACGTCCTGAGTAGTTTTATAGACAGAGATATTAAAGATCACAAAAAGCAAATTAATTCTATAAAATATAAAACGGGGAAAAATTTTAAGATCTCAACTACACTACTAAAGTTTCATTCTTACTCTGTTATGTTTTTTGAATTGAGATAATGGGTCATTCTTTTTACATTTTTGTATACAACTATGAAGAACAATCTGCTCTTTTGTAATAATATTCTTCAAAACTTTATTAAATGTATCATTAGAAACAATAAAAAGAAGAAACATTCTATTGTTTTTTTTGTTCAAACATATTCCTTCGCGGTGTGAATTGCTCATTCCATCAGTGGTTCGCGGTTGAGGGCCAAACGTTCCTGTATACTCTAGCAGTTGACAGCTGCAATTTTTTAGCTGCGCCATGCTACTTTTATGCGTAAAACATAAAAATTTAGCCGTGTATGTTTACGAGGTACTGCGGGTGTAGGTAGCTAGGGGTGGGGGGGTTGAGAAATAACGAAGGGGAGGACGTGCCTTTATCGCTGTTGATATTAAGAGTGTGTAAGTGCCATAAAACCCGTAGGTATGCCTATATACACTAGTGTTTTGTATGTTAACGCATCCAAGTGAAATGCCTTCTTTTATGTTCCGCACTTTATTGTTTTATCAGCATATATTTGGCATGCCGGCGACGTACTCTTCATTGTGATTTCGACGCTTATATTTCGATCCGGAATGCGTAATTTAACCCTTTATACAAATATTATACGGGATTATTGGATATTTTTAACATAAAGTAATATTTTTATTTTCTTATGAATGGCGTTCAGAATTTTAAGTAGTTGTTCAATGTAATATTTTATTCTGTTACAATGAAAGCTCCGATTGTATTATCGAGAGTCCTCATTGATCGCGCTCCACTTTGTGTTGATTGTTCTCGTTTAAACAATAAAGTTATAATGTAAATTAAAACGTTATCGCCAAAGCTTTTGTTGTCAGAAACAAATTACGTTCATAATTAATTATTAAAAAATCTCACCCTCTACGGTTTGGTAATTGTGTGGCGAACAGCTGATTCCATCATTGTTTCGTACCAACACCCTCGACTGTTATTGTCGTTACAAATGTAACTTTACCGCGTTGTGATAGGGTACAATGTTCCGTGTGCGTGTGTGTAATGATAGGGCGGCAGGAAGTCAGCTGACTGCATCGCTCAGATGTTATTAGAAGGTAAATTGGTGCGCGCTACACGCCGCGGCGAGGACAGACAAAAGTTCTGAATAGCTCAATAATTTAATGGGCGTATTTCAAATACCTTTTACTCGTTCGTCTTGTTCTTACATAATTTGAATTAATAATTTTGTGTATAACGGAGAGTCGGCGAACACGGGCGGTAACGCGGGCAGGGCACTCTACGTACCTATACAACATTGAGTTGGATATTTAATTGATGAAGGTATCTCCGAGTGGTTTTAACATTTTCATGTAAATTGTGTTATATTTATTACGTTTAGTAAAGACTTGTTGTTCTTGTTTATTGATTTTACAATTTATATCTGCCGCGAAGTAACAGTGAAGACCAAATTATTGTATTCGTGTTGAGAATAATATATACATACATATTTTATGTACGCAAGTATTATTAGAAGTTATTATATTAGGTCTTTACCTTTATGACATTGCCGTTTTGTATGAAGATTTTATCAGAAGTTAGATTTTCCATACTAACGTTTTCTTAGATTTTTCAATAATTATCAAACATAATAGAATGAAATTTGGTATAAGTAATTTCGCATATTTAAGCTAACTATTGTGTTAAAAACAAAGAAAAATAAAGTATCAGGGAAGAAGAATTGGATCCATGTTCACAGGCTTATTAATAATACAAATAATAATTATTGTTATTTATTATCTTTTGTCAGATGTTGGTAATACCCTATATTTTTTAATTAACTAAAAATATTTACACAATATATGTTTTAAAAGAATATAGAGTCTAAAGACTGCGCAGAAACAAAACGGCAATTTCATAGGTAAAGACCTTTATAAAGATTTGCATTTTTATGTATTTATTTAATTAGCATTGTAATCATAAAATAACTTATGCCCTCTAACATCATGTACAAATACATGTCATTATTACTGTATTTCTGTAAGAAAATATAAATAAGTATAATTATGTAATTTAATCTATTTGGCATAAAGGGCAATACGGTAGTTCAACCGCTATGCAAGTAAAAAAAAACAGGTGTTTCAGAGCTTATTGAAGAATCGTATATATTATCTACCCTTATACATTATAATAAACTATTACGTTAGTTTGTATACCATGGTGCTGACCAACGGGCATATGACCCAACTGATGATAAGAGTGGTTGTGCTGTGAGTGCAGAGAAATGATATGCGCATTGCCGAGTATTGCCGACCCTAACACCCCTGTGACTTGTACTGCTTACAGTAGAGAACAGTATACAAGATCGCACATCCAACATATTCGACTGAGCGTTATTAACAGTGGAGCTAGGTAACCTTTGTTCTAATTCATTAGAGAGACAGTGAAGGTTTACAACTAGGGTTAAGCGTAACACGTTCTAAATCTGCGTGTATGAGCAACCCTCAACTCCCGGCTATATTTACTGGGACATGGGTATGTTCTGACATTAATTGACATTTCGAGCGTTTCCAAATCTCTCAAGGGGGTTAAATATGTGTGCAGAGGGACATAAATATTAAGGGCGTATTTTAGGGTTAGTTATCAAGAGTAAGTGGGTTTGGAGCGGTCGAGAGACAGTTTTACTTTAGATCTATTTTAATGTATTATATCCTCGTACGATGATCAGGGATTTGAACTGAAATAGGTTTTACGATCTCCGTGAGAAGGCTTCTATCTTATTGGTATCGTTTTATGTTAAAACGTCACAGAACACGGGAGTTATCTGATCGTAAGCGATCCCTGCTCTCATAAGATTGTCGTAAAATCTAAGAAATTGAACCAGCACGAGATTACTTTAAGAGGGAAAAAATCTGTGACGGCAAAGGACGGCTATAAAATATATTCATTTTGAACATTATTGCTCACACGTATATACTTATATATGTCTGTTGCATACAGCTTTTTTATATTATTGTTTTAAATAATAACATAATTTAATTCAATTTATTTATTTTTCATCAGTTTAAAAGTCCACTGCGGCATTTTCGTCAAGTTATAATAAATACTGTATGCATATCTAAGTTGTCGAAAATGGCGGGCAGTTGTCTTTTTTGGAAGTAAGTGGCTGTCAAGGGGTGCTTGCTTTGTTCCTGTATCTGCGCAAACTTCTCTGTCAGCTAAGTTCATGTCGGTCAATTGGATTGTAGACGTTGTCTCGTGTCTTTAATTTACTTTTTTTATTATCTAAATTTCAGATAAAACAATAATAGTAATTATATTAGTCCATGAAGATTCTACCGCAGCAACCGACGACTTCCATATATGGAGAAAAACCTGGCTTACTGATCGCTGGCGGAACCAGTTGAAATTGTGTTTTATGGCCAGTTTATATAGTTATGGAGAATTAACTGTTAGGTAGGCTCTTAGTTTCGTTTTACTATACTTTTAAAATAGGACCATAATTTATACTAATTGCATCAGCTTACGGACAATAATTGTATACATCGCTCTTCGTACAATATTTGTAAATGAATCCTCTTTCTAAACAATGTTCTATTTTCAAATATCCGTGAAGAAACTTGTTAGAATTCTGTTGACAAAAGTCAAACTAAAGATGAGGCCTATGTCCCGCAGTGAGCTGCGATATGCTATTAGTTGATTGATTGATTGAAGTCAAGCTAGTGTTCCTTATATTAGGTATGGAACCATTTTACCAAAATATTATAATAAGTGAGGATACCTTTACAACGAAATACAAGTCATAAATGTAAGTACAGACAGACAAGTAGATTTGAGTAGTAGATTGCTACTACTCAAATCTACTTGTCTGTCTGTATTGATCCATAAATTCCAGTTTCCAAATGGTTGGGCCAATGAGAAGAAACCTGGCAAAGAAACTCATGGCAACTCTTTTAAAATTCGGTTGTTTACAATATTTCTTTTAACATAAATCATATACACAATTAAAATATATTTTGACAGTACCAGACAGGATAATACACCATTTATACATTATAAAAAATAATAATCAAAGAAAAGAAAAGTAGAAGACAAGCATGAGAACAAGCAAGACAGAAGAAGAAAAGAAAGAGAAAGAAGAAAAAAAAAAGATAGAAAGTATACAATAACACAATTAGAACTTAGAAATAAAATAATACAGTAGCACATATAATTATAAAAAGTGCATAAACTAGCATTATTTGAAACAGCCTGAGAATAGAAGCAGTTAATCCCAAGCCTTTTTATCATTCGTGTAATCTACAATAGTATAATATCCCTTTAGGATAAGTTTTTGTTTTACTACATTCTTAAATTTATTAAGACTTAGATCTTGGATATGATTCGGGATTTTATTATAGAATCGCACACATTGACCCAGAAATGAATTGTGTATTTTTTGGAGCCTAGAATACGGATGAACAAGTTTATCTTTATTTCTAGTATTTATACTATGGACATCACTTCTTTTGACAAATTGGTCTTTATTTTTATGAACATAAATTATGTTTTCATAAATGTATTGACTTGCTACAGTTAATATATTGATTTCTTTAAATTTTTCTTGAAGTGATTGTCTCCTACCTAAATTATAAATTGCACGAATAGCTCTTTTCTGCAGCACAAAGATAGTATGAATGTCGGCAGCATGTCCCCATAGTAAAATACCGTATGACATTATGCTGTGAAAATAACTAAAATATACTAATCTGGCAGTTTCTATATCTGTCAGTTCTCGAATTTTCCTAACGGCATAAGCTGCAGAACTTAGTCTCTTTACCAATGTAATAATATGTGGGCCCCACTGAAGCTTAGAATCTAGTGTTATACCAAGAAATTTTGTAGTGTCCACAAGGTCTACCTGATCCTCCTTAACTCTTATCGTGGTTTTTCCTTCCTTTACATTCGGGGTTATAAATCTAACACATTTGGTTTTGCGGCTATTAAGGAGCAAGTTATTAATATCAAACCAACGGACCACTTTATTGATAGCCAAGTTTACTTCGTCAGTACTAGTCTGTTGTCGTTTCACTTTAAATAAAAGCGAAGTGTCATCGGCAAACAAAACTATCTCATGTTGATCTTTAACTAGATGTGGTAAATCATTTATGTAGATGAGAAACAAAAGGGGTCCAAGTATAGAACCTTGCGGAACGCCCATTTTTACGACAGATCCTGTAGACAATTTTCCATTAATATTAACTCTTTGTATTCTATTACTTAAGTAAGATGTGAAAAGATCTAATCCTAGTTTACCTAAGCCATAGTGATGTAATTTCCGTAAAAGTGTATCATGATCGACACAGTCGAAAGCCTTAGACAAGTCACAGAAAATACCTAAAGCATCATAAGACTTCTCCCAGGCGTCATATATATGTTTTACAAGCTCCACACCAGCATCGGTTGTGGAGCGACCCCTTGTAAAACCAAATTGTTTATTATGTAAAATTTTATATCTATTTAAATATGTTTGCAGTTGGTCTGCAATAAGTTTTTCAAAAATTTTACTGAAAGTGGGCAGTACTGAAATTGGTCTAAAATTAGTTGGGTCTGATGTACAGCCAGATTTATACAATGGAATTATTTTGCTGTATTTCATTAAATCAGGAAACACACCACTATCTATCGAATAATTAAATATAAGAGCTAAATGCGTTGCAACTGAGTAAATAATATGCTTAGTAATAACTACAGAATTATCCCATAAATCTGCTGTCTTTTTTACATTAATGGTATTAAAAGCTTTAATTATATCAAAAGGAGTAACATGTTCAAATTCAAAATTATTCGCGAAAATCGGTACGTTATCCTTCAAAATTAATTCTGCAGTTATAGGTGAAGAGTTCAAAGATTGAGTAGTAGTAATTGGAATATCAGTGAAAATTTGTTCAAAAGCAGTGGCGACTTCTACATCTGATGTGATTGTTGAGTTATTGATGTTTAAGTTGTACTCAATGTCGCGCTTGACTACTTTGCCTGTTTCACTATTGATAATATTCCATATGGTCTTAATCTTATCATTACTGTTTTTAATCCTTGAACTTAGAAAACGTGATTTAGCTACCTTACAAAGCTTCCTAAATAATTTAGAATAATTTTTAACATAATTCTGAAATGTATCACTAAAATTATAGTTTCTTTCTTCATAAAGTTCATAAAGCCGTATTCTACTCTTATGTAATCCTATTGTTGCCCATTCACTAAATGTGGCGTTGCCTTTAATTGATATTGTTTTTGGCATAAAAACGGATTTAAACACATTACAATAAGTAGTAAAAAAATTATCAAATAAAGTGTTTACACTATCATCCGCACTAATAATTGGTATGGAACTAAATGCTAACTCAATTTTATTTTTAAAACATTCAATTCTATTTGCAGTTTTAGGTATTACCACAATGTTTTTAGATACATTGTGTTCCTTTCTATTTAAAAATTTAATTTGCTGACCAGTATGGTCTGACTGAAGTTTATTAATTATTAATTTGTCAGTAATTACAAAATTAATAAAAATATTATCAATACACCTTGCTGTTGTTTCAGTTATACGAGTAGGCTCCAAAAACACATTTTTCAGATTAAAAGATTGAAAAAGAGCCAAGTATTTAGATACTCTTTCTGGGGTTTTATTTCCTGTTACCAGTAAATCAATATTAAAATCACCACAAACTATTACATATTTTTTAGACTTAGTTACCTTATCTAAAACATCCTCCATAACTCTCTCAAAGCAATCGTACATACCTGAAGGGGGTCTGTACACACTTAATACAATAAAATGCTTCAATTCTACACAGGCTATCTCAACAGAACGTTCAACCGAGAGATTAACAATATCAAGTCGTTCCTTATATTTAAATTGTTTGTTCAGGATTATCAATGAACCACCTCGTATTGCATGCCCTCTGTTGAATGAACTGCCTATCTGGTGATTATCAAAATTAAACATGTATTGGCTACTTCTTAACCAATTCTCAGTAATACAAAGGATGTCAATGTTGTTACTATTAATAAATAACTCAATTTCTAATGTTTTACCTAATATGCCTATGACTGTTGTTAAAGCAACAACAACTTTCTACAAAAATAACATCCATTGTGTGTCCACCTACAAGATAAAGCCTTCACAAGTTTCTACATTAAAACAATGTTCACAATGTAATTCGGCGCTTTTTGTAAAACGTATGCGGACGGGCAAAGCGGCCTGTTGTTAGTAATTTATAAAACAACAGCATATAAAAACTAACCCTTAGAGCATAGTTGGAATTATAACATTCCTTCACGCGGTCCCTGAAGGGGTAGGATTGTACCCCCCGCACGCCTAACCCCGTGCCATCTATTTTGAATACCCTTCATGCAAACACGTAGAATATGAGCATTTCTTATCTCTTATAAAAAAACCTCAGCGCATATTAAGAATGGCTGAATACAGGTTGTGTTGATAGCCCTGTTCTATTTGTAAGATATCTTATTAACATTTTGAGTAGTTCGGTAATGTAATTGTATCGAACAGTAACCGTGTGTAGTCACCAATGATATAGCTACGAATCATTTGAACCACCAGCTAGAGTTCCTTCAACTATACAGCTTAGGAAAAGTCTTGGGCCCCGTGCTTGCCATTGAATTTGCGTTTTTTATGCCATTACGAACATAAAGCTTACACCAACAAGCTGTTAAGTTCCATAGCTATATAAGTAACTATTGTACCCTTAACGCTGTAAAATTGTGCTTATAGATAGAATAAAAAACCGAACCTCTTGCTAAAGTAACTTATCACAAGTGAAATTCATGAATAGTTCTGGTTGACGCAGTTCGTTTATAAATTCGCATACGCTGCGTTTATTTTTTTTCTTTCTTTAGGAGTCCATTTAAATAAAGGAATAGGACAAAAGGGATATTTATCGTAAATTTCTAATATAGTACTATTAATGGTTAAAGTAAAGTGCCCAGTAGAGTGCTTTAGTGGCATTCAAACTTAATTATTATAGGTATATTATCGTTAACCTTAAAAAAGCCTTAACCTTTCCTCGTTAAATGTCACAAAGTAACAACAATAAGCTGTAACATTATGATCCCTAACTTGTGACAATATCGACTTTACTAAACAGTATCAATAGCAGATTGTAAGTAAGTTCAATCCCACACGTCGATCGTTAAAGTAAAGTATCGTAAGCTTCATAACTGCGACGTAAGCGTATTGTACGTAATACGTATCGAGAGGACTCGCACTAGGTGGAGTTAAGTTAGTGTTCAATGAGCGGTGACAGAGTTGCTTTAATGTTTAAATAGCTATTGATTCAAAGTAATACAGGTAAGAGATAGATGTGTTGTCAATTTCTCATTTGTAGTTACGAGTAGGTACATTAGTTTGCCTTCTGATTTATTAATTGTTTATCATAAAAAAGGGTCATATAAAATGTGAAAGGATTGTTTTCTTCAAATTGCTAACAATAATGTATTTTTTTTTATGTTATAGGAGGCAAACGAGCCAGCAGGTCACCTGATGGTAAGTGATCACCGCCGCCCATGTATAGCTTTACACGGCAAAATTTGATATTGAAGTATTATGGCTAACGCAGACCTGGACGGCATGGCAATGATGCCGCGGCATTGAAAGCGATTTTTCAATGCCGCGGCATCATTTTAAAGCATAGCAGTTTATGTCGTATTTCTGTAACAGTACGGTTGAATTTCCATTAGTAAAAATTAAAATCCTTTGCCATGCCGTCCAGGTCTGCGTTAGCCATTATCCAAAGAAAAGAGATTAATGCAGCTTTTGGCATGTAGAGATAGACGTTAATGACTAGCATTTACTGAAATAATCTTAGTTCTCATAATTAGACAAGACTTTGACATAATTTTTCTTAGCTTGATTTGCAGGTTGAACGACGTACAAACAACAGAGTACGTTGATGACTTCAACTTGTCATAAATCACTAAACATTATTTATCAATAACCATAATAATATAACCAATCAAACACGTCGTACCATACTACGTTTTCACCTCAAAAACAGATTTAGTAAAACGTACGAGCTTAAATAAAAGCTTGTACCCGCTTGTGAGGAAAACTCGATTATTTTGTAAACACAAACATAATGTAGTGAAACAATAAATGTAAATCTCATGTTTGTCGTCACAGCCCTGTCAGTGTGAAGAGTAAGTACGCGGGATGCAACATATAGGCATAACGCAATCAACATCCCCCCCTTGACGCGTCTGCGAACATATTCTATGAATATGATGTGACTTGATGCTTCGCCTGACAACACTCTAAAGATACCGACTTACTCTCCCAGGAAAACACTTCCCTATTCTACCACCAAATATATCTTACCACAAAACGCTTCGCGAATAACCCTTGTTTACACATGAATAAGGTCCAAAATATAACGGCAGTGAGTTATAGAAGCTCGCAAATATAAAGAGATCCTTGCTAGGCAATCTCACGCTCAATGTCGCTTTATCGTTATAATGTAGATTGAGTACAAACGAGACGCGTGTATACGACAGAGCGGGACGGAGCATCTTGATGAAATTCATGAAGTCTACCGAGCTACAAGAATATTTTGTACATGCCACTGAATTTGTGCCAGCCTTATGGAGTCAGTGTTACTTTCTGAATTTTTATGTAGTACAGTGTTTATCTGCGGGAGCAAGTTAGTCGGACAAACAGCCCCTGTAAGTACCCGCGGGGATATAGCGCTGTTATAACCAACCACTCTTTATAAATAGAGATCTTGCACCGACCAAACATCTTTGTGTTATTTGGAGTTTGTGTATTTATTGTGTGTTTTTAGAGTAAATATTGAATGTCGGAGGATGGCGATACGATGGATCGATGACGCGAACGTTATTGGAAAGGTTTTGAGAAGATTGGAACGAGAAGTACATTGAATTTGTTGCGTATCTATTTATTTTGGTTTATCAATACATATATATTTATCTACAATAACCGGTAGGTACAGAGGTATAATGTCTAGGGCAAATCAAATATATTTTTATTTTAATATTTTTTCATTTAATATTTAAAAAAGACAACTCCCGCACTAGGGATCATGCCCTGTGTCGCGGGGACTTTTACAAACATCAATTAACGGACACATAGAACACCCAGACTCAGGACAATAATTTGTGGATCTCACAAATTATTGTCCTGCGTGGGGATCGAACCCACAACCTCATGCGCGGCAGCCGCTGGCTCTACCGGCGCGCCACCGAGGTCGTCGGTCGAATCAAATATATGTACTTACTAAAGGAAACTTATTGATTATCAATTAGATTTAAATTAAGCGAGAGACTAGTTTTGTTTTGTTTTAAGGCACTCTACCGAATCATTTACTGTGCTGAGGTACCTAACTATATCAGTTCTATCAAACAGAAGGCAGGCCCATACGCATTGCTCTAAAGACGTGAAAAATGTGCAGAAAAAGCTCTCTTTGCCCTTACACTTCTACTAGGTACTTACGCCACTATGAGTGGTTCGCGAGAAAAAAATAAAACAATGCATTTCTTTGACATAAATGACGAACAAAAGAACACAATATAATCAATATTATTAATACAAAATTCAAATACTCTACAGAAGCTTTATAAACGAGCTTCCAACGGCACAAGATGAATATTCACACATTTTTCTCAAAAGCTCTGGAGATCCTTCACACATAATACGGCCCTCGCACAGACAACACCCACAAGATCACGGCTGATTGAGTTCCCAGTCAAACACTTACCTACCCTACACAAGCTGCGCACTGAAGCAGCAAACTGCTCTTGTATCCTCCGTGTGAGAGGCACAAACAGGAAAGGAACTTGGGACTTGTCGCGAGCGCTCAGCCGTGCCCTACCTGCACTGAACCTAACTACCACACATCCTATTATTGTGTTGTGTTTGAATGTGTATCGGATACTGCACTTTTAAAGTAACACAAATGTTTTACAGTATATTGTATTATTTTATTGTAGAGAAAATTGGCAAGTGTTACATTAAAATTCTACGAGTTTATACTTACCTTATGACTTTTAAACTATCGCGTTGCACGATTATAAATATTAGATTGGATGGTAATCAGGAGATTAATGCGGTATGCTATTTACTAAGGTAAGTAGTATATCTTTTCTTAATTGGTAATCCTAAAAATGACATTGTGATCTTTCTCTAAACTCCCTCTTTTTAAAAATCATACTTAAGTTCACTACAAATGCGAACCGGACTGAAGAATGCTCTCCTAAGCCCTCTCAATCTATAAGTACTTAAATAGTTTCTCTCGAACAGCTGGTGATGGTCCCCCGTACTTCAGCTACATGCTCTAAGGGTTTCTCAAAAATACTTAAACTTAATCCTTGCTTAGAAAAAGTCGTAAAATTATATCTACCCTTTTTATCAAAGTCCAATGCCAAAGTGTTGCAAAGTTGAGTAGGATGAATATCCTATAAATAAACTTTGTAAAATAATCGCATTGTAATGTATAAGACCTCTCTAAAGTTATTTCAATAGACAACAAACTAAATACAAAACGATAAAATATCTTGAATATAAATAGTAGAACATTTCCTTGATGTTGGACAAGCGTGAATTTACCTAATGGCCCGTGTATCCTTGGGGACGACCCATGTCGAGCGCTGCCCGAGGTTCTGCCCCACTCCTGCCCCGCTCCTGCCTCACTCCTGCCCGCTCCACGTCATAGCGCTATGAAATATTGGCCTCTGTCAAAATATACAGTGCGATATCAGATGGTAAAATATCATAATAATATGTATACAACATGGACCTAAATATGACATTTGATAGAAGTACAAACATTATTTATTGTTCAATATTGTGCCGAAAATATGGATTGTTTTTTAAAGATATTAAAAATTTCTCTGTGGTGGGCTCTATTTATTGTACCGTACATCAACACGAAAAAGAGAAATATAAAATTGATTTGCTTACATTGTATAAAACCCAGCTGTCTAATTTTCTTCTCTGCTATACAATTCAGCAAATATATAAACTTCTCAGAAATGTGTGCATGTTCTACTTGACGTTGCTATTTAAGTAAATATTTATTCTAAATCTGTCCTCTCCGTACGCATGAGACACCATCAAAATTTAATAGTTTCTCACAACCCTTTCGAATTGTATTTAAATGCACCACAAGGGTCATAAAGACCCACATAACCAAATTTTCAGTGGGCCCGTATACACACGGGTTAAAAAGAAAAGAAATTAAAGAGGCAGATCTTTTGTCAGCTGGTAGTTAATATCGGGTTACGGGTCGAATCGACCCGCGGGGTATCGCTCTATGTGTTACGGTTATTTTATAGTCATCGTTAGATCTTAGGCACATGATAAAAAGATGCTTGCGCAAATAAAAATGTGGGTTCTGGTTTAAACTCGGGTTATTTTATGACTTTATTTCGATATCGCAGATAAGTTATTTGTTTTATTACAAATGCTATCTTTATTATTTTTGTGAATTTTATATTTGTAAATCCTTCCATGAGCAATATTATATTAAACCAATGTTCTTAATTTATTATAGACATACAGTCAGACAAAAAGACGCAGTAAAATAAGTCAAGATTTACGTAATATATTATGTATATACATATAAACAATGTGTAAATCTACATGCATTTATGTAAATATAAATTTAAAAATAATTTAATTTACAACAGTTTGACACAAAAACTTTGGCTGTGATATTATATTGAAACAACGAGTGTATATTATGGCCGCCACATTATGTGTTCATAAACACTACATTTTTTATCACAACATCTCCACTTTATTTTACGAGTGTTGGCTTCCTGATGTCATTTAGGATATTCAATTTATTTAATAAGCACAATAGTAAAGTTAATGACAATGTGCTTTGTTATAAAAATAATAATTACTGAGTGTTAAATTATATTAGTCCATGGAATATGTGTATAATTACACCAGCTCATATTTACTATGACGAATACGATGCTATTCGGACTGACTATGTCCAGCAGTGGACTGCAATAGACTAGTTGATTGATTACTAATTTACAATGAGTATTCATTTTCTAAACATTGAAAGATGATCTATAGTTTTAATCAGGGGTCACGTAAACGTTTTTCACTTTTAAACCTCTCGACGAAATCTTTATTGTCCGAGCACAACTCGAGCAAACCCACGGGAACGTACATAATTCTAGTGCATGTAATCGGTCAGCACCTTTCACGAGGTCTGTCCACAACCAGTTGTATTATTACACTTTTTGTATTATTGTATTGTACGATATTATAACACTTTATAGTTTTATTCAAATCACCCTTTGTTAAATGGTCCGAACTTATTGTTCATTAACACAAAGGGACCCTTTGCTTCTGTTGGGTGCTAATGTCCATTGTGGGTCACTATTTTAATTTTGTTTGTAGGTTAAAGTTTTTTGTGCTTGTAGAAATTAATTGAAGCGGGTAATGTGATACTAGAATAGTTTGTTGTTATGTTCTGTTCAATAAGTTCGGATCAGTGGGATTAACTTTATTATGTAGGCTTATGTTTATATCTTCTATTATAATCTACTGTATCATATTTAGGTACCTATGTCTATGTGTGTGACGGAATATGAATACATGGTGTCACTAAGCTATCTACCATGGGTCTTGTAAAGTCGACTACGAGAAACCACGCTAATAGGACACTCACAGATTTATAAGTAAAGCGATCTCATTGAAGTATAAACAAGTTCTAAGCTAAAGCGACACAAAGCTAGCATATAACATAACATATAACATAGTAGGTATATGGAACAAAGTAACGGTTATCTGCACTATCATTCACGACACTAACGGTAAAGTACGTAGGCAGAGAGCGCCGTATATACCACCGCGCTTGAATATTTAACACTCCGCCGAATATAAATCTACAAGAATTGTAAATAACCACCTAGTAAGATAGATAAAGCTATTTATTTACAGTTGAAAGAAAGCAGATTTTTTTATACATAATTACGAAAAACTATCTTTTCTGTGCTTCTAACTGGGTGGCACATTGGTCGTGAATTTCTTTGTCCTTCGCAATGTCTCCGGTTTGTACCCTATGCAAGGTTAATATTTGTGCGATTTGCAAGTAATTGCCAGAAACTTGAAAGTACTTAGTTAGTAATTTCATGAAGGTATGTAAACCTTGCCGTTTGGTCTTGAACGAAACATGTTACAACTATACATAATGACTTATTTCTTGGTCATAGATATTTTTACAATAGATTTTTCAAAAAATTAAACGATTTGTTTGACAACAAGAATGATATCATAAATATGGATGGATGGATGGATCATTAATTTATTATATTAAAAAGTTCAAGCTAATACACAACCTCACAAAACTGCTTGCGCAGTTTATCTGTGAGATCTTTGATTCTCTTAAAATAATAATAATTTACATCTAATCGCCGTCAGTTTCGTCCCCATGACATTTTGCCCGCCATGCAGCAGGGTACGGCAGCAGTGACCACATTTACACATAATGTTCTAATTGAAGTGATTCAGTTCAAGTAGGTCTATACAAATAATTCATTTACAAAGTAGAAATAAATAAAAGGGTTGGTAAAGCGACCTGAATACATAATGTTCAGATAGCAATAACCACGTATTTATTTATAAAATGTAAACGAGAAGGAGGCTATTTACTGAAGCAAATTCTAACGTTTTATCGGATCATAAAAACATCTCAATACCCTTCAAAAGGTATACTTCAAACATTTCAAGTTAAAACGGATGGGAATTCTTGCGCGAAATTGCTAGCAGCCCTGATTCAACACAACCAGTTTAGCTTGACCTCCACCCTCCACGAAACTTGGTCGGATAAGAAAGAAACTTGTGGCTTTAGTTGAGTGGCAGGTGTCTAGCGTGCCTGGTGGGTTCGGTACTAAGTTTCAGTATGATTGATATGAGGTGCGAGTCACTGCTACGTATTTAAAACATTTAGTAATTTGATACGCTCTTTGGTGGTACTTTGCATGTTCTTATATATTTGTATCTAATGCGACTTTCACATGATTAAGTCTATTAGTAAGTAATACATGTTTGGGAAACTGAAGCACTTGATGTTTAATGTATCATTTGGTATTATTTTCGAAACATGTTCTTATACACTCGTGAGCGTAACGAAAATACCAGCAAACGCTAAGTTCTTCAGAAGAGCTTGACAATTTGAAATACGACAAAGAGGGTTACTAGGTACCAATCCGTCGTCTGGTCAGACGACTAAAATATGGTAAGAATCACGACTCTAGCCAGATTCCATAACACACTCTAATACTAATCTTTTTATAGCTGAATTACACAATAGACAATTACCAAGCGGTTAATGTTTAGCACAAAGGTACCCAAGGGCACTTTCCACGTCCATTTGCCCTCCTTATCAGTTATCAGTGCGAAGACATCTCTGATAAGCGCGTAGCAACAGAGCCTTGTTTACTGTTTACATTCTCGTTTAATAACCTTTACTCTAGTTATCGCTATATTGTACAGGTAATACAGAAGACTAAGTAGATTTTTTAATAAGTGCAACATTAAACAATTAATGCTGTCAGTCGTATGTTTGACTTTTGGTTATTCCTAACCTCCTTGCCTAACATCTCCAACCTCCTTTCCTAACATCTCCAACCTCCTTTCCTAACATCTCCAACCTCCTTTCCTAACATCTCCAACCTCCTTTCCTAACATCTCCAACCTCCTTTCCTAACATCTCCAACCTCCTTTCCTAACATCTCCTTTTCAACAAAATCTATAATAAAAAATAATGTGATTCTACTACATATATTTATTAGTGACCAAAATTATCCGTGTGGTGACGGAGTCAGAATACAATATGTCACCACCCCATCTCATCCCATGGGTGTCGTAAAAACCGACTAAGGGAATAATCCTAGCTACTATCTTTACGAAATAAAAAGAAGGAAAACTTGAAATTAAACCCTATACCAATCCGTTTGGCCAGCGTGGTATTAGTAGGCCAAGTAACCCTCCGTCACGGGAGGAGGCCCGTCCCTGCAGTGGGACATTAATGGGCTGTTATGATTATGATGAAAATTATAATCAATGTAGGTACCTATATCAAAGTAAAGTCAATTGGCTTATACGCAGAAAAGGACAGCTTAATTCATAACATATTTGATATAGTTAAATTTTGATTACAAAATGCATTTCTGATTGAATGTCATAACATTTAGTATTACAATACATCTCAGTAGTAAGATGGATGTTATACATTTATGTTTGTATGGTGGAGGAAAGCTCCTAAACAAGAATGATGAATGGAATTTTGATGCGAACAAGTAAGACCCCCAATATTGCGAAACTAAAGTAATTTTCATTTCGTTATATTTCGTTCTAACTTCGTAATATTTTGTTTGTAAGAAGAATGGAAGAACATTTCAGTATTATGAATAATGATGGCAGAAGTAGAAATATTTGTTTACTTTCACTTAGTTTTTATATAAAATGTAAGTTATATAACAGTGTAGTGATGTTGATGCAGGGTAAGCCATACCGATTATCCATCTAACCTATTGTTTTGTAACTAACAATATCCTGAAAAGTAGATTAAATTGACTCAGTTGGCTTCTATCAACTAAATAAACTTATCTAGTTTATTAAATAAAACGAAGTTCAAGTCGCCCCTCTCTAGCCCTCTTTAATTAATAGGCATAGTAATTTTTTTTTTAATTTTGTGCATATTTCGTTTAGCAAAATCGTAACAAATTTAATCAAACTTAGTACCTATTGCAATGACAGACTGTTGTACTTCTGTACATAACTTAGTATACACACACGTGCTCGTGAATCATTTAAAAACACAAGTTTATCGTAAACAACAAGATAATATCAATCAAGCATACACTTTTATATCTATCTATCGCAACTTGCTTTTCGGTTATCTCTGATTACCGCGATAAATGATTATCAACTTTAACACTATGTACATAAAATTGATTATAGTTGTTGTTATTACAAACCGGTTGATTGCACTCAGTCCATAATGTAATGTAGATTCGTTGGTAAAATAATAACATTTACATAATCTGTGTTATTTTGACCGGGCGGTGGTCACTCAGAGACAAAGTAGATCTTTCAAATGAACAAGTTTAATAATACCTTATAGAGAATGATGTTATGTTTACCGTATGTTTTTGGTAATATATTAAACTTAAGCAACTTAGAAATCATTTACATATAGTTTATATCATAACAACACTACGAAGTGAAGAAATAAACATACGAACGCACCAACTATAGGTAAAGGTTGATTCTAATTTGTTGGTGTGGGATGATGAACTAAGTGCAGGGTGTTAGCACGACATTTTGTTACCGAGATAGTCGTAAAAGTCTTGAGCAATATCTATACCATAGAAGGAAAACTATACCTTATAAATACCAATACGTCTGGGCAACCTGGTATATGTAGCTATTGATCAAATTGTCATTAGAAGTAATAATAAACTATTATATTTCATTGTGTTATCTACACAAGGAACGTTCGGTTATAAAAAACTATAATATTTGAATGTTTGATACAAAGACAATATGAAGACTCATCGTTGTAATTAGAGATCAGGATCTGAACCTGAGATAACATCAATCAGATGAGCTCTGTGCCTCTTTGTGTTTTACTCTGATGCGCCGACGCGACGTATTGTACTGTATGAGTCTATGTCTATGAGAAATATAGATATATATATGTATAGTATATTATCTAAAAGACGAACTTGTCTGTCGCTAAGTGTATATAAATAGAATTGCAAAATTGTATGAGGTATTTTTCCAAGTTAAATCTATCTGAAACATAGTTAGTTTCTAATTCTCAAACACCTGAGCTGAGCCCATTTCTCACGAAACATTTTTCAAACAACGCATAATCGTTAAGCATGTTGACTTTTTAGCACTCCATTATAATTACACAAAAAAGAATAACTTTACGAAATAAAACTCCCCTCCAGACACCCTCACTTACAATTAGTATGATTTATCTACATAAACAATGAATACCTGCCTTTAATAATTTAAAAAGTTTTGCATAGAACAAACCTTAACTTGGTCATATAAATCAAGGCTTTATTAAATTAAGGAGGCCACCGGAAACGGATAGGAAGCGACGAAACAAAATGTCTGCCATATCTGTCATCATTAGCGAGAGTTAATTTAGAATACTTCATTAACGAGGAGTACACAATACTTAGAGAACAACGCTAATGCATTACTGAGATGACTCCACGTCGCGCTCATTATGACCGGCGCGTCACGATATTTTTGACGGGAGCCGTCACTCTGACGGAGCCTCTTTGTCATTAGCTAATTTGTCGTGACGTTAAGAATAAACGAAGAAGGGTTGACGTTGAACTTAATAAAGTTAGTAATGTGTTTGTTTATAATAGTCCGTAAGTGAAAGAGATCAGGTGCCTCCGGCAGTTTGTGCCGCCGTACTTTTTATTATAGCATAAAAGGTGCCTGCATTAAACGTTTACGGTACATTTACATGCGTTTTACGAGTGCAGGCCAAGATAACGACGTCGACACTTACCTCAAGTGTCATCGAGAATACAACTACACGTCTACTAACTACTCCCGTAACTAAGAACACATACTAACCTTTATTTATATACTAACCTGTATTTTAAATATAGCGATCATTGCATAATTTTTAAATATCTATCATACAGTGCTACGAATGTGATGAGCTGCCCTGTGATGACGAGTTAAGATGGCCAAAGGTGATATGACTCCGATCCGACTAGAAGATGCATCAAAAGACAACTACGGCAGATTAAATAGTTTAATAAAGCTCAAAAGAACCTGTTAAGTAAATTATTTTTTATTAAACCTGATTGTGAAACTGAACCAAATACGAAAATAA
Source organism: Schrankia costaestrigalis (assembly GCA_905475405.1). Classification (NCBI taxonomy): domain Eukaryota; kingdom Metazoa; phylum Arthropoda; class Insecta; order Lepidoptera; family Erebidae; genus Schrankia; species Schrankia costaestrigalis. The sequence goes on along the minus strand of FR997843.1, from coordinate 337,800 downwards.
CCGTACAATAACACTTAAAGTGAAGAATAACAATTATATAAAATGAAACAAACAACATAACCCTTACCGTGGGAGGAGATTGAACCAAAAATGTATAAAAGAACAAAATTGAATGCCAAAATAGTATAATTATATTCGTCGCCACGTTTCGAATGTTTAGTTTGTAAAACTATTCCAACCATTTTAAAAGTAGCCTTGTTGTTTAAATACCAAAACATTTTTGTACTTCAAATAATTTAAACGAATGCTTTTAAAAACAATCCCTGAGCTTTGGAAAATGTGCTTTTTTATTTTAAACACTTTTTGGATGCAAATATACGTTTGAGATACGTTCACAATACTTTTTGTGTTTTAAAGCACTTTATTTTATTTATGTAATTCTTTCATAACATAATTGTTAAGTATCTTCGTTTTAACAACGTAAGAGTAGGTATAAAGTAAATACTCAAAAGGTGCAGGTTCTATTATAGTCCTGAGCTTCCAATTAATCTATTTATTTTCCATTTACTTCGATTAAAACAAAAGCAAACTAAATATTCACAGGTAATTTTAACTATCAATTCGAACCTGTCGAAATATAAGTAGGTAGTTTTACTAATATTGTATCTAGCTCTGTTATTACATTTATGTAGGCATTATTCCCAATTCCTGACCTATGTTTAGTAATTGGGCAGTGATGTTATTCTAAGAAGAGCGTTGAAGTCGTATAAAGGTTTTATAGTAAAACATGACAGTAATAACATATTCATACGCTGCCTCTCTGTTTAAAAAAACAAAAGCAATCTTGGTTAAGGCAGAACAGATCTATGCCTAAACTGTCATAGAAATTGTTCTAGGACTATTTCAGACAATACTCTCACTAAAGACGATAGATGAATATTAACATAATACTCAAGCTCATTAACAGTCATGAAATACTATAACCAACCCTCAGTTGTACGGTACAGCCAATGCAACGAATGACTAATGACTATATTACATAAACTGTTATATTATTAGGAACAATGCAGTAACTCAGTCGTTATCTGCACAGATAATACAGTCTGTGGTGTAGACGTCAGACAATGTGAGACTGAAGTGGACCACTTGTCACCAGATAATGTACCAACACGTGTGCCACAGACCTCCCTTGACAACCGCTACTACATTCATCACAACTTAATTACAACCTTAAATTATTAACAGCAAGGTTTATAATTAACCTCACCACATTTCTATATTTAGAATCGAGAGACAAGTGGATGGTTTTATTATTAAAGAGCAAGGCATTAATTAAAATGAAATTAGAACCGTTGTGGTCGACGATCAGTACAATTACGACTCTAACACTAAATAAATTAAGTAGATTTTAGGCTGTAAATTTTTTTAAAAATTAATAAGAGTTTGGTACGCTCAAGTAGATGAAAGTTCAAAGTATTATGTTGTGTTGAGTGAGACAGTTAACTGTTGATCATGCTGCCTGTTATTACCTACAGCTGCTTATTATGAACTGAATCTATTATTCATTAACTACACAGTCATTTATGTTGGTAATGGAAAGTAACTCCATTTTTATCCAAAGCGTTAAATGCACGTATAAAATGATTAGCTGTTTAACATGCACTAAAGCTCCTCTATCAATGAAGAACACATTAGTTACCTAAAACTACATCATTACGAATAACATCAGCTCAAGCTAACTAAATCAATTATGGAGTATTTTGTAATAATAAATAATTAGGATAAACAAACCACGACTAATCCCAAATAATTTAAAAAAATCTTAGCTAATTATTAGATATGTTATGGAAGTGTAGATGTAAGGTGTGTAGTGCAACATAATTACAAGACTAATTTACATCTCGCGGCTGAGGTTGTAGATCCGGTGACATTATCAGGCTTACATACTATGTAGCGCCAAATTGGACAGTAAGCCCGAAAGCCTTATGACGTCACACAAAGCCTGCCCTTTAAGGTTGTGTTAAATAATCGCTACAATCTGAGAGGATTATACACCGCCTTCATATATCAGGATTACAACTAGTTTTGCTACTCGTAGTTATTTAGTGAGGGGTTTATTTGTGGCGAATATAAGCTTTGATCTTGTTCTAAATACGAGTACATGTTATTGTTATCTTTACTTGTTAATGATGTCTCTTTTGTACGAGATTTAATTGATACGATTCTATGAATATAAATGTTTTCTCCTCCCAAAATATTCTACGAGTACATGCTGCAAATTAGTATGTATATTTTGTCATATTATATTTTTACAAGAAGGCCAAAAGCAAAAATTATAGCATTTAATAACATAAATAAATTGAAAGAATGAAGGTTCAATTTCCCTTTGTAAAAGTTATTTATAAGGAATAATTGGAGAACGTTCAATTAGCGCTCCTTTACCGTTTGTTGTGTTCATTGGTTTTATAAGCTTTCCCTTTACACTTTTATTAAATAATTGAACAATTAATAGTATTGAACATTCAAACAAAATGTCCTCTCTACCTATGAATAGCTCACTGTAGGGTTTAGTCTCTAAGTATAATTATGTGCATGTATATTTTGTGTGCACTTTTCCTTTGAAAATATGGTCAAGAAATAAATGAATGATTTTGAAGAATAACGCTGTATTCAGCATGAAAAGCACCACACTCCCACCGACAGAATACTGTACTTATCAAACCGTGATTATTCTCCTTTAATAACTTGAGATAAAGCATCTAAAAAAAGTTGAGACAATAATTGCTGATGTAAATAAAAAACAAAACAAAAAAGTATGCCATAACTTCTATTCTAACTTAGTTCGTTGTTACGTCATTGTCAAATATTAAGTTACATAAAATACCATCGAGTTATTTTTATATACCGTGGTAATTACACTCGGTGATGGGACTCAGTATTATTGTATAGCAACAAAGACTTAACCTCAAAAAGCTCAGAATATAAAATAAATAATGTAATAACGATCTCTATTTACTGAAACAAGTTCTGAAAATGTCTGAATAATGGCGGCGTTGCGTGAACACTTTGTAACAAGTATAGCCTCATTAACTAACTTACCAAATATAAGACATTAAAGACTTGTCGGTTTGAGGAGTAGCGGCGATTGTTGTCGGGGGAGGAAGGAGGAGAACGGAGGAGGATAGAGGAATGGGAAGTTCAAAGGAGCCGTCGATACGAAATAATTGTGTAATTAACGCCACCGATGTAATTAGTATTGAGATGTTGATTTATTCTTCTTATAACTCGATATTACTTCGCTAATATTCTTATATTTGTTCTGCTTCAATAAAAACTGTAAAACAGTTAAAACTCGGAAGTTTTATGTATACCTAGTTTATAGTAAGTACTGGGCTTACAAACGTCCCGGCCTTCCGGGAAGATTGCCTTCGAATATGTAGGCCAAGGACAAATTATTAGGTTATATGTACTAAATATACAAAGTTGTATATTTTACTAAACTTAAAGTTAAATATAAAAATGTAAGTACGTTCTAGATATTTTCATTTTACAGAAATAGCTATATAAAAAGAGCTTCGAAATTCTACTAAAAGTACTTTATAGTTAGTTAAGTCTACGAGAACGGGAGGCAGTTCCGAAATGTAACTATTAAGCGGACCATAGTGGAACATAATTTCATTAGCGTTTTTTTTCCACGAGCAAACTTGACGATTTAAGGTCCAATTTCCTTTGTAAATGTTACCAGGAATTATTGGAGAATGTTCAATTTGCGCAGTTATCGTTCTAGCCAATATCGGTCTTTGTGTGATAATTTTACGAGTTCCCTTAGCTTTTTATTTATTAATTGAATTGTTACTTTGATGATAATTATCTTTTTGTACAATCATTATTTATATTGTTTAAAGATTGTGATTATATAATATGTTTTTTGTAAGCTAAAAACTGAAATGCTTGCTTCTTATCTTGTTTTCATTTATTAAATCAAGTCATATTTAATTTTGATGATACTTGAAAACCATAAACATTTTTGAAATAAACTAGAACTGAAGTAAAAGTAGGTAAGTATAAGTATATAATATATAAGTTATAAGTATATAATAATAATATGAACAATCAGTTTTAATGAGCACTTATAAAAATCTCGTACCGAAAACCCTCTCATAAGATTAACAGCTCATAAAATCGTCGTCGAACCTACTAACAAGGCTCATGTTCCTCGCTCGGGAGCCACAAAGCTCACGCAGTAAACTGGTAACGAACCGGCGACCCTCTGCGGAGTCGTTGTACGCTGATGGTAACTTACCTACTGAGACACCGTTGATACTTCCATTGGGGATTACTTATTTAATTAAGAATGAACATAACTTATGTTTTCATGTCTTTCTGAAATAGCGAAAAAAGTTAAGAGCCTCGGTGGAAAAGGTGTTGAGTATGGGGCTGGCGTGCATGAGGTCGCGGATACGAATAATTATTTGTGTGATGCGTTAATTATTGTTTTGAGTATGGCTATTTTTTGTGTCTGTTAAATGGAAAAGTAAATAATTGAAATTAACCGTAATCCCTACTGCGAATTTATCTTTAAAAAAAACAAAGCAATGCGTAGAAAAATATATTTATACAAAAACATTTGTCCTCTTAATGATGTATCTTTTGTATTCAACTTATGTATGTCCACACAGACGAGATCCTCCACTCAGAGAACAAGATGTGTACAAGTTAAATGCTTGATTACGTCGCTATGTACCTATCTACATGTTTGTAATGGAAATAAGTATGTATCTACTTAATTTATCTGATTCCTGTATGTTTACGGTAAATATTGAATTTGTTTGCGTACGTGACTCTCCCCCTCCCCTCCCCCCTGCCCCCTACGTCTTTCTGATCCGCTCCCCTTGAGCTAACGATAACGATTACGTGAGAATTTTGTTTTTTATTTACGTACAGTATAATATATACTGTATAACGTTAATGTTTGTTGTCTTTGTTACCATTTTTAGAAAATTTAATATTCTATTTGTTATAACAAGGTAAAATGTCTGTTTTATTATATTTAACTACGAGGTTATGAAGATGTGAACAGATTTAACCGTTGTTGTTATTAGGAGCAAGTTTTGACAATTAACTTCGTATAGGTACTATGATTGCTCTGTACGAAGTAAAAAGGCTAGTAATAGGTACTGCCCAAACTAATGAAAACTAGTATGAAGAATGTCTTATTTCTTTTGAAATACACACATTTTGTAACTTTTTTTGTTGATTTCGTTATTTCTTAACTCCTTGAAGGTAATCCATTTATTACTCCTATACTTGCTCCTATACCTGCACTGTTAGATATTCTAAGACAAAGAGTTTCGTAGTTCTGTATAGTATGTTTGAGATGACATATCGTGTACACAACTCATACCTATTGTATTTGGTATTTTTATACAGTTTTGAGAACTACTTCTTATTATCTAGGTTACGTCAGAAGCGGGATGTAGGTTTTGTTAAGATCAACATTGTTATCAACACTATCACAACTTCCTGAACACTTGGACGTACTTAGATGTCTCACCAAACTAGAAGTGATCTCACCTACCTTGACAGAACATCTGTTTACCAGGGAATGAGCAACTCTCAGAGAAATGACAATGCATGTTAATAAAATTGTCCCTCAGGGTAGAAACATTTTAAAGGCAAATATTTGTGCTACAAGAATACCTATCACGAATATGTGAATAAATTACATCTGGTGCGCAAAGATTTTTACACACACTGCTTTCTATAGATGTTTAAATTCATACAGAGATATTACTAAATGTTCCTATTTTAGAGCAGATTAATGTTTACTTTACTAAGATAGTCCAACTTCAGAAATACCTTGATGTCATCAGGAAGTTATGCAATTTGTACAAACGACAGCTATATGTGCATAATGTACAAGTTATTATGATACATATATTAATGGCTGACCTATGCCGAGCCCGCTGAGGTAATGCTACTGAATGTCACGGAAGTGTCATTAAAGACAATACCGTGACATATCATGCCACCAACCCTTCACTAATATTCCTGACTATTATTGAAACGAATCGTAGAGTGATGTTACATATTATATGCATTATTATGCATTAGTAGCTATCATCAGGAAATGACCCTCTTGGAACATTTCTGAAATAACGACTTATATATTTACTACTTGTACGAAAGTAAAGGGTAAGAGAATTAGGTTCGCTATTCGCGGTTGATTTTGTAGTGGTAAAAGTCATTCTGCTGTTCTATCTGTAAAATACGCATAATATGCATCAGGCTATTTTTTCAGGCTACCATAGGTACCTTACCTTTACCATAATTGGGTTGGCAAATAGACAGTAGTACATATTCATAAATTAGAGGAAGTTCTCTACATATTATATTTAAAAAAGATTCATTTTATTTGAAGTTGGAAAGCTTCGTATGTACGTTAAGATAAAACATACAATATTATGTCGTACAATGTTGCTATCATTATGTTGGCTGAGCTGTTGTTTGCGTGTCCTCCTTAGAGAACGTTACCTAAAATATATAATGTTATAACCTAATACTAGGTGTATATGAATACAGAAACTGTTGAGCTGTCGTGAAGCAAAAACGAAGTTTAGTTGAAAAATAAAATTGTTATCAAACTTGTTGATAATTTAATATAGGTATGAAACATCTGTCATTGTTTTATCTTTTTAAAAAAAAAACTTCCATCTTAAGAGTCGTCGCCAGAGTCAGAGCACATCAAAGGAGATGCCCAAAAATTGTACAGGTCTGTGAATGACCTCAGAATGACCGCTAAGGCTGAGCGCACATTGGAGACTAGACAGTTTCAAGACTGACTTGCCTCATATAGACAAGTCTGTCTTAAAACTAAAACGAAATTGTTTTGACTACGATATGTAGCACATATAAAACAAAACTGTTTTGTCTCATAATAGAACGCGGCGCACGCTCCCGTCCCGCGAAACGACGCCGTAAACGTAAATATTGGGTGCATCCCATATACAGCGAAAGGCTGTTAAAAGGAAAATTTTATTTACTGTACAGTAAATTAAGACAACACCCTCTGAACTTCTTCAAGTATTTTCGAATTAACGTGTCTACTTTTACTACTCATATAAATAAATTGATGTGAAATTATTTATTTAATGTATAATTAATAACTTTCCATTATAATATATTATACTGAATTAAATTAAAATAGATTTGGCGAGCGGCTCTGTCTATGTGTTTTACCAGGGTAGAAAATATCGTTATCTTAATCTGGGATGTCTACCTACCTTCATATCAAATTTCATGAAAATTGGTTGATTTCATCGAAACGACGAAAGTCGAGGACTGTCTGTATCAACAATTCATCATCTCAATTTGATCGGTAAATACAAAAGTTTGTTAACTGAAATAACGTCAAGTGAACGTTATATTTTTTGTTATTATACTTATAATATGACTTTACTAGACTTAATACCTATTTAGAATACCAAACATTACACATCCAATATAGTCCAGGCAAAATAGACATTCCAGTTTGCATTAATTTCCAATAAGCTGGATTTTTGTGCAGGCCTTGAATACGTCATTACAAATGATATGTCAAAAGTCCCCATCGATCCCTCTTGTGCGTTGTTTTTTATTCAAGGTAAAATTATTAATATAAAATTATTATTTATTCAAGGGAAAAAGCTAGTGTGTGCATATTATATGTAGTAAAAAATACGACTTTCCTGCGCTCTAAAGTCACGATATCTCGAAAGCGATGCTTTGTAGTAGAAAAGTGTTGAGATATTTTTTGTAGACAATTTTACGATCTACAAACTTTGTCTAAACCATTTTTGGCAATTAATTACGAAAATACTTAAATGCATTTGTTTTTTCCTCAGCCGATATTTCTCCCCACCTCATATTACCTACTAGTTCCGTGGCGACTTCGTCCCATTTGCTTTTTTTTTTAATTTATATCTGAATATTCCTTGCACATTTTATTAAAAAGTACAGGTCTCTTTTCAACCTCATCAATTATTTTTTCTACGAGTTCTTCGTCTGTAAACATTATGCCATGTTTACTTTCTGAACGCTCGGACGAGAGTGGGGTGCGTGCGGGGTGTGACGGTAGACAGTTTTGTCTTTAATGTGCGCGCCCGCATTGATACAAAAGGGAAGCCGACAATCGTTAGTCAGACTAGTCGCCGTGCGGTATTCGTCTATCTAAGACAATATTGTCTATACGACGTTTTGTTCCAAGTGTGCGCATATTCATACATATTGTAAAGCAATAGTCTGTCTTAAGACTGTCGTGTTCCAAGTCTGCGCTCAGCCTAAACAGACATTAAAAAAGATTTTCTTATATGTAAATACATTTCACTTCATTTGGTGTTGCAGTCGTGGACAAATGCTACAGTAGAACAAACAACAAGATATAAACGTTTGTAAGACTTAGGTTACTTCACCCTTCTACCAATAAAGAAAATAAATTATCACTTACTTAACAGAAATCCTTGTCGAAATATAAGCTTGTATCAAGTAAGTACGCGGGTCGCACCGTGGGATATTGTCTGAACGCATCTTTATTGCAAAACTCACATTTCATGACAATAACAGCTCGTAAAACTAACAGTCTACTAATATAATAAAATGCTTACCTTAACTAAACAACAAAATATACTAATAAAACCAATATCACTAAGAAAAGGTGAGGATTTCTTCAAATACAAAAACACCAGGCATGGCCAAGTTTAGGAATAATAATAATGAACCGTATTACAGTGTAGTAAAGTATAGAATAGTTTACCAGGTATGTTCATGAGTGTAAACACATTCGTGTATCACCAAAAACCTTTCAGAGTCATAAAGCCCTACCTAGGTATATGATTACATATATTTTACAGCTGCTTAATAAAATTCACCATTGTGAAGGCACTTTTACGATTCGTATAAATCGTAAAATTTTGTAATTACCGAACATCTGGTTCTCGAGGGCTGGCCCCGATCGCATACAACTTTGTATACTTTATAGTGCGATAAAACAGCAATGGGCTAAATTTTTTAAATATATTTCACCATATGTGTGAATGTTCAACTATTTTCGTAATGACAGTTTATGTGACATTGTAAGCCGGGATTAGAACACCCTACGGCGGGCGTGGCAGTTAACGGTAAGCAAAATACTCACTCCGCGCAGGGGATTACACTTAAGTTTTATTGTTGTTTGTTTCTTTATACAAAGTTGGGCTTGTTCACCAGAGAAATGCTTTCTTGTACAGAGAAGTTTAGAGATAATCAAATCCCTCGTACATATTATGAACATTATATTTACAGTAGCTCTATTATTAACTAAATACTGTTCATATCTATTATACAAATATAATAGGGATTACGTACACTTAGATGCTCATATGCTCAATACAACTTATTACCTTTTTCATATATTAAGAGCATCAAAATAAAGAGCAGATGACGTTTCTTATAGATACAAAAAAGTCTCCATAATAATTTATCGTAAAAAATAACAAGCAACATACCTACTTTGTTGACAAAGATGACGTAAATACAAAAGAATGTAATTAAAGTATAAAAGCCTCTAATGAAGCAAACAACGCAAGAACAAAACAATCATTTCTCCAAATTCTGTCTAAAACATGCTAAAAGTTGGCAAGAGCCGCGATAATTGCGACCCATTACCATTAAATTATCCCGGGCCTAAATAAAAATAACGCAATTAACCACATTATAACAGGAAATTAATAGCGCAAAAAAATATAAAATTAATCCTCCTCTTCTCTTTTGTGCGAGACTCCTCTATGGTCCTTAATTACAACATAAAAATGCAAATGGCGTCAGTGTCTGTCCCACCCCCGGCGATGCAATTTAAAAAAGTCGCCTTCAAAATATGTATAAGAATATTCCTTTTCCCCTTGATTTTAATAAAATCGCGATCCTCAATTTTGGAACGGAATACAGATTTCCGATTTCCGACGCCTTCGCGTGGAAAATTGAAAATTTTCACTTTGTTTTGATTGTAGGTACAGTTTTGTTGTGATGAGGTCGAGCGCGGTCATCAGGGACTCGCTCTATTCACTTACTGTGGCTTTACTTACCTACCTGGGTAATAATGTACGTATAAGTTTATCAAAACAGATTAGATATTTTTCTGATTCTTAGCCATATTGCACGGAGTCCTCGTGTGGGGGGCGGTCCACTCACTTATTTAAGTCCAATCATCAGTATCGGTTCAGGTCTTCAAGGTCATTAGGTCTTTTGTTAGGTGTGATAGGAATGTTACATGCTCAGTTAATTGCAAGCATAATGTGGGATCTGACATTAATTGAAACACTCATGTCTTCTGAAACCACTGAACTGGTTACGGCTAAGATAGGACACGTAACCCTGGACTGCTTTTTAGTAAACCCACCGAGTTTGGGCTCGTTAGATTTGTCTTGACTAGTTCCTTTTACATATGTTACTTTTTATCGATCGAGGGATTTTTAAATTAGATCTTGTGCTTGAGGTGTTCTAAAAATAAACGTTACGTATTCCATCAATAGTATGTTGTATCAGTGCTCAGATAATGATCTACACAAGTAATCTACATAACACACGTTAGATACACAATACAACAATAGTTGTGTGCCTTTGAAGCCTGTACTACATCGTAGTATATCCTGTACACGCGCGTGCTCTTCACCGCTAGTACTACTTAGTGTGGCTAGCCCTGTACTATAGCACTCGTGTATGTACTGTATGTATGTACGTAACATGCCCACGCGCACCGAGTCTCGCTCCGGCGCGCCATGCCGTCTCCGCGTGAAGACACAGTGACGCCCTCGTGCTTCACTCGCTGTTTTATATTTACTCTATTTGTGCATGTTCTTATGTCGCTAAGTAAACTATAGACACAGCTACTTCGTGCTTGTTCAACAAAGATTACGTCTGTGATACAACGATAACGTGGACAGAACATGATATTATGATTACTATGTAAATAGCTTCTTCAATATAAAATAAATATGCAACATTTTGACGCAACAGAACAATCTGCAGTGTGTATACTTTGAGCGTGTAATGTAGTGTGTAATGGGCGTTATATAATGTTAGACAATCTGCAGTTAACCTCCGAGTGAGACACGAGTACGGCGCGGATCTGCTGTCGTCTACATTGAACCACCGAACATTTAGCTGATGTACCCATTAAAGATTATGAGTGCCATCCATTACTAGAATCAAATTTAGCTCACATAAGACCCTTTTAAAGTTAAAGTTCTTGGAATAATAGGACTTGTATAATAAAAGTCCTATTAAGTAGGATGAATACAAGTTTATTCATCCTACTTATATTATAAATGCTCTCAATAGTTTGTGAGAATGGATGAATGAATGTTTGTTACTATTTCTCGCAAAAACTACTGAATGGATTTTGATGATATTTGGAATAAATGTAGTTTAGGGTGTAGAATAACATTTAAGCTACCTATACAACGCATAACGGCCCATTAATGTCCCACTGCAGGGACAGGCCTCCTCCCGCGACGGAGGGATACTCGGCCTAATACCACGCTGGCCTGACGGATTGGTATAGGGTTTTAATTCAAGTTTTCCTTTTTTTTATTTCGTAACGATAATATTCACGGATAGTCCCCGGTTTTTACGACATAGGTTGTACAGTCAACTACAAAATTTTAAGAACATACATAAGGTCGATTTTCGTGTTTAGCGATTTGTGGAAAATTAGTGTTCAGAGAAAATTGGGAATAACTTATAAAAATACCATTGTTTCATCTCGTCACGACACTGATGTTTTGTAACATGAATGTATTCAACAACTTTTGTAGTTGTCTGTACCCAGTGATATTGTAAGATATATTTTAAGTGGTTGCTAATTAACTGCTCACGGTTGATGTAAATGCTGATTGTGTTAATTGTTTAACTTAATATATCAGTAAGTGGCATCAGTTAGCCCAGACTTACTTTTATTATTTAATAATAACTGATAAATACGATAATTATCCTAGACGATTGATAGCAGAGATAAGATAATTATTATATTATCGCAAATTCACTGAAAACACATATTGTTGTGGTTCTTAAAATCGGCCCCAGCAATAGGGATCATGCCATGTGTATTTCATTTCATTTCATTTCATCCAAATTCTGGATTCTAGATTATAGATCGCTCAATAAATTGTCCTGCGTTAGACACCGAACCTGCGCCCTCACGCATGCACGTCCGCTACTACCGCTACAGAAACAGTTTCCAGTATTTATTTAAATTTAACTCCATACCATTGTACAAGGGTTAAGACAAAAGTCTTATGGTAATTTAATAAATGTTCAATAAAGTTTAAGCTTACGAGTTACCCACAGCTTACATAAGTAGCTGTCGTCAAAATGGATGCGTTATCGAAAAAAAACACAACCTGGCTAGTCGGATTTAGTTTAGGTAGCCAATATTTTTTAAGGGTTTCATAATCATAATTCTTTGCACCGTCCAATTTTCAATTATAAGAAATGAGCTTTTCATTATGTGTAAAAGTAGAACTAAGTATTCTTTTTAATAACATTAACATGAAAATAAATGCTTTTTAAACTTCCCGTTGAAACAATAAAGGTTTGTACAAAAAATAGTAAGCTGGTGATCAATCTATCAGGTCTCTTAGTTTTAAGTTTTAAACTGGTTTTTAGGTCACCAACCAAAAGTAAGAGTATTTCTTTAATATTTGTCAATTAAATGATAAATTGTATTTAACTTCACAAGCGGAAAACGACAAAGAGAGTAAATGCTTCCTCAAACTAGTTAAGAGCGGTTTAGTTTATACAGTAGAACCTCGATAACTCAAACCTCGGTAACTCAAAAACCTCTATAACTTAAAAAAATAATATGTTCCCTTCCCTTCAGAGCCCAAAACCTCTATAACTCAAAATTCGCAACCTCGATAAGTCAAATAAGTAATTTCTGTATTGGCCCTCAGTAACTAAAAGAAATGTTTTCACAACCTCTATAACATAAAATTGTTTATCAATAAGTCATTTTGAATGAGTGTGCAAAACAAAAGTTTTGGGTATTCATGGCTTGCACTTGTTCACTACATAATTAAATTAATAACGTAAACAATACATGTCACCTATTGTTTGCTTCTTCGAAATTCTTTAAAGCTTTGCGGCGGCGGAGGTTAGCTTTAAGACAAAGGCTTACTTAAATCATTTAGTTTTTGATCATTGTGCAAAACAAACGTTTTCGGTATTTATGGCTTGCACGTGTTCACTACATAATTAAAATGATAACTTAAACAATACATATGTCACCTATTGTTTGCTTCTTCGAAATTATTTAAAGCTTTGCAGTGGCGGAAAATAGAAAACAAGGGGTCATACATACACATGTACATACCTACCTCTATACATATTAACCGAAACCCTTGGTAACTAAAAACTCGATAACTAAAAACCTCGATAACTCAAAATATTTTGTGTTTCCCTTGGACTTTTACTTATCGAGGTTCTACTGTAATATTATAACTAAGATTTCATTGTCATGTAAGTAAGTAAATATGGCCGATACGGAGCACAGACAAACACAGATAGAGCCTTATCACTTAAGATAAACTTAAATACGTACGACGACAAACATTACTCTAAATTATCATTTTATCTTTAACCAAATTAATTTTTATTCAAAAAATATAATAGCTTTAGCCGGTTGGGCACAAAAAAAAACACCAGAAAACCAGTATGAGTAACGTGCCTTCGTAAGTACCCGTAATACCCAGCGTTTAATTGCTATTGACATTACATAGATCTTTGATTTAATGTCAAGTGATTCTCTTCTAGGTATTATTTAATAACATGCCAAGAAAAAGGCAATTTTATGTGACTTCGCATCGAAGAAAGCATTTATAAAATTATTGCATTTCATAAATCTGGTCTGACAGACGTTTGAATTATCTATATGCTGTCACAAAATTATATTAGTTATAACTACTACTAGGTGGAACTTCAAAAATATTGGACTGACTGGATGCGGAAGGCTAAGGACCGTGTTCTGTTCTGTTGGTAGAGGTCTATGCCCGTGGCCTGCTATAGGTTAGTTAATTGATTGATTGATACTTATCCCAGAATAATATATTATTGTACTATCCACAACAATATAATATTAACGAGGTAGTATAATGTTTAGTGGAAACATTCTAGAAGCATCATAACGTAACAGACACAAAATAAATCAGATATTTGGCTCGCATTCAACACACGTGTTACTTATTGTCTTATACATTGTTTTACTAAAAGCTTTACCTAAACGCAGCTTACCTATACCTAATGTTAGACAATTTATATTTAGAACTAGCTTTTACCCGCGACTTCGTTCGCATAAGTTTTTTTAACTCAATTTAGTTATCTGACTACTGCCTACCCCCTAAGAACGTGGGCGTGTTTATTTATAGCTTATGACCATTTCTAGGTTATCATCTATCACCATACCAAGTTTCATCAAAATCAGTTCAGCCGTTTAGGCGTGAAAGAGTAACAGACAGACGCATTTAGTTTTAGTTACTTTCACATTTATTATATTAGTAAGTACCTATGGATTGATATTAACAATGGCGATTACGTACCTAGTCCTCAGGGTGGACAGAACACTCACACAGTGGACCCACGACCTGATTAAGGAGGGACAATGTCGTGGAAAAGTCTTTATGTTGATAAAAGTTAAATGAAACGTAGAGGTGGATTTTGATTATTATTTTGACTCATCATAACAGCCTATTAATGTCCCACTGCAGGGACGGGCCTCCTCCCATGACGGAGGGATACTGGGTCTATTAATACCACGCTGGCCAGACGGATTGGTATAGGATTTAATTTCAAGTTTTCCTTCTTTTTATTTCGTAAAGATAATATTCACGGATAGTCCCTTAGTCGATTTTTACGACACCCATGGGATGAGATGGGGTGGTGAATTATTGTATTCTTACTCCGTCACCAAATGGACATTAGATATTTTGACTAATAATTACCTAAAACTAACAGACAGTACGACACGTTTTTTTTAAAAAAGGTTTTAAGTAATTTACTAATTATAGTGTCTTATTTAAAGCAAACGTAGTTGTCAACTAAAGCTGGAAGTCCTATAGTACAAACATACACTTTACAATTTTCCGAATGTCAATTCCATAAAAAGTGTAGACAAGTTCATGAAATGTACACTTTTATACGATTGAATAATATTACCGTTCTGTACCGTTTTCATTTGATTTTTTTCAATATATTTTATATCAATATTTGACATTGGTATTGCCAAAATGCTTATCAGCTAGCGAAGAATACATAATGTATTTCAATTGTAGTATCTAACCAACGCCTCAAACCTCGTGGATCTGCCAACACAAATAAATGAGACGACGTCAGTTAATTGAACCGATGTCAACTGACAATTTGATGTGCTCTGCCAAAAATAACCGCCATTGTTTGTTTAAACTAACATTAACCATAAGTACTGAGATACTGTTGGCAGAAATTTTATAGTACGTGTGCTATCATCTGTATACTCCAAATAGAGATAAAAGATATTATATAAGAATAGAAGACCCGTAAGTGCGAGCGAGATAGATATAGAGAAATGATAATATGGCTTTAAACTCAGATGATAACGCGAAATCTATAGTATATTTTACGAGGAGTGGTGATCTCATACTATATATTATAATATTTACTGAGTTTTTGTTAAGATCTCGACACGCTCTTGTATTATGTTAACTTTTTATAGTCACTGCTTCGCTACTCTAATGAATGAACAATTATTCATTGAACTGGAAGGTACGGGGTTCGATTTCCGGACAAAATGTGATTTAGATTTTCTGTTTCAATATTCTTAGTAATACAATTTTATAATAAAGGCGTCATCAATCAATACGTTATTTTATTTGTTGTTGCTTTAGTTATAGCTCTTTATTTATTGGATTTTTGAAAAACTGTTATGAAAAAACTGTTTGAAACACCATTTTTGTCATCTTTCGGGTGTCTAAGTGACGCTTACCACCGAGTTACCAGTAATCCTCGTTTTCCCACCTTTCGTACCCATTATGATAAATACTGAATACATAACAAACTCATAAATGTGACAACAAGTGTTTGTGTAAAAAACCGCCACACGTAAGTAGATGTATGTTAAAGTTCACGTCCATCAGCTGTGAGGTGACCGTTACTACAATATGCGGGTCACAACTGCCTTCTTACTTATATACTTACTTCATAATTATTATTATAACAGCCTCTAGAAACCTAACAAGTGTGCGCTATCTTCTTATAGAGCATTCAGTTTTTGACAATTGTATTTAAATGCCTTATTAAATAAAGATTTTTATATTTTCGTATCGTATCAGCCCTTGTCATCCCACTGCTGGGCAAAGGCCTCTCCCTTTGATTTCACAACTGTCGGTCCTTGGCCAATGAAGGCCAGTGTTTTATTTTTAATTATCTTTTACATTAACTTAAATGTCTTGGTATTAAAAGATGCTCTCCTTCATAGGAGAAGATTTGTTCCTGCAGTAGAGCATTAAAAGCTAGTTTAATATAAAATATAAAGCTTGAAGAACTTAAGAGAGTTGAGGCGTCCAAACTAAGCTTATGTACTTTAAACTTACTTGCAGCTTAAACTACCAAGTTAATGGAATTTCTAAGATTATGTAGTGTTAGTGGATGTATTTAGTTAGTATACAGAGTTATACTGAGCCTTATATCGTATTAGGAAGAATGTCCACCTGAGTGTTTCTACGACGTAGTGGTCATTGATTCACAATAATCCACAGAAACTTATGAAAATTTTGAGAAGGCAACGAAGTGTGTGTCCTATTTGCAGGTTTAGGTATCAGAGTTATCTTTTATTTTCATTTTATTATGTTTTTTATTTAATAATAACTTGATTGTATAATAAGAACTTTTTGATTCTTCGGTCTAAACTTACAATATACATTTTGTAGTCACTTAGTATCATGTCACAACTCAACTCTATGTTACAACTTGTAATAAATGTAGCATTTGATTGACATGTAACGTAATTGTTTTAATTACAATAAGGAAATAATATCTGATGTATAATTATTTGCATATTCAATTACTAATATTATATTTTTTTAATTCTTTAACAACCGGCCTGTCAGCAAGTTGCGGATAAAGTTACCCTCACAAAAATATAAATGCTTCTTGTAATAGGAACACTAAAAATATAGTTACATAATAATATTGCTACATGAAAACATGTAACACACAGTATGAAATTAACTGAATGTAACAAACAATTTATTTTCTATTAGTTTCTCTACTTAGGTACTTGCTGACAAGTTGCGGATAAAGTTACCCTCACAAAAATATAAATGCTTCTTGTAATAGGAACACTAAAAATATAGTTACATAATAATATTGCTACATGAAAACATGTAACACACAGTATGAAATTAACTGAATGTAACAAACAATTTATTTTCTATTAGTTTCTCTAATAACAGAGTCTCTCTCTCTGTGGTCGGTCCCTCATGACTGAGGATCGTGGTCATCAGCGGATGTGGATGATTTGCACCGGCTTTAGATGATCTGCCTCCACCGGTGCCTGTTCATCGCGTCTCGGGCAACAGAGCAAAACGTGGTTGATGA
This sequence comes from Schrankia costaestrigalis, assembly GCA_905475405.1. Classification (NCBI taxonomy): domain Eukaryota; kingdom Metazoa; phylum Arthropoda; class Insecta; order Lepidoptera; family Erebidae; genus Schrankia; species Schrankia costaestrigalis. The sequence goes on along the minus strand of FR997843.1, from coordinate 320,220 downwards.
TGGGCCTCTCACTTGATCGCTCCATATGGTTGGGGAATAACAGAGTAGTCCTGTAGATATAGTGACCAAGTACAAAGTAGTCAATACTTAGGTATAGATATTTTATAACATAATACGTAAGACAGACAATGTGAAGTACGGTATCAAAAGGAACCTCTCAACATCAAACGTCCTCGAGTACATACACGAGTACCTATTGTCTGTATGTATGTATGTATGACAGACTTGTCTGGCTGCCACTACAGACACGCGCACTCTTGTTATCGTTATCACTCATTATTGTTTTATCTACTCTTGTCTGTCTGCGCTTATACTTAGGTACGTGCTGTTACTGAGGTGTACACTTCATAATTATTATCTGAATGTGGTATATAATACATTACATAACTGCATAGTTTGAATTCATGATCATATTTTATTTTATGTTACTATATTTTTATTTATGTCACTATCCCCAGGAAAAACCGGTTAATGTAAGTGGTTGTTCGATAGAGTACCTACGAACATCGTTCGTACAATAGAAATAGGTTTAGTAATTTGATGTTTTGTGAAACCAGCACAAGTCGAGATGTGAACTGTTTCAAATTGATATTAAATTCAATATACTTTTTGCGGTTAATTTGTCAATCCTATTTTCTCTATTCACTAAGCGACTGAATCTGGGGGATAACATAATAAAAATAAATGACACCGGTAGCATTTAACAGAACTATTAGTTCCCAGCTATAACAATAAAGATGATTCGATACCTAATGACAAGTGAGTTTAATTAACCCAAACTGTATTCCCGGACTACCCCACCTGCTAAGCTATAATTACACAGAGTTATAAATAAGTAGGAAACATAAATAATGCATAGCGTACGTGATGGTCTCAGGTTCGAGCCTCGTGTAAAAAAGCGAGGGTTAAGTGAGCGAGCAGGTATGTGCGCCCACGCACTCATATGTGAGCAGGTACACGCCCCAAATACTGTGCCTCGTTTGATACGCATATACTACTACCTATCATAACTTATGCTTACTTAGCATCATTTTTATCCGACTTCTAAAAAGAAGAAGGTACTTAAAATGACGGAATCTACTGTTATGCATATTACGTGTTTTTATTCTCACTTTCTGTCAATTATGTTTGTGTTTTAAAATAATGATATTGACATACAAGTGAGTTAACTAACAAATTCAATTACAACGCTATCGGATTCGTGTCGTAAATTAATGATAGCCTCGCTTGTGTACTGGTACTCTGCACCTACAGGTTTTACTGAACTTACCTGCTTTATCGAGAGTATGATTTATTAATTTGTCTCAGTCACTTTGGTTTACATAAATTAACGTTAGAAACGTTAGAAAACGACATGTGCAGTAAAAATGTACAAAAAGGGGAAAATACAATAACAATTAAATCATAATATATGTTTAAAATATGTAATTTACTAGTAGGTTCTTGAATAAATATACATCCTTTTTTAGTTTACACAATACACTTTTTTACTTGTCAAAAAATGAATACAGCTATAAAACTTTTAGCCAAGCATTTTTCCTCAAAAGAATATATAACACCTCTCAACCACTTAGCACGACACTTCATCAAAGTGAGTTTGGTAATAAAACACAGTTGTTGAGCGAGTCACTCGAGCGAGTACTGGGGACATACAGAACGCGCCTACTTCCTCCACTCACACTTGAAACTTGGACGATAAATTACCATCGAATGGCCGTCCGATGTCTCTCAGTTTATGGTTATACCCACTCTCGACCTATCAATGTACACATTCTGAATCCTACTCAGAGATCGTATGACATTCTAGATAGAATAAAAACTTTACTTGTTATACCACTCGGTATAATACGATATTGTCATTCTTTGGTAAAGTTATCACTATTCGTTTGAAATATTTATATTTATTTAAGTCTTTGATGTCTACTAAGTTATGATGTTATGAATAGATAAATATTAGTAAGGCAACCTACGAGTACATAGATCAAAGTGTTTCTGATGATTGATGTATTTCTGTGAATTACATTTTTTTATACAATACGAAGAGACGAAACATTTAGTCGACTGATGGTAAGCTTAACACTTGTCTGTAGCAAAACTGCTCGATTGCAAAGCTTATTTACAAGGCTACTATGCGCGAGCTCGTGGTTTAAAAAAACAAAGATGGTCGAATACTTCTAGGTGGGTTAAGCTAGCCCAACGTACACTGTCAATAACAGAGCTAATACCTACAGCATGTTACGTTAGAATTAAAATAATGGCTATCTGCAGACATTACTTAGCAAAGTTTAACGATAAGTACTCGTAACTTGTCAGAATGAACCTCTAATATCTTGTTGTGAGTACCACAACACTACAGAGACCTCTTACTTGATATTATAATAGTATACATCATAATTAAAACAGTTCTCATGCCCTTTGTAAGTGTTTAACTACTGACTACAAGAAACGTAGCAATTATATTAACCTTTACTTAGATCATAACCCCTCGAGCGACTGTATTGTTTAGAAGAAATATATAATTGAATAGGATAAGTACTATTATTTAAGGAAATGTATAAATATATAATAGCTCAAATAGTAAAGGACTAATAATACCATTGTTACAACCCTGGCGTAAAGGACATACATATAGGTAGTACCTAATATGTAAATTGATAATTGAATAATAATTTTGTATCAATAATTAATTATTACTCTGAAGTTATATTTAGATAAGTTATAGCAAGCCTAGCTTTATCGGGCAATTACTCAGAAATATAATTTCTGACGTCAAATGTAATTTAGGAAGTAAGTTGCTTTACAGACATCTCTCACAGTAGGGAAAGAGCCTGGTGCCGGCCGGGGGATTGTATACAACAACAAGATCATCTAGGTTTAAGACAATCATTTATCATCCATTCATCATTACCACTGCAGAGACGGGCCTTCTCCCGTGACGAAAGGATACTAGACTTGGCCTACTAATACCACGCTGGCCAGACGGATTGGTGTAGGGTTTAATTTCAAGTTTTCCTTCTTTTTATTACGTAACGATAATATTCAGGAATAGTCCCTTAGCCTGTTTCTACGACACCCATTGGATGCGATGGGGAGGTGACGTCTTGTAATTTTACTCCGTCACCACACGGACAATCATTTATGGATCACACAAATAATAGACTTGCGTGGGATTCGAACCTTCGACCTCGTGCACAACAGTCGCTAACACAAACGCCTTGCTACACAAGCAGTAATATTATTATTATTATTTACTTAATAAACAAATAAATGTCATTGTTATTAGTAATGATGATCAGTTCGCAATTACAATTATGTGTACCTAATGTATTTCAACATCATCAAGACGACATACTCAAGACTTACATTATGCAGACACAATGATAACGAACTACTAAGTGATAACAATTATATCTTGTAATGTATATAAGTACCCACTAGTACATAGATCAGATAAGTGTAGCCAACCACTTTACATAATTATTAAATAACAATAGTAAGCGAGCTATAGAACTGCTATTATTATTTACATAATACGTTTTTATTGCACCTGAGTGACTCAAAACGATTATGTTTTTTTCCTTGATCGTGTTTATCGAGCTAGGAAAGGTTTTATATAGTAAAACGATTATTTAAAACAATGTGAAATTAAAACTAAGTGATGGTTTATACATTACACTATTTGTGTAATTGTTATAATTATTGCAATTATCAAGTTTAATCTCTTGTCTCATTGAAATCTTTTGGAATAAGTGCACTTTAATTGATAGATAAACCTATCAGTTGTGTCCATGATTGACCACTATGCCAGTTCCAATACGGATATTTTATGGGAGTCTTCACTATGGCAACTTTTGAGATGTTTTTTCACAACCCCAATCAAGGGTCCAGGATCAGATTAGGAAACATATTATAGAATAGTAGCGAGCTTGCAAAGATTCCACAGATATAGGAACCATATTAACTATGTGCGTTAGACTACTCCGTTTCCGCTACTATAGACAATATACGAATAAGAAATTATAATTAAGACTAAAGTAGTTATATGACACAACTTAATTATAATAAAATATAAATATTTATTTGGCATTTAAATATTAAAACATGAACATCGTTCCTCTTTATAATTACAGACCGTTTTGTACGAGAACAGAGTATAAAAATATATATTCATATAAAGCTACTGAGAATATCATTTATTTGCAAGCTGGAGAGGTGCATGTAACTGGCAATTACTTAAACTTTATGCGTATAGATATAGGGTGTATTTTAGCTTGACACGTACTTAACCGCTCGCTTGCTTCTGGTAGCTATAGTTACCAAAACAAAACGCCGAACTTTGCTTCTGGTAGCTATCGCTACCAAACTTTTTTTTCTATTTAACGACTTTAAACTCTATTTTGTAGTCTATAAAGTCCATTCGAAACGGTTTAAATTTATAGAATAATAGTTTGTCTACCAACTGAATGCAAGTTTGCAACATCACCAGAGAAATTTTTATTTTTATTTTAGAGTTGAAATTTATAGTCGCCATATTGTAAATTCTGTGTTAGTGCATGCTCCGAAGTAAAAATGCCGTAAATTTACTGATTAATTGTATATTAATAAGTGAAAGGTACTAAATTAATCTAGTAAACATTTCCTATGATATTTTAAAAAAATATTTTAGTATGATTCAAGTGAAATGTGTTAAATTCAATAATTCCAACGTGTACTTGAAGCCGGTGAAATTGGCTGAACTTTAAACTTTGGACTCTAAAAAAATATTACACATATACTTTTTGTAACATTAAAAAAACTAGATTTGTTTGTTATATTATTGTCTATCTAAAACAAATAACAATATTTACGGGGGGCACTTGAAGCGATGGCAAATTAAGTTTTAATGAGAGAAGGCGCGCCGTGTTCATGCGTTAAATTTCGAGAGCAAAGTTCGACGACTTTTTCAAAATCGTAAGCAAGCGAGCGGTTAATAGGTTGTATATAGAAGTAGTAAAGTTAGCGGTTCCACAGATTATTAAATTTAGCGTGTCTCTGTAATGAGTCCGTGGCTCACGTGTTAGATTAGAAAGAATTATTTATGTATTCAGAGGCAAATACGATTTTTTATAGTTTTTGTTTAAAATATTAGGTTTTTTTTGTTAAAATTAACAACTCACTTTATAGAAATCTTGAATTAGTTATTTAAAATAAAATACGTGCATTACCCGTTCTGCATAAATATTATAATGGAAATCAATTTATAAAACAGAAATTAATTTTAATAATTCAGTCTTTATTAACAGTTCAACGTTGACTGTAATTGAAGTATATATCCCTTAATATAATATGTTCTATGTGTTTTTATTTTAAGGGAATTTGCCTATTCCGTAAGCACACAATTATACAAATAGTTCCAAAACGCAAGAAGTACTCACTTCTGTATAGCAGGCACTACACGCGGGTCCGAACCGAAGATACTCAATTTAAAAGTGTTTTTCCCTGTATTACCAGTTTTTGAGTCCTGACTGACTGATTGTCAAACATTTTCTACTTTCTTGTTAACTTTTAACAGACAGATGTGTACGCCATTACTAGAAATAAAACAAATAAAATACTTTATATAATACATACCTACTTTACTTTTTATATTATTTACTAACTAAAGGCATGATGTAATACTGTGAATATATTAATGTATGACTAATCGATTTTAATAATTGTATTTGATGTATAATATTGTTATTGTGTCTGACAGTAAGAGTCTTATCATAAACGGATTAATATTGAGATATGTCCCGTCAAGCGCGACTCTTAACACTTTGTACCTACTACAAGTTATTATTTAGAGTTAATTTAGAAACCAGTTATGAATGTCAGATAGTAATTTAAAAAAAAAGTATAATTAGCATAAAAATACAAAAGCAATGTTTTCAAAAGGAATATCAAACAGAAACAAGTTTGTACAATACGACTACGTATAGAAAGCATAGCTAATAGAAATAACTATTCATAGCCAGCACGTTTCGTCGAATAATAGAAACATCGTATGATTCTACCAGATATCCAATGTAACTTACACTGTGATGCTACTCTATGATCGTACAAGCTTGTTCCTCTTTGACGTTAATTGTCCGATTTTAAAAGCTAATAATACGATAATATGCATATTATAATGTACTAAGTATGAATAAATAGTACTTTTAAACAAGTAAGTAACAATAATAATATCGAGCAGTAGATATTGAAGCGAGGAGCGCCACGATATTGATCCTCTCGAACCTCTCCGCCCACGCGAAAATCTTTACTTACAACGCGAGGTATCGGAGTCGTCTGTAAATTCGTTCTTCTCATTATTAATGAAGGACTTGCTGACCTAGGTTATAACTTTATGTATCTTATACTTATATCAATACTTAAAATGCCTAGATACAATGAAAATAAATAAGTATATAAACTTTGGTAAAATCACAGAGATTTAGAGGTAGGTACTATTTTATACGACAAGGTGATTAGAGTAACAAGTCCCTGAACTTATAATAAGCTTTAAGTTTGTTCATAACAGATACAGAAGAACTCCTTGCCTTCCATATATAAATATCAAAGTACCTCAGTACCCTTAGGAAACAACATTTAAAGTTTCATAGCCCTGTAATATCACTCGTTACTCACAGCACCAATACTTTTAATTGTATTAATGAGTTACCAATCTAGATGACTCTTTATATCTCTCGCTGAAGTGACTTAAGTATCACCATTGGTATAATATGTTTTTGTTTTCAAACTATGTCTTTATCTGCAACATGAATGGCTCAGCTCAAACAGACCATTTTCTTATTTAATATCAACATTTTGTTGGAGTACTGCTGCTAAAATTATTAAATGCCTACGATATCAGATGATAAGACAATTCGCCTGATAGTACATTAAAAGTACAAAAATTAGAAGTATAGTCAAAGCGCTACCCTGAAAGTAAGGTTCCAGAAACTATACTGGTGAGGGTGTTAAGAACACCGGATACTAACTTCATATACTGATCTAACTGTTCGTTTTCATTAGTATTAACTTGGCTACGATAGAAAGGGGCACTATGATAAAACTGACTGTGATGTTATTACAAAAAATATTTATAAAAGGGCAAATTAAAACGGAGCTAAACTCACTCCGTACTGTGATGTATGTGATGTGATGTAAGTGAATAGGTGGAAGGGTAGGTAGAGAAATTAGTAAAGACTTTCAGCTTGCTCGTCATCTACCTTTATGAAACACAAAGAAAAATTACTAACAAGCAAACATAGCTTAGTGCCTGGCATTGCGAATATGTATAGAATTAGCAAATGCATTTGTACAACAACATATTTCTTTACTGCGACAAACAATAATTTCTCTTAATGAAGGTTAGATAACAGAAACATCCATCATATAAGGAACGATAAAGGCTCAGATAGTTATACGAAATTCGTGTTCGTGCCATTGATTTAATTATCTTTGATCTATACAAACAGCTCGCTTAATTGTTCTCTCTTTCATAACAACACTCAACTCTCGAAGAACATTTCTATATAAAATAGCTCGTTAATAATTTCTCAAATGTCACAATAAAGGCAACAAAAGCGTTTATATATTTTTAGACTCGTAATAGAATTATTCAAAGGAGCCTCGTACCTATACAATACCTGTATTATATCACTCTCTACACTAACTATAACCTAACAACTTTTCAAGTTTCAATTGTGAAAACTAGCTCTGACAGCTGTCATGAAAGAGATGAACTTATACGTGTTCACTAGGACTAACAGAGATGGAGACTCTTTCATATTCTTTGTTCGAAAAAGCTATAAAAGTAAAGATCGTTCAAAGGAAATTGTAATTTACTTCATTGTAATACGGATTGTTTTCGAATTTATTGTGTACAGTTACATGGTGTTTAAAATGTACGCTTAGCGCCAAGAAACTCGAAAAACCGGTCGCGTTTGGAGGCTTGCCTCTTGTTCCAGGGTCATCAACTAAAAACTCTAATACTTAATTAATAATAAAACTTGATCATAATATTTTTTTCGTCTACAAAAACAACATCTCGTTAATTTCCTTAAGTAGCAGTAGTAGGCCAGTTCACCCAGTTTTTATTCTTTTGTTTATTCATTTCAGTGATGCGTAAAATTAACGGGTACCTTCAATTACCTTGAGAACTACATAAAATATTCCTAAATAGATTTTATAGGTTTTACTGTTAAGTACAATAATAAATAATTTAATGTGCTTAAAGACTCCAAATCCTTATATTTTAGGAGCTATTTTGCAGTTATACTAACCACTAAATAAATTATTGTTATCTTCGTTTGATATTTTAGCTGCAGAGTTAAAATGTTTTTCCGTATCTTGTTGGCTGTGTATTGAAGTAGTATTTGTGCCTACTATAGTGATGTCATTAGGTGTATGATGTCAGACATACAAGTTTTTGTGTTATGTTAAATATTATTAAAAACTAGTTTAAAATAAAAATAAATTAATAATATCTAATCAGGATTATTCATAAATAATTATAATAATAATAAATTTTATTATGTACCTGTATAACATAAAAAAGTCTGTTTGTTTTGTAGGTCAAACACGAAATGACAGAAAGTAAATTCCATCTGTAGTAATACAAAATAACACAAACTCAGACAATCAGTTATGGATCGCAATAACATTTTTAGTAGAATGTGATTTTCTCTTTATTTTCGACCACTCCCGTACTAAGGATCATGCCTTGCATCGCGGGGACTTTTTCATGCGTGCTTATAATATAATTAGAACGAAGATAAAGAACACTGTGGCAGCCCTACTCAACTGTTTAGCTACTGACTTACGCTTCTTTTTTGTACTCGCTACAACCTCTATTGAATATGTATTGAAATGATACGTGCATGTGTGTGTGTATAATATGTTAGCACATGCTATTAGCGCTCGCGTGTCTGTGTGCGTGTGGTCACTCCTCAGCTTTTTACTTTACATCCCGTGATGTCATCGACACAGTTTTTGTTATTATAAACGTTTTGTAATTATTTCGACTTCAGGTTGTATCACGACGTATGGTAAAGGTTATAGTGTTCAGTATGCTTGTGTGTGGATAAAATATAACATTAATATTTAAATCATTGGTATATAGTCACCACTCTATTTGATCCGGAAGGTGCTCAAGAGATATATAAGTAGATTCGTATAAGAAAATCATATTTTACAGAGACATCCAGTGGTTGTACATACATACATATGTTACAGCCAAAGTAATAAATATGAATATTATACATAATAACTAGCCGTTATGTATAATGACTACTCAATTTAGATAAAGTGATAAATGTCGCAGAATTAATCACATTAACTAGCCATTATATATGTTATAGTACTGGCAAAAATACAATATTAAGGCAAAAATCAGAAACAGTTGGTTAGGTTAGGTTAGTATAGTGACCAAAGGACGCACGAGCCGAGCGAGAATCATTTTTTTTATGTAAAACTAGAATATAGTAGGTATTACTGTATTCTAGCACTCGCCGGCCGACGCCGCGGCACGCTCGCTTCGCTCGCTCGGCTCGTGCGTCCTTTGGTCATTCTGCTAACCTAACCTAACCAACTGTTTCTGACTGTTGCCTTAATATTGTATTTTTGCCATATATAATGGCTAGTTAATGTGATTAATTCTGCGACATTTATCACTTTAGCTAAATTGAGTAGCCCTTATACATAATGGCTAGTTATTATGTACAATATTCATATTTATTACTTTGGCTGTAACACATACATAAACTCACGCCTTATCCTGCCCGGGGTAGGTACCTACTATATCAGGTTGTACTTATATCACTGTTATGTTCCGCGTTACGCGTGAACTTATTATGTATATCCTTAATATTGTTCCAGTATGAAAATGAACCACAAAGCTACTCGTTTAATGTCACTGTTAGTCTGTCTTGTGAATTAATCACAGTGGTGTGCTAATAGCTGTATTAGAAAGTAATTAATTGTAACATTGACCCAAAGCAAAACTATTTCCAATTTCTCGCCCCAACTCCTTCCCCCGTCCCTTTCCTGCTTGTTCAGAGGACGTAACTTGGGACAACTTGAGCCCTTTCTATAAATCTAAAAATTGGTTGAAACAGCCGCCAGGGGGCGCCGCCAACTAAACTAGTTTAAACTTAGTCAAAGTTGTAGTAAGTTAGATGGAGCGCGGCCTGGGAGAGGCTCACGATTATACCAAGTGCTATTAGTAATGATTACCTGCCTAATATTTGTATAAAGGGTGATAAACTTTCTGAATACTCAGGGTGTTTGGATAGTATCATTGTGTGCCTTGAGGGATTGGGTTAATATTTAAACTGCTTACATGTGTTCTTGGAAATAAAACCAAATGTAATGATTAATTCGGGTCAGTGATGTTATATGTCGTAATAGAGAATAGTAACACTATTAGATACAGTAACTCCTCAGATGCAAAGTACCCATGTCTTTAAAAAACTGCTTACTTTCTTGGCGGGTATATACCGACCTGCACACAGTCATACAAGTACCAACCTGGTTAGATATATGTATAATAAGTATATTATATAAGCTGGTTCATAAAACACAATACCAAATCGAATTGAATAATTTAATATTAAGTAACGTTCTATAAAAAAGTGTTGAACAATAACAAAGCTAAGTTATAATAAGTTCGGTCTACGTCGGAATTGTGAACAAAATGGTTTCGTCGAGTACTTAGTTACGGGGGAAGGGTTTCGTTATGAAATAACAATTTCCTTACTTCATATTATTGTATCGAGTGCTCTCAAGTGAGGGATCAAAGAGGACCTCCGACTGTTGCCTGGTACAATATTGCTAAGTATTCTATTAATATAAATACGAAAATAAGTACCTTTGTCCTCTCTTCACCTTGAGATTGTATTACTTTTTATAAAGGTTTGCTCTAAACATGGTTGATAACATTTTGTTCTGCATGTGGTATACTTACATATCCCAGGTTTATAGTTTTTCACCGTTTACTAATACCTAGTGCTTGTATGTACTAATAGAACTTTGGATGAAGAGTTAATAAAATAAAAAAAATAAGAAATCTTTAACTTAACTTCAATCATAAAATACTATTTGATTGTATTGTATTTCAATTTTTTTTTTTCGTTTTATATATTTATGTTTATTCGTTTTAAAGATCCTGCGATTCAACTGTGATTCCACTATTCTGTTGCTCGTTGAATGTAATAATTACTTAGGACTTAACTTTTTTTATTCTGACTTGACGGTACTCGTAAGAAAGCCTCAAAAAAGGCATAACAAACAAGCAATAGAGCACGTACAGAAAGATGATTGCGAGCACGTTTCGTTCTGTTCAGAGATTGTATCACGATGTAAATGTTCATATTGCTGCCAAGACTGAGATAGATCTAACTTGATACACGCTCGCTCTCGAGATACACAAGCGATCTGTTTTATACTTTATATTGTTATAAATATATATTTGTTACAGGTTTCCATGTTTAGCTACAAAATAAGCTGACAACACTACTAATGTCAATACTGATGACGTTATCAAGTGCCATGTAGAGAATCAAAGCACGAAAACTGCAAGTTCTCCTCCTGCGATTACGAGAGGTCAAGATACCAACACATGATAATCATAGTGATAGTGACGTACCACAATCTTCTTGCTAGAATCCTGTTCTGTATCACGCGGCACGCCAACCGTTGTAAAGGTCAAATAATAATAAAATAGTCGAATAATGTTCATACGTCACACATATTACATTTTATTATTTCAATAGCGTTCCTACTACTCCAGACCTTGACAGATATTTGTATAAAAAATAACCCTTTATATGGCACTCATTCTCATGATCATAAAAAGCGAGTCAGCAATTTTGGAGATTACCTCACATGTTAGTTGAAAAACAACAAACACAACTAAACAAAGCACGTTATCTCCTGCAGGACTCGTTTAGCCACTCCTATGTGCCGTCTCGCTCTTACAGCGGTGGAGTGAGAGAGAGGGACGATACCGGTTCATACCAGTTAAGATTTGTAGGTACAAGTTGAAGGTTTAGGGTTCCACGGCCGTTAGACAATAACCTAACGTAACTACAACTATAAACTAAGACAGGTGTACTAGTTCGTACATTCAGATTATAGATACACTTATAATATAACAAAACTTCAAAGTAAAGTCATTATAATTACTTGATTATTCTTATAAACAAGTAAGGAATTTACCCCACCTTCTTGTCATCCTGAGTCCTGACATACAGATAAACAAAGCTATGTTGTGGTTTAACTTGATAATAAAGGCTTGTAGGGTAATGAAGTGGGGCTAACTGGGGAACGGGGAGGACGGTCCATCGACAAGGATTATGTTCTCTTATCTACCTAATAATATTAAAATCGCAAAATAATAAAAAAAAAACAAAAGCTCACAGAACAAATCAATGTTGTAAAGAAAAACAAGTGAACTTAGTGATAACATTTAGTTGTTTCGTTCTCTGAACAAGTTCTGAAACTATATTTAGAAGTTAAGCAATACATTCAGTTCGGCTTTAGTAAAGGTAGCGTATCAGATTCACTATTGTAATCAAACAATAAATTGTAAGTTACGAGTATGAAGCAGAGACTAGGATGTAAAAATACGCTGTTCTACAGGATAGTTCACAATAATTCTTGTATAGTTTGAAAGAGTTAAACTTATTTTTTCAAGAACTTTATGGTTATTATAAAGTTATAGGTTGCGTAGGTACTTATCTGTTTAAGCTGTAGAGCTTAAACAGACTTGCCACACGAATGCATATTGCAGGACTTAAAGGCAAATCTAAATAAATTTGAATACCAATACATAAAGCCTTTGGAGCTGCATTATTCTTGAATGGTGTCCTGGATCATAATGTGAAGCAGATGTCTAGATACTACTCGTAATACATTTTGGACGGTACAGTACTTAGATAGTAATCACTCGAACACAGAACGTGTCAAAAGGCGTATAAACAGTAGTGTAGTAGATCTTAATGCATCGACAAATGGTATAAACGACGGTTAAACACCATTAAACATGTAAATGTGGGTTCAAGGCTGATGACATTCGCTTGTTTATGTAACAGACTCGCTCGAGTGCACCTCAATATTGTGCTAAATGTTTACGTCAATAACTACTGTTTACTTATTTACATGTATTATATTAATAATACAAACTGATGTCAATTCAGACATTTACTTCTGAAACAATTGCTTAAAAGAGACTGCCATGACTTTTAAAGTGTCTGAAAACCGAATCTCTTTTTCAAATACAAGCAACATCAAGACTAAAGACAAAATTTTATGGGTAGGTCACACACATAAGTATCATGGGTGGGATCCGAAACCGCTACCTCGTGCACGCCAGCTGCATACACTATTGCTGTACCCCCGAGTCAGAGTAATGATACACGAGAGTGCAACTTATGTAGTAAAACGTAAAGAATCAGAGGCTCAGTATCTCCATGGTAACAATTCTACTCTCATAAAAGTAACTTGTGCAGTACTCCCAAGTGTTAGGAGCACATAGCAACAGTACGTCGAGTGATGGCATCACACTGAGTACTCGCGTAAGTAACACATGCTGAACACATAAACTAACAAACACTGCTCTGCAGTTGATTTCATATATAAACAATATACACACCACATGCAGCTTCTATGTGCAACGAGATATTAATAATATCTAACACATGTAACAACTAACATCTTGTTAAGTTAAGTTTTATCGTTGATATTCAAGATTACTTTTTAAGTTTCTTGTAAAAGTGCATGTAAATTATAATATATAAGTAGGTAAGAGTATGTATTGTATTAATTATAAGTATTATTTTATACGCCACCCTGGGGTAGCGATAAATGAAACAGGCACAAGATCGCGCGTAATGAACTATTATCGTTATATTGTTTTATAAATCACTTTATGTTTTCTATGCACCGTGTAAAACCTTTTAGTCCCCATGTAGGTAGCTTATATTTGAAAGTTTCTAAGGTTCCATATCCATCGCGATACCTCTTAAAACTCTCAAGAAATAATCTTCAAATATGTCACATTATTTGATCACGCTGTTTGCAGGGACATCGTTGAACCTAAGGGTCGGTTCACACTCGACCAAATTTCAAGAAATATACACACGTAAGACCTTGTTTGATCTTTCTTTTACTTTTTTTAGTGTTGTATGTAAACAAGCGCCTTGTGGCCTGTGGTACAGTCATAAAACTTGATGTTTACTGTGTCGCATAACGGGTTTACCTATTTATAATATCCGTGTAGCGTTATAATTGTGTTAATAATATGAAATCGAAATTAAATCGATTAGTGATGGCGTGGACCGCGATGTTAATGGCGGTTGAGTTGTTCAAACTCGCTTCTTGTTAAAATAACGATGTTATTTTATAAAAGATTTTTAGACTCGTCTGAGTTCTCAATAAGAACTGATGATCTGACATGGATGCAGGAGAGTCAATGGATAGGCGTAAGATAGCGCAGAGGCCAATGTTAAGCAGTGATATGCTAAAGTTTGTCATTATCACAAGCCTCGTGGACATTCACTGCTGGACAATGGTCTATTACAAATATTTTTGATTATGTTTACACTACATACCACAGATTTTAAGGTTAATTTATATTATCCAAAATAATATTGTACCTATAAGATCGATATGTGCAAAACTAGTAGTATAATTGTAAATAAATGTATATTATATTGTTGTAATTGAAGGTTTTTGTTAAATGGTGTGCGTCTGAATGATGGAGAGTCTCCGGAGCGAGCTTCACATATACAAGCAGATAACTGCCTGACACGTGATGTCATATTGTAGCAGTATACTTTAACGGGTTCTGTACATCGTTACAACTACTTACGAGTAACTGTTACAGTGATACTCTGGAGCAACATTGTAATAAGTCATTCAAAACAATTACAGTGTCAAACAGATAGATATAGGATTTTACCTTTTATTATTCTTTTTTACGAAGGATTCAACATTCATCCGGCGTTTCTAAGTCACACTTTATGACGGCCTCAAGAACAGATAAAGCGGTGACACTCTGTATTCTTAGTCTAACATGGCATACATAATTAAATGCCATTTATTTTTACTCTCTCATACTTCAGTGCAATTCCTTCGAAGATAAACCAAGGTAAATTAAATGTTCAAATGTCTTAGATTAGAGATTTCAAGGGTAAATTAAATCATGTCCCCATTAACGATACCTCGACGGCACTTAACAAAAGTGTTAAGGTTTTATCCAAAGCAATAAGGAACCCTAAAAACGAGCTTTCGAATTAAAATTGATGGAGCCACCAAAAAACATAATAAAACTGCAACGTTAAACATAAAGGTACTCACACACTGTTAGTTTGACTTGGTTATAATTAACAAGCAACTGTCTTTAATTAAAGCTATTGCAAGATTTATATAAAATTCCATATAAAACTATTAGAAGATATAAGAATTATTATTTAAGTATGTCGTTATAACAAAATATACTTTTGCTAATATAATCTTACAGGTAATAAAGTTGTAGAACTTAATTCTTTGTATTACTATGTGTAATAAAGACGTCAATTCAAAGGTTTTAATGACAAAATAAGTATCTGCAGCATTTACCTATGAACAATGGAGGTTCGAATGCGAGAGAGAGAACTTAAAATTACTTACTAATAACGACTAGTTATAATAACTAATTCTTCTTCTTAAAGTAGCAGGTGATAAAGTAAAAAATAAATAAAAGTAGCACAAAACACACTTCATACTAAATTAACTGTAGAACAGTAAGCTTTATTTATTGTCCAAATGTTTCTAAGAAACTGTGTTACGTGTTAGTGGGTCTCAACCCTTTCATTGAACAAGATAAACGATAAAACCACGGCTATTAATTCTGCGGGAGAATAATAAAAATAAAAAACGAGGCATAAAAAAGTAAAAAGCTGAGGCTCGACCGGTCCGCTACCGGGCACCCGCCTGCCCGCGCCACCGGCCATCACGCGTACAGACACCATACATTTAAATATATTTACGATGTTTTGAGACTTTGCTTTACTAAAACTACATGACACTGTGTACTGGTAACCGTGTTCACCTTAAGTAACTAATATAAGTATTTACGTTAGCATGGACGGTTGAATCTATATAATAATAATGTTATGTATGTTGCAATCAATGATTCATAAACGATAAAGCTGGTTAAGCAACGTTAGCGAGGCCATTACTGAGATAGGTGACCGTTAGTGGTATTTCATCTGACCTGAGTCTTCGTGGTTCGGAGGGCTCATCTGTTCTGGGTGTCGTCCTAGTGACACAGTCGTTAAGGCACGTCAGGGGTGTATTGGGCAACTTGAACAGTTCTTGACACCAGGTTGGTCACTATATATTTATGATAAAGGACAGAAAGAAAATACACCCTGTGTAATATCATACAGTAGGTATCAGAGATATAAACACAGTGTTGCCATCAAGTGTGAATGACCTCACACATTGTATTAATATACTGATAAACATCGTGGATGAGGTTATTTATAATCGGTTAATATTCAATTATACTCCACTGAAAAATATAAAATTTCGCAACTGTATGTATGTATACTTACTGTAATCAATTAATTCAAGTTTTATTTTTAATATTTTTTTATTAAATATCGCACATTGGATTTTTGTACTTACACTACAACTAATTACATACTAACTGAAGAAAATGGTGACAATAAGTTGGTATTTTCTAAATACAATATTAAACGCTAATAGTTTGGGCACTTAACATAATGTACGGTAGGTATAAATGTAAGCCAAATCTGTGCGTTGTGTTATTTTCATTTCAATTGAGTGTACCTAAGTTGTCTGTGCCCAAGTGGAGCGGGAGAACTCTGCCCATCAATCTTGAGGCAAGTGCTTCGCGGCATAATCAATAACTCATTGTTCCCCCTGGCCGAGTGCCCATTCCTCCTCCCCTTCTCTCCTGACATCACTAACAAACATTCTAAACGTATCTGAACAGATTGAAGCTATAACTAAAGTTTTTTATTTCATTATTTATAGTTTTTATTATTGATATTTTACAACTACTACCTATGTTGTATCGATTATTATAAATATAGGTATATTTGTATTGTATGTAAGGTGACTAAGTAAGAAAACATGGTATTATAGTGTGTCGTATATGCGAAGGTATACTTTTTGACAGTCAATATCATAAAGAACAAAGTATACCTATTATCTAAAAACCGATACCAACCATTGTCGCTAACGTGTTCCAGCTGTACCTAAGTCTATTTACTTTCTCCATAAAGCCCGATTTACACATCGACAAGTACAGTAGTGAGTTAAGTAGTAAGTTGTTGATTAAGTTAATTTAAAAAGGTCTCCATCCTATTTTTTGGCGAGTTAAGGCGAGAAAGAGGGCTCCTTCGTACTTAACTCGCCAAAAAATAGGATGGAGATGTGTAAATAGGTCTTAACAGAGTGCCATAAGTACGAGAAGGACCTTAATTGTCTACCATACATAAAACATCATCACCATCATTTACATAGCAGTCAAAGGTCCACTGCCGGACACAGACCACAAATTATACAAATAAAGTTCTAAAAAAATACACAAAGCTGTGTGCAAACTATACGTAGGTACTCAAAACTTAGCAATAAATATTGAAGCAAGTTTAAAGACAAATGGTCTCAGAATATATTTTGGCGTGTGATTAATGTTCAATATCTTTTGTTTAACGCGATGACTCACAAACAAACAATAAAAAAAACTACACCATTTATACCTACTCCAATAATTAAATTGTACAATATACTATATACTACAAACATGTACCTTATACGCGATGCATAAAGCTTATAATCGTTTGATTTTAAACTCGGAAAACGTTGTTTATTGACAAAAAAGCGTTTGCTGTTGTTATAGTCCTTATTTCCTGTGCACTAAAGTTGTAATTAGAATGTAAAATGATGTGAAACAAATGTAGATGAGTAAATAAAGTAATTTAGCTGAACAGCTCGTGTTCAGTGTGAATGTCCTACTCTGTAACGTTACAGCAGTTTATTGAAGTATATTTACATGAGACTATAATTATTCACAATACATACATTGTATGTAAACTTGTAAGTATTCAGTAATACTATGTATCTCTTCAATGTAATCCAAAGTGGCTCCACGATAGTGCGCACTGTGTCAATAAAGAAATTCATTTTACAAAACATATTATTCGGCGAAAATTACTACTCGAAATACCGTACAGTAAAAGTATTCAATATTTTAATGTTTTCGTCATCTCGTTCGAATGTCATCATTTCGAAATCTTGGTTCGATATTAATTAGTGCGAGTGTCCTGTGCGCTGGGACTATTACAAATATGAACAGACAGAAATAACATTTAGGTATTTAGCCTAAATGTTCTTTCTTTGGAGTCGAATTTAAACTACAGCGTTATGTAGAGCTACAAGTAGTCTCTTCTTAGTATTGATAAGCACATTTAGTACAGTACTTAGTACACATATATAATAAATACATCAGGTATACTTTTAAGACGCGATCCTTCACAATCTAGTGTTTGTGCACAAGTGTGTGCAACTCCAAGCGGTGAACTACTCCCAGTCATTACCAACGCGACTCTAACTAAAAATAGAGCCTTAAACACAAAACCTAAAAACGTAGTTGACGACACAAAGGGCTCGACGTAGAGGGCCCTACAGCGGCAGAGGGCTCTCTACGCGCTCGTAGCGGCTCGTAGCGCGCTGTAGAGCTCGCGACTGCTACGAGAGCTAGAGGTCCAATATGTTTGCCGATATTATACTCACTATAAATATATTGAGGAAAAGTATTTCATATTTTGTTCTTCAAATATTTTTGTTCGTAATATTTATGTTTGCATATGCGTAAGACTGGCACTTAATGTTGCTTTATTTTTAAACGTATATCACACAGAACACACAAAAGATGACAACTTTAAATACAATTTTAAATAACTTTTTTATCATCATCTTGCGAAACCTGTCAAAGGCAGTGGGCAGCTGTTCTGGGAGTCCCGAGAAGATGAAAGCAAATGGCAGCACTATTTGAAAAGGAAAATTCGATGTCAGACAGATATTATAAACACGATTCCAATTATTGTAATTGAATATGTAACAACATCTCTACCGACGTCATTGTATTCATGCGTGTGAGTATGTGATACATGTACCTACTGTACGATGAGATCACGATGACTTTCAGTTCAATGACATTGCGACAATAAATCATTTTAATCAGTGATTACCCGTGGTACCATTGCTGGGTCCCGTGTATATTGTAAATATTCTAATCTATGTCAAAAGTAATGTTCATACACTACATTTTAACTAGAAGTAGCTCTCTTTGGGAAGTGCAGAGGTTCCTTTGCAATTTATATTTATAAAGCACTCAGCTGAAATCTCGTATCGGCAAGACTTGTGCCTATAATATCATAAATTAAACGCTAATAATTTTGTACGAAAACCCGCGATATATTTACAAAAACAATATTGTATCTGTGGTCTCGGTTTCCAGTGTAGGTAATTATTAGTTTTCAACTGCTATATGGAAATATTTGAAGAAGGCCTATGTCTAGCAGTGAACCTCAATTGGCTTACATGGTGTTGTATATAAATAATGTTTGAGGTCCACAGCTATAAGACATCAGTACGAGGTAGTGCAGGACCGTTCCGACTGTGAGCAGGGTAGTTCAATAAATTAGGCACTTATAAACTGAACGATATACTAATATACTTCGCGTAAATGTGTACCTATAAGTATGCGTACTGACAAATAAATAGTTTCATACAACATCCACATCGCATAGCGTGAGCAAATAGTGCCCTAGCAACATCACAGAACATTATAAAATGACTTGTAATCAAACCGACCACTAACAATAGACCTGCTCATCTAGATACGCCCGCACCACTTGTGAGGTCCACTATCAGATCGTATGGTTCACGTTAGATTGGTCGCAGGTCATCGTACGCGGGAGTTAGGCACGTGGTCACGTGACACGCGGGTGACGTACACGTACTGCCACGCGAGTGACAGCCGAGCTAATGAGAGCCTACAACAGTCAGAACTAATCGCTAATGAACGATCACACAAGATCGTCTACACTTCATAGCGCTCGTATCAACGTCCTTAACCGAAAACTAATGATAGATTCATAGATATTTCAATGCATCATCATCACCATATCAGATAAAGATGTTCAGTGCTGGACATAGGCCTCCTTCACACGCCTCCACTTTTCACTGTCATCTCTCTTCTTTAACCATCGAGTAAAAAAGACACCTCCTCCAAATATTTGCACCTTAAGTGGTCCTGTGCCTTCCTCATCCCCTAACATTTCTGTAGATCAAATTGCAGGCAAGGTAGGATCTTAGTTATTTGTACCTTAAAAATTCAGTGGAAGAAAATAATAGCAACAAGAATGTATCTAGACAGGGATACACAGTAATTAACCAACAGATTATCTTTCAAGTTCCTTTTATCAGAAATAACTAAACACGCGCAGTGTGAATATCGGTCAATTTATTTGTAAAACTCATTATAAAAGTTATAAGATTACATCAAAGTATTCAAATATGTTTCACCGAGTCACGTCACCAGTTCGTTAACATCCGCCATTTTCAACAAATCTTATGCGCACGTTTCAAACTTTAACAACTTGTGAGACGAGACGATACAGTATTATATTAAACAAGCCTGCCTCTATGTCACGCATAAACTTTGATAACAATTAATTAACATTTTCTAGAAAAACTCTTCCAAAGTGTTCCATAACCTGTCCCAGAAAGTTTTGACTGTTCTGCCACGTTCCGGTGCCTCGTCGTCGTCCGCCCCCTCCCCACTCTTAGTGGTGGGCTTGGGGCCGTAGTACCTGGTGACTGAGTCTGGTATGTTATCTAGAGTCAGGTCGCTGTCCTCGTGTTCTTCCAACGTTTTAACAGAAGTATGTTTCCTACGACGCTCACTCTGGTCGAGGAGCTTGCTGTAGAAGCCGGTATATTTTGTTGTTTTTTGTGTTTCTTGAAAGTTTAATGGTTTGTATCTCTGAAAGAATACATTAGGATCGGTCTCCTCCTTGCCACCGGACACCATGTCTAGCAGCTCGATAGATATCTTCTCTCCGTGCGGTGTCTTATCTACTACGTACGAGTGCGGTGTTGAGTGCTTGTCTCCCTGACTTATTTGTAATGTTAATATTATAAACATAAACTTACAAAATATTGAGTTTAACATTTTATTATGTTTCACTCAAACTATTTGTTTAAACATTTCAATTTGTGTATTTGTCAAAAATCATTAACTGTCATCAGTTTGTGTCATAGAGCATTACAATTATTACAATTAGAGTTACCTACTCTATGACAGAAATATTCATGAGTCTCTATGAGCCCATATACCTCATGGTGATGAAAACCAAAAAGCATAAAATTATTTAATGTAAAAACAGAATTACAATACTTGCTATTTTATTTGTATAATTATAATAATGTATCAAATGAAGGCGACAAGTTGTCTGCGTAGATAGTAGACAGACGGGCCGGCAGCATGAAGGGCGAGCAGACGAGCGGGGAATGAGTCAGGGCTCCAAGGCGAGCGGTAACCAGATACAGGCACATGTCACTAACCGCACTTCACACTAGCACGACATGCTAGGTGCACTAACACTATTATAATAAATCTGTACTACGAGTACTACATACTCGTATTCAAGCATTTTCTTAAGTTAATTCAAATTCGTAATTAATAATAAATGTTTATTTAATTTCTGGTTACTATTCTCACTCCATCCATATAGCAATAGGGAATCATTTTTCTTCTAATAGAAAGACGGATAATATTAGTATAGGTACTACGTTATTGTATTTGACTTAGCAAGAGACGTCTCCATAGAAAGGACGGGCCTGTGTCTATTAACGAAAGGAGATTATCCTACTAGTATAGGCAATACGACGCTGACAGAGTGTAGTGAGTTCTACGTCGAGTTTTACTTCTTTTGTTTTCTTACAGATAATATCTTCTCGTTCACATTGGCACAGTGTCTAAAGACAAGGTCTTCGACCATTGTGTATTGTCAGTGATGACATAAATGGAGCTGAGATGCGATCGCTTGCTATGGGCTTCCTCAGAATGCTTAATAGTTACTCAGAGGGCGATAGAGAGATAATATGTTCAGAGTTTCTCTGCATGAACGAATATGGTTGGACCGCGCAAGGTGTTAGTCTTTCTAGGAGACCCTTGTCCAGTGGACATCGAATTGCTGATATTTTAAAAAATATCTTAAATATTTTAATTGGGTTTTACTACCCACACAAGATGAGTGACGGTGGTGACAACACGCATTCAGTTGATATCATGTTTTGAATTTCAAATTACTTAGACAACATTTAACCTGGTTTTTAACTATGAACAATGTTCTTGCATAGCCTCCAGAATTTAAAACAATATTGGAAACATTTATATGTACTTGTATTTTAATTAGTTTATTTAGTACAGGTCGTTTCCTCTGCCCCCGGCGCCGCCATCTCGTCTGTTCGACGTACTCTTTAATTCTAAACTCGTACAGGGCTATCTCAGTACGAGCCTATTATGTTGTGTACGAGTGTGTAAGTGTGTGTGTGTTTGTGTGTGTGTGCCACTAACAACAAACAAACCAGACCGGTCTTATTGCTTTAGCATTACATTACACTGAAAGCTTTAATATGTAGAATAAACTTGATAATAGAATATACATTAAGGTCACCACGAGGTGGTAAGTAATCCTCGTAGCTCCGAATTGAATGCAAAATTAAAGCAAAGCTGAAAAAAAATATTAAATTGAACTGATAAGTCTCCAAATCTCTACGATCATACCAATATGTAACTAGTAGTTCAAAACAATATTTCACAACATAGGTTCAGCAAGGAAAATCAATAACCGTTAATTCGTCACCTATTAGTAAACACCAAAGGGTTGTACTCAACATCTCTTTGATATTTACTGCGTGCATAAAAGATTTTGGATTTACATTTATATAAATGTATACGTTATGCTATAAACCTGTATCGCGTACTCGTGTCCAGTGTGCACATACTTTATAAACCTGACGTACGAATGCAATAATACCCTTTATATTCTTTGTAATAAAGTACATTTTGTACTGCAATGTAATAAAGTTGCTATGAGGAGTGTAAGAAGGCAAAGCAGTTTTAGGTTTATAGTCGGACTCCCGTTTTGGTTTCGTGTTGATTTACGATGTGTTAAATATAACGTGTTCGACTCCCGGACAATACCTACTTGTGAAAACTGACACTGAAACGTGTTTATTGCCTTCACTTCTTATACTTAAATACGTATATATTATATAGTATTGATATGTACACAATGTCACACTTAAACATTATGTATTTGTGTTGACGTTGGAAGAGTACGTCGTGTCACCACCACCACATCGCCACAATCACATCTAATAAATAAGAAGGTACACTGGACAATAGTAGAGATTTTGACCAAACACTTACAGTCTCAAATAAGGGCTGGAGCAACAGTTTCATAAACGTTATTGATGAAGATAAAAGTTAAACTGTAGGAATCAAACCTAAGACCTCCAGGCAGATACCACTTCATTATTAACTTTTTATTACTTACTATTACATATTTCAAGTTTCTTACCTCCATAACTGACATTATTGTTTCACCAATTTAATTATTTATATTTGTTTGAAAAGGTACACTTCCAAATTAGTGGTAAAAGTATAGAAATTAAATTGAAATTGGTTAAAAGTAAAAAATAAGTAATTATGAATTATACCTAATCAGTATCAACGACCTGAATGAAAGGCGATTATTTAAGTTAAAAAGCCTTTTTCTGAATCTAGCGAATGCAAACCCTACTACACTTTAGGTACTTTGTAGGTAAATAAAATATTTCTAAAGTTACATTCATCACGTTTAATGAGCAAATGTCAATTACATGGTTATAAGATAATTTCTAACCATTATTGTTGCTAATTCTAATTATACTGCAAGTGCGGGAGTTGTCTTTATAAAAAATGTTGGGTTGTAACTTGTAATTAGGTATTATGTATTTACAAGTTATTATTTTACCTACTCATATCAATAGCTTGTGTTATTAGAATGGAACCGCAATGATATCTCGAGATATATCTTGCTACAACTTATAAATCGATGACAACAGTACTTTGTTCATTATCTCCAAAAAGCGGTGTCACACTGAGCGAATTATTCACAGTATATCTTCATAATCGATTTCATCACAGTTTTTGTACAAGCCCAGAGCCTAACAACAACAAGGTGGGTACTTTTCCACCAAGCTTATTACTCATAGTGAGGCATCGCTACAAGTAGCGCCATCTGTGAGCAACGCACAACAAGTACTAGAGCGTGCAAGTCCGCTTCGCGCGCCCCGTTACCGCTGTTGCCATGGCTACAGTTTTTGCATCATCCGTGATTCGACAAAAACCTTGACTTGTAAGTTTTTTGTAGCATTATGTCATGCCTCTAGTGCCTACTCTCGGTTGAAGCGGTATTGCTATCAAACAACAATAACTCTATCATTAGCATTAACACATAACAAAGCAAACTCAACCTTAAGTACATAGTAATACGTGTGGGTGTATATAATGGCGATGGCAGTTGTCTAACAGTACTTTTTGCTCCATGAAAAAAAGCTGCGAGAGTACAGCTCCATAGGATGTCATAATGATGGTACATTTCCTTTAATAATAATCAAGTTTTTTATGTAGTCTGTAATTTCGCATGTCGAAATATATCTCCGTATCCTGTTTACTGAGAAATTATTAATGTTGCGAACTTGAATATAGATAATAAAAAGTGTGTACCTCAGTGGCGAAGGGTGGATTTTTATAAAAGGGAAGCCGAAGATTCCGTGGACTTTTGTTCTACTTTATATTACTATTATTCTGTAGTTCATAGGTATTCGTGAGAAAATGTTTCGATTTTACCTAGTTGTCCCGAACTCATAAACTTAAAATACGAAAATGTTTCTCTGTTTGGAAGACTTCTTTGATCAATTAGATTAATTGTTTATATTGCTATATCCTAAATGATTCTACATACCTACTTACTTACTTTTAGAATCTGAGAATACTGTCTGTAAGCCACTTACTTATACGTATCGAAATGAGATAATTGTATTAAAATGTTTCGTAAATCCACAGCGCCGGCGTTTCTTATATTTATAATTCAATTTCGAGAATGATGTTTTATCGCACATCACATAATAGGATAGTCAATATAATATAACACTATTAACCTGTCCCTTATAACAACAAACTATTAAATTTGCTGAAAACAATACAAACAAGTACTTACAAAAATATTCCATAGGATCCCAACGCACTACGACAAAAATAAAGTCAACCAATGCACAACACATAATACACAATCATAAATAATTAAACATACAAATTTTACTACTTTAAACAAGAAAGCGAATTTTATAACCTATTTGCAGAAAATAAATACAAATATCTGTTTTTTCTTCAAATGGTCCTATCGTTTACCGATGATTCTGCCAAAGTCAAGACGCAAGCCGTATAAAAATATAAAAACAAATAAATATAATTAAAAACTAAAAATTCAGAAGAAAGGCTGATTTCTATCAGATTTAAATAATTGATAAAAACAAAGGAATGTCAATGGCAAATTAAGTACTTAACGTGAAATGAAATGAAACTTCGTTACAATTGGTCGGTCCACTGGTTGCAATAGTGCTTTCTCGCTCTCGCAATGTTGTAGTTGTATCTTTTATCCTTGTCATAAGCCGATGGCCACCGGCTTATATGGTACCTTAGATCGACGAATACAAAGTGTCACGTGACCGTACGATTTCCGTACAGTCTGTTGTACTGGATTCCTAATTTCGCGACCGGCTTACTGCGCTCCGCGCATGCGCGCTTTAAGTACTCTCTGACTGAACCATAACAAGTTGTTAGTTGACAACCTTTAATTACAAGATGGCGTTATGAGTACGTAAATAATTATATTGAAAATTATTATTACTGTAATTATTATTGCGATTTACGTAAGAGAATACTTTTTTGTTTTATATTATTTTGTATTGAGTGGATGTTGCGTCATTGATTTATAATTGATTAATAGACAATGCTAAGCGGTTTTTGCAAAGGTAAGCCGGTAGGAATCGAGTTATATGGACACTTCGCCACTAGTGTACCTAGTACCTATGTACCAATGTTCTGGTTCGTTGTTATTATTAGTTAGGTACACATACAGTAGAGTAGGTATAGTACACGATGTGTACTTGAACAGCAGTAGTGAGGTATAACACTTAACAAGTGCTACGATATGTTTTGTAATGAAGCTCATTAACATTCAGGTCTCGTCGCGTCGCGTTTGTCGCTCACTGAGAGAGATTAATCGCGACACACTTCATGTTACACTCACACTTAACTCTAACTAAGTATATAATATTATACATAAATAATGCTAAATATACTATTAGTATTGTTTATTAGTTTATTGTTTTAACATTTAAAAGGTAATGTGTTTTATTTCAGTACCTAATGTTGATATTAACAAACCTGCTAGGAATACATAATAATGTTTACAAGTAAAGTTATCTACGAATTTGTATAAACTATTATCATAAGATTATCGCGTCTTTGAATGTCTGATCACGTAAACATAAAACACTAGCAGACCCGTGGCCACTTCATTGGGCGGCGAAAAAACGCCTCCCCTTTTTAAACATATTCCATTACTGCTCCATTCCTATTAGTCATAGCGTGATATTATAGCCTATGACACTTCCCGATAAATGAAGTCAACACAGAAAGAATTTAAAAAATCGGTTAAGTAGATCCAGAGATTATCCTCTACAAAACACAAACTCACAAACACACAAACTTTACCTCTTTATAATATTAGTATAGATTAACCTCTCATTATACTACGACGAGATAGCTTCTATGTAAAAGAAATTGATCAGAAAAAAGTATGTAAAAAGATGAGGAATTAGAAGGAAAGACGACAGAAAGTCACGCAACACGTACTCATACTCGTAGCAAAACTACACAACAATAGATTTTAGAAACATACAGTTTGAATTGATAACAGTTTCAATAGCGTCTTGTTAATTTTGTTATTCTAATGTAGGCTAGCGCAAACTTGGTCCCTTCAATCAACTGTCCCTTAACTCTTGGGACACAAAAAAGTTTTATAATTGACAATTTAGGTGAACAATTTTTTGCCGGGTTAAACTTTTTGCGAGCTACCGAACGTAGGTAGGTACGGCACGAGGAGGTTGAAGGAAAAGAGTAAAAAATATCGAAGGTTATATTATTTAGGAAACGTTAGAACGTAATAAAATTTGAACGATTTAATTTGTTTTTTCTTACAGTTATCCCTTCTGAGGGTAACAATGGTGTACTGTTACGTGACTCGTGACTGATTAACCTTGTGCTTTTTGCTAATATTTGTTTAATATTGTACTACTTTGTATTGATGTTGCGGATTTGTTCTATTGTAAACTACAAATTGGATTTTACAGCTGTGTTAAGTGTTTACTCCTGTAAAGTATTGACTATTGAATCCCAAATATCAATGAATAGTAAATAATTACAGCCATCACATGCTGCGTGGTGGTATGGCAGAGAGATAGAAAACAGGTTTTGTCCGTAACTCGACTCTGGGGCTTAATAGTTGCAATGCGTTGGATAAATGTTAGTAAAATGAATACTTATCAGAAAAACGTTTTAGAAGCCACTAAATGTAGGTGGATCTTTTGTGCCAAGACTAGCGAGGAAGTAACATACCGGTTAATAATAATTTGTGTTAGTGTTTGAACGACTTGCCCCTTTCAGCACTAGATAAAAATAGGTAGCTACAGGTTTTCTATCGTTTCGGTTCCTTAGGTCGTACTTATCTGGGAATACAGAAAATAAATTTATTTTCTGTATCTAGTACTTGTTCACGTGCGTCGCTCATAACTAGGTGGCCCTTACCTGTCAAGCTAGCACAACTCTACATCATTGGTTGTCTGTCTCTGTTGACCATAAACTAAGAGAAATATAAGATGCAGTCAGTGGTAGTACACAAGTCGACCGCTGGTATATGTCGGTTCGTTGCGCGAGAGAAATGCGATACCAAGGTCGAGGTAACTGATAACGTATTGCATACATACTACACACATGTAACACACACACACACACACATACACTCACGCAAACGACCTTGTACCATGAAAATATACATCATTATTTCTTTTGCTATTTATGTTCAAGGTTACAAAGAAACAATGCACATTTCTATTACTTGTATTAATTGTAATTATAGCTTTCTTTGAATCAGCGTACAATGGACATCCAATTGTGAATAAATCTTAGATTATATATAACATATTAGCAAGAATTGATCCAAACCCTCTACTAACTGCTATGCCAGGACTGGATCATTACAAGAGGAGGTTCGTCCTTGCAGTGGGACATGTACCCTTCAGCCTAACATTATACTTTAATATAATTATTTACTGTGTCTATTTATTAGTTATGTTAATTTTTATTGATCATTATCATTCATCACATAGCGTGTTTGGGAATTCCCAAATACAAAACATAGTTTCCCATTTCTTTTATTCATTTTTTTTATCTTTTAGTATAAATACCAGCATGAATAACAACTTTGTGACTGTTCATATTGCTTATGAAAACCAAATTGTAAAAGTACCTATTTTGTAAACAAAATTAACAAAGTTGGTTGGTAAGAACCAACAGTACCTACGCGCAATTAAGATGGCCGGTTTGATGTTGTTGCAAATCTCTCCGCGCAGTTGTCATTTACTAAACTAAATGGTAGAAAGCGCGTGTTGCGCGAATTTCTCTGATAACACTTCAGCCCGTCCAAGTAAGATTACCATACCATAACAGCCCATTAATGTCCCACTGCAGGGACGGGCCTCCTCCTGTGGCGGAGGGATACTTGGTCTACTAATACCACGTTGACCAAACGGATTGGTATACTTAGGGTTTAATTTCAAGTTTTCCTTCTTTTTATTTCGTTAAGATAATATTCTCAAATAGTCCCTTAGTCGGTTTTTACGAAACCCTTGGGATGAGATGGGGTGGTGACATATTGTATAAGTAAGATTACGCGTGGTGTAAATGTATGAATGTTCTCAGCGCTGTTGTATAACCAATACACAGAGTAAAGTGTACATAATAGGTATATTATCAGCGGAACTGATGATCGAACTTGAATCTCCAACTATTCTATGACTAATGTACTTACTAACATTATTTAATTATTTATAACTGTTCATAAAGGTATATTGTACTTTCTTTATTTACATTTTCATGTGAATGCTTCAGTAAGCATTACTTAGCTCAAGCCCTAAACAGATGAAGATAACTACATTTTTACAACAAGTGGAAATTTTGTCGCGGTCGCGACAGCGGCTACCGTACACGAGGTCGCGAGTTCAATTCCCGCGCAGAACAATTCTTTGTGTGATCCACAAATTATTGTCCTGAATCCGTATGTTCTTTGTGTACGCTACAGTTATGTTTGTAAAAGTCCCCGCGACGTGCGGGAGCTGTCTTTTTAAACAAAATGATAGTAGTTCTAATTTACAACAGACATTATGCCCGATTTACACATCGACAAGTACAGTAGCGAGTTAAGTAGTATTTTAAGATTAAGTTGATTTAAATAGATCTCCATTCTATTTTTTGGCAAGTTAAGTTGGCGAGACGCGAGAGAAGGGGCTACTTCGTACTTAACTCGCCAAAAAATAGGATGTAACTCTATTTAAATCAACTTAATTTTAAAATACTACTTAACTCGTTACTGTACTTGTCGATGTGTAAATCGGGCATTAGATTGTAATAACAACGCTAATGCACAAACATATCTGCCTACGTGAGACTACACCTATAGTTGGACTACAGTAACCATATCTTAGTAATTACTAAAACTAACACATTCGCACATTCAAACCATTCAAATCGCAAAAACTTTACTTTTCAAATAGGTAACAAATACCTTTGTATGGCAAGTAACAAGTTAGACATTCTATAACTTTTTTGTAATTGATGTGCAGGGTGCGCAGTTATCATTTTAGGAACTAAATGTCGGGGAGCTGGTGTGGTTTGTTCTGCTGTGTTGTTCTTTGTTCCTGTACATGCGCGAACTTCTCTGATAGCTAACTTCAAGCCGGCCATTTAATATTAGGCGAACTATATATATACGTACGTAATAGAAACATATTAATTAGATGTTAATAACGAAACAGTGTTATGTGGTCACCCGCGAGCGTGCCCCGACACGTAACGTTTTTGTGCCACACTTACTGACAGCTGATGTCATCGTCCAATATAACTTGTAAAGATACTATTGTAACACTACACTATATGTATGTATCTACTGGCAACACACCTGTGTGCACATTTGCATGTCTTTACCTCCTCAAACACTAAACTCGTCGCGTCGCTAAAGTACTGAGTTATATCCTTTCAGTGTTACTGTACCATGATACTTCACACAGCTCATATCACACTAATCTATCCTTTTTAACACTAATGTAAGCGTCTTTTCTTTTCTTTTTTTAATTTTTTTTTTATTTCTCGTCTCAAATAATGACTTTATCTTTGTACAGCATGTAGGTTTTTTACCTTTTAGCTTATTGCAAATCTCTTATGTAGGTATGTACACACATTGGAGTATGAATCTAGGTGTCGCCTACGAAGACACTTGCAAATGCACAGTTTTACAAGTGTAGAGAAAGCGAACCATTCTCAAAACAAACAAAACTACAAAACGAAATCCTTGTAAACTAAAATGTTTATATCAGATTAGTTCTCAGATTGTTGAATTAATTTGGTTTCAATATGTAATAGAACATTCTTATCCACTCAGTGGTTAATTGAACGAAACTTCGTACACTAGTTAGTTCCAAGTATTTAATATACCTATCTATATAGGTACATGTAGATATATTTGTTGAATAATTGGAGTGCGTACAAGGTAGTCATCTGTAAGCGGGGTGCGGATGTAAATAATTCATTCCAGTTTCTCACATGAATAATTGGTAAAGTTGAAGGAGCCCGCAATCCTTCGTCAGAATCAGTTCGGAAACTTTGAAGGCGAACGGTCATCGATTGGTACCATCACTATTTACTCTAATACTCAGTTACGTAACTACCTACTGTACTATTTGTAAGTATACTAATGTAGAACTAAATCTACATCAGATCTGTCTCACTAAAAAAACAAACAAGAATATATTGTTACAAACATAAAATCACGTCCCATGGGTGTAGGCAGAAACCATGTCAAATTTCAAATTTTCAAAGTTCAAAATACTTTATTTCATAAAATTTATTACAAATTGTTTGAAATCGTCGTTTACTTATAGTAACTATTACGCTTCTTACAAACATGCTTCGCTTCGTCTACATTTACCTATATTACATAGTCATATAATTTCTTAAATGTCGACAATTCATGAAAACGTCTTAAACTTACTAACAACTTTAATTCTGTACGATTTTTAACATTATATTATGATTGTAATATAACAATCCCAACAAACATCTTTCTTAAATAAAAACAATTTGGAAAACGAGGTTATTTGCAAAAATAGATTTGTTCTAAGGGACTTTGAAGTTTAGTGACATTTGAAAGTAACCGATACCGTTTTAGAGGATTTTGAAACACACAAGCAGTCTTTTAGGGTCTTTTGAAACTAAACTCGATTTTATAATTAATTTTTAGTCGGGTTAGAGTGGCATTTGAAGTTAAACGATCAGCGCTAATAGAACCTATTAATAAACCATTTTTAAAGTAGGTCCTAACTAAAAATTTCTATAAAGACGTTTTAGCGGGTTTTGATAATACAACACTCCGGTTCCGCGAGTGCTACAAATACTTGTTAAGTATATTGTTTTTATTGTGCTATACTTATTGTAATTATACACGTTAATAGATATATTTAGAAGTAATAATATATAAAGTTAGTTACATAAAGTATTATTTATACATAAGTGTATTATAGTGCAGTAAGTATATTATATTGTAATGATTCATGTCGAGTGAGGGCGCGTGCTGTGCGACATAATATCTATAACTACACATTATAAACGATGCTATTAGGCTGCGTACACAAACAATCAAGGTTACGAACATACACACATCTGACACCCCTGACTACCTACTAATACCACTCTCATTTACACACAGCTTACTATCTTTTCTGATATCCTGGTGGACTTCGCGAAGTAATAGTCCTAAGTCAAGGAATACCTATTGTATGAGTGAGTTCAACAATGTAATATGAAATAAACCAAGAGCAATATCCAGCTTAAACAAATTGCTATTTACTACATTCATTGTGAGACTTGATATCATCCATCAAGAACTGCATCGATAGCAAAGCGATCGCGTATGCAGGAGGTCGCGGGTTCGAATCCAACTCAGAACAATTCTGAGATTCACAAAGGATTGTTCTGACAAAGGATTGTTCTGAGTTTGTATATTTTTTGTGTCTGTTAAATTTATGTGCGAAAGCTTTAGTTGCTAGGAGATGTTTTTTTAAATAAAGAAAAACAAGGGATTGTTTGCAGTAAGTAACTGAAAGGTTCAACCTTGATTACGTCCTCCTTACGTCCCTACTTATATTAAATTAAACAAACAGTCATTTTTATTTTAATGTGATTGATAATCTTAGCTATTACCTAGTATCAATAAAATACACAATTTGTTATCTCTGAAACGATTGCGTGAGAGGGAAAAAACGTTAAGTAATTGAAGTCTGAATTACATTGAGTCAATATTAGTAGCTATTACAAAATCGCAACGTTTGTGTTAATTAAGTAAGCGCGGTAAAGATGTAAGTTTTGATCAACTAACCATGAACTACATCAATTTTTTAAGCAAAAAAAAAAAAGATTAAGATAATAATTATGAGATTAAAATACAAAAGTAAGTAATTGGTGTTTGTTGGTCTTCATAAGTTTTAGAAATTAAAAGTATTTCTGTACATTGATCTTTATATCTCTGGTCAGACAAGTGAACTAAGTATATATTTTATAAAAAAGACTATAATTATAAAAAAACCGATGCTAGTGTTAATAAATGGAGGTTCTATACTTAAGCTGGATGTAAGATTAAACTTACAAGTCACAACTAAGGCCACTACGGTAAACTACAGTCTCAAACATAAATGACTTAATCTCTTAAAACTAAAATTGCCCATTGCCCATAGACTCTAATCACTTATAAAGGGACACCGGTACTCTAAGAGGGTCAACATAAAGTAAAACTGAACCAACTAATAATAAACTTATAATAACATGAAATACAAAGACGTTTATTTACATTGAATGTAAAACATAAAATGTCAACAAAAACTCAAGTACCTATAACTCATACATAGGTAGGTATAATTAGGTTTGCAAATGAAGCGATGACACACTAATGACCACATGAGCTACCACACAACAAAAACTTAATTTACAATTTACATATAAATACAGAAAATGGTAACAATAAAAAACTAACCACACAATATGTAACAGAAACTCGCAAAAAATGGTACAATTCTGAGAAACGTCCACCGTGTGTACTCGCCCTTACAATGTCACGGCACAACGCTTCACCGGCGACACTCTGTCTACCACTACCCGCGACAGAGACAGACATAGCGCTAACACGCGCGGTAGAGCAGGACAGAGCAGCACAGCAACACGTAGCAACAGTATCGCGTCATATCGTGTTGTCTGTTCTAATGTAGGCGTTAGAGCGAGAGAGAGAGAGTGACCGGCGTTGCGGTGTCCTTCAAACGCTCCACATCTATTTTAAAGTGTAATTATTTAGCAATTCACAGGTGTAATGTAGTACAGCGAGGTAGTAGGTGGGTAGGCAGCTATGTAGCTACTCTAGTACATTACAGGCTACAAGATAACAACATCTTTATGGATACGTGATCGTTAAGCGTAACAATCAAGACTTTCAAGACATTTCATTTTGTTTATAAATACGGACTTATGCCCTCTGAGCTTGCCCTTTATACCTACTAGTTCACTGTTAGGTATGTCGTTTATTCCACGTTTATGGCTCAACTATAATTTAGGACACAACATTAAATAGGCATTAAATCTCTGCCTTTTCCTGACTATAAATCCCACATGGTAGGATTATCTTCTTCTTCCACTTTGCTCCATCTTCAACCTCTCTGTCAGTGAGCTCGCACTTTCCCTCTTTCTCCAACACCACATCCTTACGTCTTCTCTTTGGTCTGCCTATTAAACTATGATGGTTACCAATTAACATGACCATATCGCAGCCTCATAGCAGCAGCATGATGATAAGTAAGTGCTCATCACAATTTAACGCAAGTGGAGCGCTATCAGGTTTTGTATCTACACTTCTGGTTTTATATATTATAATAACCCTGGTTACATTAGACAACAGAGCTGAGAGAAACAACACTTCTTAAGTCTTAGCTCAGCTTGAGAACAACAGTAATGTTAGTTACATACAACATTATTCCATTAATGTGTGTTGTAAGATCATTAACTAAATACAATAATAGCTTTCAGTTATAGTATACACTTTAATACTTGTATTATTTATTACTAGCTTCTGTTTATTGCCAGCTTCTGTTTATTGGCAGATATGAAACTGCTACCATAACATGCTATGAGTCTTAGTTAGTCTCTTAGTCTTCGTTTAGTTGGTCGGATCAGAAAAAGTGGATTTGAATTATGTGAATTATAAAATAGGTGGTGCCCGCAGCTTCGTCTGCATAGGATTAATATTACAGTAGCTTAACTTATAAATACAATATCTTCTCGTTAAATGGGTTCTCTACTTCTTTACTAACTTGTATTTTCGTTTTGTGTTCCAAGACATATAAGTAACTTCTCGTCGGAGCTCACCTAAGCTAGATGTTTTTGACAATAGTACTACTGATACTGGCCTACAGCACAACGAGGTGCAGCGGTAGTTGCTCTAGCGGAGCAATTACTGCAGAGTTTTTATTCTTAGACAACAAACATGCATTTTTCAGGTCAAGGCATTGTATTAAAAAGAGTTTAACCTGTTAAGCATGCTATTTTACAGAAATCTTACAAATATAAAAACACTTATGTAAAAATAAATTAATTTACCAAAAGTTAGTTAAATTTTTAAGACAGGTGAAACAAAATAAGCTTTGTCTGAATCCTTAACAAAAAGTTGTTAAATAAAATATAAGGAGACGGTCCGATCAGCTGATCAATGTGGACTCGCCGTGAAATTGTGTGTGTGGTTTGAGATGCTTATCCATTATTGTAACACGTTGTGCAGTGGCCCTCC
Organism: Schrankia costaestrigalis; assembly: GCA_905475405.1. Taxonomy (NCBI): domain Eukaryota; kingdom Metazoa; phylum Arthropoda; class Insecta; order Lepidoptera; family Erebidae; genus Schrankia; species Schrankia costaestrigalis. The sequence continues at coordinate 284,866 of FR997843.1, read as the reverse complement.
TACTATACAATACGAAATCAACGGTTTTGCAGGCAACCCTCGTAAGAACACGCCTATTTCTTTTATAAGTTATAAAAAAATAATCACCTGCTTCTTTTGTCGAATATCTTTTATATTTCACTATTTAAGGACAGGTTGCCACTTGCTGGATTATGCACTAAACTATTTAACAGATATTTTGCAGGTAATATTCTTATACGGCTTAGCCTTATTTGGTTCCCTGGTTTACGAATGAAGTTCTGTTCTAATTCTGTTCCAATAAAGTTTAAATTACTCCGCACGTAGTCATGTCTAAATCTTTAAGCATTACCCAAGTAAAGTGTAAACCTTAAGCTACGAAAATAAGGTCTGTTTTACAATGGTGACAGGGCGGGGGGTCCTCAGCGTTTTTTGTTGACGTACAAAAAGTCTTTTTTTCGCTGACACGTTGTCGATATATCACGTTCGTGAGTATTCGTGACTACTATTGTCAAGAGAATTTATTTTAAGTTTTTGTGGGTATTTTTGTCAGAATAATTTTATACCTACAGCTTTTTATAGAAGAGTGTGTCAGTCACATAATGTTGTAAAGAATCTTTCAATTTTATGACGCACAAATATAAACTTACATCTCCTCAACCGGATTAAACCAAATAAGTTCCTACTACACGGTTAGTCTTAGTACTACCTATTTCCCCAGTGCTGGTACAGCTTCTATAACTACCAAACGTGATGACTGTGTGCGAATACTGTACCAGAATGTGCGTGGCCTGAAGACGAAACTATCTACTTGGAGATCTAACTTATTACTCACCGAGCACGACCTGGTTGCTGTCACAGAGACAAATTTGGATTGTTCAGTTGAGGACGCTGAAGTCACAAGTGGAGGATGGAGCATCCTACGCAGAGATAGAGTGACATTGGGAGGCGGCGTCTTACTAGCTACGCGCCCTGCTGTTACTATGCATAGGCGACATGAACTCGAGACAGAATGTGGCGAAGACATGTGGGCGACAATCACAATACATGGCACAAATATGTCAGTATGTGTTGTTTACATAAAACCCACGGCAACTGACTCTGATTATATGACATGGTTCTGCAAAGTGGAGAGCATTATATGTGATTTGAAGGGAAATGTTGTAATTTTAGGTGACCTTAATTTAAAAAGTGCCTCTGTAAATATTAATAATTATTTCTGTTATTTTTTGAGCTTCTGTGATCTGGTCGATGTAAATGAGGTGATGAATATGCGAGGGAGTAAGTTGGATGTGGTGTTGACTCGGGAAGGTTCCAGTACTAACTGCAAGCATGTAATAGGCATGGAGTTGGTTCCTATTGACTTATATCATCCCCCATTGGACATTGTTATTACTATCCCAACAGGTACGACTGATGACAGCCTTGACCCCAGTAACATCAACCGAAGTAGGGATTGGAACTTCAATAAAGGAAACTACATACTTCTGTACGAACTTATCCATACTACCCCGTGGATAGAGGTTCTTCAATGCTCCGATGCTCCCTCTGCTGCTGATATGTTCTACACGGTTTTATACGGTTTGTTTGACTCTTGTATTCCTAAGAAAAGAAGACAAATCTCCGGTAATAGGCGATATCCTGTCTGGTTTACGAGGGACATTATTAATGATATACAGCGCAAAAATAAACTACATGCTAGGTGGAAACGGGCGCACTGTGACCTCATCTACTTAGAATTTAGTATTTTGCGCTCAGACCTAAAAACAAGAACCCGTGAAGCATACAAGAGCTATTGTTCTAACATTGAACAAAATATAGGCACAAATCCACGGCAATTTTGGAAACATGTCTCTAGCTTGCGATCTAAGGGCGGCTTTGACCCAAACGTGATGCACAAAGGGGAGACTTGCTCTGGTGTCAAAGCTGCCGAAGCCTTCGCTCAGTACTTTGCTAGTGTGTTTCTTCCTGATAAACCTAAATTGGACATAAGCAACCTGAATTTGGTCAAAGAGGAAAGTAATATTCCACTTCCTACCCTGACTAAACAGGACATTGTTAAAGGGATCGCTAAGCTCAAACCATTATCTTCAATTGGACCTGACGATACCCCTGCGTTTATCCTAAAGGGGTGCCAGGAAACCTTGGCAGCCCCTCTGTGCCACATATTTAATCTGGCCCTTCAGACTGGTGTTTACCCTGAGCAGTGGAAAATGTCACGCGTAATTCCCATCCCCAAAGCCGGTAATAACTCGTCAGTTGAAGAACACAGACCCATTGCTGTTTTGCCAACAATTGCTAAGGTTTTTGAGCACATTCTCCATTCTGTCATTTATAAACACATTAATGTGTTTTTATCTGATGCACAGCACGGCTTTCGACCAGGTCGCTCTGTCGATACTAACTTGTTGCTTAACGTTGAATACATCTCTCGGGGTTTAGACGCCGGTAGGCAGGTTGACGCTCTTTACTTTGATTTTAGCAAAGCATTCGATAGAGTCGACAATGACATTCTTTTGGTTAAGCTAGGCATGTTCGGCTTCTCATCTGGCTGGCTCAGATTTTTTGCTGACTACTTGCGAGATCGCAAGCAATTCGTAAGGCATGGCTGTTTCGAGTCCAAGGCCTACATTACTGGCTCAGGGGTGAGTCAGGGGTCTGTTCTGGGCCCTCTTTTATTCCTCATTATGATCAACGATCTCACTGAAGAGGTCAAATTTGCTAGATGCTTGCTCTATGCCGATGACCTGAAATTGGTTGCTCAAGTAAAGACGGAAGAGGATTGCGGACTCCTGCAAAAGGATATCAACGCAATTCATGAATGGAGTACAGTGAACAAGCTGTACTTTAACTTTAGTAAATGCTACGTAATGAGCTACGGTCGGAAGTTGCGACCAACCGTCTTTAACTATAGCTTAGATGGTAAGGTAATTGCTCGTGTCTCCACTATTAAGGACCTGGGTGTAGCCTTCGACCGGGGATTAACTTTTAAAGACCACGTCACCGCTATTGCGAGAGAATCTTTCAGGCGATTGGGTTTCGTCTTGCGAAATTCAAGGGATTTTCAAAACCCTAATATTGCTCGCCTCCTGTTTAATACTCTTGTTCGGAGCAAACTCGAAGCAAGCGCATGTGTCTGGCATCCCCATACTGCAAACCAAACTTTGATGCTTGAAAAAGTGCAAAAAACTTTCCTCAGATCTCATTATCAGAGACTGTACCACTTTTTCCCCTACATGTACCCTACCAATTATCTTCTAGGTATGTTATCATATAACTCCTTGGAAGTCAGAAGGGGTTTTTGTCAGCTACTTGTTGGCTTGAAAACCCTCAGAGGACGAATTGACAGCCCTGACCTTCATGAACTTTTTTGCAGGTTATTTGTTCCCGATAAATACATCGCACATCGTCAGAACCGCCGGCATGATCTTTTCGCGGTGCTACCATCAAAAACCGTTGCCAGAGCCGAGTCCCCAGTCTGTCGAACTTTAAAAATGCTCAATGACCTCTTGAGTCAACACCCAGAGTGTGATGTGTTCGCGGATGAATGGAATGAAATCATGCGTGTATGTTTAGTGTTTTGTGAGAAGGTGTATGAAAGGGTGTCCACTGTTCCATGTTAATTTAAGTTTAAGATTAAGATTATTCTAAGTTAGTTTTAAGTTAATTAATGTAATTGGCCTGTACCGTTTTAATTAACTTTAAATAAATAAATAAATAAATAAAATTTATAAGTAGGAGTACTTTTATGATAACGCATATGATAATCGTAACTATACCTACTTGTATCTAATTTCTTGAGTACTTATATAACGTGAACAACAGAGGTACAGTACTTAAGGTAATAATTTTATAATATAACCCAGCTTGGTTCATAGCAACATGGCTACTGTATATTGTCAATATTGTTTCCTGTTACCTGTTACCTCCCGCTGTGCTTGTACCACAACCGGTACACTCAGTACGTGGCCGGCACAGACTTGCCTGTTCTACTGTACAATCTGTACATTATCTACTATTTAAATGAAGCTTGCGATCTCTAAACAAATATACTACGAGTATAGCACAAGGTTAGTCAAAAAGGGTTAGTTCCTTAGGGAATATGGATAGGCTTGTAGACTTGAACTAACTCCATCAGGATACCTATCCCTGTGACAAATATTGCTAAAGTGAATGCGAGACCTAAGCTATTATTAGAGTGTAGCAGTAAGTAGTAGGTGTAGTGACGTGACAGTGATAGAACACTGATCGTGTTCTTGTTTTGAGAACTATGAAGAAGCGGACGTATAGATGACTCTCCCTCCCTAATTATGTGATGTCATTACGTACAGCTGGCTACCCTGTACAGCCAGCTGTTCTAAGTGATAGATGAAGTGATAGTGAAAGCATGAGCCCTGGGTATCTGTACCGGAATTAAAGCTGTATAAAATATGATAGACCTATGTCTATCATATTTTAGCCTAAGCCTCCTCCAAACGTTTCGTTTTAAGTTGTACTTCATAACAGCCCATTAATGGCCCACTGCAGGGACGGGCCTCCTCCCATGACGGAGTGATGCTTGGCCTACTAATACCACGCTGGCCAGATGGATTGGTAAGTATAAGGTTTAATTTCAAGTTTTCCTTCCTCTTCTTATTTCGTAAAGATAATATTCACGGATAGTCCCTTAGTCGGTTTTTACGACAACCATGGGAAGCTGTGGGGTGGTGACATATTGTATTCTTACTCCGTCACCACACGGAGGAAGTTGTTCATATTACAAAATTATTCTAGCGTAAAAGTATTAAGGTTTGTTTTCTAGGGCTTTAAACATATTTTTTTCTTAATTACTTTTTTTGCTAAGTCGTAGAGTAGGGAGAATTATTGTGTAATTATGTGGAACAGTATAAGTGTCGTTGTTAATGGTACCGCTGTAATCAGAGGGCGATACAACACTCTCCTTTGTGTGCCAACATCTCACTCCATTATCTTTTTAAAACTTAAAAGAACTCGGACATTTGAGGCCGGGCACGATGTTATTTTTATTTATTTTTAAAAAGACAACTCCCGCACTAGGGATCATGCCCTGATGTAGCGCGGTGGTCTTGTAAGTTGCTCCCGTGTAAGAGGACGCAGCTTCGAATCCCGCGCAGGACAATTACTTGTGCGATCCAAAAATGATTGTCATGAATGTCTAGTCATCGCGACACAGGGTATCTGTGTCTCATCTCTCTCATCTCTAGTGTGCTAGTTGTCTGATTTATAATTGAATTATATCATCAAGAATACTATTCGAGTACTAACAGCAATCTCAGCTATGTATGAGTGAAGTGTATGTTTGCTCTGAGGTGCCCTTCACGTATTAGCACCCCACGTCCCGTCAGACCTTTAGCGCGGACCTTCATACGTCGAACCTTCTTCACAAGAGTGTAAGTTGAGAGAAATCTGCACTAAACAGGGCTCGAACGTGTCGTGAAAGTAAAGTAGCGCGTGTTATCCATCCGCGCCCCCGGGGTGAAGCGGTCACGGACCTACTGGGACCGATGTACTGAATAAATAACTACCTAACACATTACCTAAACATAATATTTAACTGCCTCTGTGACAAGTCGGACGTGTGTGCGGCTGCCGGGCACGAGGTCGTGAGTTGGAATCCTACGCAAGATATTTGTTTGATTCATAAATTATTGTGTTGAGTCTGGATAATGTTTGTGTTCGTTCATTCCATGTCTGTCACCGCGACACAGGGCTCAATCCCTCGCGCAGTATCTTTAAAAAATACGATACATTTATGACAGATACATTGTATCATTATTGATAAGTGTAGTGTTATTAGACGTAAAACTACTAAATCTTTTATATTCTTAAATTAGTTAGGCTCGTTAGCATAATACATGAGTAGCTGTTCCTGATGAGTGAAGGCGTTAATTTCCTAAGAGCGCGTAGCCACAGCTATAAGTCTCTCATTCATCACATATTCACACTAAACTAGTTCTTGTTACTGGTTCAACATCTCTATACCATTGGTAGTCAGTCTACTATACAGATTTTATAATACAAAGTACAACATTAGTAAGCACAACTGTTATCTGTAACGAGGCTACAATTACAACGCATTACATACATTTTAAATAAAACCCTTCCACATCATTACTCTGTCCACAAACAAACATTATACCAAGAGACGGACTTGCTACATTAGCTCATCACTTCGTAAGAGTAAGACACCAACATACATTACATACTAAGTGTGACAAGGATGGCATGATACAGTGCTGCGCTGGAGTGTTTTTTCAGGTCACGGGTTGAGTGGTCGCGAAATGCTCTGCACATGTGATTATGAACTGTTTAATGGTTATTTTAGTTTATAGTTTGGTGAGAGATCGTTTAATATGTAATTGTAGGTTTGTTATTTTAAAAGGTTTAAATTATAAATGTTTATGGTTTTGTTGCAAAAATTGATAGATAATTTACATTAATTATTTTATCTGAGTAAGTCGTATTTATGAATTTGGATGAATATCCAGTTACATTTTCTAGGATAACAAAACGTCTGTCGCCTTTACAGAATGTTTCTGCTCTAGTAGAGCCTTCAGTTCTACGACTTAGAAGCATAGAGTAAAGTAGAGGACAAAGGGTTAAATAAGGCTCGTAGAAACTTGTTAAGTAGGATTACAGATTCGTAACTGTAGTGTACGATAATGTTATGTTTGTCTAAGTCTTTGCTACCCAGGGGCCCATCCCTAGCGCGCTGTATTTTTTAAATAAGGAAACCTTTATATTACAATAATCATTACAATATTATTAAAGAAAGCTTATACCATTAAAACTGGACAACTGATAGTATTATTTATACATTTCCTTAGAAATAAAGATCAAACAGTAATGCTCGGAGATATTTTTTTAAATTGGTGCAGGGTTTTCATCATCTACTGTTATCTAGGATTAAACAAAACTAGAACATGATCAACACTGAACCCTGGTGTAGGCTCCTACACCGTGGGTGACAGGGTAGACAAGTGTTTCTTTACGAGATATCATTTGTATGTAGATACATACAGATGATATCTTGTATATATCTCGGTAGTGTTAATTCCTACAACGAAAGCCTTTACCATGTCTAAAAATAAAAACGTATAACATGTTAGTTATTTGTTTTTAGGAGTAGTCTACTCTGTGTTGTACGTAGAAGCAAGTGCCCTGCAGCAGTACAAGGTGCCCTCCGTCCGACAATGTCACACAAACCGGCGGCGCTCCTTCAAGCTGACGTCACACAAAGCTCACATAGAGTACAAACACTAGGTATACATTACTATGACTGTGTACACTTATTGATATTACAGACATTACCTCTTTTGGCAAGTATGGAGCGACTTAGCAGAGGACAATGTGACATTATTTGTTATTTGGCTAACAACAAAGCTATAATATTCCTATATTAGTCAGTTACCTCCGGGGCGACTTGAGTAATGCCAGTCTTCTCGCCTGCCTGACCTCGCATACTCTTAAGTAGGACCACCATGGGTCTTAGTCGGTACACCGTATTACCTTTTCGAGACTCCGGCACACCTGCCCACCTGGGCCAAAGGCGCGAGGACAGTCTTTAAAAGGTTACCTAACGTAAAAAAATCTTCCCCGGACCCCAGTCTGGGGGGGACGTTCCGATTCGCTTAGTAGCCCATAGGGCAACCGAGTAGTAGGTCTGGTGGTTTTTAGCCGGTAAGAGTCCGTGCATAACCCGCTAGGGACATAGGGCCTCCCTCGGGTACTCATGAGAGTTTTCCACCCCCTCCCAAGTATAGACCGGAGGTAGTCTGGCCATGTTCAGCCCAGGCGACGTGATTCGTGGCGTTCAAAAAAAAAAAAAAGAAAGATTTATGGTTTGCAAAAATTAGACATTAGAGTCGGTAGGTACTGGCGGTAGGTATGTATGTTAGTCCACTTATATTGAGTGCATTGGCACACAAGACAATATTGTATTCTTTATTATTCTTCTGTTGTGTTTTGTGAGTTTGTTGATTTTGTAATTCCTGTGTGTCTTGGTTTTCACTGAATATAAGTAAGTAAGTACTTATATTTTTTCTTTCTTTCTTTGGTTACAATTTTGACCAAAATCGAAACATTAAAAGATATATCTTGAAGTAGTACTTACTGAGCTACATAATGGTGGAGCCGTATAAAATATAATCATTTCATCGACATCTTCACTGACTGATGGATTATTTCATTAAAATGTGCGAAACTATACACTTACCGTATTGTACATACTTACACATTAATGAAGCTTTTTTCTTATGATATATTATTATAGTACCAGACAACAATGTCATGCCACCCAATCGATCATTGATTAATATGAATCGAGTTTTTGTTGCCAATAATTATCTACCAATTTAGGTGAGCACTAATGCCTAAGTGATATTCAGTGTCGATACCTAACAAGCTACACCCCGCTATGTGTGGTAGGTACAATAGTTAGACCTACAGACGCTCGTCACCACATAGAAAGATACCTAAGCACGCTAAGCCAGGGCGCCCACCGAGCGCTATGAGCGATGCGAGGCGCACGGAGCGGCAACGTCGCGCTATATCGCTCTCCCTCGCGCAGTGTAGCTTGCGCGTCGCCTCGGATGTGTCGCGTCGCACGTGCACTCACGCCCTACAGACATGAACTCGAGGAACTACCGCGAGCGCCTCATCGACGAGGTGAAGAAGTACCCCGTGTTGTACGACACGCGCAACGAGAACCATCGAGACATCGACGTGCGGGACCGGTGCTGGCTCGAGATCTCCACCTCTCTCGGTGCCAACAGTACGTACCTTACACACAAACACACACACATACACGGCACCTCGCGCGCCGAGCCGACACGCACACCTAAACAATTATTTGTGTTAACATCACTGACATCACGAATATTGTTGATGCATATCAAGCTTTATCTTTGTAGATATAGGGTATTATTTGGCATACTGTTGTAAAATGTGTTAACATTTTATAATATCGCTCGCGATCTGTATGCGATTGTATAATATGAAACCTTAACTGATATAATTGAGATTAAAGTTTATATAAATTAAGCCAGGTCTTGACACCAACTACCTACTTACTTAAGAGTTGTGACGTGCCAAGTTGTAAGGTTTATAGTTTGCTAAGTATAATGTAATCTTAGGGCCAGATTAATAAGGGCCAGATTCAGAGACCGCACTTTGACTTTACTTTAGCAAAGTCTAGTTATTATCTCTGAATTTGAACAACATTAAAGTACTTAATCTTTTCGCATGAAAAGTTTACTTTGTAGTAATAAATAATGAAAGTATTACTTTAATGTTGTTCAAATTCAGAGATAATAACTAGACTTTGCTAAAGTAAAGTCAAAGTGCGGTCTCTGAATCTGGCCCTCAGAGACCGCACTTTGACTTTACTTTTAAGGAAAGTTCGACTTTGATACAAAAACGAGATATAAGGCCCAGATTCAGAGTCGTGACTTTACTTTCTTTCAAAAGTAATCTTCCCAAAGTAAACTTTTAATGCGAAAGATTACTTTAATGTTTTTCAAATTCAGAGATAATAACTAGACTTTGCTAAAGTAAAGACAAAGTGCGGTCTCTGAATCTGGCCCTTATAGTATACTTAGCTAAAGTACTATTAAGTATGTAACTGACTATTATATTTTTAAAGTATGAGCATAATTTTATACTCAATTATGACTACGATAAGGCTTGAATACACTACAGACGACGCGATTTTTTTGCTGTTTAAATATTATTCATATTAAGTATAGATAACATATTGGATTGCTAGTATATATTACTTCAAGGTTTCTTTCTATAACTGAGTGATAATAAGTTCTAATAATAACCAAAAAATTAATAGGTACCTAGGTACGTAATGAAGATATTAACGTATGTGGCTTTCCATAGAGGGTTAGTTACCGATTTACCTTCTATTTATTGAGTATTTTAGCCACAATTAAATTAGGGTCAAGGACAAGGCTTTGGGAGAAGTTGTTACAGGAAATACAGTTTGCTCAACTTTGATTTAGCTTTTTGTTAGGGCAACTTTGAGACAAGGGTCGGTTGTTACTGTGACATTTATTGTTGGCATACCTCCACAAGAACCATCATATTTAATAGTAAAATGTATAAAGTCCCAACTTTATCAATCGCATCTCGTATAGCGGCCTGGCTGTGCCCTGGCATTGTTGGAGTCTATGCGCGGTGGTTACCACTTACCGTCGTGGGTGCCGCTTGCTCGTCTACCCCCTTCAGGGAATAAATATATAGTCTGATGTTCACAGGTGAAGTGCTGAAGCGAGAATGGAAGATCCTGCGCGACTCCATGCGCCAGGCCCTTAAGAGAAGTAAGAAAGGAGCCACGACTAAGAATGGACTGCCCTGCAAGAAGTGGAGGTTTCAGAGCCGCATGGCCTTCCTACTGCCCTACATGACGATGAGGCGGTTAGTTCACTTATAAGTATATTATATACGAGTTGTGTCAGCCTAGTCAGGCTGACACAACTCGTAAGAAATTTTGAATTGAAATTTTGAATAGAAATTTCTTAATTTTCTCTACACAATGATACAAGTAACAAAAATATTAGTTAATGCTAAAATGTAATAGCCATTGTGAGAGACTGGTGCCTGAATGTCATAATAAGTAGGTACGTAACTCGTGATAATATTTAAATTATTTATGTCGTTACAGTGAGCGGCAAATAAAAGAAGACCTAAAAATAGACGAAACGGAAACGTCCGAAGTGGAAGAGGATCGCCCGGAGCCTGACGTGTGGGACCCCGGGAACCTGCCAGCCGGGGACCACTCCTCACTGGAGCTGTTCTTCGCCAGCGTGTGCCAGAGCACCAAGCGGCTGCCGAGAAAGCTGCAGGCCAACGTAAAGAGACAGGTGCTGGACGTTCTGCTCAGAGTTGAGGAGGAGTGGGACACCGCGCAGACTGACTCCAAGGCTGAACTCAATAAGGACCTCATCATGTGATATTATGAACATTCCTCTAAGCTAATAATAATCAACTTTTAGATAAGTACCTATACTTAGTAAGTATTTTAAAATATAGATTATTATGTCAACTGAGTAGCCTTACCTATTTAGACAATTATAATTATTTAAGAAACTATATAAGGAAAGACTATTAACATAATTGCATTTCTATAAAATTAGTTAGAACAACAATTCTTAACTTGTAAATACTGTAAAAGTTGTAATAGCGCCTGTCAATGTTGTCTTAACAATTGGTTTCATTGCGTCTGATTGCCATTAAGTTTATAAGTTAGGACAATTATCGTAATAAATTAATTTTATAACGATGATATTTATTTAACGGTTGTACTGCTTTGTAATATTCATTATTGGAATTAACACTTATTTATCACCTCCCTGACCCCTGCCTCAATCACCTCAATCCTGTTTTGGGTCGACCAGGTTTTCTTCAAGTAAGTAGTTATTAAGACCTACGATACTTATACCTAATGGATTAGTTATAGAGTCAAGTACAGTCCTTGAAATGTAACCATTTCGGCCAAACTTCCGTTGAGCGAAATACATAAAGCATTTTAATTTACACCTGTAGGTAATTATTGATGAATGTATAAATCGTAGCTGATATAGGTTAACAAAACTCAGCCTGTCATTCGAGCAAAGATCGTTCGTAGAAGTATCCTAAATAACATCATTCAGTGTTCACATCACGGACCAAAAATTAAAAATAAATCTCTTCGCTCGCATTCACTGAGTTCGCGACGAGGGTGGAAGGACGAGGGCGGGTTGGGTTGCTGGGGGGTGCCTCGCGCCTCCCCCCTCCGCCCCACACCTCAGGCCCCGCAGGTGGCATCGATCGCCCTCCGCCCAGCAACAACTAGCGACCTAGGCAGCTCTATTATCGTTCCATTTCATATTTTATACTGTACGTAGGTACATACACTACCAACTGGCTGAACTTACATCATATACTGAGTATAAATGCTTCTTACTAAGAATACAAAAGGTTAGCTTACAAACAAAGACACCAACTTAGTAATGAACAAACCTGGCTGCGTACTTAGGTAGATATACAACTGATCATATCATACAAGATGTTAAGTGAGTGCAAGCATGTTCCTTGCCTCGTAGCAAACATTAATTAAGCGCCTCATAAATCTTAAATATAAATAAATTAATATTCCTCACACAACGCCATCTAGTCCCAAACTAAGCAAAGCTTGTACTATGGGTACTAGACAACGGATAAACATACTTAAATATATTTTTTTTGTAAATTCATACCTACATTATACAGAAAACACCCAGATGAAGATTTGTATTGAGCGGGAATCGAACCCGAGACCTCTGCGTAGCAGTCATGATAAATAGCCACTACGCCACAGAGGTCGTCAAATCTGATTAAAACTTGTATAGTAAATTACTTAACTGCAACATGAGAGACATAAGACTTGGATATTTACTTATGTAATGTTAGTTGATTAATCGATTCTTCTATTAGATGGTGCTATTCGGAAGCAAACTGCAGCAAGTAACAAAAGATATCGTCTCGTCGCAGGCTCCAGGCTACACTGTGCTGCAGGGCACCCGGCAGTGGTTGCTATGTTACTTTATATAAGTGTCATTGTTATTGTACTTAAATAATTGAAAATACAGATGATACACTGTTTGCGAAATCAATCAGTTGCAATATCTACCTTGTTACAAGGAGTTTTAGATTGAAAATAATTATATGTGCACTGCACACAAAAGCAATACTTACTCGTACTTAATTCATTTTATTTATAAAACGTTTGTTATATATTTGTATGATGTATATGACATCGCGTTTAACCTAATACAATGTAATCCGTTAAACTGACGACAAAAAACTAATTTCCATCAAAGCTCATGTCATATTCTGTAAGATGTCGTAATCATCGCGGGGTTGCGTCAGGGGTGTGAGGACGGGGTGGGTAGGGCGGTTGGGTTGGGTGGCGGGTGGGGGCTTGTGCAACGGTACCTAGAGCTACGTCGTTATAAATAGGCGTCCTCATCAGTCACTGCCAAGGTCGGCGCGGATCGATACGCCGCCTTCACGACACATTGCGTACTGCAACTATACGTGCTCTATATGCTGCAACTTTGTGCACCTACCAGAGTATTATACTCGTGTTGCGATGTTGCTTCAACAAAGAAATATAATTAATTATTCGCTGACTTACACTTCCATACCTACTTATGACTCAGCGTAAATTGTTATGAGGCTTACTGTCCAAATTCGTTTGTATTTAATTTATTTTAATGTACTTAACATCTTACGTACCCATAGTACAAGCTTTGCTTAGTTTGGGACTAGATGGCGTTGTGTGAATGTGTGAGGAATGAAAATACGTAATTACTCTCTGGTTGTATGTACTTATCACAATTTCTAAAAGCGAGTAGTCTAAGACACAGTACTACTTACAACATCGATTAGGTACTTACTTCCTTTACCTTTTAAAGTTATTTTGGGTTTTTATTTATAATATAAGTAGGTACTTACTTAAGTAAACTACTTATAGGTACAAAGATAATAGGTAAACAGTAATAAACAGATTCAACATTCGAGACTTCTATGTATGTACTCGTATAGTGTTTGTTCAACTCAAACAATCCTCAGAACATAACGAAAGCGTTTAATGTATTGTGTTGTGTTTGTGAACACTTATCTGACTAACTGTATGTAAGTAATGATAGTCTCACAGAACCCAGTAGTAGGAGCAGTAAGATAGTTCTGTTGACGTCGACATCGCTAAACATAGAGAACAGCTGACTGTAGCTAGGTGCGATCTGTCGCACAGTACACACTGCGCATGTCGCCGTATCGACCACCACATCTATGACAAGCAATATGCTGTCTTAGCACAACAGTGACAAGATTGTTATTGCTAAGAATATGAAGAACATAATCCTCGACACAACCAAATTAATCTCGACACTTGGTATAGTACGATTGAGCAGTTAAAAATGATTTACTTAATTGAATATAAGTTACATAGTGTATGGATAAGGTCTTATTCCAATATCACTTAGATTATGCGTTGTACAGATAGGGATGAATTCCCTTATCTCTTTTTGTCTCCTTTATTATTTCTTTGTAACCAAACCAGATAAATACCTACATGTAAAGAAGTTGCTACAAGACAACTTTCGCACTACGGTTTGAGCCCTGTCTCGCGGGGACATTTCACATTTTCACAAGAACAAAATATAACAAACCTCGTGCACAGCAGCAGTGCAGCCACATACTTAGTAGAGGCAGTTACTCGTTTACAAACAACATACAGATACCTACTCCGAGAACAATAATAACTCTTTCTAATTAACTCTTTAGTATTTCATATTACTTAGCTTGATATCCATTTCAAAATCTTTCTTTGTTTCAACTGTACCATTTTTAGCAAAGATTACATTAATTACTTGAATAAAGTTATTCCTATCGTGTATTAATTTTATGTACGAACCTACACCTTTATTATGTAAGTATATTTAAATAATTTGATACGTCCATTACGCACAAAGAGTTTTTATAATATTAATTATAGTTTCGCGTCAGTAGGTAAGTATCGCCTGAACTAGTGTGACCATGAACTTTTCACATCTGTCAGTTGACGGGCGCTTCCAGGAACGTTTTATTCTAGTTCTGCAGCAGACATGTGTCACTACTATAATAACTCTCTTTGTTGGCAACACTTCACATAATATAATACTTGCTCTAAAACATATCAAAATTACTAACGAAAATTAAAAAAAATTGTGGATGGTTATAATTTTTGATTTTAAAAGAAACCGAACCCGCAACCGACGGCATAGCAGATGGATGCACTGACCGTTACAGAAATACCTTTAGATATAGGTAATTAAAAAAAAAGTATTATTGTTCAACCGATTCCTTTCTAACTGTAAGTAGTTGTCTCTATAGTCGTCTTCTGCGTCAGACTTAGGAACTGCTCACGAATGTTCTGCGAAAACGCGACTTTACTGTACTTACTTATAACTGTCAACATTTTTATGGTTCATTTTTTTTCTACTCTAATATTAATTTTGTGAAGAATGAGTGAATCCAACTGGAAGTGTCATAAATTTGACTAATAAATAATTGTCTATGGTCAGTAATATATAATAATATTGTTTGACATGACAATCTTTCGCGAAAACAAACCACAGAGTGCTTATAATACTGCAACAAAATATAATCACAAGAACAAAATAATTTGGTCATTGAAGTTGGCAATAGGTAATGGTACCTAATGTATACTGTATAGAGTAAATAATATATTTTATAAATAATATTAAGTATACTTAATTATTGTAATGTATAGTGTACAGACCTAATTCGGTATGTAAAGTAAAAGTTAACCTATGTCGAATCCAAAACCATTTCGAGATTATAGATCGATAAGTAATAAAATCATATTTTTAGCGCAAAAAAACCGCAAGATTGTGTTTATTTTTACAATTATACATAAATTACTTTGTCTTTCATTTGACGTCTTAAATGACATCATGTCGCCCAACTCAACAGAAGTTTGTTTCTCCTTTCATTGCTCAATAATTAAAACAACTAATTTGAGCATTTTTGCCCTCCCACCCATAGCCCATTTGTAGTAAACAGCCAAAGTAAGTAATTCGACCGCATGTATGACGTCATACATGCGGTCGAATCACTCAGTTCAACTGTTTACCACAAATAAACTATAAGTAGGAAAGCAAAAAAATTCTCAAATTAGTTGTTTATAATTAATAAACCTTTAAAATAAAAATAAGTATAAAAAAAATACCAAAAAAAAACTTTACATACCGAAATAACGTGAATAAAGTGAATTATAATAGGTACACGATGCACTTCAATGAGGTTCACGAAACCATGTGTGATGCTTGTAACTGCTATACCTAAGTTGCGCTTATAAACGTGCGCCATTCGGGTATTTAGTCTGAACGGCCCAAAGTGAATGGCCCGCGGGCCATTCGACCGTAAACAAAAATCGTCTACGTTCCAAAGGACCGGTGATAAAATTTTGTAAATAAATTCATTGTCATAAAAATTGTCATGTACATTCGGGTTCAAAAGTTAAATTAAAAGATTTTAAATGTTTCAGATTTATATGAAATTCTTTAAAAAAAACAATCAACAACAGGTACTTTAGAATGTTTACAAAAGATTCATTTGGCTAATATATAATTTACATACTTTAGATTTTTATGTCTTTATTTTGAAAAAAATAAGCATAAAAAATGAATCAAACAATGACAACATTTGAAAAATCAGCCTTATTTTAATAAAGCCTTATATTAAAAAATAGAAGTTATTAACTTTTAAACTAAAAAAAATCTTACAATACCTTCAAATCAGTCTCATCAGTATATTTTAATCAAATAAATTAACATCCTCGATGTTAATGAATGCTGTATGCGACTGTCCGTTTGGATAAATTTGTTAGTTTTTTTATCACCGGTCCATTGGAACGTAGACGATTTTTGTTTACGGTCGAATGGCCCGCGGGCCATTCACTTTGGGCCGTTCAGACTAAATACCCCGCATTCGTAGGAAAGAATGTGGGGTTCTACGGGATTTTCTGTCTGTACCTACCAACCGACCCACTTTTTCTTGCCGGAAACACATTTTTTTACAAGTAAAAAAGATTTTTATGTTTTTAGGTTAGAAACGTAAGTCAGACCGTAATTGTATGTAAGTAGGTACAATAATTACGAATTACGCGTTTAGAGTCTAAACGCGTAATTCGTACGTATTCGTAATTCGTCGTAAGTATGTACCTACCTAAAGTAAAAGTCTACCTAATGTCGTTCCGTTCCTGGCGGGGTGTTGTGCTCGGTAGAGCAGCGTCGTGCTGCGATCTGTTGAGACTCAGCCCTACGCCAGGTGATTCGTCCGTGGACGATGACTTGACGATATACGACATGTTGTTGTTGTTTTTATATTTTTCGACAATATGATTTCACGAACGTATACTTAGTTCGTAATATTTTCAAAGATATTGTTAAAAAAAAAAAAACACGAACACTCATAATATTTAAGTTAGTATGTAGTTAATATTTAATTTTTAATTTTGCGGTCATCAGAGAATCTAAAACTAAAAATGCCTTCACACACCACACGATTTTTCGACAAATCCTTTTCGGTGCAAGCTGTACGCCTTTGGAACAATTTGCCTGAATCGATAAGACGATCTCAAACTCAGCATACCTTCAAAAACCGTGTAAAGGAGCATTTTCTCACTCTTATATCTAATTCTGTCCAAAATTAATAGCTTATTTTTCATTCATTTTCATTTTATAGTATCTGCTTCGCTTCATGTTTATGTATCATTATGTATTTGTTAAACGCGTCACTATACCGTATCTTATTCTATCTTTCTGTATATTATTATTTTATTTCCTTTTCAGTATAAGTACCTAAGTATTAATGTTACTATTTTTATTACCTTTTCTTTATAATTTTCTTTTCCGTTCCTACTACATATTATTATAAAAATATATAAATACAATATTACATTATTCAGTACACCACACAACATAAAAATTATATTACACATTTTCCATCCAAAGGTTGTCTGGAAGAAATCACTTCGAGTGATAAGACCGCCATTTGTGTCACCTAGTTTTTAAGATAATTCATGTACTTACCTGCTGTTTTGATTTTTATTTTGGTGTACAATAAAGTGATTAAATAAAATAAATATTTATAACAGACATACTTACTTACTCATTATACACGAACGTATAGCGAACGTGATACATATAGATATTATACAATACACGAACATATCCGTTCAACAAATAACAATATTCTTTTCTATATTTTTGTATCATTTTTACATATTAATATGTTTAATAATGTAAAATATTATTCTATTTAACTATTTAAACGTCGCTATTATAATAAAACTGTATATTTTCGCTTAGTATATGAGAAAATTACAAATATGTTTATTAATACACGAACGTATACGTTTAACAAATTTCGTTTATCTTAAATAAATCCCTCCTCCCTTTATACAAATTATATTAAATTATATATTTTATTATTCATTTTAACTGTTTACAATTTATTATTAATAATTTTACAATAAATTATTCCTTTTTATATGCTGAATTAACAAATTTATAGGTACGGTAGTTTAGGTATACCGAACGAAAAATTATGTTTAATTGAATTCCCTACACCCCTGCGCCTCCTCTTCTTCTTCCGCCCTAATCCAAAACTATTTAAGTAGAGGTTTTAGATCTCTAAGGAATAAAATAATATTTTTAGCGCAAAATTCTCAAGATTGTGTTCATTTTTACAATTATACATAAATTACTTTGTCTTACGCGCCCGGCTCAACATAAATTTGTTTCTGCTTTCATTGCTCAAGTAATTCGGCTGCACGAGACGCATACGCATTACGTCATCACAAGTAAAACTTAAACGGCCTTATTACAAAATACGGTCTAACTATAAACCACGTTTTATTACGTCACAAAACCACTGTTTTTGAAATTTGTTATTGCAAAATCCGTCTTAATGCTAAAATGTTAAAACTGATTTTGTATTAACAAATTTATGATTTAGTATTTGTTAATACAAAATCAGTTTTAACACTTTAGCGTTAAGACTGATTTTGCAATAACAAATTTCAAAAACAGTGGTTTTGTGACGTAATAAATCGTGGTTTAAATTTAGACCGTATTTTGTAATAAGGCCGAAAATGTTTATAAAAAATAAACTATAGGTAGGAAAGCAAAAATACTTAAATTAGTTTTTATAAATAATAAACCTTTAAAATAGAATAGAAAAGAAAAAATCTTTACATACCGAATAATTGTTGTCATTAGGGTTAGCTACAATTATTTTTTGACGTTATAAAAATTTCGCGCTTCCAGCAAGTGAAAGTGGGGAGATTACTTCCATTTAATATGACAAGAATTCCGACGTAGACTGCTTCCATTTACTAAGTATAGTTAATATTTTAAAGTAGAAACAATATTAAAAATGTACAGCTTGCGCAATCTTACTTGGCCGAGCTGAAGTTACCAACGAGAGAAGTTCCGGCGTAAACAGAAACTAAGAAACTACTTACCCACTCCCACTCCCCGCTATTTAGTTCCAAAAACGACAACAGCGCAGCTATTTGTAACAACTTCAATCCGGCCAACTTAGATTTCGCGTAAATACTGTAAATAGGTACGTTATAAATATCTACATTCAGATTAATAACTAAAACCTACACTAAGTAAATAGCTATATTTATGTGTAAAGTAACGGCAACGTTTTCGGGGCGAGGGGCACGCGCGGTACGCTCCCCCTCCCCCCCCGCGCCCCGCTCACCTCCGCGCCGTCAGTGCTAGCTCGGCCGCCCGGCCATGCGTTATACTACTACATTATATTCGTATTGTCATAGCAATTTTGTTCCCTTTCGCCTACCTACAGCGACTTACTTGTTTATACGGAATACCTACGCACTGTGATCAACACTCAACGAAATGAACAAATCATATAAACATCGATGTATCGTAGAAGGCTGCAGGAATGATTCGAGGAATAACCCGGACTTAACCTTCTTTTCAATACCGAGTGAGCCGAACAGGTATGATTTATCTATACTTACTTTGTTATAATTTAGTCTAGTACTTGTGATATATAAATCTGTTACTATACTAATCGTGCATGTGGCATGTATAACACAATTCACTAAACTGGTAGATAATAATACGTGTTGAGGCGCGCGGGGCGCTGAGACAGTACGTGGGGGGTGCGGGGGGCGCGACGTCACAGCGCGTTCGTTGCTACTTGTACCGCGCCCGCACCCTCCTCCTCACCTCGCTCACTCTCGGTGCGGCCGCTACGCACTACAACGACACACTTTGTTTTTATCTAACTGTTGATGCGTGGTGGAGCTGTACTCGTCTTAGTACACCATTAATAATGGTGGTTCTAGGTCTATTACCACTAGAAAGATACCTTAAAAACAAGTGATTTTGTATGTGTGTTATTTTAATCAAATTAATATGATCACAATTCACAACAAGCTACAAAATTTAAGCTTTGACTTTAAAAATATCTAATAGTATTGTGTAGTAAGACACTAAAATGAAGACATTATTATGAAGCTCTGTTTAAAGCTAAACTTAAATGTTAGTATTATGGTACCTAGTTATCAGCAAGTTATAATGTACCGCGTCCGCTCTGATCTTATCTTCACCTTGTTGTCGAGAGAATATTTACTTATTACAAGCGGCTAACTATTACGTCACCCTGAGACTAAAGTCCGATTTACTTACTATTTAACTCGCTACTGTACTTGTCGCTACACATCGACATAGTATGAAGCCTTCATAAAAATTCATCTGTGGAACTAAAACGACAACCCACGTCGCTGGAGCTTTAACAGACATCTTATTAATGAACGAACTGCCCCGGGGGCGGTGGCGCAGTGGTTGCGGAAGCGGCAACCGCGCACGAGGTCGCGGCTTCGATTCCTACGCAGGACAATTATTGTTTGTGTGATCCGCAAATTATTGTACCGAGTCTGAATGTTCTTTGTGTCTGTTAAATCTATGTATGTTTCCTTTGTTGCTCGTGGTCCTTGCTAATAGTCCTTGGTACGGGTAGTTTCTTTTACCCGCGGTCCCCGCAGGCACTGCCCTCATTATTAGCTAACTAATGCGTGTTCTAGTTTTTAATTGTGAGTGTAGAATTGATACCTACATAAATGTTAAGGCTAGTTTTGTCAGAATTTGCAATATGCCGACCACAAGTATTTTATTTTACTCGTAGTCCCCGCAGGGACTATCGCAGGGACCACGGGCAATAAGCCATGTAAAGTCCCCGAAACGCGGCTTGATCCTAAGTGCGGGAGTAGTCTTTAATAACAGACACAAAGGTTAAGATAATAATTACCTGACGTGGGATTCTCTAGCCCACGTCCGTGTGTTTATTGTATGAATTTGCAAATTTATTATGACATTCAAGTCATAATCATTTAGCAGCTTCAGCTGATCTGACCCGGGAGGTAGCCATAGAATTTTTTTTTTAAGATAGGGTCTGTAGCCTTGCCTCGCGCACCACTAGGGTGTGTATCTCACAAATTATAATAGTCCTGCGTGGGGATCTAACCCGCAACCTCGTGGAGGGCAGCCGCTTGCGCTACTGTCGCCCCACCGCACCGTGGTCAATTTTTTTTTTTAAAAGTAGTTAAGTAGGTACTTAAAAAAAAAAAATATTTTGTAAGTATTGTATTGAAACAATATTGTTTCAATATTATTATAAGCTTGTTTTAAGCACTTCGTCGTACGAAAAGGCTAAGTAATACAATAATATTGCTATAAGAGCTTGTGGTTGGCTCCCTGGTTAGGACGGCGGGAAGCCGATGGATGAGGGAGGCACAGGACCGCGCAGGGTGGAAACGTTTGGAGGAGGCCTATGTCCTGCAGTGCGCGTCTATAGGGTGATATAATGAGTACTTAGTTGTTTACTGGAATACCAGTAAGTAATTTTCATTTTATCGAATATTTATTTGAGATAACAACTTTTGCCCTATTGTTCAATAAGTGTAATGTTCTATTCATTTATTGTTTAGTTGGTAAAATATGTATTTAATCGAATATTCAATTGGTTTATTAGAAATGTTACAAAAGTATGAAAAAATGATCGATTATGCCAAAAACAAAATCTGAACTTGTAACTATATTAGTTAGAGTTATCAATATTAGTCTAGTAAACATTAGTTTGCATTTCATCGAATGGTTTAGGTTATGTTAGAACTGTCACCCTTATACCGCGAAGGCGAGCGTGCCGCGGCAGCGGCCGCCGTGCGCCATATACTCAATAAAGGCCTACGCAGACCGGGACGGCATGGCAAGGGATTTTAATTTTTGCTAATGGACATTCAACCGTACTATTACAGAAATACGACATAAATTGCTATGCTTTAAAATGAAACATGCCGTGCGATAAAATCCCTTTCAATGCCACGGCATCATTTTAAAGCATAGCAATTTATGTCGTATTTCTGTAACAGTACGGTTGAATTTCCATTAGTAAAAATTAAAATCACTTGCCATGCCGTCCCGGTCTGCGTAGGCCTTAAAGAAATAAATTCTTTACACTTTAGAATTCAACATATTTTTGTAAATATATAATTGAATGTAAATGATTAAAAAACATTTTTTTTATACATTACGGATGTGGCGGGTACTATAAGGGTCACAGTTCTAACCTAAACGAATGACCTTTCGACTAAATGATTATTAGTCTAGTGAAACATTAGTTTAAATAAGATTAGTGCTTATAAAACTTCGGTGAAATGACATTATTTCAAAGAAATGAATATGCCATATAAAATTCTACTAATTAATTATTCGGTCTAATAAATAATTAAACGAAATGACTTTATTCAAAATAAAATTAGGCGAAGTGATTTTCGACGAAAAGTTGTTATACCAAACAAGGAAGAACAACCCCTTGGAACTACCGGATTTATTAAGCAAGTGGGTTACACCTGTAGTAACAAAATCTGTTAGCGTACCTGTTTCTAAAGATGATTGGAAATGAGATGCTAAGCAAGCGTGGGAACTATGGAGCCATTTTAACCAAAACTTGCGCAATCCGTCTGGTCCTGTTGATTTCCAATTTGGTAGTCGACGGACTGCACAAGTAACATCTAAAGTTGATATAGTTACTGGCTCCATTTGATGAATACGTTCACACGCTTTTTCAACATCCCCTATCCAATCACCCTCTACATGACTGACAGGCACCGACCAAATGCCGCACCAAAAATTGTTCGTAGCATCAGCAGCAGGCAGCAACTAGGAGCGACCTGTTCAAGATTCGGTTGACAGGCCTACCGAATCTTGAACAGGTCGGTCCCAGTTTCTGTAAACCCACTCATCCCTTTAGAATGCACGATTCTAGGTATATCGCTCAATTCTTTTTTTAATCGTTTTATACGATATGCCCACGCAAAAACCTTCTGCTTCAGGAAGTCAATGCAATGTAACATAATTATAATAGCGACGATCTACGTTGGTATCAGAAAATGCATTTATGTATTACATTATTATTATTATATTATATTTCATACAATTATTATACTTAAGTCACACATTTACAATTTAAATACTCTTATACAGAGTAGAAACCACGGAAGAAAAATTAGGTGGAAATGCAATACAACTAATTCACGATTTAGAAGCTTAGAGCCGATTTTTGCACTTTGCCGACTTTTACAATATTCAATGTATGTAGTAGCGGAGTGCCGACATTTGAATATTCGTATATATTTGTTAGCTGATTGCCGACTTATTAAAAATTTAAGTATTATACTTATAAGTGCTTTGCCTACTTTTATAAACTTCTTTACTTCTGAATGCACGATACCGACCGTGGTACAATTAAGTTAAAAATGTTAGGGGTTATAACCGTTGCATCAGTTTTATATAGAATTAATGATAGTTTAATATGATATAGTGCCAGTTATGAGCGGTTACGGAAGACCTCATCGAACCAAAAATGTGTTAAGAAGGATGGCATTCCAGATTCAATGAGATTGTTGTATCTAAGAAACCACATATTTATCCTATAATAAAATACTGAAAGACGAAAGTGTTTATTGCGATTACAACGTTATAATCATAGACCAATTTCAATTGTTACTTCATCCTAACCACTAACAAAAATGTGGAGAAAATAGGTTTCTAGGGAGGGACATATTGTAGCCAAGTTGGTGGTTGTTTTATAAAAGTTCAGTGAACAATTGAGGGAACGTATAATTACAGTATGAGGACATTGATAATATGATTGGTTTTTAAAGAAAGACAGACAGCAATGAGGAAGCGAGAAAGTGAGATTATAATTTATTGATGATTTTGAAATTGTATGTTAACAATAAGTGCTATATTTTGTTGCACTGCAATGACTTTTTATCGAAGTGCAATGTTTGCGTCACCAGTGTCACTTAGTAAGACATGATGAAACATACAATGTCAAATAGAAGTATGTAGGGATTCAATCTTTTATAATTTCAACCTTATGTCGAACATCATAAGATACATTTTAATGTGATAATTTTCAAAACTTATGCTAAAATTATTCAGCTATTTTCGGTAATCGGATGTACTTTTCTTACTCATTGATTTGCTGTCTTTCTTTAAAAGCCAATCACATTATCAATGTCCCCATACTGTACTTTTGTTTTCTACAAATCGGCGTACATAATAGGAGTTAGGCACCACTCGTCAGTTTTTAATTGGTCTGTTTTCCTAACTCGTCAGTTTCCTTACTCGAGTATAGTATCCCTTTAAAGTTTCTTAAGCTTACTTATTTCCCTTTATCAAGCCCTGCTGCAAAAAAAATCTTCTTCCATCCTTACATATGGATGGAATAAGATTTTTTTGTATCTATGAGTGGCTTGAAAATTACGTTTTTCTCACTATGTTTAATATTTCTTGCAGGTTTATCTACTTGAATATAATTTGATTTCCTATCCCTAGTATGCCACATCATAGTCATAACAGCCCATTAATGTCCCACTGCAGGGGCGGGCCTCCCCCCGTGACGGAGGGTTACTTGACCTTCTAATACTACGCTGGCCAGACGGATTGGTATAGGGTTTTATTTCAAGTTTTCCTTCTTTCTATGTAAAGGTAATATTCACAGATAGTTCCTTAGTCGGTTTCTACGACACCCATGGGATGAGATGGGGTGGTGACATATTGTATTCTTATACGCCACATACACGTAAATTAAGTACCTATTTCGTATACCCTAACTGCATCCCTCAAAAAAAAAATCACTTAACACCACACACTAACAATCTATAGATTCAAGAAGAATTCAAAACACACTGGCTGGTGACCGCGACTTCGTCTGCGTATTTTGAAAAATTCACAAAGTACCTTTATAAATTCTAGCATATTTGTTATTCTGATGTATATTATAGTAAAGTTTCATTTAAATCCATTCAATAGATTTTACGTGAAAGAGTAATGTAATAACCATTCTTACAAACTTTTGCGTTTATAATAATATACTAGCTGACTCGTGCCCACTTCGTTAGGCGGTGAAAAAAAACGCGTCACTTTTTTAAGCATATTTCATTACTGCTTCACTCCTATTAGTATATAGCCTATGACACTCCCCTTGTTTACGTTTTTGACTGTACATAAAATTGACAGACTGCGAAAAAATACATGACATAATTTATTAGTCTGTAAAATGCTACTGATTGTGTGAACATAACAAAAATCGACACTACGCGAAAGTCGGCAATCAGCAAACAAATACTTAGAAATTTTTAAATGCTGGCACTCCGCTATTTCATTCATTAAATATTATAAAAGTCGGCAAAGTGCGAATGTGGGCTCTAAGCTTCTAAATCTGGGAAACGCTGTCGCCAAAAAACAAATAAACACACAAATAAAATAGTAAAAATAACATATTATGTAGCTGATCCTACATCTGGGAGTGAACCTTCATACACTATAAATAGAAGTTATTTTGCTGTAGCGTAAAAAGAATTATTGACATTTTGAAATCTTAATAGATTCAATTTTCGAGTTAATTCCGCCGTCGTCCATAGATGGCGGTTTTCGCAGTTCTGGCAATTATATACTTCATATACACCTATACATACCACCCATATATACCTATGACCTTAGTGACAAGTTACGCGAACCATCGCGTATTAGTTACACGCGTACCAGGCCTACTTAGGACTTCCACTTGATTCTTTCTTCCGTGGTAGAAACATTTATCTATTAAAAAATTAGACAATTGGTTCCTAAACTTACGCATAGTCTTGTTATAAATAAAATTCATCAGATTGACAATATATTCTTTCAGGCAACGTCGATGGCTCGAGGTGATTAATTGGAAAAAATCTACGTCTAAAATATTAGCCAGACAATGTATTTGTGAAATTCACTTTGAACAAAAAAGTATTCGCTGCAACAAGGAACGCAAGCGATTATTGTCATCAGCAGTGCCCACTTTATTCCTTAAAAACGACCCTGTTTCTCCAATAATTTCTTATAGTTCTCCAGAAATGACTGCTTCAAATGTGAAAAAAGAAATTGTAGATGTATTACAAATGGAGTTTATTCCCCCGCCAGAAATTGTACTAAAAATTGAAGCAAAATCTCGTAAACGTAAATATAGGTCTGAGTTTAAAATAATAGCTTTAGACTTATACTTTATTAGTCCTCATTCTTACAGAGTTTTCTGTAAATCGTTTGATTTACCGCGCATCAGCACTTTGTACAGAATGTTTCTCCCTTCAAGTACGCATCTAGATCTTACGCTTATGAATGCTTTGAAACTGAAAGTAGCCAAAATGACAGAAGGTCAGAGACAATGTGTCGTCTGTGTCGGTAGCATGGAGTTAAAGAGAAACCTCCATTATGATCCCGTAAGTGATAGACTAACTGGTTTCCATGAAGTGAAAGGTGTTCAGATGATAAAACCGGCTGATATCATGACCGTAGTTGTAGTTCGGGGTCTTCTTCATAACTGGAGACAAGCTGTGTCATATATGTTTCTAAGTAGACTACAACTTCAACAAATAACCACGTTTATTGACGAAATAATTCTTGCAATGTTTAATATAGGACTAGAAGTTCGGGCACTTATGACTGACGTCGACTCTAATCTTCACATGGGACCGAGGAAACCAGTCTTCATGGCAATGAACCCTTTTATTAAATTAAACGGTAAAACAATATATTGCATGAACGATCCTCTGCATTTGATGAAGAAACTACGAGATCAAATGATACATCATCCAATTAAGTATGATAGCGATAAGATAGCAGATTGGAACTATATAATGGAATGTTATAGACAAGATCTTCAATTACAATTAAGGCTTGTTCCAAAATTATCAAACAATCACCTCAAACTGAATCCTGATAAGTGCAAACTTGACGAATTGATAAACACACGTGAAACATTCAGCCAAGCGACTGCAGCTGCCATCGTACTTAACATTCAAATGAAGAATATATCTCCGCAGGCTAATTCTACCCTTGAATGGATTCTTGCCATGAGCACACTGGAACAAATGCTCAATTATAGTTCTATCAATTCGTCAGAGGACAAGCATGCAATATTCTGCGGTGAACCACATCAGTGTAATGATTTAGTTAATATATCTCAAAAAATATTCTCGTTCAAAAATAATCTTATTTCAGAAAACGATCAAGTCGACTATTCTCTCAGTTTTAAATCAACAATTAAAGCATTTTTGATGATAGTTTCAGATTTAAAATATGGTGGTGAGTTTGATGGTGGGCAAAAACCCGTGGGACTTTCTATCGATTGTATCGACGACTTTTTCAAAAAAGTTTATCAGCGGTATGGCAATCAGCTGCCGACACCAACACAAATTGAAGCTTGTATTACAGAGTTTCCCATATGTAACTTGTTTCAGTACGCTTCTACTAAAAAACGTTCGGATAACCTGGACACTTTTATGGCGGCTTTGAAAGGTATTGAATACGTGGAGATGTACGATCACAAAACTAATAAAGTCAAATCGAACTATTTTGATGACCTTAAGGAGTTTAGTTCAATACATTTTCCGGTAGAGAACAGATTTAAGTATGTATCCCGTTACTTGTTGGATAAATGCTACGAGCACCATAGGGGCTGTGACAAAATGAAACTATACGCAGAAACAGATGATAGCGCTAATATTAGTGTGAACAACGCAGATACTGTTCCTAACGAGTTTCTACATTTTATAGCAACGTTAGAAATAAAATTGAAGGAATATTTAGTAGAACCGCGCTCGATGTGCTCCGCGGCAGAACTAGTGGACTACGCGAGAGACGTCACCTTCGCTACACCTTGTGCATGTTTCCCTTTACGTTATCTTAAGCAATTATTTTATAGAATCAGATTACATATCTTGGTTACCTATAACAACATATTGTTTGATAATGATAATATGTCGCCTTTTGCTGTTAATAATTTGTGATCACGTTACCTCAAATGAACAAACGATATAAAGTTCTGTTAGATGTGCAGTTTTTGATTAGTTAAGGAGAAATCTAGTTAAGATTTAAAATTAATAATACAGTTTATGTTTTACTAAATTTTGTGTGAATCAATTTACTAAACCTGACCAAAGACGTGCTCCGTGACCACAGAACATTAAAATACATTAGAAAGGCGAAGTAGGCGGGGCTCGCGCGCCTCAACTGTGAGCAAACGCTCATAGTTTGTTTCGAAAGCGACGCATCCCCGCGTAGTCGTCCGCGGACTTTCATGGAGTGCGTATCAGCGTGAAAAAGTTTAGAAAGCGTCAAAAAATGCCGAGTTGTGCTATTATTACTTGCAAAGCAAGAAGCCAAGTGTCAAGTATGACAAAAGAAGGAATTTCATTCCACCACAAATTTAGACTCACCTAAATTTCTTGATTTTATGACAATATTTACGAAAAACTGATTTTGGCAACAGAAATCATAATATTGCATTGTTTTTATTCATTGCCGGCATTGTTTGCTATGCAACCTTAGTTTCGCCTATTCGAAAAGCAATGCATAACGCCACGCGCGCTTTCCACTGATACATCCGACCGCAGTGATGTACCTCAACAGCGCTCTTTATCGATAAATTTTATTCATTAGATTTTTCTGATTATAATTTATTTATGGTTCATTTCATTTGAGTAAATGCATATCAATTTATTTTTATGGAGAATATTGTTTTATTTAATTACCCTTAAATTCCAAGAACAAAATTTCTTACCTATTAAAATAGTATTTCTTCAAATATTTATTTAATATTCATTTAAAAATTTTACTTTTACTACTGTAATTTACAGTCACTCGTTTTATTACTAAGTACTTACTCTTTATTTTTGTTCGAGTGTATATAATTGACGTAACCTCCTACTTTTTGAAGTCGGTAAAAACGGTCTTGACTTTTCCATACGAAAATAGATTATTATTAATTTAGTTTCAGATCTACTATTTAAGGAGTTATTTTATTTATAATAAGTTTATTATAAATAAAATAACTAATATACAGTTGTATATTATGATTAAATAAAAAATATCATTGAAATAAGCATTAGACCCATTTCAGATACAATAAATAAATAACTTTGCAAATTATGAACCTTCTATAATGTAATAATCGATGCAATTTTATCGTTTGTCAATCACTAGCGTAAATGTAAAATAAATTGCTTTTGCACAGCACATACGTAAGTAAGATTACGTCTGTGTGAGTGAGCTGTGTGACCAAACATAGCGCTTCGTTTGACGTTGTGCGTGTGTGCGTGACACTGTATTTACTTTCGTTGCTTACGTAGTTGTAGAAATAGTGGGGGCTTAGTGGCTACAGCGGATCCGATGCAAACTGCGCTTGATAACCTTTCTAATGTATTTTAGGCTGACCGCACATTGGAGACTAGACTGTCTCAAGACTGACTTGTCTCATAGAGACAAGTCTGTCTTAAAACTAAAACGAAACAGTTTTGACTACGATACGTCGCACACATAAAACAAAACTGTTTTGTCTCATAATCAGTGATGGGATTATACTCGGCATACATGACCACGTGTTCAGTGATGGAATTATAATCGGATAAAAACTCATTTTTGAGTAAATACTCATAAACACTCGTTCCTACCCGAGTATTTATCCAAATCTTGGGATAAAAACTCTGATGCATTTTCCTATCAAAATATTTAGTTTTTTTTAATATTATAACTGGTTTTGACTATCTTTGCAATACTTTGCATCAACCTGGAAATTTACCTTCGAAAGTTACTATATTTTTAACCGACTTCAAAACAAAGAAGGAAGTTTCTTTTCTTTGATTTGTGACCATGATATAATTATTTACTTTTATAATATAATATTATTGGTAAGTAGTTATTATAATCAAGTTTGTCGTTGAAGTCCGTTTTTAATTAGAAAATTATTTTTTTTAATTCATTTTATCTTGGTTTCATTACGTAGAATACTATATTTTACCCCTCTCGAATAAATACTTGTTTATAACTAAATTCAAATATATTATTTTACTATACTTTTATTTATTTTTTAAACATATTAATATATAAGTTTTTTATTGTAATATACTTGGAACACGACAGTCTTAAGACAGACTATTGCTTTACAATATGTATGAATATGCGCACACTTGGAACAAAACGTCTAATAGACAATATTGTATCAGATAGACTAATACCGCACGGCGACTAGTCTGACTAACGATTGTCGGCTTCCCTTTTGTATCAATGCGGGCGCGCACATTAAAGACAAAACTGTCTACCGTCACACCCCGCACGCACCCCACTCTCGTCCGAGCGTTCAGAAAGTAAACACGTGCAGTGATGGGCAGTTGGATAAATACTCAAATGATAAAAACTCAGTAAATATCCAAAAGTGAGTAAATACTCGTAAATATCCGAATTCTTGGATAAATACTCAAAAAGTTCGGATAAATACTCGGCTGCATTCATGTATCTAATGTTTTGGATTTTTTAATTGTTTTTTTAACAAATTTTCATGTTATTGTTTATCTGCAGGTGTTTTATGGTTTAAAATATTAGTTGTACTACATTAATAAATGTTTGCGGCTTTATTTGTTGCTATTACACGTAAATACCAATATATAGATACATTCTTTGCGAGTAATATAGGATATATAAAACATTACGTTAAATTTAAGCGGAGCATATACGAAAAATGTTGCAAAAACGGGGGTAAATTACTACTTTTGTAAGCTTACATTGCGTGCGCTGTGTACTTATATGGTTACTTATAGTTACACATAAATATGTACTTGCTACGGAATAATTGAAGAATTGTTCTTTAAAAGTATTCAAAATAGTCCATTCATTTGTTTAATGGCAGCCCTAAGTAACTATTCCACGCGGACGAAGTCGCGGATAGCAGCTAGTTTGGTTAATAACACTTTTACATTCATAAAAAAGTTTTTTTAATCCTACACATAGGTACTAATAACAAATACACGAACTCACAAAAGGAGACAAAACATGTAAAAATTATTTAAAAAACCAACTACTTTGATACAAAAATGCAGTAAACTATTTATTCGACTTGAATACTTAAGGACCCTGATAATATAAAAATAGTTTTAGTTTATAATTAAAAAAAAAAACATTTGATACACTACGAGTTCTTCGTCTGTAAACATGATGTCACGTGTTTACTTTCTGAATGCTCGGACGAGAGTGGGGTGCGTGCGGGGTGAGGGGTGTGACGGTAGACAGTTTTGTCTTTAGTGTGCGCGCCCGCATTGATACAAAAGGGAAGCCGACAATCGTTAGTCAGACTTGTCGCCGTGCGGTATTCGTCTATCTGAGACAATATTGTCTCTACGACGTTTTGTTCCAAGTGTGCGCATATTCATACATATTGTAAAGCAATAGTCTGTCTTAAGACTGTCGTGTTGCAAGTCTGCGCTCAGCCTTAATGTTCTGTGTCCGTGACAGTTTCACACAACGCACAAACGTTTCAGTTGCGTCTGTCTGTGTGTCTGTCGCGGCGGCGTGCACCTCCTCACACTCGTTTGTTGTGTATATTTGTATTTTTCATAACACAAGATCAAAATGATATATATACAGAGTGCATCTATTAAGTCAAAATGAATGGCCAATACGGTATTAAGCTGATTTTCCACTAGAGGGGCGAGGCGAGGAGAGAATTGAAATTTGTATAGCAAATTTTCTTCTCGCCCAGTGCATCTTTGGTGGAAACAGTGAGGACGAGGCGGGGCGAGAATTGAAGTATTTGTTTGTGTAAAAATGAACTGTATTGCTTCAGTCATAGGGCCAGATTCAGAGACCGCACTTTGACTTTACTTTAGCAAAGTCTAGTTATTATCTCTGAATTTGAACAACATTAAAGTAATCTTTTCGCATGAAAAGTTTACTTTGTAGTAATAAATAATGAAAGTTAACTTTTTCATGCGAAAAATTACTTTAATGTTGTTCAAATTCAGAGATAATAACTAGACTTTGCTAAAGTAAAGACAAAGTGCGGTCTCTGAATCTGGCCCATAGAGTACTTATAAATTAACTTTGCAACAAAAGCACGCTTCTCGTGATAAGATTATTGTTGTTTTTTGAATGACGTCAAAAAAGATAAAAAGAAAGTTGTATTAATTTTGAATAAAGTGTTTTTTGAGTTTGAATTTGCTACTTATTATTTGTTTGTTTAAAAATAAACGGTATTATTTCCTATATATAGTATAAAATAAAGTAACAAGAAACACACTTCTCGCGATGTCAATTGTCTGTGGAAAAGGGTCGATGCGATTTCAATTCTTTCCTCGCCTCTCCTTGTCTCGTCCCTCTGTTACAAAATCACATTTAAGTAAGTACATAAGTACATTAGAATTGAAGAGTCAAACATTACCAGACTACTGATGTTCTTTCTTAATCTTATTTATTATACTTACTTAGATCAAAAATGTGCTGTATGTGGTGAACAATGAAGAAGTTGTAGGTGTAAGTGAGACGTACTGATCAGCTGACAACCTACCTAATAAATGGTGCACATTAGCATTCTTGCCATTAAAATTTTGTTTTACATATTGCGGCATCCAGCCGAGCGAAATGAGACCTAACTATTAATAACATCTTAAGATGTTATTGTAAATTGTTAGTCTATGCAGTCTGGTTTTTTTTTTAATTTTTGCAAGTAACATTTTTTATTTAGAACATGAATTAAAAATATTTTATAAATAAGTAAGTATAATTTATATAGTAGGTGTTAATAAATGATAAGATAACATAACATGTAGAGCTAGAGACGGTCTCACGTGTAGGTTAGGTGAGACGGTCGCACAGTTGGTGCCGCGCCGAGCTGTCAATTTGTCTAAACGTATGACTTGTGGTCGTGTGTCACCGCCGCGGTCCCATTGCTTACCCACTGTACCTATCTCTCACTTCTGTATTGACACAATAATAAGAACCCAATCATTTAATTAACTGACAATCGCAGTCCACTGCTGGACTTAGACCCCTCCCAACACGCGCCACAGAACACAGTCCCGTCCCACGCCTTCCGCATCCCAGAGGTGACCCAGAGACCTTTATGAGGTCGTCGTCGATCCACCTAGTTAGAGGACGTCCTACACTACTTCTTGTCCACTTTTAATATAGTGTAACATTGTAATATCAGTTGAGGGTAAAATGGATAGGGATGGTGGCAGTCGCAAAGTTAGTTGCAAGTTATTTTGTACTTAGTTGTAGTCGTTTAGTAACGGTTCGGTTCTCACAACTTGATAATAACTAGATCTACAACACAACTATCTGCGGTTAATAACACGACCTAATTAATGTTCATTCCTCGTCAATCTGTTGAACAATGTTTTAGTACTTGGGTACTTAAAATATCACAAGTTACATTCAACGCAACATGTAATTTATTTCGAATTAAGAATTTTTCCTTGTGCACCAAGTCCTATCTTTTGTCAAATGTAAAGAAATATAAAAATATAAATAAAATAAAATAAAAATTTCATTTATCAAGTGAGCTGAAGTGCAATAAAGAACTATAGCGATAATGTAATATTATGATAACTAAGGACGTACCTCATGCTATAAATCTATCCTTTTTATAAGTACATATAACAAAAACGTTCTCATATGAATCGCTATAATACATATTATCTTCCCGCCAAGATAGCACAAGAAAGGAGTGATTTGAGCAACAGCTGAGCACATGCGTTATTTATATCCTTCTGTAATATTCATAGGTTCAAGTATGTATATATTTATCTATTTACTTTATCGTAAATATCACAGAAAACAAAGTTTTACTAAGTAAGTATGTATTTTGTCGTACAAAAGAAAATATGCCTTGTGGAGATGTACCTGTCGCAGGGAAATGAGGAAATCAGGGATTTCACGAAATCCCTAGGGATATGACGAAATCCCATTTGTACTAGAAAAGAAATGCTCATATTTTTGTTTGTAGATTAAAAAACACAAAAATTCCATCTTCTGTGGGTTAGGTTAGGTTAGAACTGTGACCATAATGCACGAGGCGAGCGAGCGAAGCGAGCGTGCCGCGGTAGCCAGTAAGTGCAAGGCATTTCGACATTTACCGGGATTTCGTGATATCCCTAATGATTTCGTGAAATCCCTTGTTTCCTCATTTCCCTGCGACATACCTATGTAGTAATAGTTGTGTGTGTGTATGGTGTGTGTTGTGCCCAGGCCCCTCACTCTGCTACACACAAGTAGGGGAGCGAGGGGCTTGTTGTAACAGTTTTCATTAAAACTAATATATCTTGAGATCTATTGATTAAATGTCTACTAAATAAATATGGATGGATGCTGTAACTCTTCCTGAACTAAATCAAGTAAAAATAATACCATAACTATTCTTCATTATTTTACAATAAATTATTTTCTGGAAGAAGTGCGGTGTTACAACTTACCTCGTGCTTGGGGCAAGTTGTAACATCTACAGGGGCAAGTAGTAACGCCAAAAAAAACCGACAATAATACCTCTAATCATTTATTATTTGCTTGTTTTTAACAAAATTTACATCTCTCTAAAGTAAGTATTGTATAATTCTTATCAAAAATCAACGTAAATACACTTTTTTAGTAATCAACACTTAAAACTTAAATAATTAGCAGTCTTATTTAGTTAATCACTACTTTTAATCATCATGGCACTTTGAAATCTTTATTTTTTGTTAACTTACCCTTCCCTACCCCTTTCCTTTGACTTTTTCTTTAATTTTGACATCTTTTTTTTTATTTCATCTTTTCCTCATACATTTAACATGTTACAACAAGCCCCCGAATTTTGTTACAACTAACCCCATGATATGATTTTTAACATTTATCAAGATAACTATTTAAAGAATTTAGCAATCATAAAAACTGTTACACATTATCAGAGATTAATCAATTTGAATGCAAATAAGACACAGAAAATTTGAAATTAGTCGATAATAATAACGCAAACCGAAATTGTACGACAGTACAATTTTATGTCACCTGGCAAAAATGAAGCGCATGCACACTTCCACCCATTGCGCCAGCCGGGCAGGACACTATCTATGGTAACATGATACGGCGTGGTTTATAGGTTAAATCTAGTCAAAGAAGTAGGTCAATTGCGTTTAAGATCCTAGTGAAAAGAGCCTGTTACTACTTACCCCTGTTACAACAAGCCCCTCGCTCCCCTACTTGTACTAGTGTTAAGTGTAATACAGTATATACCTACACAGTGTCGATCAGTGCCACGCTCACCTCGGACTGATCTCAGCAGACATACTTACTGTCGCTGTGAGCGCGCTGCCAACTAGTTCAATATAATACTGCATTATATATTCTATTCTACTGTACTCTATATCTACACTCATTCATACATGACATGTAACATATAGTTGAGCGACAACCAGGATAAAGCTAGCATGAGGACAATATATCAGGGCGCACCCACTGACAACACTGACTCGATCCATACCTACTCCTGAAGTTAGCTCTAGGGGTCGAGGGGACAATTCACACGTACCACAACCACACCACAGCCACAACCACACCACAACGACGCCGTGTTGTCGGGCGTATATTTTGTATTGAAAATAAATATTACAATTTACACGTACCACATTTTGTCGTTGTTATCGACCACCTGTGTAATACGGCCACATCGCAACCAAACCGCGACGGCAACGCCACCACCGGCGGCGGCCACATCGTCAGGACATGACATCGTGAGCCGTGTATTCTCTACGAATGCCGGAGTATACCTCCATATTACCATGTGGTTACCACACCAACGACAGCGACAACGCAACCACATCGACATTTTGTCGGTACCGGCAACTGCAAGAAGCCGCTGCGACACTATTCATACGTAACCACAGATTGAGCACACAGGAATAGAAAGTACTTACAAGTAATCACAGTGTACTAATATCTAAAGGATTCCACGCCATGTACTGGGATATCTGTTTGCCCTCTTATAATATTGTAAAGAATATAGTTAGGTATAGCATACATCACATGATTGCTGTATTACGTCCATCTTGTTTATATCCAGTTTAAGTTATTAGTATTCATTTGTCGTCTTAAATTAGCTGGCGTATGCTGCACACAGAACTGCTGGGGGGTGTTTGTAAGGGATGGAGGACGGGGGGGGGGGGGGTCATACACGAACTCATATTATAAATGTTTGTTTGAGATGTGGGTTAATACGTGTTCATCGTATGGCAGCGTGTTGTGCATTACAAATGTTATAAATTAATCAAAGCTTCCTGCGCCGCCAATACTTGAGTGCTCCTGTTGCGTGACGTGACGTGACGTGCGACCTAGATGAATGTCGTGCTGTGTGTGTGTGCGCGTGTCTGTTTCAGTCAGTTCAGTGCAACAGCGAGGCGCGCGCTCACCCACCGACTGTAAATGACTTTCATTAATTAATATACTTAGCAAAGTTTTGTAAAGTGAACTCAAATGTACGATTAGTAAATTAAGCGAAGCTATAAATCTCAGCTTTTTGTTAATGGACTTTCTTCTCTTGTGATGGAAATTGAGGAAAACATTGGGCGCCCTATCCCTCTCCCCCCACTCCCGACACCCGCCGCTCCGCTCTCCCCCCACTGGGGGTACACCCTGGTACCGCGGTAATGTGAATGTGACCGTGAAGAATAAATCACCTCGTCTTTACTTGTGTCTGTTTCTGTACATTTCTGTGTTTTTGAACAAACATTTACGTTACGTTTTAAGTAGGAATGAGTTCGTGCTGTTAGGTGACCTGCTGTAGATACAGTAACATTATGCACAAGTTAGGAGAGCATTAGCGTCGTGGCGGGTGCTCCCGGCCGGGTCAGGGCTCCACAGTAATCATGTCCAACTCACATTAATTAGTACTTGCGGCGCGCGCGCGCGATAACCTCACTGCGGTTATCTGATAAAAACATTCTCTAATATTGTTGTGAAACTAGAGGGACCAAACGTGAATACTACATCATACTACCATGTAGATACACAGGCAGGCATAGGTAAAGTCATTCTATACAATTACTTACTTAATACTTTTTTGAGTAAGTATACAAATTAGTACATGAATTAGACATCATCATTCAAATAAACAAAACCTTTATACTAAGTTTTTGAATCAATATTTTAAAATGTAGCAAGTAATCGTAGGTCCCAGCGAAACGGAAACATTTATATTTCGCTAAAACGGAATCACTTTACTTTCCCACGTTTATCTGTTTGCCGATAGTGGTTAAAGCGGGTAATAAACCGCAATCTGAGAGCGATAGTGAAGCAGTAAACCGTACCCCCTCCCCTACAGCACTGGTACCATGCCTCGGTGCTGCCAGCCCCCACCACTATCGCTTGTCGACACTAAACTGTATTATCGCTGGACACTGGACACACACTGATTTATTGCTCGTAAATCTAAAGGTCACACTTTGAACTACAATCTGTGCTGCTTGCTGCAAAGGTTTATTTGGTAACGAAAAATATAATTGAAAATTAAAATATAACTTTGACGACCTCTGTGGCGTAGTGGTTATATAACGTGACTGCTACGCAGAGGTCTCTGGTTTGATTCCAGCTCAATGCAAATCTTTGTGTGCATGAACATGATTGTTTGCATATTGGTCTGAGTGTTTCTACATGTCTAATATGTATGTATTTACAAATAAAAAAGTATTTAAATATGTTTATCCGTTGTCTAGAACCCATAGTACAAGCTCTGCTTAGTTTGGGACTAGATGATGTTGTGTAAATGTGTGAGGAATATTTTTTTATTTATTTTTAATGATGACAATTTATTACGAATTAAGCAGTTATGTTTCATTTCAACGGATTTTTTGTATAACTTCTTTAAGGAGCAGAGTTTAGCAACAGCACCATTGTATAGCTAGGCAACTCACGAGTAACGCATTGCTTGTAGTAGTTGGTAAATGGGTACGAGTGTAGACACAAGAGTACCTACGCTACCTGTACTGCCTGTACCGCAAGCAACTAAGATTTAATGATCCATGACAAGATGGTGGCGCCATGTTGATATCGCCTTCTCATGCAGTATGTGTGGATGTGGACGAAGCACATCAGGTTTTGAAGAATCGTAAAACATGTCAGTAAGTAGTCTCTGTCTACCCCTATGGGAATACCGCGTGTGTGTATGCTTGTACCTTCGACGAGAGGAACACACAACTACAGGGCAGAGGTCTATGGCTGCTGTGAACGTCCTTTGATACTGGAATATGTCTGCACTGTAATATATAAAGTAGGTACTTATTGAAAATGCTTTATGATGATTGGTCAATAAATATACTTAGACAAAATAAGGTCAGCGTGAGGGCAGACGTAGTTATACTTGCATGGGACGTTATACCTACGAATTTCTGACATATTCTCTCTATCTGGGAAAGTTTCTTCAAATCGGAATTATTCAAAATCTACTTTAATGATGTTGAATAATTCCGATGCAAAATAATCGTATTTTGCATCGATGCACCGCGGAAATGTTTTCCCCCCTCGAGAAAGAAATTTATTTAAAAAAGTTAACTTTTGTTGATATTTTCATACCTAGATAAAATATGTTAGCCTGCAATTAATAGGATTTTTATTCTTTTTTTCTTAGCTAGGTACCTACTTGCTACTATACCTAGGTATACCTACCAGCTATCGCACACAACACAGCTAAAGATAATATAATTTACAACATTTTGATTATTTTTGACAATTGAAACATTCCCAAATCTTCGGCATATTTTCGAAGTATTCGACAGGAATCATTGCACAGCTGAGTTACACAGTTATGAGGCTATGTTTTTATGGGTGACACATAAAATGGACCTTTAACTTAAAAAAATCATAAAATTGAACCGTAAGTAATACCACAGGTAATACTCTGGACAATCCTCGGTACATGATAGGTACAAATTTGTCCAGCCTGGGGACAGAGCAGGTACTTATCTACTTACTTACTAAAAAAATATAATTATTATGAAATATACATATAATTATATTTTCCTGAACAACTGTTCTCAGAAACAGTTTGACGTAATTACTTAAAACTTGGCATTTCACTACAGTAGGTATATACGTACTCGTACCTATGAATGTGTTTGTGAGCGAGGCAACAAAACTAATATATTTTCATCTTAAGCCGCGTACACATGCCAATTGAGAAAATCTCATCTTGTCTACATTGTCAAAATAAAATTGCTGATCAAGCAAACAGTAACTTATAGATACAAAGATAAAGAAAATCGTGTAAGTAAAAAGTAAATTACTTAATAAAATTATTATATGTGAGTGTGTCATTCTGTGTGAGTCTGTGTGTATGTATGTACGTGTTTGTGTGGATGTTTAACAACATTCTGCGACATGTCCACAGTCCACACGTACCGACTAGGTTCAGATTGCTTTCGGTTCGACACGACATGTCGTGTCATCCATGGATGGCCCTGTTGGTCTACTCTTGAATTTAATTCCGATCGATCGGGATTGGAATTATGACGTTTACCGCTATTTCATACTCTTGAAATCAACACTAGCGCCAAATTGTTTTCAAATTAGGTGTCTATTTGTTGAACTACATGAAATTGTGATTGAATTAAAAATGGTACTCTTGAATTCATTTTGACAGCTCCGTATTGCGTTGAAATTGCGTTCGAATTGCTTGTAATTCCAATAGCAAATAAGTAACTTTTTACATATTGTTTTGTGTTTTATGTCGACTTGCGAATATTAATACATCTTTAACCCTTTTCTTGACGGTGTGCATTGTTATGCACATATGTAGAAATTAAATTCTGCAGAGTTAATTACTAATGAAATAAGTTTATTTATTCCTTGTGTATAACATCAGTATTCTACTGCATGTCAATTCTCGTTCTTTAAAATCGTTAAAAATTAAGTTAATTTAACTTTTAGTTGTCAAATTGTCACAATTGTATTCTTGTATTTATAATTTAAAATCTTTTTAAAATAATGTAATCGTACTGTAACTATTCTGTAATTTTTAAAGTGACATTTCATGTAATTTTCGCGCTAACATGGGTAGTCTTGTCAATAAGAAACGTCAAACCTTTGCCTTTATTTTAGGAGCGGCAGTGCGCGTGCGCGAGGGAAGCGAATCGAGCGGGAAAAACAAGTTAGGGATATCGCATTATTACATTCAAAGACCCTGATTTTCATTTTTTTTATTCTTAGAATAGAATTTTACGGAACTTATAATATTTTAATTTACCGAAGATAATTTCCTGTAGTTGATTTATATATTATAATGTTTTATTTCTGTATATGGCGTGTTAGAAAATCTATTAAAATTTCCAATCTTTTAAATTGTTTACCGTAAACTGGCAACTCTGTTATTTAACTCTTTTTTGCCATTTAACTTAATTTTAACTTTTACTTTACCGGACAAGAATACCACTTTGGGTTAATTAAAAATTAAATTAAAATAAATTAAAAATTAAGTTAAATTAAATAGTATGTTTCGAGAATTGACCTGCTGATTAAAATAAAAAATATTATGATGTTCGTGGCTAAACTGAATTAGCAGTAGAAAGCAAAATAGTAAACCTACGTCAGGCGCTTGCGCACCGTATGGTAAATATTATTGTTTTCACTATGTTTTTTGCATTATTGCCCTAATAACTAGCTATTATAATGTAATATATTATATTGCCTATTCGTTTATGCTATTTTTATATATTTATATACGATAAATAGAAACTTATACAACCGTTTTTGTGTATGTATCTTTAAATGCACACTGCCCAGGCGTCATGTATAATGTTTTTTATGGCTATGTACATTTAAAGATACACTGTCCTTTTACCGCACTAATATTTACGATAGAAAAGTATCTCTGTCTGTTTGTCTTGGACGCTTCCACTAAAAAACTGCTAAGCCTATTGTGATGAAATATTGTGTAAAAATAGCTTGAACCCGGGAGAACGATATTATGGGCTTTTACCGCGGGCATGTTTCTAAATTTCCTTCTCAATGTAGGGTCTCTTTGCATTCTCTACCGCATTTATCACGGGGAGTGCTCTGAGGAGTTGTTTTGGACATTGCCCGCAGCTGAATTTCTCCACAGAACCACTCGCAATCGGCGGTCATCCACTGTGCGATTTTCGCGAACTTCCTACCGCCAACAACTGTTTTGTGGAACAAGCTCGCTGCGACGATATTTCCAAAAGACTTGGGGAGCTTCAAGAAACCAGCGTACTCCCTTTTAAAAGGTCGGCAACGCATCTGTGATTCCTCTGGTGTTGCTGGTGTCCACGGGAGGCGATGATCACGATGATCATTTACGTTTAGGTGACCTGCTGGCTCGTTTGCCTGTTTGTTTGATTGTGTAGCTCATCTTTTGTGTAGCTCATCTTTTGAAGATGAGCTACACAATCATGTGCCTTGCAATCGGTCTGATAGCACTTCAACACCATTTTTTAACCATCTTCCTTTGAAAATCTCCACCTGTTGTGTGATAGTTATACTGAGATAACTACCATTACAAACACAGGTAATCTTTAAGGTGCTCCCATCAATCACTATCAACTTCTGCTGCATCCCCGTTGATTCTATCTCAGTATCCATCATTGCTTTGGCAACATCCTACTGAAAGCTGTCTGCAGTCACCTAATTCATCTTCACATAATCCAGTTGATAACCTAGTTTCTCCTCTTGCTGTAACCTCTCAATCTGTACTATCTCCGCTAAGTATCAGTATCATGTGTTCATCCAAATAAATTGTTTTTCTTTCTTTCTTTATCGCCATGGCTTCTATATCAAATTTAAAGTTCTTTCTCTTTTAGCCGTTACTCGATCAAAAAGACCAAGGCTAATTATTCATCATTCTCCTGCTCTTATCTCAATTTTCTTTGAGATCGGCGCAGCATGGGTTTCTGCCTCTAGGTCTTCTCCCGCTCACTTTACTCGTTATGATCAGCTTTTCCAGGTTATCACCCCTTTTTCTAGCAATGTGCCCAAAAATCTCCAAAATTCTTCGCAGGCAGTGGTGCTGAGCCTCGTCGGTAATCTGTATTCAGTGTCCCAGGTCATAATCTTCAGGAAAATTTATAAATTTTTTTGTCGACGAAGTACAATTTTATTATTAACTAGCTGCTGTGCCCGCGACTTCGTTCGCGTGGCGGATGTTACTTACTTCGCAATTCGATTTAATACTGAAAAATGGTTTTTGAAACCTTATAACAAACATATATACCTACACACGAATTGTAAAATTAACGAACGAACCAAAACCTTTTCAAAAACAGACCTTTACAAAGAAAGACTGTGTCTAAACTTATACTGAAAGACATGAGCGAACGTCATTCTTTCAAGGAAAATCTTAATACCGATACTGAAAATAAGGTCACAGGCACAATGCCATCTGTTGTCAAATTGGTAAGTTAAAATAAATGACATCGCTTATTTCATCATAACAGCCCATTAATGTCCCACTGCAAGGACGCGCCTCCTCCCGTGACGGAGGGATACTTGGCCTACTAATACCATGTTGGCCAGTCGGATTGGTACAGGGTTTAATTTCAAGTTTTTTTTCATTTTTATTTCGTAAAGATAATATTCACCGATAGTCCCTTAGTCGGTTTTACGCCACCCATGGGATGAGATGGGGAGGTGACATATTGTATTCTTGCTCCGTCACCACACGGATAATCGCTAATTAATTATGAATGAATACATTTTGCACGCCACATTATGGTGCGGCAGAATTACCTGCCTCGGTGGCGCGGCGGTCGCATTACATGGCTGGCGTGCATGAGGTCGCGGGTTCGATTCCCATGGAGGACAATTGTGATACACAAACTATTGTCCTTAGTCTGGATGTTCTTTGTGTCCGTTAAATTGATATATTTAAAGGCTAGTGTGAAGACTTATAATTTATATTACACATACGATTCATGGTTAATTTTATTAACATTTAAAAGGAATAACTTATTAATAGCACTTAATAATAAAATAGTTATAGATTATTTAAAAACTCATTTATTTTATGATTACTACTGGTAACGCCATCTCGTGAACAAAAGAAACGAAATTTAAATTCATTCAACATTGAACCAAATCCATTTTTCATTACCCCTGATTTGTATTGGACTGTTCTAATAAAGAGATCTAGCGATATCTCGAGTATTACTTATCCGATTCCGATTGTTTTATTATAGTATAGATAGATAGATTACTACTTTAAACTTAATACCTAAAAACTACGTATCTATTTATTTTAATATCTAAAGCGCACTTATTCCGAGAAGAGTCAATAAGAACCACGTCCGTTCGCATTAAGAGTCAATGCGAATGAAATTATATAGATGCACCGGTTGGCCGTTTCGGACGTTAAACAAAAATCAACCGTACAGCCGTACTCGTAATGGCGCGGCGACATTTGGAAATTTTCTTTCATCTATATCTTGAGTGTTTATAAACCGATTTCTATAAAAAAAAAATTATGAATAAGGTATTAAAGTGTACTTTTGAAATATGGGAGTTTGAAAATGATATGTCTATGCAAATTACAATATATTTATGTATTTAATACACTGTGAAGAAAACCCTAACGATTAAACACGTTATTGTGGCTAATATATAAAAGATAGATATATACTATTTAGGACTTTTTTGTACATCTTTTGAAGACCATTATTTTTGTAATACATATTTTTGGCGTATGATCAACGTATGCGATGATAAGAGCTCGAACGCGCGTTTTTTCAACCGACTCACTTCAAATTTTTCGTCACTGCTCAGCTCCTATGTATCTTAGCGTTATGTTATACAGCCTATAACCTGCCCAGGAGTATGGACTATAATCGTACCAAGTTTGGTTAAAATCCCTTCAGTAGTTTTTGACCCATGCGTGCACATACAGACAGACAGACAGACAGACAAAAAATTTATTGATTGCATTTTTGGCATTAGTATCGATCACCATTCATCCTCCAATATTAATTTTTAACATATTTTCAATGTACAGAATTGATCTCTCTACAGTTTTATTATAAGTATAGATATAGATTACATTTATTTTATAATTGATCACCTAATTTTGTTAAATAATGCGAAGTAAAATTACTTTTTTGTTGTATTTAAGCAAAAATTGATATCTTTTTATTGAATGTGATTATGGCAATGTGTCTTTAAGGATACGCTCAATTTGGAATGTTATATTTTGTCGACTAGGCAATGTGCATTTATGGATACATTAAAAAAAACTTATTTCGAACTGATATGGATTTTTTTTATTATTTTTCTACCCTTCTTTAGTACCCGTAGAAAACAAATATGCAAAAAAAAATAATAAAAATCGAACATAAAATGTCTTGCCAAGAAAAGGGTTAATATGACTTATTAGTAAAGATATCATTTATTCTACTTAAAAAAACGTAGATTGGGCTTTAAAAGAAAGGC
Organism: Schrankia costaestrigalis; assembly: GCA_905475405.1. Taxonomy (NCBI): domain Eukaryota; kingdom Metazoa; phylum Arthropoda; class Insecta; order Lepidoptera; family Erebidae; genus Schrankia; species Schrankia costaestrigalis. The sequence continues at coordinate 240,494 of FR997843.1, read as the reverse complement.
AAACTAAACCTCTATTGCGCTTTGTGTGTTGTATCTATGTACCAAATAAAATATGGCGCCCAATGATAACGAACACTGTTTGACAACACAAATAATTTATTTGTTAAATATATATTATTATGATAAATATTCAAGCTTTACTTGGTCACAAAGCCACACAAAGCTTTTTAAACTAGAAACACTAATATAGAATTAATAGAATTATTCTAGAATATATCGCACCCTCAGTAATATAAGGGGCCAAGTCAAAATTTTAGTAAACTGAGATTTTAAATGCTAAGGGCATAAAATGAAAATTCTTTACCTGTTAGCGCTGACAGAGCGAGAAAAAGGACAATAACGACTCGGTAAATATATTTGTGTCCCTCTCACACTCTCCCAGCCCGGCGCCCGCTCTTACTGCAAGAAGGTTATGGTTAACAACTAAACAGTGACAGGGATTTAAATAATATATAGGTTCAATTTTAAATACTCCTAGTATTTCTTTGATATTTTTGTATTATAAAGGCCTAACTTGAATGCACGTTTTTCAATTACTTGTAATTTATAGAATTAATGCAAATTTATTGTTTTCTCTTATTGCTATTTATAGTGCATTTACCAAAGAACAAATCTGCCAAATTTCACATTTATAACTTAAATAATAAACAAGTAATTTGAAAAAATAGGTGAAATATAGGAACCCAGAATCTTAAATCGTGATTTCCCAAAAATCAACTTTTTGGATTGTGCCCTTATAATACTGAGGGTGCGATATTTACTTTTTTACAAGTAAGGGGAACCATTTTTATTACAGACTTGTCTTTGACCACGACATTTAGCCACAAGCAACACAAAATTTTTGAAATGCTAATTTCTCGATCCGACTAATCATAAATAATTAAAAAACGTATATTACAATAATATTTTCCATAACTTGTATTTATTACTATTGTTAATAAGCAGATATCGACCATAATAATAATATTTTCTTAATTTAGTAGGTATGTAGTTGAACATCACTTCTCCAATGTCATGTGTTGCTAACTTCACACTTTAAAGTATAATCGTGAACCAATCCCAATGGGGATTGTCTTAAAAATATAATTATTTTTTTTTACTTTAGATTTCGAAAATATAGACAAAATCAAGAAACCAATTTGAATATTTTTTATTTATATTGCGTTTTTAACTTTTTATCAATGTTTTAAAAACATTCTAACAAAATGAGTGATGACGTCATCAAAAGCCTTATGTTCGTAATCTTTTGCTTAAATCTGTTTATAAAAATACTTGAAGAAGCTGTCATCCGTCTCTATCAAACGTCATTGCGGACGTCAAATTTTATTCATTCAATTCTGTTTTATTTCTGTTGTTATTATTATTCGTTATTTAAGTTAAACCATACAAAACACCCACTATTAAGAGCTAAGACGCATTCTGCTCAACTTAATTAACATGTCTGATATTTTTGTCAAAGCTGACTCGCGCAATCTTCCAAAGGTTGATACTATAATGATCATTGAGTATGTGACTGCTAGTAGTCACCATAATTTAGCCGAAATAAGAGGAGCCAAAATTCTAATGTAAGTATCATTATTAAGTTTACATAGGTATATTTACGTACTTAAAGAAATACTAAATTATATTATTATTAATACATCATTTCAGGTCATCTCGAGATTCTTACATTACTACTGCAATTGGAAATGTTGCAGTCAATAGAGTTGGTAGTGACTGCAATATAAAAGCGAAAGTTGTGCCAGAGCATAGGATTAGTAAAAAAATGTATACAGTGCATTGTAAAATCAATGAAGAAAGTGATACTATTATAAATGCATCTTGTGAAGATTGTGCTGCCTCTGCAGGTAAAATTAACAGACATAAAAGCTTTATGCCATTGGTAACTAAAGATGATGTTCTAATATAATATTTATTTATTTTTAGGGGGATGTAAACATTCACTTCTTCTACTTTTCTGGTTGTCAAAAAAAAGTTCAGAACCAGCAACTACTGCAGTTGAATGTTACTGGAATAAGCCATCTCTCTGCAGTGCTAGTACTGAACCAATACTCTGTACTCAAATTTTTCCAAAAGCGAAACTTCCAAAACTTCTTCCAAAAAATAAGCATGTATTAAAAACATTTCGAGAAGAGTGCAGCAGAAGAAACATAAGTGACTCATTAATTATGAAATTTTCTGACAAATATAAATCTAATTCTAGAAATATATTTGATATAATTTTAGAGTTTATTGAAGATGAAATTAATCATGACTTTGAAAGTTTTAAAGTGTACGTCAACAACATATGTAATGAGGATGTAGTTAAAGAAATTAACATAAAAACTGTGTGTCAAGCAGACAGTAAATTTTGGCATAGTGTTAGGCAAGGAAGATTAACTGCTTCAAAAATATATGAAGCAGCACATTGTCACACTGATGGTGCTTTGGTACAACAAATATTAGGTGGGTACAAAGTTTTAGAAACAAAAGCAATTCAAAGGGGAAAACTTTTGGAAGGTAGTGTGATCCAAACCGTTGAAGAAAAATTAAATATAAAAATAGAAAGGTCAGGATTTATATTAATTAACGGAATTTTAGGAGCATCACCTGATGGTGTTGGTGAAGATTTTGTTGTTGAAGTTAAGTGCCCAGCCTCAGAAAAAGCTGTCAAAACCTACATAGACAACAACATAATAAAAGAAAAATTTAAAGCACAATTAATGTGCCAAATGATGGCCTGCAAAAAAAGTAAAGGGTTATTTTGCATTGCTGACCCTTCATATGAAACTACAAAAAATGTCCATATTATATGGGTCATTTATGATGATCTTTTTATAACAAATATTATTCATCAGGCAGAAGACTTCTGGAAAACATATATTTTTCCTAAGTTAATTTTAAGTGCTAAAAAGTAATAAAACAATATACCTTTTTAATATGTTTTTATTATTTCATCTTGTAAATTTATCAACCCGCACGCTATTCTAACTATGAAATCTAAATAAGGCACATATTGGTAATGAACTACAGAATGGGGTTTCAGAAGGGCAAATTCTCTGACACGTTTAATCACCCTCTCAACATGGACTCTCAAACTTGCTATTACTTTACTCTGTAGGACTTCAGAAGCAGTTTGCTTAGTGCCAGAGTAAACACTTGGTGGTCGCAGAAGTGTAAAACCATGTGCACTTAACAATGGCTCAAGTTCTTTAAACCCTCTATCAGCCAATATTACTGCATTAGGATGTAAAACGTTTAATAAATTACTGTTTTCAACTATAGCTTTGTCTGATATTCTACCACCATATCCTTGTGATATAAAGCTTACAAACCCGTTAGGTGTGCAACCAATTAAATATTTGACAGTATTACTGTTTTTATACTGAGACCATGTCTGAGCCTGCCTTAGTGGATTTGAAGGTTTAGAAATTTGTATTTCAAAACAATCTATAATCATATGAATATTGGAATATCTCACTTTAAATACCAAAGGTAAGTTCCTTTTTATTTCTTTTGGTAGAGGAGAATAAACAAAGTTTTGAAAAAAGTTTGCTAGTACCTCAATACTTAATAGTATCATACCAGACAACTTTGTTCGAGTTATATCAAACTGATCGCTAATCCTCTCTAGTGAATCATTTAGCTTAATTTTAAGCAAAGTGACAATAATATGAAGAGAATCAATTTTTGGTAAAGAATTTTGAACAATATATTCAATTAACCAAAAATATTTTTTGGGTAATCCTAAATACCTATTAGGTTTTTTAGATATTAAGTCTAACATAATTTTCCTGCTTTTCAGTTCTATTTTTCTTGTTTTATTTATACAAACAGTGGTAGACTCTTCAGTTTCAGAAGTACAACCAAATAATGAAGGTGTAGCCGCTGAAGAAGTCTCTTGTGATGACTGCATTTCAACAGTAGCAACAACAGTAGGAGTTTTTCTAATGTTATAATTAGTGCTTTTATCCACCATTTTGACTACACATTGGACAGCAGCATTCACCTGAAATTTATTATTATTATTTATTTAATTGTGACCATAATATAAATAAATGTACCCCTATAGATTTGGCTTCCCTAGTTGGTCAAACGTCAATTGGCTCCTCTAGGTGTTACAAGTTTGTTGCTACTTTAAAGTGAGTGGTGGTTGGCTCCCTAAAGTGGGTGTGATAAGGCACCACATAAGCATTATTTTATTTATGTTAGTCATTAAGGTATATATTATATTGTTTTATATATGTTAGTCTATAAGGTATTTTTCTATGGACCTATGCAGCCTGAAATAAAGGTTATATTATTATTATTATTATTAAGCTAGGGAGCCACTAGGTGAGTCAAGTCTATAAAGTTTAATAGGAGCCAAAAAGAAACAGAAAACATTCTAATATGAGCTGTATGTAGTTATTGAATTGATGTTTACCTTTTCTGGCAGAAGCTGTGAAGAGGAACTAGGCATGGCTAAGGTGCACTCATATTTTCTCTTTGTAGCCTTTGGTATATTTTCTTGTAATAATAACATATTCCTTAGTTCGCTAGTTGTGCTTTCTGGTACATTGGGCACTGTGTGCCGCAGCATAGCTGTAGGTTTCAGTTTTGGCTCTGAATTCATCAATTTATGTTGATAATAATTCTTAAGATCCTCTTTTGGCTAAAATGAAAATACCACGAAATACATTAAAATACCACGAAATACATTAAAATACCACGAAATACATTAAAATACCACGATCAATCGCTTTGTTAAGTAAATAAAAATAATTTTCAGAAATCAATTTCAATTATAACTAGGCACTAGGTTATATACATAATACTTACATCAAAATGATCTTCGCAACAAAACAATGGCCTTATTTTAAAATACTCTACATTTACATCACGACACCATTTTTCTTTTAAGTCTTCCCTAATACGAACAAAAATTTTGTTTGGGCTATCTTTCGAATTATTCATGCATGCTGGCACAAAGCAAACCCTGTATTCCATGATAATCTTTATTATTTATCAAAAAATTAACAATAATAAGACGAAAAATAACTTAGCAGAGTGATTAAAATAGTAGAATGAACTGACTTTGGGGGTTATGTTTATTGTTTGATTATTTGACAGATGGATGTTATGACAAGAGTACACAGCATTTTTTTATTTAATTTTCACGCAACGGTTCGCATTCATACGTGCCTCTGATGACGTCATCAAAGGACAAATGAAGGTCAATCACATTTTTTCAAAAATATAAATGAATAGGGCGTATTTAAGAAAAAAAACTAGTTACTATTGATTAGGAGCCCTATTCCTCGAAAAGGTTTTTGAATTAAGCCAACATGTCAAAAATGAGACTTTTCAAGAGTACGAAATCACGTGACTTTGACATCGACATTGTAATTGGATTGGTATTAGATTGAAATTAAAATTATGTTCAAGAGTAAGCCTACTGGTCGATCGACATTATTCGCCACAGTGCTGTAGACGCGACTTTACACTTGCCGAGTAATAAATCGTTCCGTATAGCTAATGAGAGGTGTCGCGCGCACTTGTCTCCTCGCTCTATCTAATGTGTCGCGTCTGTCCGTCTGTCACACGTCCCCCGTGTGTGGCACTTCACGTTAGGTGGAGGGGGGGGGACCTTCACCTTACACTGTCTTATGTCATCATAACAGTACTAAAATAATTATTATATGACTTATATTATTTGATCGATGATCGGTACCTAATGACCTGTTTATAATAATTTTCAGCTGCTAAGCATTATATGAAGAAGACGTAGTGTGGGCAGACCCCATACATAGTCGATGGACCTGGTTAGGGCGGGGGCACACAGGCGCATGAGTGATGTACAGGACTGCGTAAAGGGAAATATTTAATGAAAGCCCATATCTAAAGATGAACGTCAATTAATGCTGCGTTACCTACCCTCCTAATAACTACACCTACACCAATCCATATAACAGAGCACTAAAATTGGACACAACCGTTTGGATATGGACAAATATAAGGAAAGGGTCGTAGAAGCTGTATGTATAATCGAATATTCCGGTGCATTAAGGACTCAACACCGGAAAAGGTCTTCGACTACACTCTCTCGTTCAATCTCCAGGGGGTTCAATAAACAGATCTCAAAATCATTGACTCGCGACATTCGGCACTTTAACACTTTTTGTATTAAAAAAGCCAGCGATCAAAACTAGGAAACTCTGAAGTGGTAGCAATAGAACTGTCTCTAGGTCAGAGCTAACTATCTAGGCTCAAGACTGGGTATGGCAGAATGGTGTCGTGCAAGCCTGAGCTTAAGGATGAGATCGAGAATTTCTCCGTGCAGTAATACACAACACACAACCACCTATTAGCAATCTACCTGTCTATCCTGGAACTAGATTAGCACGACACTATAGCGACTTAATGCCTGAGATTAGTGATGCTCCTAGATAACTTAAGAAAAACAAGGTACTGCATAGTATGTGCGTTTGAAATAAACATTTAATTAATCATCAAAATAAACCTAAAATCAAATAATATGTAATTGTTGGTAACTAGTGTTACAATGATGTAAAGCTAATGTGCAGTTGTGCAATAGAGACGTTATCTGTCGCGTGAGGTGATGCCAAGCGGGCTGGCGAGGCGCAGAGGCGCTGGCGGCGCGCCACGGTATAACGGGAGGTGATGCGAGGGGATCCCATACAGTACAGACACACATCTACCTATATTACATTGTCTGTACCTACTAATATACTTGTAGTTTTGCTCTGTTAGATTCACACGTGAACTTCAGGAACGTTCTACATAGTGTCACACACGAGCCGACAGTTGAACGTGCGCCAACACACGCGACACCTCGACACGACACACACTAACACATCAACGTTATTTTAATAATTTGTACTTACACATTTTGTCTATATTAGATTAGTGAAGGGCTTAGCAGATGGGAGTCAGAATTACAACGAGCTACAAAAATGCCTCCTGATCTTCAGTGTCTATACGACTTCGTTGTCTTCCTAGGGGCTTTTATTACAAAAACACGGCTCTTACCTGCTCTTCTCACAAACTGTAACAAACTGTCTCGATCTCAGAATGGATGCTTTCCACCGCTGGACCTGTAGGTGTTCTTACACAGAGACGTGACATTATTCGAAGAAATAGCATATTTCAGAAGCTGTTTATCGGACTGCGGCTGACTCATCATAAATATTAACGGCGGTATTAGTCTAGGTGACTACTGACTACATGTAATGACGTAACGATCAAGGACTTGGTGGCACACTGATACAAACGAAAGATTGTGAAACGGGCGACCACACTAGAGGAAGCACGACGACAAGATAAGGGTAGCTGATGGTTGGGTGAGACACCAGTAAGCACAGAGATTTGAAGAAGATCATGTCCAGCCGTAGATGTCATAAATGATGAGTTCGATACCTTCATGTCAAGTAAGGTAACAATGTAGTACATGGTGAGGTGACCCTATCATTTGTGTGAAACACCTAGGTAGGTCACCTCTGTGTCTGTCTGACTCTGACAGACAGGTACCTATACTAGTTATAGTTGAATGAAAACCAGGTTGTTCATAGTGACGTCATCAATACTTATAATATTTTGCTCCCTACCATCTTATCAGGACAAATGGTTTCAGAAATAGGTATGTTTTTATTTTATTTATTTTCAAGTTGACATGGAGATGATTAGCCTTCATAAAACGGTAGGGTGGTATAAGCAGCTGATGTTTAGGTTCTAAACATACACACGATTATTATTTGTTTCATACATGCCTGATGCTTTAGTCACTAGTAAGTACCTACAATAGAATTTAATACTTTTATTGTATTCATTTTAGATTTTGTGTTTAAACAAACTGATGAAAGGTGGACATTATTGTTGGAGGACTATGTCCAGTAGTAGACGTCCACTAGCTGACAAGATAATGATATAGTAGGAGTTAATGTTAGTTGCATGTCATAAAACTATTAGGTTCAATATCGCACAACAAAACATCAGCTAAATCGTGACGCTACTTTGACATATCAGTTCTTTTGTATTAGCAAATAGTCGTTAGATATTTATAAAAACTAATAGTAAAGTCAACGTTATTGACTGTTACTAGAGTATATTTTCAGTAAAACGTTTTATTCTAATGAATTTCTCTCTTTTTTACTTCTATGTCCATCCCTATCATTTCTTGCATGACGTCATTGGTGCATATTTCAATTTAAGGTTTTCGTAATTTTCTAATATAAAACAAATTAGGGTAAACCACCTAATCGTTAGAAGTCCTAAAATTATTGGCACTTAATAGATAAAAGTGAGTAAAAAGAGAGAAAACACTATAGATTATCTGAGTTCAGTATGATTATTCAAGTTCAAATATTATTTATTTAATATTTTATATATTTCATGTGACAACATAGCAACAATAAATTTATCAGAATCCTTTTATTGGGATTAGTGCCAATAATATTTATTTAATACTATTCAATCACATAATAATGATTAAGTAAAAGCAAAGATTAAAGTATTTTATAATTTTATTATATTTTAGTCTGATACGAAATACACTCTTAAGGTGACAACAATTGGGTGGCTTACCAGCCAATATTTAAATTCTACATTTTCAGTTTTTCTGAAATGACAAGCTTGTAATATCACAAGTAACAAGTTGACTTTAGTTTTAAATAATTTAATGGTTTTTTATGGTTTTTCACATACAAACTCTACAGTTTAATATTATAGTGACATTTGTATTGTGTTAGTGGATATTATTATTTATTGCGTTGAAATGAAAGTTTAAAATAGATTGCACTTTTAATCTAAGCATAGTTTTGATTACGGTCAACCAATGACGATCTTAATGAATTTGAATTATGATAAAAAATTTTGTCAAAACTGATAAAGCCATTTCGTTTTCGAGTATACATACAAAACCAATAAACTTACGTGAAGCTGTAAGTAGATAGTTAACGTGACGTCACAGTAGATAGGTAGCAGAACATGATCGCACAAATCTAAACTGACCGGCGCCACAAAGAGACTATGAATAAAAATGTCACACATAATACAGGATGTAGGTACATGAGTCTCTGGCACATACATTTTAGCTCATTTAAGGGCATAATAATTGGAGCAAGACGAAACATAGAAAAACACCGAACAATAGGTACAGTCATGAGCAATAATATGTACACATTTTCGCATTTTGTAAACCAGTTATCTAAAGTTCTGCCAATCCAAAATTGAAAATTCGAAGATTAATTCAAAACTGTACGGAACCTCTTCTAAATTACGAATTCATTTTGATATTGTAATGTCTAGATAAACGTGCAGATAGTTTAGAAAATTTGAAAATGTGTACATATTATTGCTCGTGACTGTACCTATCCGTTTAGGAGATACAACAATTTAATTTTTTTCTTTTTTAAAACCTATTTTGTCATAAAACGTAATTTACGATTGGTTCACCTGTTACGAAAATTGTTTTTAAAAAATTGGTAAATCTTTGTCCAGAAATAGCTGTTTTTCTACTTACATTGTTTCTTAGCTTATCACTATTTTTTTTGTTTCTGCCTAGAAAAGTAATGCTCTTATGATAATATTTATGCGGCACACTCTGTATATGAACGATGTCGGAGACGGCGGACATTTCCGCAGCGCGCTCAATTTCCTCCACGCATCCATCATGCAGACAGAGGCAGTACCGCACAGTACCGCGCCCTCTGACAGAGGGCAGCATTCACACGTCTCGATAACAAACATATTACACAAGAATATTTATGTATTAGCGCACATTTTGTTACATGACCACTGTTGCGCCCCCTGTCGACGTATGATATCATTACTTATCGGTGTCGGTAATCAGGTATATTTTCTCAATCGAGCTTTAACTCCGTATTGGTCGTTTATACATTTATTTGTATGTGTGTATTACAATTAGATACAAATAACAATCCCTTAATGATTACTTTTGTAAAAGTATATGAGTAGCTTTATTTTCACTTAATTTTAATGTTATAGAAGAATATTATTTACAGTCAATTCGTACCGTCTACATAACTCAATATTTAATTATGTATAGCATTAGTTCAATAATCGTATCGTGAGTGAACTTAGTCTAATAAACTAGAAGCAGTTTTTAATCCTCTCATGATATCACATTAGTGACGGTTCAGTCGGCTTTTCTTAATACCAACCTGTCACCTCCCTCCCTCCTCTCACCTCCTACCTAATAGCTGAGTATTTATAATGAGAACAGTTGTTGTTGTGCATCCACAACGTCAACGCCATTTGAATAAGAACCGTTTGAATAACAAGCTCGTTTGCACAATGTTCACGTGCACTTTAACACTGAACGTACAGATACAGGGGTACGTACAAGGGTGGCAGTGGGGGGAGAGGTACAGGAATACAACCATCCTACTTAAAAATACCTTTCAATTTCATTTTGTTTATTACCTAAGAGTAATTAAATTACCACTTTTTACTCGCTCACTGGGGATCATGTCCTGTGTCGTGAGTGGGGTACAAACATACATTTGATCGAAGAAATTCCAGATTCAAGACAATAATTAGTAAATTGCACAAGAAAATGTCCTTCGTGGTATTCAAAGCGACGACCTCGCGTACTTCACACAAATAATTGTGTCGCAAGGGATTTGATAAGACCTAATCTTAGCATTCCATGGATTCTCCGTGCGGGTGCCGGGTCCATCGTGTGATAGACGGCGGAACACTGGCGTAACAGCGTCTGGGACTTACGACCCAGATGTAGGTTTACGGAGGCCCCCTTACAACGCGTTAGCGGTCACCTTCACTGTCTGCTATGTTCCGTCCCCTACCTATCCAAATTTGGTAGGAACCTAACAATGCCGTTTTAGACATTCGTGATAGTAGAGAGCTTACTAAAGTTCTTCATTTACTGTTGTGTTGTATTTATTGTACCTTTATACCTAAACTGTATTTATGTAAGTTGGTGTGCAATAAAGTATTATCTATCTATCTAAAGTTCTCGGCAGTCCTAGTTCTTTTAATAGATTGTAGAGGGATTTAGCTGGTCTACCCCTCGCACCTATTTCCACGGCATACAGAGTAACCCTATAGCCATTTCTGGTTATCTCATTTGTCAAGTCAAAGTATTTATTTGTCTTAATTGCGTGGTCTTTAGGGATGTTAGTTTCCCACGGTACCGTGAGCTCAATAAGTACTACACGCTTTTTCAATTTTGAGTAGAGGAATATGTCTGGTCTCAATAATTATATGTGTGAAGTACGCGAGGACAATTATTGTGTCGCAAGGGATTTGATAAGACCTAATCTTAGCATTCCATGGATTCTCCGTGCGGGTGCCGGGTCCATCGTGTGATAGAGGGCGGAACACTGGCGTAACAGCGTCTGGAACTTACGACCCAGATGTAGGTTTACGGAGGCCCCCTTACAACGCGTTAGCGGTCACCTTCACTGTCTGCTATGTTCCGTCCCCTACCTATCCAAATTTGGTAGGAACCTAACAATGCCGTTTTAGACATTCGTGATAGTAGAGAGCTTACTAAAGTTCTTCATTTACTGTTGTGTTGTATTTATTGTACCTTTATACCTAAACTGTATTTATGTAAGTTGGTGTGCAATAAAGTATTATCTATCTATCTATCTATCTAAAGTTCTCGGCAGTCCTAGTTCTTTTAATAGATTGTAGAGGGATTTAGCTGGTCTACCCCTCGCACCTATTTCCACGGCATACAGAGTAACCCTATAGCCATTTCTGGTTATCTCATTTGTCAAGTCAAAGTATTTATTTGTCTTAATTGCGTGGTCTTTAGGGATGTTAGTTTCCCACGGTACCGTGAGCTCAATAAGTACTACACGCTTTTTCAATTTTGAGTAGAGGAATATGTCTGGTCTCAACGGCGACACGCAGATATCCTCCGGGATTTTGTAGTGTGTTTCATACGTGTCAACCAGTAGAGTCCAATCGTCTGCCGGACTCAGGACCGAAAAAAGTTTGTAGTTGGTCTTTTTAGTAGTGCCTTCCCTAACAAATTGGATGTTTTGTCTTTCATTCGTAGTCAGTCCTTTTCTAGCTCTGGCAATCGACAGACTCACTGCCTCGCGTATAATCCCTAATACTTTGTCGTGACGTTGCGAGTAATGACCCCTATCCAAAAGCACTTTGCAGCCTACCAATAAGTGTCTTGCCGTACCAATTTCTTTGCCACATTCTGTGCATTTTTTGTCCGTATCTTTTCCCCATCTTACAAGATTGCTTTGATCAGGGAGAGTCAATTGAAAGGCGTTGAGGTAGAATTTAAGTAATGCTGGTGACCAGTCGTAAAGCAAAGTGCGCCACTTCAAGGCTAAAGGTATACAGTTGTCCCCTAGAGTGGGTTACTCTTTTTCATTCATTTTGCATTTCTAGGTTCATTGCGTGCACTCTGTAGCTGTTATTCTCATCTTGGTTTAAGAAAGATTTTATAATTTCTTTGTCCGATTGACTTTCCGTGTTTCCTAGACCTACTCTACCAGTTTGTGCTACGCCTATCATGAACTTTTTGTGGAATTGTAACCGTAACTCGAGCGCAGATGAATTTTTATCAGTTGGGATGGATTTTACACTTTCGTCTTTAGATGTTGATAAGACTTGCATTTTAGTGACTCTTAGATGTTTGTAGAGTTCCAATGGTTTTTTTTAGTTTCATCCCAAAGTTATTTGTGTCTCGATACAGAGCAGAAGAGTCTGCAGATTGAGCTAACCCTAGCCACGATTTCAATGTTTTCGTCACTTTAGCATCTAGTTGTTTTAAGAGGTTCTGGTTTAAATCATACACAAGGAAAGGCCAATTGAGACGTGATGTTAAATAGTTGTCGTATATCCAGACTTTTTTTACGTTATTTATCGGTTGATGGTCTACCTTTTCAATGTCGTTTATGAAACTATTGACGACATCGTCTAGTACTGGAGAGCGACCTTTATCGTTTATCTTTCTACCAAGAAATTTAAAAGGCACGGTTTCTGATATTATTGAAACTTTTTAGTGAAACGCCAATAGTGAGACCGGGGTCATATGAAGTATATCTCGTATCCCGCCTACCTAAACACAGACAATAACATTTGCTAGGTTTTACTCTCATTCCATCAGTTCACTCACAGAATTCATCAACCTTTCGCAGTAGTTCTTGGCACTGCTTTGGATTCCGAGTAAGTATCGCCAGGTCGTCAGCGAATGCTAGAATGGATTCTGTATATTTGCCATTGGACTTAAACCGATAGCCCCACCTTTTTTCATCTATTGTTTTCACTCTATTTCCTCATCCTTTTTTCACTATATTCATACTTTTTTTAATCATTTGGTTAGTTTCGCACCTCCGGTGTCGAGAGTTGTTCAAGTCACCTGTAGACCTCAGAAGTGGTCTAGCGACAGTGTCACTACTACAACAGCCGGACTTTTAACGTGCCCTCTTAAGCACTAAGAAGAAATACCACTGAGCGGTTACCTGTGGAATGACCTCGGTCATGTTGTTAAGCCAGCGACAACGTATCATTGATTGTAACTGCCTGTGTACATATAAATAGAGAATAGTGTAAGTATATGTAAATAACAGCAGGTCGGTAGGTATGGCATGTTGTATTGGACACAGGTAGGTTGTCAGGACGGGACCGCTGTCATGTACACTGCGTCGCTCGACGTTCTGACGTCAATGAGTCCAACGCAATATAAAACACTTGTCCACTTGTTACTAACTCAAATGTTACATTTAGTAATAACTTCTCTGTTACTACCTCACGTACCTACTCTCTATTCCATTCTACAAACAAGCTTAATTTGTACCAAGTATACTTACATGACTGATTAAAATACAGTATTTGGAATAAGGTACAGAACTCTTTATGCGAAGTTGTGTTCATGCACGACAGTATGAGATATCTGTACCTATAGTCTTCGGGTTCGACTCCCGCTCTCTGCAAGTTTTGGTGTAGGTACTTTAAGATGTTGTTGTTAGAATGTTTGCATTGGTCGTATTTTCTATGTATAAGTATTTTAGAAAGGATGCTAATTAAACAGGCTCCTTTTTAATATCGTTATTGGCCTCCAAAAATGTATGTTGCCTTCTAAATTACTAAGTCAGCCACCATTAACGAGCATCTGAATAATACTATCTTAACCACTAGTTATTTTCTATATAAGCCACACTAAATACATCTCAGCATGATGGTTATTATTAGCATCTAAGTTTTTAACATGCATTCTAACAGTAAACTTGTAAAATACTACTAAATGACATCAAAAAATATATTTCTTTAACTTCTAATTTACGCTTTCTGTACAATATTTGGTTGACATTGCAAAAAAGACGAATAATTCGTCTTTTAACTCATTATTAGTTTATTAGAGGCTATGTTATTTTCGCGTTGCTTAATTATAAAATTAGAAGTTTTATCACGTGTCCAATAAATAATATTGTGGCTAGATTTATAATATCTCTACAATACTTATGTTCGCTGATGACGTAAAGCTCGCCCTTCCTATACGTACCACCTCTGACACAGCTAAACTCCAGCAAGACATCAATGGAATTTACGATTGGAGTGCAAAAAACAACATTAATCTTAATGTTGGTAAATGTGCAATGATGTCCTATACAAATGCAGTGCAACTAATACCGTGTACGTATACCCTAAATAGCGAATCCTTAAACAGAGTTTCAACAATAAGAGATTTAGGAACCACCTTTGATTCGCACCTTACGTTTAAACCACATATAATCAAAACTTGTAGTGCATCATGTAGGAATTTAGGCTTTGTCATGCGCCAGACGAAGGAATTCAACAATCGTCACTCTATATCTGTACTTTACAATACATACGTTCGAAGCGTCCTAAAAAATAACTGTACAATATGGAGCCCTCATGAAAAAAACTACACATTACTGCTTGAGAAGACACAAAAAGCTTTTATTCGTTATCTTTACCTCAAAATTCATGGGTAATTACCCATATATGTACCCTACTCCATTTGTGCTTGGTATGGTTAGCTACCAGAGCTTGGAGGTAAGACGAAATCTCGCACTAATTAAATATTTTATTAATTTAGTGCGGGGGTCACTCTACAACCCATCTGTACTATTACATGTATCGATTAATGTGCCTCTGCTAATAAGAAATACACTCCGGCCGCGCAAGCGTCCCCTATTACATGTACCTAATGCTTCAACTGTCGCCCTGTTAAATAGTCCCCTTTACGTAGCCATTAAACATATAAATAATGTTTTGTTATATGACGAAACACTAGACCTGTTCAGTGACACTGATACGAGACTCCTGACCGCCAGTGGGCGCTATTTTGAGTCAATAGCAACCCCAAGCACTATACGAGTACATGTTTGACGCACAGTCACTATCTATCTGTCTTATTTTAAGTTAAAGTTATTGTTATTTCATGTGTTGTTTGTGTTTAAATGTAATTTTAAGTTGAATGTATTATTGTACTTACCTATAGCTTAAGCGTGTGGATTGTACTGTTAGCTTAAGTTGGTTAATAAATAAATAAATAAATATCCCTTTCAAAATAGTATACAAGTGTGTTTATTTGTTGTACGGTCAGCTGCAAAGAAATCTAATCTTTAAGAATATAACACTATAACAGCGCGCTAAAGGGGTTAGATTTCTTTGCAGCTGACTGTACAATCTTAACGGATTATATATTGTATATATATTTGGTATATGGTATATTTGAAGATTTTTTTTTGCGCTTATCTCATGTAAGTATATACTTACTTACATAATTATAATGTTAAACATTTATTAGATCGGCACTACATAGAAGGTATTCTATTGTGTTCATCTCTCTACACCACAGAACATTTATACTCAAAGGAGAAGAATGTCAACTTCTTATAAAATTCGTGAGGAAACTTTTTCTAAGCGTGTGGCGCCATCTATTGGCACCCCTCCTAAAACTACGGTTAATGTCAGCAGCGTGGGAAATTCAAATTGATGGTTATTTTAATTATTATAAACAAAAAAATAAATCTTAACGCCCTACGTAGGGCATTAGATATATATCTCTTTGTTTATTTTGTTGAAGGTTTAAATTAGGATGACTGTATTTGGAGTTGGATTTGATAATAAAAAACTTCATTTCTTTTACAATTTATTTATGTAAATAATATTCATAATAAAAAATATTCACATTCTTCATTGAAACATTCTTTTCTACATTGAAACTCATTGTAACATAACAAAAACCCTATAGGAGTCACTCTCTCAGAACTGGAGTCAATAACGTTCAATTTCACAAAAACACTTTAACTAAGGAATAGGATGCTCGTGCAACGTTTTTAATGCAGGATAAACTTGTTATTTATCGAGATTTTTTATTTATTTACAAGATATTTAGGAATTTACAAAATACACGGTTTCTTTTCTTGTAGTGTTGACTGTTGACAGCTCCATATAAACAAGTATTAGGTGGTTGCTAGGAAATGACATGACATTTTCTATTTCATCTTTTCTCTCTGTCGTACATAACAGCCCTAATAGAAACATTGTGTAGAACAGAGTTGACTCCCCCTGCTCTACACGTATAACAATGGTGGCTTTGTTCACATCAGCTGTTGCTAGGCGGACAGTTTTACTTTTCGTTCGATACTACTAGCGACATCTTTTGGTGGCGTGGCAGCAATGAAACATTAAAAGAGGCGAGTCTATTGTCTATAGAGCTTTATTTCTGTTCAGCAGTGATTAGCAACATTATAACAGTAGCAGGTCAGTCGATACAGTATTTAATGTACCTAATGGTTATTTTCATAAAGAGAAAAAGAAAACGAGTTAGCGGAGTGTCGGTTTGTTAGGATCTAGGCGTTTAGTGGTCTCTGCCTATTCCTGATGAGAAAAAAGAGTAAATTGATGTTAGTAGTTCATGTATGTTCAGTTCAATTTAGGTCGATAATCTCTTATAAACTCTCTTCTATGTATTAACAAAGCTTTTCTCGCTATGCGTAAACAAACAAGAACACGCATATTTTTCAGTCTTTTCACACTACGTTACCCAGTGAAGTGTGACACCTAGAACTTACTAGTAGATCCTTCAACATCACCGCGAGACCCACACAACCCGTAGTACCGTGTACAGATTGTTGTTAATATCTATGTACTTATAACAATTTCTCAGATATACATATAAGTAAGTAAGTATACAAATAACACGTAACATTATTTAAGAGAGTTTGCTTTGTATTGCCCTCTGGAGTAAATAATAACATCTATCATTAAGTTTTACTTTTAATCTATCTCATATTTTATCTATCATAAATAAACTAATATTATAAAGAGATAAAATTTGTGTGTTTGTGACGTTGTAGGGGGTAATCTCTGGATCTACTTAACCGATTTTAAAAATTCCTTCTGTGTAGAGTGTCATAGGCTATAAAGTATCACGCTATGACTAATAGGAGTGAATGAAAAATGTTTAAAAAATTTACGCGTTTTTTTCGCCGCCCAACAAAGTTGGCACGGGTCAGCTAGTTAAAGATATTTCAAGTTTCAACAAACTTTTTAGAAAAGTTTATAGTAAGAGTCTAACTATCTAGCAAGAGTTAAAAATAAACGTTTGTTTAGTCATGGACTTCCGCAAAGCTTTTATCTATTATCAATCTTATGATATAAGTACATAGTCAGAAACACAGATCCATGGGCCACCTGAAATGAGTGTGAGGCTCAACGTAACATTTGACGTAAAAGCCACCATTTCAGCTGTTGTCTAACACACGTGTAGGTTTGAAGAAGTGTAACAATGGTGAGGTGAGGGTTCCTGCAGAGTAGCGACAGGTACCACGAGGTACGTGCGGGGTAGCAACACGGAGGGGGGTTGGTGCACCTCGCGACGAACATGTCTTGGCCATGGAGCCATCACCAATAACATCCGAACTGTACTTACACTCAAACCTATTACATACTAAGTAATACTAACTACTCATATACTAAGATATCCTGCAGGTATCTGAGTATTACATGAGTTAAATGTGTTTTATGTCCCGGATGATGACACTGATCACCTATGCTGAACTCTGGGCTGATACCAAGTAACCAACGAAACGATACAAGAACAAGTGTGTATTAATTAATAGTATTATTACTTATACATTTACTTAACAGAGACGTGCAAGCACAAATCATTTTGAACATTTAGAAGAGTTTTACTCTGCAGGGACGGACTTGTTTTATAAAATACATTATGTAGAGAATATGAGCTATAAGAACAGGAGACAAGGCGGCAAGTTATACTTCATTCACTTAGACTTTGTCTGTTAAGACTGAAACGTTGTATAAGTCACCTCGATGGGATATTCTGTATAGTTAGTCCATCACCATACGTAACATTGTTAGTATTCATTCTTAATACTGACATGTTGTGTTACATACTCGTGTGTACGTTACTTGTGTGTAACTTAGTACATCTCGGGGTAGAAGAGTACAACAGTTTAGTACCAAGATCACGTAAGTACTTGTTACCTATTGTACTCAAGTAATGATGCCCTACTAAACTGTTACTCTTGGTTACCTTACACACAAACCATTATTAACCTTATACTTACAGCTATAAGATACTAAATAAAACTACTTAAGTAAAAACTAAGTCAATCTATATCTCATGCAATTTATAGCTGTATTCATTATGAGCAGAAGGTAGGTTATTGCACGAAGAATAAGTAAATGGTAATCGGTGAAAGTTGCCCTTTGTTCGGAATCGAACCGGTGACCGATCAACTTGTACATTAGCTAAGTACCAATGTTTCATTGTATTGTATTAAGTAATAACATTTTTGATAGATAAGATAATTAGATAAATTGTTAGGTAAGTAATCTTCTTTAAGTAGAATGTTCCTCTTCTGTTAGTACTGGTGTGAACATCAGCGTTCAACGTTGCTCTTTATCTAACTTTTCTCTTTCTCTTTTAGTTACAATTAATTTACAATAATATAGTGAAGTGTGGCAAGTAGTTGTTATAAACATAATTAAACAACTGGTGTATGTGTATTTTTTTTTTTTTTATTATACATAAAAGAGTTATATAAGGTAAAAGCTCCTATTACGGAGGTATTTCGCAACATTTCAAAGTAAGAAACAAAAATAAGCATTTGTAAATATTTTTAACTGTTCAAAAAAATGTCATCGTTAAAAGTGGAATTTATATTTTGTATTACTGTCGAGTTTGTTTCTTTTTAAGAAATTAGTTATTTTTAAAAAAAGATTTAAATAGTCGGGTCGATTTTCCCTAATTCGGAGGTATTTTTTTCGTCAGAGCCTATTACTGCGGTAGACGATTCCTAATACGGAGGGTCAGAAATTATATTCATCCAAGTTCCGTACAAATATTATTTATCAAATAATTTAAATGTATTAGTAAAGTAAGTTGTATTTTTGGTATTCATTGACCATTGATTTGTATCTTTTTTAATGAAATTATTTTTTACTAGCTGACCCGTGCCCACTTCGTTAGGTGGGGAAAATAACGCGTCACTTTTTTAAACATGATTCATTATTGCTCTTCTCTTATTCGTCATAGCGTGATACTATATAGCATATGACACTCCCCGATAAATGTACTATTCAACACAGAAATAATTTTTAAAATCGGTTTATTAGATCCAGAGATTACCTCCTACAATGTCACAAACTTTACCTCTTTATAATATTATATATAAGTAATAAGTATAGATAGAAATACACGTTCTAAAAGAGTTTTGTGTTATTAAAATAAGGTTAACTTTTCTTTTTATGCTTAGTAAAATAAAAACAGAAATATAGAATTACATAGATTGCATAACTTTACATAAAAAGAATATGTATATTTAAAATTTTTTATCGCTTTTGGTTTTATACAAAACAAAAAAACTTACGTATCACATAACAATTCTATTCTCAAAATCAATAATCACGGTACCCTAAAACTTGTAATTTTATGTTCTATGAATAGGGCCGTAATAGGAAATCATAGATCCTAACACAGACTTACTTGGAAATAATTACCACCGCAATAGGAAAACTACTCCTGTTTTTAATAATCCTAATTCGGACCTATCAAAACTTCGATAAATGGAACAATGTAAATGTTTAATGAAACTATAACAGTTTTTTGGTTCATATGTGTAAACAGTAGTCAACAGTTATACAAAATAAATGATTTATGATAAGTTAAAATACACCTTCCTATTTTTACCCTTTCTAAGAAATCCACATTTTGTACTCCACAATTTTCGTATTTAATTTGATTTCTAACTACGAACACATACCGCAGAATATGGTTTTTAGTTTATGAGATTAATAACTATTGCAAAAAACCTTGAAACAAGTTCAATAAGTTAATAAATTGAAAGTTACAAGCAATTAAACATGCCCAGTATTTTTCCTATTACGGAGTTATACCACCGTATTAGGACGAATCTATAAAATTCGTGTCGTATTACGGCGCTATTTTATTTCTTATTTTTTGGATATAAAACGAGTTACAAATATAAAACAAGCTATTGAAATAGTAAGTGTAATAGTAAGAAAATGCTATGATTAAGAAATAAACCATCTTAAACGGCTTATTAATACGAAAAACTTAGTTTCTAAATATTAGTGTACCTAATTTTGTTGTTTAGCGTTTGTATGGAAATCCCTTTCACGTCGATGCCGTTACACAGATTGATTGATTTTGATTAGTTATCTATGTTCTATACTTGCAAACGTCAGGTAAATCATGAAGTAATAGATGTAGAATAAACTGATTTCGTTTTGTTGTACGTTAACTGAATAAAACCTGAATAAAACACGAAAATAGAAATACCTCCGTAATAGGACGCGATTTTGACTGCCGCCGTATTAGGAGCTTTTACCTTACATTTAATTAACTTAAACATGTATGTATGTGCAGCTCACTTGTATACTTGCACCGCACGTGCTTATTGAGTCTCTGTTATATTGTTAAAAGTTCTATTACAGCGCTGGTTGTGCGTGACCACACATTTAATGTCTCCATTCCCTTCTACACTAATTATAGTCATTTAACTGTATACAATATACATTATAAATATACCCCAAATCGTTGAACTAAATGTGTATATCCAATTTGTACAAACTGCCTCTAAATACATAGTAGAGTCGCCGCGCCGTTACCTTACCTTGTGGTAAGGGCTGTTACTTGTTCCATGCCATTATACACGTTATTATTTAACTGTTAAGTTATAAAACCGCACGCACTCGCCTTGTGTTTTGTCGTAAAATATTATGTTCCGCTTCTCACTTTTGTAACATTAACAAAATGTACAAATGATGCCCTCTAGCGGACAAACCTGAGCCCCCTATACTTACAACTATATTACCTATATCTCAATTAATATCTAATGTGGAGTAATACACATACAATCACAATAATATTAAACTAAGAGCTGTAAAATAATAGTAACACCCGTATGTTATGTAGAAGTAAGAGGAACTCACCAAATACTGCTGCCGTAACTATCTAGACCTACGTCACAGCGGGATCCTTTAACAATTGGAAGGTGCTGCTATCCATCCCCGTGTGTAGCATGTATGGTTGTATGACATTATTTGTATGACAAGCATGAAAGTTACAATCGCTTTAGTAATAAAATGTGACAGAGCTCAAGCGCGAGACAATAAACAAATAAATGAAGATAAGTCTGACATCAAGTTCCCTCTACATAATGAACCAGTTTATACTAATATACCTATAACTGATATAAATGAATAGAGTTAGTGAAAACATCTGATGTTAATTGTTCTGTCTCGATGTTACGTTGATTAACTGGCGACTCGGAGGGGTCCGCGCTCAGCACCGGGCCGGGGACTGAGTTGTCAGGAGTGGAGGGGACACGTCACACGAATTTAGAGTAAAACAAGTTACAACTGTTAGGCTGACCGCACATTGGAGACTAGACTGTTTCAAGACTGACTTGCCTCATATAGACAAGTCTGTCTTAAAACTAAAACGAAACAGTTTTGACTACGATACGTAGCACACTTAAAACAAAACTGTTTTGTCTCATAAAGGCCTGGGCACACCGGGACGGCATGGCAAGGGATTTTGCTGTGAGTCAGCGCTCGGTCGCGGTAGGCAACGGGATGCCGTTGCCTACCGCGGTATGCTGCGGCGTCCCGCCACGGCAGCCTGTGGCGCGTCTTTTAGCGCCGGAGTCCGTGGCACTCGGTCGCGGTAGGCAACGGGATGCCGTTGCCTACCGCAGTATGCCGCGGCATCCCGCCACGGGAGCCTGTGGCGCGTCTTTTGATGCCGTGCGATAAAATCCCTTTCAATGCCACGGCATCATTTTAAAGCATAGCAATTTATGTCGTATTTCTGTAACATTACGGTTGAATTTCCATTAGTAAAAATTAAAATCCCTTGCCATGCCGTCCCGGTCTGCGTAGGCCTTAATCAGTGATGGGATTATACTCGGCATACATGACCACGTGACGTGTTTACTTTCTGAACGCTCGGACGAGAGTGGGGTGCGTGCGGGGTGTGACGGTAGACAGTTTTGTCTTTAATGTGCGCGCCCGCATTGATACAAAAGGGAAGCCGACAATCGTTAGTCAGACTAGTCGCCGTGCGGTATTAGTCTATCTGAGACAATATTGTCTCTACGACGTTTTGTTCCAAGTGTGCGCATATTCATACATATTGTAAAGCAATAGTCTGTCTTAAGACTGTCGTGTTCCAAGTCTGCGCTCAGCCTTAGTATTGAGACTAATTAAATGACAAAATTAAGCTCCCCTTAACTTGTGTTAAGGGGAGCTTAATTTTGTCATTTAATTCTTCAAAAAAACAAGTCTTCCACAAGGAAGACTTGTTTTTTTGAAGAAATGAGAGTACGTGGGCGACGCACGCGGCGAACGCGACGTACGCGTAGAAATCAACGTTGTACCCTACTTCAGTCCTATCCTACCTATGTGACTGTCTGCGACAAGACGCGACGTAATCATGTAGAACACTTGTCGCGTCATCGCGTGTAGCATCGCGTCGCTTTCGTCGCCCACGTAGGACTCCGCGTAACGAACTTTATTGTAAAAAAAATCAAATAAGTAGGTATTAGTTTAAGGTACCTAGTCTTAGCTGTAGACCACGTCAACCATCTCAACCAAAACATAAACTAAAGTAAAGCAAAACAGCATGTCATGATAATCGTTAATAATTTCCCGTTTACGTTTAATGTTTATGAGCATGCAACGTGATAGTTTAAAATTAAGGTATCGATGATGACAACAATTATGTAAAACCGTGTCATTTTGTATCGTTTAACTCGATTCCATCTTACGAATATGTAGGGATATATAAAGAGATATAAATACAATTATTCAGCCTCCATTACAATATCTCGCTGAGAGTAATGTCAGGTACACCTCGAGGCGCCATTTCAATTTAGATTACATCGCGCTGCCGCCGCCTGTCGGAGTACCCACCCTTTTAAATTGTAACGTAACAATATAGAGGTGAATGTTTATCATAGCATCTCCAAGTAGTTGTCACAGTACAGTTGCGCTGTACAAGTACTCAAGTTAGTTACACCACTGTACTGTAACAAGGCTATTGTATAGCTGGCTGTATGTCGGGGAGAGCACAGACCGGGGAGACTCGCTCATCACATTAAAAATTCACTTTCTTTTGAAAAAACTTTACTCCACCTAACCTAACTGCCAGTACTTCTTATTTCCTTCCTTTGTCAGAGGCTGCGCACTAATATCGATCTTATTGTAGAGGCATAAAATACGTTTTGGATTCACGAAAAATCATAGACATATCAACTTCTCTGGCGTTACAAGCCTAACGCAATGTTAACGATTTTGTACTCTATGTGTACTATTGTAGAGTTGATATTACACTGATGTGACTTAAGAAAATAAATTAAATTACAGAGAGTAGGGAAATGATAACATTATACTTGTTATAATTTAGAGTGGATCGGTTGGTGAGGTTTGCAATGTTAATAAATCAGCGTGAACCAAATTAGAATAGAGTTAGAGTGAGCGCTCGATGTGACTGAGCCATGAGTGGTTGTGTTCTCTTGATTATAATGAGGTTGAAGTGATGGTGGGTAACTCCAGGCTGTAGTACTGCTGACTGTAGACGGCGGGACGCTGATAGATGATGGAGGCATAGGACCGGGCAGGGTGGTCATATTTGGAGGAGCCCTATGTCTAGATATAAGTAGACGTTAACTGGCTGATATGATAATATTGATGGGATTAGGTATGATGTCCAAGTATTGTTATACAGTAAACGCGGAGCATATGCATGCACTCAGCAGTGGCTCCTTGATACGTCACAATACGTAACAGCGGTGATTACTGACAGTTGACATACGCACAACACACAGCAGGTATATCGTTACACTATTACATTACCTACTTTGTGTGGTGAGCATGTACTTACAATAAATCTGTTGTTTTTGGTAACCGCGTGACCGCGTCTACTCACCGAAATTGAAGCTCACTGACCAGGGATCACATTAACACACATTTTGTTTAAATCTTGTAATCTAAGTACAGTGGGTGACCGAAAATGTCCGCCAGTTTTCTTTTTCATTCGTTTGTGAAACCTAAAACTCTTAGTACCTTTTGAAACTAAAGCATTGTATAGACAAAACACACACACAGTATGATAATAATAAGGGTCAAATTCATTTTGACCTTTGGTCTACGTCTAGTTACATGTCAACATCAAACCCTTTTAATAAACTATTTAGTCTGTTCTGTTCTATTTTTTTATAATGGCTGTTTATTTATTACTGTTTAAATAATAATTTATTATACCTATAGCCACAGAAAATAAAACTTGAATATTAAATAAGTAATATTAAATAATAATAAATATTATTTCCGATTCACGAGCTGTCACGAAGGACTAATTTTGTATCCTAGGTAACCGATATTGTATTGTCATCCCTACTAGTGACAGGAGACCATTGACTGCAATATTATGTCATATTCAATCGGTAAAGCAGAGTATCGCTCATACTGCATAAGCACACGAAAATAGGCCTTAAGGTGGCGGACCTTTAAATACCATGACTGTAGCATAGTGAGTAGCAGAATCTGTAGCGGCACAAGTAGTTCATTCATAGAGTGTCGTCGGGATCTTACATTTATTGACACATATAACATTCAGGCATAAGACTATAATTGCGTAGGAGTACAAATAATAGTTTTAACAAGAAAGCAATACTTACCCCCGGTTTCTAAATGACTGATCAAGTTAAAATCAACTAATTAAGTGTCAAAACTATAATTTTCAGGAACTAAAATGACAGTTTTGACACTTGATTAGTTGATTTTGACTTGATCAGGCATTCAGAAACCGGGGGTTAGTGTAGTAGAGTGACGCTGATTACAGCTTGAATGAACCAACTCGACCGGGGTACTCGACCCTTTCACACAAAACCGACGTAAATAAGCAGTTTCTTTTACTACAATGTTTCGTTTGGTGAGTGTAAAGTATTGTCCCAGCTATGCCCTTCACATCCTCTCCTCTTTTCTCTTGAAGAAGGTAGAAAATATATTAAACCCAGCTATGACTGGCACTGTTGGAGATCATGAGCGGCGGCTACCACCTACCATCAGGTGGATCGCTTGCTCGTCTGCCGCCTTAAGTCAATCAATAAAAAGATACTACAGAAACTGTACGCGCCAGTCAATAGGTTCAGGCGTGTGTCAAGTTAAGTGCGCTACTTAATATTCATAAGTGAATACTAAGTTTGAGTCGTTTTTTCACTCGATAGAAAGTTGTCGTCATCTGTAGCGAGGGGGCGCCACCGTGCTGCTCACGAACGTTCACACAAATTGATAACTAAGTGGAGATGTTCAGTTATGAATATTGCATACTTGAGACTCACAAGTTTTGTCGAAGAGGTGAGGAACGCGCCCGACTATGCCTGTACTCAATTTATGAGTTCTTTTTCGAGATTATATAAGTTACTGCGTCACATTATACCTACTGGAATATCACTTATATTTAAAAAAAAACAGCAATAGGAGACCATTAATTCCTGAAGCTTTTAAATTCTTAACTGTGTGCTTTACTATAAAAAAGAGATCTAAGGAACTATGCATGTGTCTAGATTAGCCTTGACAGTTATTCCTATATCTTGCATTATTATTAAACAATTGAATTCGCGGCTATGAATTGTCCGGTAGTCCCCGGTACTTGACTGTGTATTGTGGGATGTGTAGTGGGTTGGGGGGAAGGAGCGGCGTGGTGGGAGGGAGGTGCGCGGGTACCTACATCCCGTGACGTAATTAATGTGGCCACAGATCATCTGTGACGGCGATTGTTTTTCACACACCTGCACCTGATTTATTACCAACAGAATCCAAATAGATTCACATCTTATAAAAGTGATATATTATCCATTAATATTTCCACAAAGTGATATCCTAAACGAAATAAAATGTAGATGACACGAGGGTACTATAAATGTATAAAACCTTTTATGGCCCGCTCTATTCACCCTGCTTTAGTTACTATGGACAAACACCCATGTCGTGGTTTCGGACGGTGGAAGACGACATACGATACGCCTATAACTGTCAGTGTTCTTTTGTCACCAGTGTTCGTTTGTGCCAGAGGGCTTGAAGCGTAGCATTACTGGCGCAGTACCGAGCTGGGGTTGGGCAATACTGGGCATGCCCTCACTCTGTAGAGAGGCGTGCGCGGAACACCCACACAGTGCTCTTTGGCAATGCGACCAGAGGTACTGCGCTTTGACAACTACGACTAATTAAACTACATTTCGCTGCCGATCCTCACGGTAGCTGGAAGTCCAATTTACCATAATCAGAAGGAGCATCCTAATACCAAGATTGGGAAGACGAGGCTAGACCAGCAATCGTTAAAGCAATCATTAGCATCTATTACTTCATGGCTTACTAAAAATAATCTGAAAATTAATTTGAATAAGACAAGTATAATGCATTTTAATCAGACTATGAAAAATCCTTTAAACGTTAATTTAGTACAGGACAATTACACAATAAAAGAGGAAACCACTGCTAGATTTCTTGGTCTCATTATAGACAGTAAATTAAATTGGAAAGATCATACTGAATCACTTACTAAAAAAATCAGCAGCCGATCATATGCTCTGTTTAAGCTTGCCCCAATAATAACTACGGATGTACTTCTTTCGGCATACTACGGTTTTGTTGAATCAGTCTTGCGATATGGCGTAATTTTCTGGGGAATTTCGACAAACGTGGACAGGGTGTTTATAGCGCAAAAGCGATGCATTCGAGCTATGTTCGGTCTGCAGAGTACTGATAGTTGTAAGCCTTTATTCAAAAAGCATAAAATTCTTACTCTACCTTCTCTATACATCCTAGAGGTAGCTGTATTTGTCAAAATTAACCCAAATTTATTTCCACGCCTATCAGACAATGTAAAACGTAATCGCCGTAATGATAGACTTTGTGTTCATCCAGCAAGAACAGCACTCTTACATAAAAGTGTTGTATGTAAGGCACCATTGATATTTAATAAAATTCCAGAAAATATAAAGATACTAGACATAGTCAATTTTAAGAAGGCATTAAAAGCATTATTAACTAATAATTGTTATTACAAACTTGAAGAATTTTTAAATGATAATAATTTATGAATTGTACCACTAATTTGCTATTAATTTAATTATAACTCATTGACATTGTAAATTTATTATATTTTTAATTATTTTTTGTACACCAGCAATGGTCAAACATGTTGATCAAAACCTAGTTTAAGTACCATCTGTCATGTAATAATATAAGTATTTTGTATTATTATGTACCTACACATGTTTATGCAAATAAAGTATCTTGTATCTTGCAAACTAGTTCTCTACTAAACTGTCTGTCTGTTTACCTACATTGAGCAGGTATATAATATAATCTATATAATTGTTTGTCGTCGTTTACTTCTGCTTAGTAATGTAGTGTTATTTATGCGCCCAGTCATTTACACCCTGTAGCTACAAAAGACAGAAGCTCAGCGTATGATCTGTAACACAGGGTTAGCCCTAGCACAGACTACAAGTCTCTCGCAAAGGTTGTACACTAATCTAATTTAAGAAATATATAGTTTATAAGTACTTACCTTTGTGGAGAAAATAAATGTTTTATTTTTATTTTATATTAAGAGGTACACAGTTTAGTCATAAGTGAGTGATTGAGTTCACTAGCTCGTATATGCATGTTGTGTTATACAAATACATATCAGACAACATTTGTGATGACAACTGCTCACATCAGTAGGTACTGTACTTATCAGCTGCTCGTAAATTTGTCACATTTTATAAACGATGCAATCAGTTATGATGACGGGCTCATTAGCACAGAGACATCCAGTACCTACATACAGACAGTACATACAACAAGAGTCTGTCGACTCATTTAAACATACTATTGGAAAGGCTTCTATTTGATTTATCGGGTAGGATACCCCCCGCCCGCACACCCGCGCCCCCTCGCGCACGCCTGTAGCCCATTATTATCATTTAACAAGAGTCATCTCAAAATGTACCCTACGTCCTTGTAGACACAGTTGACATTTACACTGGACATGATTAAGTGAGCTCTAGTATGGTAAGCGAGTAGATATTTCCTCAGAATAAGTGAGTTTGGTCCTCCCGAGGGACAAAAAGGTCCACCCGACAATAGATTCTTTAAACAGGCCAAATGACGTCACGTTTCAATTTAACCCTGAATTTAACGTTATGGGTCGCGCGGAGAGGGGTAGCAGGGGGGGGCGTGTGGGGTGGACATCGCGCGATTAATTTGCGTCTCGTTGTTGCTTGTTTGTACCGCGCGCCACTAGTGGTCTACTGAGCCACCGGTGCTGTCGCCATCGCCCGCTGAGACCTGATCCAACTGTTAGATGATCGCTGAAGCAATATTAAGGACTAGACTAACTAAGACTGTCGTCCATCGGCTACACAGAAACACGCGTGTAATTAACACTGTGACTACTCTACATATTGTTCCATGACGCTTTCTGTTTGAAGGTGCTCACAATTTGTCAATTCTACTGGCTCGACGGCGACGCGATCGTACATGCAGTTGTGCACGAGGTTGCGGGCTCGTACCCCACACTAGAGAATTCTTTCTGAGACTCTATGTTCTCTTTTTCCTGATGTTTGTAAAGTCCCTGCGACACAGGGCATGAGACGGAGATGTCATTTCACATAAACAAATAACTTGTTATTAATAAATAACTTATAATAATGTAACATTTATCATTTTAAATTGTTGATTACTCTGAATGAGTGGCGCGGCAGCTAATGTGCACGAGACGAAGTCGCAGGTTCCCACTCAACATAAACAACACATGTAAGTGATCAGTATGCGTATCGTATATGGTTATACGAAACAATCCGTCGAGATACTGAATGATAGGTGAGGCGAGCATCAATCAATTAACTACAAGTAGATAGAGATCACAGGCTCGTGTTACACTAACATTAGGGATTGTGTTGAGTGCGTGTTGACGTGGTGTTGACAATAAACAATGTTATTATTATTACATCTGATCCGCAACTGAGAGTGTCGCGAGCACGTCACCCAGATCAACACGCTACTAATTAATGTAACACTCGTTACTTACCTACGTGCATGAGGGTCGCGGGTTCCATTCCCTCACAGGACAATAGTTTTGAGTAATCCTCATATTATTGTCATGAGTCTGGATGTTCTTTGCATCCGGTAAATTGATGTTTGTACAGTCCCCGCGATATAGAGCATGAACCCTAGTTCGGGAGTTGTCTATATAAAAAGAAAGCCGAAAGTAGCAGGTAGACAACGAGTTAACTAGTTATTATAATAACTTATAATATTATATTTATAGTAGTAGGTAGGTACACATTAATCAACATTATCTACACTAGTAGGAACTTATTGTCACTGTGTCCGTCTCTCTGTACACAAACAATACACTATCACACAACACACCGGACGGCGGCGTGCACAGTGCGGCGTGTCTAGTGGGGCAGCACGGTGGTGGTGCTCTCAGAGAGCTTCTCCGTGAGGTCTACTTTGACATCTCTACTCTCCTCCTCGTCCACCATGAGCGTGCTGCTCAGGTTGATGGCCGCGTACTGTTGCGCATTGTTCTCCTCCTCGCTCGGGAGCTCCTCGCCGTCCAGGAGTTGGTGAAGGAAGTTCAGGCACTCACGCCGGAACATGCGCTGCTTCTTGGCCGGGAGCTCCTGGTAGTCGTTGTATATGCCGCGGAAGAATTGAAAATAAGCCGCGTTCTCGTCAGGTTCGAAAGACCGCGTAGGACTTCTAGATTCCTCTAGGTTCGCAAAAGAATCGGACATGGGGTCCGGTGGGGCCTGGCCGGCGAGCGCTGTGAACCAGGGATTCGGCAGGAAAGGTTTGAGATCGACCGGCTCGACGCTCGGGGGTCTATCCCTCGACGGTGCGGAGTATATCGACGTGAACGAGTAGCGGGACGGACGTCTGCGGGGAGGAAAGTATCAACGTAAGATATAATGTAATGAACGTAAGCTCGGTTCTGTGACGTCACTGGTGGTAGAGTACAAGTAGACATGGTGGACTCACGTGTCGGTGGCCATGTGGTCGCGCAGGAAGCTGAGCTCGTCGGCGAGGTACCAGCGCGACACCATGCGGCCGCGGCCCGTGCGCACGCCGTACATCTCGTTGCGCAGGTGCCGCGAGTACGAGTTGCGCACGTGCGACCACTTGCGCCGCACGTCCGCCACTGTAACACGCAATATACATACAATACAATACACGACAACTAAGCTATCACTGAACTTCGTGCATGTACAGGATCAATCAAAAAACCCGCTTCCCGCCATTTAGTTCCAAAAATGACGTCCTCGCAGCCATTTGCAATGCAACTACTTCAAGCCGGCAAAGTCAGTCGGCGCGTACTGACTGATCGAAGTGTTTCTACTCCTACTGGAGTACTGGACTCTATGTATCAATATTTCTCTATTATGAATAGTCCCGCGATTTGAATTTGTGTTTACCAGTTTTTAAGCACCAGTGTTACTAGTCCCTAAACTAAAATTGGTCTGCTAAATACCGCTTTCACTAAGTGGAGGGGGTGGTATTAGCGGGCCAAGTTAGTAGGCTAAATAAATAATCATAATAACTGCTTGACATAAGTCTAGCTGATCAAGTTTCAACTGCAAAAAGAAGAAAGACAATGGAAAAAATTGGTACTCGATGCGGGACTCGAACCCGCGTCTCTGGACTATACGCGTCCAGCGCCATGACCACTAGGCCAACCGAGTAACCGTCTCGACTACCAAATTTAACCATTGCTTTATACCTAGTGGTCATGGCGCTGGACGCGTATAGTCCAGAGACGCGGGTTCGAGTCCCGCATCGAGTACCAATTTTTTCCATTGTCTTTCTTCTTTTTGGATTTTTCTAGTTATACCTAAGCTTTGTAGGTAAAAATTATTTGTAATTTCAACTGCAATTTGATTGCTGCGGGGACAGAAGCTGTGACCGTCCGCATGGTAAGGAGTTAACACTAAGCACCATCTGTCATGATAGTGATCGACAACACTTATTCGTATCTACAGGCAAACAGCTTCCTCAAGAAGTGTTATACCCACGTCATACACACAGAGGTAGGTATGTAAATAAACAAATGACATTATGTCCTATTTAACAAAATATTTGTATAAGTAGGTTCTGTTTTTTGCTTATTATTATTCGGTAGACATATTTATACCATTATCATATCAGCCAATCGACGGCCACTGCTGACCATAACCTCCTCCAAGTATTGCCAATAAAATATTTATGAACCACCATATGTTTACTTCTTGGTATTATGTAGAACAGAAAACGTTTCGTAAAGCTGAACAAGTAAAGCAGCTGTGTAATTGCTCACCTTGCTACACTCGCTAGTATTGTCGAATGTAACCGGTAGATGGCGACTTACTAAGCTGTGTCCTAAACGTAATGTACTTAATTAAGTAATAAAAAAAGTTCATTTCATCTAGTTTATGTAACCAAGTACATTTTTATATATGAAGCGCCTACAGTACATATCACAGCAATACCGAATTCTACACATGGCTGACTCATATTTACACTACTAACTCGTACTACAAAATTCGAACTGATTTTCAACTCTATCACGTACAAGTTAAAGTTCACTCGATCGTTTAATTTGAAATATTATGTTAGGTAATTGTACGGCTCCGTGGACGGGTGTTTGTGACGGGTCCTGGATTCGTTTCCTGTCACGAGTAGTTGCTCTTAAATAAAGTAATTTAATTTGATAACCAATGTTAATAACTGTGTACATTACCTATAAAATAAAATAAAATAATTAACTATCCTAAAATCCCCCGCAACGTTGCAGTTGATGAAACGATACTTTCCTTTCATGTCATAGGGATGACACCAAAGTGAAATGTTTTTTTAATAAATATAATATATAAGTAATTTATTTGCTTGAGCCTTACTTACCTAGGACTGACTGTACTTATATGTTTGAATAAATAGTCTGAGTAATATTGTACCAGTAAATGATAATGTGTAATTCATACCGGTCCAACCCATCTCCTGAGCCACGTCTTCCCAGAGCTTCTTGACCTGTGTGTAGTAGGAGGCTACGGGCATGTTGTTCCTGGCGTAGAGCAGCGGGCGCTCCTTCACGAGACGAATCATGCGGCGGTCGTCCGCCTGCGACGAGTCCACGAGCCGGCCCACCTCCCCTTCCGCTTGGACTACTTCGCTTTCATCCTTCGTCGCCATCGCCATCGCCACCGGCGGCACCCGCTTGCGTTTGCTTGCCATCACTTTCGTGTCTTATGATTAATAATGGCTGATCACTAATCTCTACGTCATTTAACTAAATATACATATTTGTTTTATTTTAAAGCAAGATGTTATAAAACACGTACACAAATATAAATATAATACTAGGCTATACACGTCACACCACAACGAGGGCACGGAGCAAACACGACGACGCGCATAACGGCAAACAGACACGCGCAGCGGGAAGCAAGAAGCGCTCCATCCATCTCGCTCGCACCCGCCTGCGACCATACACCTCGAGCGGTGCAAACACGAAAACATGTGAAAAAGCAAGAGCGCAGACGCTCACGTGTCGGCGGGCGAAAGTACGGGAGCGCGGGGGGGTGCCGGTGCGGTGGTGAGGAGTGGTGGCGGGGGAGGTGGGGGAGCTCGACGCGCGGTTACTTTTATAAATTCCACATGGTTGGTTATCGATTCTCGACGACCGCTCGGCCGGACGACGCAACGCACCCAACTCTACTACATTTTTTTCCTATCACAGTATATTTTTGTGCTTACTATGCATTCTGTACATACATTTTATAAGTATAATAATATTATGTCATTAGCTAGGTTTAATAATTTAGCATCTTGCCGAAAGACTTCCTACTCTTACCTTTATAAATGGATAATACCGCTAAAATTAAAACGAAACAGGTAGAGACTTAAGTTTTAAAACTTATCCCGTAAGAGTTGTTGTTATCTGATGACGTCACCGTATCGTAGTCTCCACTCCTTGTTACAGACTGAAGCGAGCGTCGTCAACTATATCAGCGCAAACAGTAGGAACGCGCCACAAGCAGTCAGCATGTTTCATTCATATTCATACCTACTCTAGGCGAGATTTCCCCTCACATCGACGTGAAACTATGAAGCTGCTTCCCTTATTACTTTAACCCTACGTAGCTTGCGACCCTTCGAGATATTTAACACCCCTCGATATTAACTAGCACAGATTTTTAAAAAATCAACCTTTTTACATACCTATATTTATATAAGTAGAGATAAATTAATAGTACTTAAATAAAACCATAAAGTTGTATTTATCAATAATTAGGTATATTTCTAGTTCAAAATACATAATTACAAATGCAGGTCATAGTAGGTAGGTACATAATTATTAAGTACCTAATATATATACTTACCTAAGTATATTGTTTAATATTTTATTAGGTGGTCAGAATGCTGCTGCATAAACGAACTAATGTACAGAAAAATATACACTAATTATGTACTTAAGTGTAATAAAAATACCAATTTCATAAATTGAATAAGATAAATAAATGTTTATGTGTCAATCAGTGGAACAGAAAGTGTTAGTAAACAGTGTCAGTAAACACAAAGCAGGTGTGTCATCGGAGCGCGGAGCTGTGAGCGCGTCTGTGTGGCGGCGCGTGGGGTCGCGAGCGCGGGAACGACGCGGCGCGGCGCAGTGCGTGCCCGGCCTCGACGGGACAAGGGCTGCGTCATCCTGTGCGACCGACTCACTCATTACATTACTACCTGATACATTATACAGCTGCTACGCGACCCGACTTACCTCAAGTAAGAACTGTTGTCTTTACTTATTTGTATTATTTCCATGCACTTCTCTTGTTGACTCAAACAACGCGATATAACTAGATGCGCTTAATATTTGTAAACGACGCTATCGATAGCGTGGCGTCTCCTAACTGTAGCGGGTCGTGTCCCAAATGTACTACAATCCTTTAATCCCATCTGCCCCCTTCGAGTTTGCCACCGGGGTGGTGGTTGGTCATTATTATGAATAGCAACAACATTTTTCATTTATTGATACAGTGTATTTCAACAATGCGATAAACTATATTGACTCTAGTTTTTATTATCCTTTGCCAACAGAATGATGGAGAAACCGAAAAGGCCGATGTCGGCATACTTGCTATGGCTGAACAGCGCGCGGGCGCAGATCAAGACGGACCACCCGGGCCTGAAGGTGACGGAGGTGGCGAAGAAGGCCGGCGAG
This sequence comes from Schrankia costaestrigalis, assembly GCA_905475405.1. Classification (NCBI taxonomy): domain Eukaryota; kingdom Metazoa; phylum Arthropoda; class Insecta; order Lepidoptera; family Erebidae; genus Schrankia; species Schrankia costaestrigalis. The sequence goes on along the minus strand of FR997843.1, from coordinate 205,726 downwards.
CTGTGGCGCGCCATGGAGGACAAGAGCACGTGGGAGAAGCGCGCCGCCGCCGCCAAGGAGCAGTACACCGCTGAGCTGGAGGCGTTCAAGGCGACCGGCGCCACGGACACGCCGCCGACCAAGCGCGGACAGAAGCGCGCCGCCAAGCCCAGGCCACAGAAGGTCAAGAAGGAGCGCGCGCCCAAGAGAGACGCATCTGACGAGGAGGAGGACGACGAGCCCGAGGACAGTGAGTGAGCGTCGAGTGCGGACCTACGTGTGACTGTGCCTAGTGCTGCTGTGCTGTGGTGTGGCGGCGCGTGCTGTGGTGTGTGCGCTGACTGACATTGTGTTGTGGTGCCGAGTGCCACTCTACATTACACGCACTCGAACCTTGATAGTTGTTTTAAACTTTTTTATGATGATAATAGTTTTAGTATAATTACCGTTTACCTTATTAGTATAATATTTGTGAATTAAAAAAATGTTTTGAACACATTTTGAAACACTTTTTTTTTGCTGTGGCTCAATCTGAGTTCACCTTAACCTCTGATAGTCACGTCATTAACGAAAATCTGTGTTCTCTACGCCAAACTTCTTATGTAGCTACCTATAATACAAAATAACAGACACTGCAAAAGTCTGTATCAATAAAACAACGATACACATACGTAAGTAACATGGTTTATGAATAAAAATTGGAGATGCCATTGAATTACATTTTTGTTTCATTCATATTTTCCTATTTTCTCAATTTAGTAATCATTACTGAGAAGCAACATATTTAAGAAAGAGAAGAAAACAAATTAAAAATCTTTTTTTAGATAATAAAGTGTTTGTGGCGACATTAACTGACGTGATGAGCCGTCTCTGGCGTGGGCCGGGGCCAGCACTGCGCTTACAAACATTGCTGACATTGTATTAGAGATTTACCTGAGTAAGCTATATTGGTTTGAGTGTTTATAATATGTATAACAAGTATGTATTTAAAAAAAAAAAGTATATAATATTAATATCCGTTGATCTGTTACCCATAACACAAGCGGGTTAAGCCTAGCTTACTTTGGGAACAGATAGCGCTGTGTGAATATTAATATTTACTTAATGAAATTTACCTACACTATATTACTAATTAACTATAATGATTGTTAATTATTATCCTAGAATAATACATACTTATACCATAGAGTTCATAGCGTCGGACGCATATTTTCATAAGAGACAAATTCGTGTCTTGTCTCGAGAATAAACATTTTTTTATCGACTTTTCAATTCTAGTTACTTATACATAAGCTTTATAGTTAAGTCAATTTATATAATAATATGTTATTGTTGTTAGGTGATAATTAGAAAATATTTATTAAGTAATAATAAATAGTATTGTTACAATTGTCTTAAAAGAGATAGAGTCCTCACACAGTGAACCGACGCGACGACCTTATCCACCGGCACCGGCACCGGACTAAGCGTACTGACTAAGCAAGAGATATTTGTAGGAGGCATCAGTGGACGTCTATTGAATGATAGTATTGAATATGTCTACCGAATAATAAACACTGAAAAAAACAGAACAAATATACATTTAAAGACATGAGTAGATGTAGGAGAGATGTTACAATTTGTAAAATGTGAGAAAAAGGGCATCAAAGTTCTGTTGCTTATTATTGAGATAAATCGCTTTTCTTTTTGTTTATCTACTATCTACTTTACCAAAATTATAGTAAATATGCCTTTCTACTGATATGGAGTGAAAAAAATAAAAAAAAGTGTAAGAAAATGTTTTTATTTGAAAAAAAAAGTACATAACGCCTTTATTCATATCCTAATGTTGAAGTTCATATAATATAGGGAAATAAAAGATAAATGGGTTACTGAAACGAAAAAAGAAAGCTAATGTAAAAGAACAGTTAAAATTCGTAAAGTGAATATTTTAGGGCAAGATTAACTTTTTAATCTGTCTATTGATATTGTAAAGCCTGCCCAGAAAAATAGAAAACCTCGCCATATTGCGATATTTGTAAGAACTAATTTTCGTCATATAATTTGATAGAAGATTGAAAGCGACCTCCGGTCATGTTTTTTATATTACTGGTCAGGCTATTTAAAAAAACATTTATCTTATCTTAATAAAAAGACCCTCCCGCACTAGGGATCATGCCTTTTGTCGTGGGGACTTTATACAAACGTATACAAAATTAACGGACACAAATACACCCAGACTCAGGACAATAAATTGTGGATTTTACAAATTATTGTCCTGCGTGGGGATCGAACCCACAACCTTGTGCACGGCTGCCGCTTGCGGTACCGTCACGCCACCGAGGTCGTCGAAACAAATCGTTTAAATATCGTTAAAAGCTAAAAGATTTATGAATAATTTAAAATAAAACGAAATAACCAGATAAGCAGTTAACAAAACTGTGCATTGATATTGTTAAACCTGACCAGAAAAATAGAAAACCTCTCCGTATTGCGAAAATTTTAAGAACTAGTTTTGTCATACAATTTGATAGAAGATTGACGATTCGACACGAAAGCGACCTCCTGTCATGTTTTTAGGGTTCCGTACCGATTTTGAAAAAACGGAAGCCTTATAGGATCACTTCCGTGTGGTGACGGAGTCTCTATCCGTGAATGTTATCTTTACGAAGTAAAAAGAAGAAAAACTTGAAATTAAACCCTATACCAATCCGTTTGGCCAGCGTGGTATTAGTAGGACAAGTATCCCTCCGTCACGGGAGGAGGCCCGTCTCTGCAGTGGGACATTAATGGGTTGTTATGATAGGATCACTTCGTTGTCCGTCTGTCTGTCAAGACCATTTATCTGAAATTTTTACCAAATACTTAGGCTTATTACCTCTTAGTGCTGTAAAATAATCAAACTGCTAGTCCAACGCCATCAAGAGATATAGCTGTTTTTGACGCAAATTTTTGATAAGTAAGGGGTAAAACCTTCAGGATAGGTACTTCCAGTCTACCTACAAACTTGAAACTTGGCATGAAGCAAGGTTTTATAGCAAATGTAAAGAGAAAAATTCCGAAAACCTTAAATTTTTACTTCTATCATATTATATTTTGATTAATTCAAATTCTTCTTCTTTCTTTTATATGGCAAACTATGCCGATGTCGACAATTCTGCCAGAGTCCGATGTACTAAGACTTAATGTGAAGTAATAAAAACCAAAACACTAATTTAGATTGGTTTTGTGGCTAAAACAGGAGATTAATTCATATTGTATCATAATATATTATCATGGAATTTTGGCGGGAAAATTATTTTTCCCAGCTGTCAATTGTGACAGATGAGTCGTGACGTCATAGAATTTTGACAGATGATTCGTGACGTCATAGGAGTTATGGCAGATGAGTCGTGACGTCATAGAATTTTGACTTATGAGTCGTGACGTCATCACTTTTTGGCAGGAAAATAAATAGGTTTATACTGAAGCCTCCGGGCGTGAGTCAGACTGGCACTTGACAGGTTTTATTTTTCAAAAGTCATCTGTGTTAACTGCTTATTTGCTTATCTGCCGTTTTATGTTAAATTATTCGTAAATCTTTTAGCTTTTAACAATATTTAAACGTTTTATTATGTAGCCTGACCAGTAAATATAAAAACCAGGTTCGCACATGACAGGAACATATATAACACCCCCTCCACAAGCCATTAAGTTCAAAAGCTGACACCTGCACCCATCTGCAACAACTTTAGGCCAGACGAGTCAGTTGCGCTTACTGTACTTTAGGGTAGGGGATAGGTTGCTTGCTATCTTTACCAGATCGTCGTTGCACTTTGTGTGGGGTCTGACCCTGCGCCTTTCAATTCGCGATTGCCGTTCATGACAGCTTTCGTGTCGAATTGTCAATCTTCCATCAAATTGTATGACAAAAAATTTGTTTTTAAAAATTCCATAATATGGAGAGGTTTTCTATTTTTCTGGTCAGGTTTAACAATATCAATGCACAGTTTTGTTAACTGCTTATCTGGTTATTTCGTTTTACTTATTTTAAATTAGTCGTAAATCTTTTAGCTTTTAACGATATTTACCTAAACATTGTTAAGTAGGCTGAACAGAAATATTAAAAACATGACAGGCGGTCGCTTTTGTGTCTAATTGTCAATCTTCTAACAAATTAACAGTTCTTACAAATTCCGCAATAGGGAGAGGCTTACTATTTTTCTGGTCAGGCTTTACAATATCAATGGACAGTTTTGTTAACTGCACAATAAATCACGCTTTTGCTGATACTTGCCCCCGTCATTCACGCACTAAAGGCAAATAACTTTAACATTTTTAATGACAAATATGTTAAGTACCCAGGTTCCTTTCATTCATTTTGATTTTCATTTTATACAGGTACATATCTCTCTCATGATTTTTTATTTCAGAAACAAAGCCTAGTTTACGTTGTTTTATGGTTTGCTATAGTTTATTACCACCTAAAACCTCTATTCGACGAATAAAAAGGTTTTTTGAAAAAATGTAACATAACTCCGACATCCACTCATGTCTTCATTTGTTTATGCATGTGTATCTTTAAGCAAGTAGGTATTGCCGTGTTACGCCGCCCGCGCCGGCTACATGTTTTGATTTGACGTCCATAGCCGTCTGTGGCGTTCATAAGGTTAAACTGTCGCGGTCTAGAGACATATACAATCTGTTTGATGAATATTACAAAAAAAGCATAAACTCTAAATTCAAACGTGTGTCAGTGTTGTGGCGGGTAATGTCTAGGTCATTCCTTGTTTCTGTTTGACATACGGAGATGGTGATAATTATTTAACTAAGAATAAAGTTTAGTGGATATTAAAGGAATTCCCCACCATGGCGGAGTAAGTATTATAGAATACATTTGTTTTTGCCAATTTGTGTTTAGCGGGAAGGAATATTGACTTGCAACAAGTTAGCGCAGTTATCTGCACAGACTGACAAGTGTGTTCAATTCATACGGGAACAGCTGTATGGTTTTGACCATACAGCTGTTCCCGTGGCCTATATGACATGGTAATGGTTTTCCATTAGCGTGTCATATAGGCTACGAAATGGTCAGTATAGGGCGGTTCCAGGCCCGCATGCTGTGCTCGCGTATTGTAGACCGTGTTTAGGGACACAATTGTCACATACTACAGACTTATACTGTTATCTACCGTTAGATGACTTAGCTCTATTATTTTGTGCAATTATTTGTGATAATACATGATATATTGTACAATAACGATTATGATTTAAATCCAACGATGAACTATGATGGACAGTACAATAATCAAAGAGTCAAAAAACCGAATCTCGTTGATAATGTCATGAGAGGATTTAGGTTCGTTGGCAATAGTAGGTACATATTTTAACAGTGAGGCACGATATGGGACGTAGACGGAATAACATGTTCTGAGACTTAGTCCTTAAGTAAGAAGTAGTTTTTGTTTTTCAACCGACAAGTGCTCATTTAGGATTTCTTGTAAATTTTTAAAAATAGGTATAATTATGTATAATGTAAGTAACCTTGTTATCATATAACAAGGGTTAGCACAAAGGGTCGCAATAATCTCCCCGGTAGGTGGTTTTAACTTGCTGGGGAATACAAAAATAGGTCATTGATCAACTTTAACACAAACTCGTCAATTACGTTCCGCTGCCGTTGAGGATGCTATGAAAGGCGATTTGTAGTTAAATAAATAATCCTCACACATTCACACAACGCCATCTATTCCCAAACTAAGCAGAGCTTGTACTATGGGTACTAGACAACGGATAAACATACTTAAATACTTTTTTTTTGTAAATACATACATATTATACATAGAAGGAAGTTATTACCAGTTTAATTAAGTACATAATATAACAAGTAAGACAATAGAAACAACAATAGAGCAGTAGGTATGTCACGACGCACGTGGAGGTGCTGCTGGACGGAGAGGGGCGTGTTGCTGCCCCCCCCCCCCACACACACACACTATGTGAAGTTCAAAGTAACCCTGCGATATCTAACCTTTTTACTTTTCACAACTTATACATTTTGTCAACAGCTCAGGCGGAGGAGCGTTACAAACTGTGAAGGAGATGCTGTAAGCTTGCTACATGTTACTTATATTGTGAAGCTGTTATCATATTATTAGATAAGCTATTAGTGCTAGTTGTTGTGGGTTGTAGCTGGTTGTGGTGTACTTTTACACTCGCATACCTACTTTTTACTGCGGCTAACTTCGTACAGCAGTAATTAGTTTATCAGTAGATAAAATCTGTATAACCAAGTTATTGATGTGATTACAAAATGTATCCATTTGTTATTTATTATAGGCATCTGTATTTTATCTGCATCGCAATATAACACGTATAACAGGTGAAGTATGTGGTGTCGGCTCGGGAACACCCAGGTTGAACAGTTCCACACTAAGACAAGAGCAAGGCTAGCCTAGCCTCAGCTGATAGAATTAATTACATTTAAATGTGTTTATAACTTTCAGTGGACTCGCGGGGAGGAAGAGGCCAGTACCCGGGTTTTTGTTCCGCATTAAGAATCTACTCAAATACCATTTTCGAGGTATTCTTGGGAACCTCATACCATTGGTGTGCATATATTTTGGCAGTCCCTTTAATGTTAGTTTTCACTATTTTAATTATTTAAATTAAGTAATTTTTAATATCTACTATATTAGTTAGTTAATAGGAGTGTACGGTTAGCAGTGTAACTGCACAATTAGAAGTTAATTATTACATTCGCTCAGAAATTGCTTTCAATAAAAAAATATCTAAAGGTATATTTATTTAGTATGTTTGATAAGTAAATATAATTTGTTTAGAAACAAGGAAACCTGCGGTTCATGTGGCTGATGATGTTTTGGTACTTCTTGCTGAGACCCGTGCCAGTCCCCGTGACCGGAATAATACCGATATTTGGCTTGCCTTTACTTGGAGTCATGGACACTGGCAAAACCTGCATGTGCTATCTTAGTGTAAGTTATTTGTCTTTTGATGTAAGTTACATTATATTATCTTACAATGTTCATTGTACGACGAGGACTGTCCATTTGTTCTCGTGCCACTGGTAGTACGCGTTAGTAGAAGGACAAGAAATAACTCCTTATGATGTATTAAGTATCTTAATGTGTCCAAACCACTTCAGCATCACGTCTCTCGAAAAATATGTGTCAAGTGATAAAGAATTAACAAGAAAATAGTTTGTTAAAGCATCGTGTTGTTATTAATAGTGTCAACATTAGTAAGAACGTATGTTTCCAGGAAGACATATTCCTGATGCTGCTGGGCGGTGCGCTCAGCCTGCTGCTGAACAACTCCGGACTGGACCGACGTATCGCGCTCTCGATCATATGTTGTGGCGACGTCAACAAGTTCTCTGAAGCGAGGTCTGTATTATTTACTAATGTTTTAAGAGTAATGTAAGCTACTCTTTTACATAATTAATATTGTGGTTCTGCAGGAAAGGCTTAAGTTGTTAAAACATATAGTCAGGTACATGATGCATGAGCTGTAATGCTAGTAAATAAAGTAATAAAATAAAATCAGAAAGTTTGTATGTATATCTATTGCCGGCACTACACATACATAGGCAGTTACTGTTTTGCCTTGATCAAGCGATCTTATTATTGCTGAGAAACTATAAAATGAATAACTATAGTTAGACAACCCTGCATAGTATAGCATAGTATAACTTTGTGCAGATTACGTAGATAGCATTCAAAGATATAAAGTTAATGTAATTAATTTCAGGATAATATTTAAGTACGGCATGACGTCGTATTTCCTCTCCATATTCAGTAACAGACTGATAACCACCTCCATGTTGACTGAGTATTATTCTCAAGCTTCCAACGCCACTGAAGTAAGTTACATATCACTTTTGTTCCAAAAGTTTTTACTTAAAACAAACATAATAAGTAAAGGAAACCGGAAACTAATGTAAGAGTAGAATGACCATATTATTATATACTTTTACTGTAATACCTGGGTGGAGTAGCAGTCGCAACTATCTGTGCTCTAGGTATGGGGTTTCCAATCCAATGTAAAACTATTATTTAGATAATACAAGTAAATTGATTATATTTTCAGTCCAGGTATTATAACGAAGCAAAGTCTGTTAAGAAGGTTCGCCACATAGTGAACAATGTCATTCAAACGTCATCAGTAATAGGTGAGTGTACACTACGACTACTTAAACTAAACACAACTGCTGTTCACGATCCCACGCAACCATTGTACATAGTTACTATGTGCGAGCCACGAGTGACCGAGTTCAGCCTGGATGTCATTACTGTCCGCTAATTTGACGTTTAAAGGTTTCCACCACGGAGGATCCCTGGTGCATCAGCTGACAATAGAGAAGAGAACAGGATGGCGCGGCACTATGTTAAAACAGTAAATATGTAGGTACGACCTCAAGGAGGAATGTGGCAGCACTTTAGTGCGCGATAACCACTCGTCCTGTAGCCACCAGCTCAACTCTACCACACGGTCAATGTAGCATCGTGGGACAAGACATGTTTGACACACATTAACTGGCCTCATGTATACGATTAAAATGGTAAAAATTACGTTTACAAGCTTTTGCGCCTATTATGAAAGACTCTTTAGTCTTTTGGATAAAATCGGACTAAGGACCGACTTTTTGAATTTGTCATTCTGCAGCCACGCACTGTACAATCTGTCAATTGTTAACGGAGCATAAAAAAAAGGTTAATAAATGAAATGATATTAGATGAACGTATGTATGTGTTGTTTCAGGCAGCACGGCTATCTTACACCAGTCGTCGTGTAACCTAGCTGCACGCGCCATATTTAACGAGTAAGTAGGAACACTAGCAAGCGAACACATGGTGATTATTATGTGGTAACCGCTACTCACCCCTAAACAGTTATTAGCTCACACGGCCCTGCAACGTCACCAGCTACTGTACGGCACTTCACAGAGTGTTACTGTGGTGGCAGGTGGACTACGCGCATAGCTCCTCGCTGCAGGCACGTGGTGGCTATCTAGACGTTAGGCAGGACATTAAAGAAATGCGTACTAGAGCCCTCACGTGGTTGATGTTACGAACCGAAACGTACTGCAACAAAGGTTATGGAGTTTTTCAGCTACGCATGAGATTTTGTTAGCCTGATGATATTGATAGCATAAATGAAGTTGTTTCCCCGCAGGAGCGCGCCGCCCAAGACGGAGCTCCCCGACCTGCTCAACTACCAAGTGTTCAGCGCCATCGCCTTCCCTCTGTCTCTCGCTATGTGTCTACTCAACATATTGTACCACATCATTCTAGTCTTAGCATTGTAAGTCTATTCCTTTTTATTAATAGCTAAGTATGCAGAGGTGATGGGTTTTTCGATTATGTTTGCTATGCTAAGTAATTTAACCAGCTAAAAAGTTTACCTATTTTAATTTAACTGCAACATACAGATTTACAAAACGTTACTACTTGAATGCAACTTATAAATCATGGCATCCTGCGCCAAGAAAATAAGTGATAGCGCAGCAGTAGGTATTTATTGTGTATTTGTGTACTCTTACTCACTTGTGTGTATGAGATAGTATCATTCCGATATGCTCGTTAATTGTGCCTGGCTCTATGACTCATTGATGTCAAAGTAGGTATTTAGGAGACAATAAACATGTTAAATATGGTTCTCTATTTTGTCTCATAATTTATTTATCCATAATCTAAGGTGTCAACATTTTGTGTCCGAATCATCATGAGTCCGAATGATAACTAGCCCTAAATTCATGTCTCATAATATCACTTGTCCGAAAACCTAAATCCATAAACATAACATGACCTATTTTTTTGCTATAAACATCACAATCTATAATATTAACATTACATAAATACTATGTTTTAGTTTTATATTAAAAATAAAGTTTCTGGCGCGTTTTGGTCACCATACTAACCTAACCTAACCAACTGTTTCTGACTTTTGTCTTAATTTTATCTAGTGACTTTACAGCAAGAAAAATTAGGACATCTAATAATTATAGAACCCCATTTTATGACACACAAGTATTATAAGTAAAGACGATTATGTAATATACGATTTCGTATACGCTAACATTATGGAAAGTGATGATTATAGTAAACTTGTTAGGGATTATGATTTTCGGACGATCGATATTCGGAGAAGAAAGGGATTACCGTTAAATATAAGTTTGTAACATTATCACCATTATCTAATTAGTAGCGTTGTTGTGTGGGCAAGACTGAAAATTATTAATTAGTTTGTACGTCCAAGTTTAAGTGGTAACTTAGGTTTATCAATAGCTAACGAATTGTTCAATTAAAAACTTACCAACGACATACTAAAATGTTCTTGTCACTAATTGTAATTTAGTATAATATGCGAGGCCTATTGAAGGCTTAGCCTTTTATTATTTCGTGGGTAAATATACCTACATTGTATATGTGTTTACGTTGCAGTAAATCGAAGTTATCAACGGGAAGTAGAGCAGATTTTAGAAATAGATTGTTAAACAATAAAGCACAATTGCCAAAAAAGATTAGCTTGCATGAGTGGGTAAGTATGAAGACTTTACTACTAACAGTTTATTTTCACAAAATAATGTATTATAACACTTATGTAGTTGTAACAACACGAACGCTAAACAATTATATATGTATGTACAATACAAGTACAGTAATATTATTACAAGTTATTGTCAATAGCTGCTCGGTATATAAATTGCGCAACGTATACATAGTTATTAGTAAACACTTCAAGATAGGTTCATGCGCAAAGCGACGGGAGCACCGTGGTTCACGCGTAACGAGGATCTTCACATAGACCTCGAGTTGCCTACTATCCAGCAACACATGAAACTCTGTTCCCGTCGCTACTTTGATACGGCTGCCACTCACCCCAACCAACTAGTGGTTGAGGCGACCGGGTACATCCCATCCAAGATTAGTAAGATACGTAGACCTAGACATGCTCTGTTTTTTTTTATTGGTAATATGTTGTACCTATTTTAATTTTTTAAGTACCTTTAAATCTGTAGCTTGTGCAATAAATTATTTCTATTTCTATTTCTCTCGAAGAGCCGGACGATAGGATCACGATCGCTCAACGTAGAGCTCACACGGCTCGCGAAGCCACAACAAAACGTCCGCGGTTCCGTCCTCGCCGTCGAGGCCGGAATACGCGCCGCGTTCGCTCCTAGAGGGCGTGCCTCTCGCACATCCTGTGACGTCAGTGACAGTCCAGGCCGAGGTTCGTACCCCAAAGGGGGTGCCCCTGAAGCACGTCACTTAAATGTCATCTTAAGTGTCATGAGGGCCATCCGTCCCACCACAGCCCGTGTAAAGTAGTAGCGGTCGTCAGATCCAACTACTTGTCCTGAACAAAAAAAAAATAGTTAGTACGTTGTGATGTAGAGCAAGGCTCTGACGAGTAACGAGCGAGGGAACATGAAGGCTTCTTAGTTAATATAATGTGATATTGTTTATGCAACATGTAACATGCACGTGCCCCGGTGCACGAGGTTCTGCCTGGCGTGGTAGACAGGTGGCGCTGATTGACTAAGTAGACTAGCTTGAATGCTAGCGCTTTGTGGATGGAGCCCCCTGAAGAGTTGTTGCTCAGTAGCTCTGGCGCGTACTTTGAGCCTGTAGACCTTATGTATGCATAACTCCCTAATCTTCAAAGCAATTTATGATATTTGGATATTTTTCTAATTTAGTGATTAAGGTATCTAAGCTCTAGAATATAGGGGCGAGAAAGTGGCTTAAAATGTTATGATAATAAAAAAGATAAAATGATAATGTAGATGTAAAATTTCAGGTGAGCTTAATACTTCTGTTGATGGCGTACGCAAGCTTCTTCTCTCGATGGGGCTGTTCCGGTGGATGGACTAAATATAAGTTGTTCCCCTCGGGGAAGTCGCCTATGTAAGATGTCTAAATGTTATATTACAATATGTTATTATATCTAGTGAGGCTGGCTGGAAGTGGCTCGGTGATGTTGCGTTACGTACACATGTATGACATAGTAGCGATGTAGTACATAGTAGAGCAGCACTTAAGCCCACATCAACAAGTACAGTAGCGAGTTAAGTATTAAGTTGTTGATTAAGTTGATTTAAATAGATCTCCATCCTATTTTTTGGCGAGTTAAGTTGGCGAGACGCGAGAGAGGGGGCTACTTCGTACTTAATTCGCCAAAAAATACGATAGAGATCTATTCAAATCAACTTAATCAACAACTTATAAACTCGCTACTGTACTTGTCGATGTGTAAATGGGGCTTAAGTAATACAAAGTAAGATAATAGTTAAGAAGATGATTGTAACGTTTCAGCGTGCGAGAGTCCACCATCGCCGCCGTGTACGTGTTTGTGGCGCATCTACTACCCAATAAGCTAAACTTTGTCAAGTACTTGACCGCTAAAAGTAAGTTTACTCACTTTGTTTATAATATATGATTTATTTATTTTACAGAATGAACAATATAGATCCTACCTTATTCTAAAATGAATATGAGCTCCTCTAGTACAGGCATTGTTTGCGTTTGTGGTTCTGTTTGAGATCGCAAATAATTGCGTAGTTAGTAACAGTAACATATTATGTAGCTAACTTGTAGATAAGAGTTAAGAAGTAATAAGTACTGATAATGGTATTGTTTCAGAAAGAAAAGATTTGCCGCCGCGTAAGGTAGAGTCTGCTATACTGTGGTGGTCATTCGTTGATAAGAATTTAAACTACGGATTCTTTTTTGTTTTGGGTAATTATGATTCTTTTTTGTTTTGGGTAATTATGTCTATGGGTAAATATAACCTTAACCGGAAGATCCGGAAGCTGGTGCGACGTTACCTCCGATGTTCCAACACCCGCGCCATTGTGGCTGCGATTGAACAGAATAGAGGCACCAAAGTATTTGCTTGGTAGAACCCATCTAACGAAACTGCACACTGCGGACGGCACAACCGTGACCTCCAAGTTCGAGATACTCGAGGAAATAGAGAGCTTCTACAAGGACCTGTACGCATCACGGATGAGTAAACCCTTGGGACCTAGCGAGGATGACCACAGAGCCCCACTCACGCGCCATTATACGGAGGACATCCTCGATGTCAACGGGGGCGAGGTCAGAGCTGGAGCAACTTAAGAACAATAAGTGTCCAGGTGATGACGGAATCACTACAGAGCTACTAAAAGCTGGCGGAACACCTGTCCTTAAAGAGGTCACATCGCTTTTTAACTCCGTCATTCACCAGGGCCTAACACCTCAGGCGTGGAGCGGGAGTGCGGTGGTCCTGTTCTTCAAAAAAGGTGATAAATCCTTACTGAAGAACTATAGGCCCATATCACTCCTAAGCCACATCTACATCATCATCATCATCATCATCGTCATCATCTAGTTGTTCTCGAGAGTACTCACAAACCGCCTCGCCAGAAGACTCGACGACTTCCAACCACCGGAACAAGCCGGGTTTCGAAAAGGCTACAGCACCGTGGACCACATCCATGTTGTTCGGCAAATTGTACAGAAGACTGAGGAGTACAATCAGCCGCTGTGCATAGCATTCGTGGACTACAAAAAAGCCTTCGACTCAATCGAAACCTGGGCGGTTTTGGATGCTCTGCAGCGATGTCGCATCGATTGGCGGTACATCAAGGCGTTGAGATCTCTATATGAGACTGCCACCATGACCGTCCAGCTCCAGGACAAAAAGACCCCACCTATTGAGTTGCGTAGAGGGGTGAGGCAAGGGGATGTAATTTCCCCTAAGCTCTTTACCAACGCGCTCGAAGACGTCTTTAAGACGTTGGACTGGACTGGACGGGGCATCAACATCAACGTCATCGTGGCAGAGTCACTGGAACAGCTTGACGGGATGCTGCAGGGCCTATATACTATTCTCTTCGCCTTTACCGCAATGCCTGAAGACCAAAGTCTTCAACCAATGCGTTCTACCAGTAATGACATACGGTGCCGCGACGTGGACACTCACAGTAGGGCTAGTCCACAAACTAAAAGTCGCGCAGCGAGCTATGGAACGGGCTATGCTCGGCGTCTCCTTGAAGGATAAAATCCGTAACGATGTTATCCGACAAAGAACCAAAGTAACCCACATAGCTCGTAGTATTAGCAAGCTAAAGTGGCAATGGGCTGGTCATATCTGTCGAAGGACCGATGGCCGTTGGAGCAAACGTGTCCTAGAGTGGAGACCGCGACTCGGCAAACGTAGTGTAGGACGCCCCCCCAGCTAGGTGGACCGACGACTTCATAAAGGTGTCTGGGTCGGACTGGATGCGGAAGGCGCAGGAGCGAGTTCTGTGGCGCGTGTTGGGAGAGGCCTATGTCCAGCAGTGGACTGCAATAGGCTAGTTGATTGATTGATTGAATTATGACATAACTTTGATGACTTGGGTGTAGAGCACGAGTGTATGTGTGTATGTATGTATGTATGCACGCAGGCGCGGGAGGGGCGCTGATGCAGGCGTCGGAGGCGAGCGGGCTGTGCGGAGGTATCTCGGAGGGCAAGTGGGGCACGTTCGTGACGAAGCAGCCCTGGCTCATCGCCACGCTGATGCTGATCCTCTTCACGTCGCTGGTCAGCAACTTCCTCTCCGGCACCGCCGCCGTCGTCACCTTCCTGCCGCTCTTCATCTGCATGGTACCTACCACTTATTATTTATATTGCATAATAGTTTAAACGTACTTAATTGTTTATTAGACTATGATGGTGTGTTATTTACATATTGCGCTGGTAATAAGTACCTACCAATAGTGTCTAGTCATTACATAATACTGAAAACATTAATTAATTATTTATTTATTTTATTAGGAACACAAAACAGAACACAGTACACTAGGGGTTAGTATAAATACAAGTTATACTTAGGTTTGTTTTAAACTATGCTCCTAAACTATGTGTCCACAGCATGTTTCAAAAAAATTAAGGACATCTATTACACGATACTATAGTCATAGCGCGATACTCTATAGCCTATGAAACTCCCCGATAAATGGACTAAGTATTCAACACAGAAAGATTTTTTTAAATCGGTTCAGTAAACCCAGAGATTACTCCCTACAACGTCACAAACACACAAACTTTACCTCTTTATAATAATATTAGTATAGTATTTAGTATATTAGTATAGATAAATCGTCCAGGAAAACAGAAGAATTTTTCCTTAAGCGAAGTCGAATGTGGTTCCGACGGTGGAAGTTTATACCTGCGTGATGAGTTTTGGTTTGGTGTTGCTGTAGTAGGTATGATGTGCAAAAAGAAAAGCTGTCTAATCTATCAAAAGCTCACAGTACTGATATAGTTTCTTTCTGTATAGATTAAGAGTTACTTAGTATAATATTTGAATAAATATTATTTTATAAGTACATAGCACCAACAATTTGTAGCAGTTCCGTTGTTTATATGTTTATTATACGATATTACCTAACCCAATACAAAATCCCCAAAGATGTTTAAAAGACCCCTAATTTTAACTCTCTTTTTATTAATATTGAAATGCTATAATAGGTATATTAATAAAGAAACACGTAACGTTTGTTTCCAGGGAAGCAGAGCCGCCGTACCCTGGCCGACCCGAGCTCACATAGTCGCCCTGCTGGTGGGGATGTCGAGTAACTACGCGTTCTGTGTGCCCTTCCTCTTCACGCCCACCTACTACACCTACCATATTGGGAAAACGCCATTCAAATCATTAGTAAGTGCAAATATTTCATCGGCAAACCTCAATAAGAACCGGAACAGATTGTGTCTGATATCGAAAACAGGCTTAGTCATGTCTTGAATTAGGGTCGACAAAATCTAGTCCAATTTAACCCCCCAAAGACACAGGTTTGCGCTTTTACCGCAAAAAAATCTCAATCAAAAAGGTAAAGCTAAATTAGCCTCGAAAAAGCTAAGTGTGCTCAATAGAGCGGGTCAGTATTTCACACCAAACCATCGCCTAGAACTCTATAAGGCCCAGGTTAGGCCACATATGGAATACTGTTCCCATCACTGACCTGGAGCTCCCCAGTATCAACTCCTTCCCTTTGACCGCATACAACGAAGAGCGGCTTGAATTGCAGACGATCTCTTTAGTCGGCTCGATCCTTTGGCTTTGCGGAGAGAAGTAGGGTCGCTTTGCATTTTCTACCACATTTATCACGGCGAGTGCACTGAGGTGCTGTTCTGGACATTGCCCGTAGCTGAATTTCTCCACAGAAGCACTCGCAATCGACTGTCCTACCATCGTCATCACCTTGATGGTTGGCGGTCATCCACTGTGTGATTTTTGCGAAACTTCCTACCCCGAATATCTGTTTTGTGAAACAAGCTCGCTACGGCTATATTTCTGGACCGTTACGACTTGGTGAGCTTCAAGAAACGAGCTTACTCTCTTTTAAGGATTGACACCCGCCGATTCGTGTCTTTAAACTCCAGCAATTTAAGAAACGAAAATATATTATATCCCAATGCATACATAAAGTTATGCCTTAGAGGTAGGATCCTTCGTCCAAGATCTTCACACATACGCGTCAGCTAAATGATAATGATAAGTAGTATAGTAATGATGCATGATGAGCTGAGCGAGGTACATGATACGTGATTATTTAGACTAGTCAAGTAGACATTATTATTACATTTTTAGTTTAAGCAGATGCTTATAATATAATATACTGAGTACTATCGCCGATTTATGATCCCTATGACAGATAGTTCGTTAGCGCTTAATACTGACGTCCTGTCACATCAAATCGTTTAGAGGTCCATTATAAAGTCGAAAACATCATAATTGTGTACATTTGTAAATTATAAAAATGAATATTAAGTAATTATTACGTAATGTTCGGAAATAATGGAAAAAAACTCAATGCAAATGTACCGTACCCGGCCGTAAATATTGAACATCGACCTGTGGAAAGAGACAATCGGTAAATTTCGGCTTCGTAGAGCGTCATCTCTGTCAGTAATATATTTATTAATTATATTAAGTAGGTAATAATACAAAAAGTAACACAAAAGTTTGCAAGTTAACTTCAAAGGATGACGGGCACCAATGTATGGGACGCGTACCCACTGACCAATAACGTTAGAAAGCTCATTTTATGCCTATTATTTGTCATTATGGGGGCTAGTCTCAATTCGTTGTGGGAAAAATGTTATAGTTACTTAAAGTTGTTAGTTCGATGTAAAAGAAATGTGTTTAAAATTAAAAATCACTACATAAACTACATATTAATGCAAGGTGTAACTGCTGCAATTCTTATTGCGTACGCGCCGCCCGCCGCCGCGCTGAACTCCCGTCGATATGTTTGTACAGTACCCGGCCGTAAATATTACACATCGACCTTTGGAAAGAGACAATCTGCTAATTTTGGCTTGGTAGAGAGCGTTACCCCTGTCGCACGATATACAAACAGTCTAGTATCTATTAGGAGCTGTGAAACAATTACGATTTGCTTCTTTTGATATTTTTTCCCCCTATTCCATGTATCCCTACTAGCTTATCCCTACTGGTAAGGATACTTGTTTTTTTTTTCTACTTGTAGCTACCGGTAGGGATATATGGAACAGAATAATAAATCTGTAGAGAAGCCAATTCTGTACATGAAATATATTTTCAAAATAACTGTCAGGATGTGATAAGTGATCAATACTGATCCCAAAAATGCAAACAGTAAAATTTTTGTCTGTCTGTATGTTCGTTATAGAAACAAACTACTCGACGGATATTGGTGAAACTTGATACAATTATTCTCCATACTCCTGGTCAGGTTATTGTATACTTGTCATCACGCTAAGATCAATAGGAGCAGAGCACTCACTACTTAGCCACGGCAGTTCTTACGTAGATGATGAAATTGACAATATTAATCCTACAGATGAACAGTGATGTGTGTGTAATTATTTTTAAATGAAAAGGTCATAAGTAGCGAATGCAATCCGGACTATCCGTAATCCGCAAAATCCGGATATCCGCCCATTTTTACTCGGATTGTACATCCGGATTCGAAAATTAAATCCGCGGATTTTCTGAATAATAAGAAATTGTAATGTTAGAGTGGATATGGCGTTATTCGAGGATAGTGGTTAACCAGGACGTTATGAGGAGGCCGCTTACAAGCATCTTCAATGCATTCCCCCTACAAGCGTTGAAACAGAGCATGCTTTTTCTACAGCAGGAATTATGTGTAACCGAATTCGCAGCAGGTTACACAACTTTAGATGATTTATTATTTTTGAGGTTACATTTTGATGGCAGCAAAGTTAATACAGACATCTACAACATAGCAACTTTACAGGAGAGCACTTTTAGTAAAAAAAAAGTTACCATTTTGAGAATTATGAACCAATTAAAATTAAAGTAACTGTACTACTTACCTATTAATATCTTGTAACCATGTTTCTGGCAAATAAAATATTCTTATTCTTATTCTTATTCTAAAGTTGGCAGAATGAATTAAAATAACCTTTTTTATATACCTATTGTATAAAGAGTTTTATCCCTATGTTGTCATTTTACTGAAATAATGTAAGTACCTATATTCTATTCGCGTTTAGAATGCAGTGAGTTGTCATTGTCCACCGACCTAGCCCCGGCCGTCAAACCAATAGACGGCGGGACTGAATTCTAATAGAATAGGATATAATATATGTCTTTTTATACATAGAAAGATATCTTACGTGGAAGAAGACATCTATCTAATAATCGTACATACGTCATTAGTCGCCACGAAAGAGGTCATTTCGATATTATCATCATAACAGCCCATTAATGTCCCACTGCAGGAACGGGCCTCCTCCAGTGACGGAGGGATACTTGATATATTTCGATAAATATCAAAATATATATATATATATATATATATATATATATATATATATATGGATATATATATTTTGATATATATCGATATAAAATATTATAATATAAACTGAGTAATAAGTTCTGAGACTTTCTTTAATGGATATTTAATGTTATAAAAGCGACATAAACATTCCATTGATGTTCTAAAACAAAACAATATTAAATTTGTCAACAAAAATATTGTAGATGTCTTCATTTATATAATCATCATAATCAATCATTTTTCGTATATGTAAACGATTTTTTTGCATACAAGTGTATCCGAAGAGTCGCAACACTACGAGCAGTAACCTAACTACATGACTTTGCAATGAGGTCAAGAATAGAACTATTATCCGGCCGTTCAGAGAATGCGTTCCTGACACTTATCAGTTAGTCACGACTAGTGATGGACACAACATTATACCGAGTTCGTTACCGTTACTCCAAAATGAACCGCCGCGTTATTTTTATGATTAGATTTAGACCGTTTTAAATTGGCGGAATCATTTAAAATTTATATTTTAGTTCTTTACGTGGAAACAATAAAAGGGAATATTAATATAATAAAATTGTTTTATTTATTATTTTTTACAAAGTTACAATCTGTATTTCTATGGAATAAAGTACATTGAACTAAATGTGCGTACAGAATATTAATCAGACTCCGATTCGCTTGAGGAGGTGGTGTCTTCATCATCATCTTCGCCTACATGTATAATTATATTATTATCAATTACAGAATCAATCCTGATATCTCGGTCAAAATGTTCCATAATCAGGTTTTTAGTCTTTTCGACAACCTTTGCCCAGTCATCTCTTGTGACTTTCCCGCAGGCTTCTTTTAACAGGGTCATCATCTTTTTCGTGCTGAATGGCGGGGAAGTATTGTGGCGGGCGGCGTAACCTTTTATTTGAGCCCAGATTAGCTCAATCGCGTTATATTGGCAATGATACGGTGGAATTCTTAGAACGCGATGACCGTACTCCAAAGCCATTTCATCGATTTCGTATCGCACATTTGCCGCTTTATTTTCTTTCACTAACTTAATTAGCTCTGCTTTTAGCATCTGCATATTTGCGTCAATGCCTTTTGCTTGTAACCAAGCAACCATTTCTTCTTTTTTATTAGCTTGGGTAGGTGGTTTCTGTATTTGAAACGAGTGATAGGAGGCATTATCCATCAATATTACAGAAGGCTCTGGTAGGCTGGGCAAAAGCACGTTCTGGAACCACTCTTTAAATGTACTGGCATTCATTTCCTCGTGGTAGTCATTTGTGGTTTTTGATTGAAATGCCAGTAAAGCGTTCTCCACAAAGCCGTATTTTGCAGTACCTGCGTGGCATATTATCAGACGAGCCCCCTTACCCATTGGTACTTTCGACGTCGACGCTTGTGTATCATCCGTCCAAGAACGGGAAACCGTGTGATTGGCGTTTAGCCATGTCTCGTCAATGAACACGACATTATCCCAGTTATCAATTTTTTTTGCTTCTCTCAAGAAACTTATCCGTTTCAAAATGATGTCGTATCGTTCTAATAAAATTTTTCTTTTGTCTGTTTTTTTATACGAAAAACCAATATCTTTTAAGATTTTCGTTAAAGCAGTTTTACCCCCGCTAAACAGTCCAGCTTCTCTTAACGACGCCAAAAGCTTCATCCTGTTGAGATATTCATTTCTGGAATAGTAACCATATTGATTTCTGATTGCATCGGCGTCAAAGGTATCAATATCTGTCACGGGTTTAGTTCTACGTTTCTTCTTCGGAGTACGTAAAATATTATCTTCCATGCCAGTAGAGCCGAACTTTTCTTTATTAATATTTGTAATCGTTCGTTTGCTAACTCCAAGCGCCTGAGAGACGCGTTCTTGTACTTTTTCGACAGGAACCAGGGGTCCGCCATTTTGCCGCTCCCGCTCAAAGTAATCTTGCAGCTTGATAATTAACTCACGGGCTCCAGTTTTCAATGTTTGTCCACGTTTAGGCATTATTATGCACCAAAAGTAAAAAGAACGCAATATAAGACACAATCAAAGTCAAATAACAACAGATCGCAAACACTTGAAGAACGTGGTCTATGCGCACGAAACGACAACAGACGACTGTTTCAGCGTCACAAAATGGCGGCCCATAACGCCATTTGGGGTTACCATTTTCAACCTAAATATAAAAATGCTACTTTGTATTTAATGTACTTTTATTTTTATATTTAATAAAAGTTATTCTAAAGTCCATTATTTTCAAATTCTTGA
Organism: Schrankia costaestrigalis; assembly: GCA_905475405.1. Taxonomy (NCBI): domain Eukaryota; kingdom Metazoa; phylum Arthropoda; class Insecta; order Lepidoptera; family Erebidae; genus Schrankia; species Schrankia costaestrigalis. The sequence continues at coordinate 184,690 of FR997843.1, read as the reverse complement.
AAAGAAAAACAAAACGTATTATTTTATAAAGTATAACTGTATCGATAAGAACAGATTACGATACTATTATTCACTGTTATTGTTGGCACAGCACTACAAATATAAAGCGCTGACATAACCTTGTAATAGCGCAGTGTAGATTTAGAAAAATATTGTTTACCAAGTTATTTGACACTCAGTTTGACACAACATTATAACATTCATTAATTATTGATATAATAATGTTGTTTTAATGCTCATCAATAGTTAAAACGATAAACAACCAGCAAAAATATTTTTATCGTAACTGCAACGCCATTACAAAGTTACTGCGTCAGTTCAATCGCGACGTGTCAGGAACGCATTCTCTGAACGGCCGAAGTTTATAAGATATTATTTACTATGTAAATATGTGTTATTTTGCTTTCTTTGAAAGTTTTCAATTAAAGGAGAATGACCAAAAATGTATGGAGCTTGGTCCAAATATCCACCACTGACGAGACCTATATAACATAATAGTCTACTAAATACTGAGTCATTATAACTAGACCGCAACCAAAAATATGCTGTCTGTTAAAAGTTATGACTGAATGAAAAATCATACTTTTTACCTTTTTATGCAAAAAATATAGTGAATATCATTCTGTCCGTTGGATATTTTGAACTAATCTACGCATGTCGAGTCATGCCGCTTAGTGTCCCATGTTAGGCTTTCGCTGAAATAGACTTCGGTTGAAGGCCCGGAAAGAAAACACAAGAATTCTGCACAATATTTTTTTTATTTGTGTTACAGTTTAATATAAAACTCACGCGATTAAAAATGAACATTATTTATGTCAGCCTTCATCAACAATGATATTGTTAAAATTTGCAGCTGGAAGCCTAATCGTGGGTTGGTGTCTTGCCCACCCAAAGTAAGAAACAATTACCATTACATGGGCACAGCATCCCACAGTTCGCATGCCAGATAAATATGAACAATAATAGTTAAAAATTGTTTCTCGACCGTGTATCATACGTAAAATACGGTTGCGCTGGCGCTATTTGCTAAGTGCGAAAGACATAAAATATTCTGTAATCTTCAGCTTGCGTGTTATCGATGAATCATCATTATCGGGCATACAGAGTAGCTACTTGTGCACAATTACAATGGATTTAAATAAATAGTCAAGTAAAACAAAATTAAAATATTGATACTTTATTCTCAAAGAAATTTATACAGCATTGGCGCAATCAATTCTTGCCTACTGTATACCCGTTTGGGGCGGGGCTGGGAAAACAAAGATGTTGGAACTTGAACGTGCACAACGTGCCCTTTTAAAGGTAATGCATTTTAAAAACAGAATGTTTCCAACCGAGAGTTTGTACAGAGTTTCTAAAGTGTTATCTGTAAGGAAATTATACATACTGTTAACAATATTAAAAAAACACAAATCAGTCACATATATTCCTACGTTGGTACCTAAAAGGAGAAAACACACTATTGTATCTACAGAAATAAAAACAAAATTTGCAAATAAACAATATAATAGCCGTTCGGTGTACTTATACAATTAAATTAATAAAAAAATTGGTATTTATACTACAACACTACATGAAACCAAGAAATCGACTACAATATTTTTGTCATCATTAAATTATGAGGACACAGAGGCTTTGTTACAACAATTAATATAACAAATACACTCAGTCACTCACAACACACATACACGCACAAACACATACACACTCATACTCATTACACACACACCAACACACTAACACGAACACATACCACACACAAAACAAACAAACACACACTAATATTAAGTTTTTCTTTTTTAATTAATTAGGTTAAGAATTTGTTCATTCTTTAGTATACTTACATGAAAGATGATCGATATGTACTTAAATTTAACAACTGTATAGTTATGGAAGAGCGTGGTCACCTGTTACAGGCAATTGTTGCTTACTAGGTGACTACGATCACTGTATTATTATGTATTACTATTTTAGTTTAAATAAATAAAAAAATAAAAAAAAAAACTTTTCGTAGTCGTAACTTTTTACTGACAGCATATTTTTTTTTGGTGTGATACTGAAAAATACTCTCTATTAAGTGGACTATAAGCCAACATAGGTCTCGTTAGTGGTGGACATTTGGACCACTATTGGTCATTCTCCTTTATATATTAAGAATTGTACATTTTTAGATACAATAATAAAATCTTTCTAAATTCATGGTTTTACGAAAAAGGTTTTCGAAACTGAATAATGTACGCATGAACAAAGTTGTTTCAGTTTGAAAAATATGAAGCGTCATACTGTATCTTTTAGATTTGTTGAACTGTAGGTACCCCACTTTTGCATCTTATGGCAAGTTGGCAATTATGCGTTCTTAAAAATTCAATTCAAAAAGAATTGTAAGCTCTTTATATTAAGTATACAATTTCAGTAAAACATAAAGTATCTATCAACTAGCCTCGTTGCAGCCCACTGCTGGACATAGCCCTCTCGCAACACGCGCCACAGAACTCGGAAAATATAAAGTACTTATAGTAAAAGAAGTTAAAGTACCTATAGTAAAATAAAATATAACAAGGCTGTTACTTTTTTATCTAGTGTTTTATGTCCCATCAAAGCGCGTAATCTTTTTTTTAATTTTTAACAATTTATTCATAAAATTTAAGGGTAAAAAACACACATGCCAGTTGAAACGTCATAGGGATCATGATTCGGCGATAGTAAGTACTTAGTACAGAAATAACTAATCCATCCATATCAGCCTGTGTACGTCCAGTGCTGGACATAGGCCTCCTCCAAACGCTTCCACCTCAATATTAATAATATGTAATATTCCAAACTAATATGTTGTTATATAGTGTTAACAAATAATTTAAAAGGTGTAAACTGTTTCAGGTTTTGTATTCCATCGGTACTTGGATCATTTGTGTGATAGTGTTGTGGATGGGAATAGTTTATTATTCAGGGGAGATATTCTGTGATGCGGTCGCACCGGTGGTGGAGGAGATCCTAGGAGGAGGAGGAGGAGGGGAGCCCGCCCCTCCATAAACGAGCTAGCATTCTTATTTGTTTTGGAAATTTAATTTTGATTTCTAATTAAACATTTTTAAGAGTAGTACTTACACATCTTTAGTACTATAACGTCCATATCCCAGATCGTCCACTTCCCATAAGGACCACTTCCTAAAACTTTCACTCTTCAGGCTACTTAGTTTCAAGATGAATATAGAAAGATAGCTGTAACCCGCAAATTCGTCTAGAAATGTTTATTTAGGTAAATAGTGAAAGTCTCATAAGAAGCTCACGTTTTCGGTTTACTTGTTTGTTGGGTAAATTTTTTTTTACAAGTAAGGTAAATAAAATAAATTAATTTCTACGTAACCCCATTGATTTTATAAAATAGTAGCCTAAATTATTTAGTTATTCCCATCACTAAAATTATACTGAGGTAAAACTAACTCGCTTGAATGATTTTAATTTTGCGCAATCGTATAAGAAGGGGCCTTAGTTACTATACCTATTTGTTATCAGTTATGTACCCAAAAAAGCCACGGAAATTTTCTGATCATATTTTTTTACTTAATTTTTTTACCGGCCGGAACCCGAAATCTTTTTGTGAAATATAAAATAGCCTTTAAATAGGAGCCTATAAATTTGCAATCTATCAGTGGAAGTCACATTGAAATCAGTGAAGCGGTTTTGGAGATTACCCGAAACAAACAGACCCACGATTTTTCTTTGTGATTTTATGCATTGGCATTTTGTATAAATTCATTTGCAATTTGCAAAAAACTGTGGATTTGATGTTACAAACAGACACTTCAATTTTGTATATATTATTATGTAATTGTTAGTAATTTCGTGTAAAAGTGGGCATTTTGTGAAGTTGTGGTTATGAGGAATAGGACTAAGTGGGAAGTGGTCGTATCGCTAGTAGTCATTACAGTAAGTGGACGATCTGGGAACGGTCATTCTGGGATGTGGGCAGTGGACGTTATGGTACTAGAGAGGTATACTATAACTACTCGTAAGTGTTAAATTGAGAGTTAGAGACAGGTAATTATACTTTTTTATAATAATGTTAAAAAATGCTTTACATAGTCTTAACTCTTTATAAATCTGAATACATGTAACTGAACAGGAAGACAATGACGTTTACTAGTTCGTAGTAACAAAATGTATTTGCTTACAAAATGTATTTGGTACTTAGCTACACTTACTTATATACTTGAGATAATTATAATTCTTTGAAACAATTAATAATTACAATTTGTTTGATTGTGCACAGATTTGCAAGAATGTTATATGGTCTATTTTTGATTCAACAACAGCAAAAATAAATGAGTTAAGTAAAGAGTAACAGAGCAAATGATATCAGGCCAATGTCTCCCTGAGAGGGGCCCCTTCTTATGCGACGGAGAGATACTTTAGTATCCCTTCTACTTTAGGTATACTATATAGTAATAGCACTATAGTTATAAAACAATAATTTAATTTACGATTTAAGGGATTTTGTATAAATTCACTTTTTGTCTAAATTTTGAATTAACAAATAACCTGTTGATTAAATGTTTATTTTCGTAAATGTTGTTTTTATTTACTTTTTCTCAATAAAATTTTGATGAACATCTGGGCTACGGGTGCATTTCGAGTTTGGTCACGGTCGATTTTCTCCCTATGTCCACTAAGATCCGTTGAAAAGATCCATTGATGGATTTTTTTACACTTAAAATTACACACTTATGTCCACTTTAATCCATGATCCGAAAATATTTTAAAAATGGATCTTTTAGCACTAACGAGTGTAATACAAATCCATTGTAAAAAATAAAGCGAATGACACATGCAATCTTCTTTATCACCTTTACTGGCAGAATTTCAGACATTCAGACAACTGTAACGGCACGGTCGAATCATCACAACCAACATATAAATAATTAAAGATTTTATTTTTCGTTATGGAACCATCCAATTTTAAATACAGTAGAACCTCGATAACTCAAACCTCGGTAACTCAAAAACCTCAATAACTTAAAAAAATAATATGTTCCCTTCCCTTCAGAGCCCAAAACCTCTGTAACTCAAAATTCGCAACCTCGATAAGTCAAAAAAGTAATCTCTGTATTGGCCCTCAGTAACTAAAAGAAATGTTTCCACAACCTCTATAACATAAAATTGTTTATCAATAAGTCATTTTGAATGAGTGGGCAAAACAAAAGTTTTCGGTATTTATGGCTTGCACATGTTCACTACATAATTAAATTGATAACGTAAACAATACAAATGTCACCTATTGTTTGCTTCTTAGAAATTCTTTAAAGCTTTGCGGCGGCGGAGGTTCGCTTTTAGACAAAGGCTTACTCAAAATCATTTAGTTTTTGATCATTGTGCTAAACAAATGTTTTCGGTATTTATGGCTTGCACGTGTTCACTACATAATTAAATTGATAACTTAAACAATACATGTCACCAATTGTTTGCTTCTTCGAAATTCTTTAAAGCTTTGCAGTGGCGGAAAATAGGAACAAGGGGTCATACATACACATGTACATACCTACCTCTATACATATTAACCTAAACCCTTGGTAACAAAAAACTCGATAACTAAAAACCTCGATAACTCAAAATATTTTGTGTTTCCCTTGGACTTTTACTTATTGAGGTTCTAAACAATTTGGTTGGAAGAGTGGTATGCAAGACTTAATAAAAAATTGGGCAAAAGAAATACAAATATTTAGGTTATTTTAGAAACTATAAAGCAAGATGCATCCAAAAACGACATCTCCATAGTACTAAATCCTGGTTGAACGGCATCTTCTTGTGGTATTTGAAGCCGTCGCATAATACCCCTTTTTATTTTTAAAATATTTAAAATTGGATGGTTCCATAATGAAAAATAAAAACTTTAATTACTTATTTATAAATTGGTTGTGATGATTCGACCGTGACGTTACATATAATTACCATTACTTCCATTACCATTACCACTTACCATTTTTCAGATCTTATGGGTACGGTGACGTTTAATATTTGTCATTACTAGAGATGTAGTAACACTAAAATCGTTTTTAAAAATACCGATTATATATCTAACCGATATAATTTACAAACAAGAATAAATCCCCTTCGGAGCAGAATGTACAAAACGCAAAATGTACACGACAAGCAAAATGTACAATTCTCAAAATGAACACTACTCGCAAAATGTACAATTCTCAAAATGTACAAGTTAAACTAAAGCCTTTTTCACAGCGGTGACGATCGATGACACTTTAAAAACTCTAATACCACAGGGAATGTTTTTTTTATGTTTAACTATTAGGTTCTTTTTTATTTTGTTCGTTGATTATAAGTCTAATTGACGTCATAATTATAAACCTACGTTACATGCGGAGGCTTATTTCAATGAAGCGCAATGCCGCGCCACACAATGTTCCGCGTAGCTAGCTGGCATGTGCTGACTCCAAGAACTTTACTATTTTTAAGAGCGGACCCGCGCGGTTATTACGATAAAAGTACTAGGCTTGCAGAAGCTTGCAGGAGGTTAGAACTCCTACTATATTGGATATTCCTACTCATAAAAAACTTCTTGGATGCATGTGCTAGCCTAGTACTATACTTATACCTAAATAAATTTAAACCGCCTCTGAAGATACCTGTGGTGGTAAAACAACTAAATAAAAAAAAGTTATGTAATTTATCTAAACACTACTGTTCGGACAGGGGTATCGTTTACTTTTGAAAGACCTACGATACCCCTGGTGGTATCGTGGGTCCGTAGGGACCAAACTTAATAGCGGCTTGGCCCTGGTAGGTAGGTTGATCCGAGTCAAGCATCAAAAACCACTGTGTGTTTGTTTCGGTTCTTGCTATAACAAGTTATACAAAACAGTAAAACACCTTATGTGTGAATTTAGCTTTACTTGTACATTTTGAGAATTGTACATTTTGCGAGTAGTGTTCATTTTGAGAATTGTACATTTTGCTTGTCGTGTACATTTTGCGTTTTGTACATTTTGCTCCGAAGGGAATAAATCGATTATGGGTACAAAATAAAAAAACTTTATTTTTTCAAAAATAAATTAATTATGACGAATCAAGTGATTCATCTGATGAATTACTTGATTCGTCACTGACATGAATAATTAACTTAAAATCGTCTGAATTTTCGAATCTGATGTCTCTTTCCCAGTCATGGAGTATTAGATCTTTTGTTTTTAACACCACTTTCTTCCAATCATCGGCAGTTACGTGATCACAGGCCTCTTTTAATAATGCCATCATCTTGGTTGTCGTAAATGGTGGAGCTGTATTATTTCGTGCCGCGTGTCCTGGAATAAAATAAATTAAACACTAAGTATTTATATATAGTTTTATTTATTACTAAATTTAAATAATGTGAAAAATTAAATACCTTTCACTTAAGCCCATATCATTTCAATGGCATTGTACTGGCAGTGATAAGGGGGAAGCCTAAGTATGTCATGACCACGTTCTCTTGCCAATTCATCTAGCTTGTATGTTTTTTGGGGCTTGTGCATGTTCACTCGTTTTAGTAATTCCACCTTAAACAAAGACGGATCGGCTTCTATATTATTAGTGTGAAGCCACTCTAGTATTTCGCGTTTGTTGTTGCTTGATGTTGGTGGTTTATTTAATTGAACGGAGTGGTAAGACGCATTGTCCATAATAATTAGGCTGGGTTCTTCTAAATTATTTAACATATTCTCAAACCACTCCGTAAACACTTCAGCATTCATATCCTCATGATATTCGCTCGTCTTTATTGATTTAAATGCTAAAAGGCTATTTGGCACAAAACCATTAATTGTACCTGCATGACAAATAATAAGCCTTTGCCCTTTACCTTCTGGTACTTTAGTTGACGAATGAGCAGTATCGTCGGTCCATATTTTGGTGACCGTGTGATTGGCGTTAAGCCAAGTTTCGTCCAAAAAGACTACGTTGCTCCAATCGACAATGTTTTTGGCTTTCTTCAAAAAAGTTACCCGTGCAAGAGCAACATCACCCCTTTCCATTAAGATTTTTCTTTTATTAGCTTTTTTAAATCGGAAACCAATTTGATTAAGTAGGCGCCATAACGATGTAACACTCCCATGAAATGTTGATAGTAGTTGTATATGTGATTCCGGATAGCAGCGGTATCAAAACTATGTATATCTGTTACCGGTGCTTTATTAGATCGCTTCCTATTTGGGGATGATAGTTTGTTTTCTTCAGTAGAAGAAGCACCATATTTCTCCCGAGTGATTCGAGAAACGGTATTCCGGCCAATATCTAACGCACTTGCTACTCGGTCCAAAACATTGGAAAGAGGCAATAGCGTTCCGCCATTTTCTCGTTCACGCTCAAAGTAGTCCCTCAACCGGATTACAAATTCACGGGCTTGACTGCCCAGCACAGCCTTCTTCGTTATTTTTGGCATGTTACCAAAATATCAACGAAATAAAACCAACAGTAAGTAAAACTCAAAGCACACAACACGGACAGTATACGAAGCATACGCAATCGTACTGACATATTAACAATATAGAGCATGTGACGTATTTTTCTTTTTCTTTAATTACATTTATCTTTGGCCTATTATAGCCATCAGCTTAATCCAAAGTATAAATTATTCTCTCATAGTTAAACCTTTAATCACCGACCTATATATACGTCTCACAGACGTCACAGTTTTTGGAACCCAAATAAGATTAAATTTCAACTCTACAAGAATCGGAAGTTATCAATACTATTACCAGTTTTCCGATTGAAATTGAACAAGATTGTGAAGAGGATGATTGAGGTAAGAAAAGAGCGGAAAGGCTCAGTTCATAGGACTGAGCCTTTCCGCTACTATTATGGTAGAAGTAGATTTAAATTGCGCGAGGATTAGTTTTACCTCAAATGAAGCTGCGCGTCTATAATGAAAGGATTCCAGTCTCCTCCACCTGTACAGCCTCCAAACATGCAAGGTATAATTCGGAAAACCTGTACTATTATGTTTTAGCCGTCTAAAAAGACGAACAAAATACTTTCGCTACAACACGATACCAAACCAAGATACCATTCCATATAATTTCACAAAAACTTATATTTATAAGAATTTTGAAATGTAATTAAGGAATATTTAAAAAAAAATTAATCAATTAATCAATTTAATAAAAAAAAAATCGATTTTAACAATTTTATTGTGTCAATCTCTATTGAGATTCGTTCCGAGTCGCGCATACGATTTTAAAATTTATATGTTTATATTTTACATAATAAGGTTGAAGATGGGATATAAACCAAATATTTCATATAATTTTATTAAATAATAACGTCTATATAATATTTTTATTTTTCTATCAGTTCGGGTTCATAAGTTGATAGCTTTTATTTTGAATATCTACAAAAGTAAACTAAGTAACATGGAAAAGATCAAATGTCACCGTACCGTTCCTGTCTGATAATAACTTATAGTTGTCTGAATGTCTAAAATTCTGCCAGTAAAGTTTTAAGGTTGATAAAGAAGATTGCATGTGTCACCCGTTCGTTCGTTCTAATAATTTTAATAAACAATAATTTAAAAAAAAATGGCTTAACCCTTAACGTAACGTTTTTGCTAAAATATTTTTTTTAAATATTTTAGCAAAAACGAAAAGCACGGTCACGTGACTCCAGGTAATCCTCGATGACACCTTTGGCCATCTTATAATTAGTCGTGCATTCACGCTAATGCATTGTAGGCGTAATTATGGCTGTTTTGGGGTTTATCAGACCCCAGGGTAGGAATAAAGTTATATTTTTGTGGTGTACTGATATTTATACATTGGTTTCTGCTGTTCGTTCTGGTGATAAAATAAAAAGGTAAGATACATTTCTTGATGTTTAATAATATAGTAATAGTATTATTAGTTCATTTTACAAAAAATATTCGGCATATTGTATTTTTTTTACATTTTTTAATGTGTTTTACGTAATTGTTTTGGTAAAGCTAAACAATAATGGATGATCAGATTATTGACTGGCTGCACGAAGAAGATTCTAAAGAGGAAGAGGTATTTGGTGTTGTGGCTCTTAACCGACTTCTGGAGATGAAAAAAACAATGAAAAAACTAGCCTTGGACCTCATCACCCGATAAATGGAGGACAAATTTACATGGCCTTCTTTGCCTTCAAATCTCCAACACCTCCTATGAGGAATTTAAAAAAAGAAGCGTCTTATGGTCGTCGCAACTCCTGCTCCCATAGCAAAAAAAAAGATGTGCTGTCTGCCCAAGGGGGAAAAACCGGAAAACGAAGGTTTCCTGTGGGATGTGCCGTAAACCTCTCCGTGGTGAAGATACTGTGCCAAGATGTGAGGAATGTGCCATCCAAAAAATAAAATGTTGTTTATAATGCGTTATTAAACTGTTTTTCTAAATAAATAATTAATACATTAAATGTGCGTTTAATTTATTATTTATTCATGATTTAAATATGGGGTCTACGAGACCCCTGGGTAGGAATAATGTTTCTCCTAGGATGGGTAGGACTTAAGGGTTAATGTAAAAATGTAAAAAGTTGTTTTGTAATCACAAGAAATAGTATAAAAACAAAACTTTTTATTACTTTCACTTGGTAAATATTTCTTTCTAAGTATGAGAGAAAATATTATGGTTAAAATGTTTAGGGATAAAAGCGTTATGATAAAAAACATTAGGAGTTTAAATATATTTACATAACGATATTATTAATAACGACTTTCGGAAACAAGAGTGTTATGAACATCGCCGGTAGCAATACAAATAGTATGAATGAAAACTTTAGGATTAAAAATTTTAGGAAGAGTGATCATTCGGATTACAAATCGTTAGGAAGAACATTTTCGGAAGAAGAACTTTAGGTGAGCCAATATGGACCCGTTAAAGTCATTTAAGTAAACCAATAATAGAAAAGGCCCTATTATGGCTGCTACATAAATGTATGAATTATGTAAATACACAAGTTTGCAGGTGCGTTACAAGTTTAATAATTAATTACGAGCAAAGTTTCACTTTATGTTCTTTTTACGAGACTTTTTGTAAAGCTCTTATCTTTGCAGCGACGTTGAAACTTGGACGATAAATTGGCACTCGCTTACATTGTTGGGAGAGCTGCTACTGAGCCGAGCTGTGCTCGACACTTCCTCAACGAGCCCACGGGACACCCGTATATACATAAACCAATATAATAATATCATTAATTTTAAATCATACCTCCCGACTACTGCCTGCAGACGAAACATTGAACTGATAACTTTTTGGTTATTGTGTTTTTTTTTAATTTTTGTAACAATTGCAACTAATTAAGACCTTTCTTTTGATGTAACATTAGCTTGAGTGCAGTGTATCTGTGTCTCCATTGAGTATAAGTATCCTGTGATCTGTGTGTAAGCATAGGTGGTTGGAACGGAAAGTGTGCGGTACTAGCGCCCTTCTATTAACGAACTTTAACTTCTTAGTTTTTTTGCAACACATTTAGGAAAAGAGATGTGTATAGGTAAAAATTGCAACAAACTCCTGGCAAAGTTTAATCAAAATGTATGAGTTGACCGCGCGGTATCTACAATACTATGCTACGCTAATGTCATGTCTTTGATATTCTCCACGACACAGTAAGACACCTTGTTGCGAAACTTGGACTTTTATAAATAAGACTTAAAATGAATAATTTAAGGAATCATTTAGAGATTGTATATTTAACGAGTCCATGAATGTTGGTGTACACAGTAATAACGCGTTATTGTGTACAATAAAGCTTAAGTAATTACTAATAAAGCTTTATTGTTGTACTCGTAGTGTGTAGTGCAGAGTGCTTCATGTGCTTGTCTATAAGTTGTGAGACACTTCAAAGTTACTTTAGAGATCAGTTTATAATGTTTTTAGGTAACAGTATACATACCTCAATGTTAAGGAGGTGAATAAATAAACAAATAATACAATTAAGCAAATTAATAAAAATACAATTATCCTAAAAACTTTTAATGTAGAAATCTATATTTATGTTTTATTATGTACCTATACTATACAATATTTATGTAATTGATGTGAAACAATACAGACTATGAATGACGTGCCAGCATTGTAATAAATACACACATCAAAAAAGTCTAAGCAACATGCATGATATTACAAATTTACCATTTATATTAATTAATTTCTAAGTATTTACTCACTCAAAGTGTATAGGTAAGTAAACTTTTTTGTTATTGATGACATACTGGCTGGTTGTAAAAAAAAAATTTCGATTATGTTTTGTTTTTTTTCATAAAATTCAAATGACTGCGAATTTGTTTGAATTTGAGTGCATGTTAATTGCTACGTTTTAGTCTTGATTTTATAATTTTACCAACCATTTAAATACAGTTGGCGACAAAATTGAATTGTTAGATATTCTTTACGTCATGGAGCGACGTCATTTGACGGCAGATGAAATGCAAAGAGCTGTAGGGATGTTGCAAGCGGGAAGTAATCAATCTCAGGTATCTCGACATTTTGGTATTCATAGAAGTGTTATTTGTCGTCTTTGGCAGCGCTACAATAATACAGGGGAACCCGCTGAACAGCATCCAGGCCGTAAAAGGAGTACAACCACTCGGCAAGACCGGTACATACAACTGACTGCAAGACGCCAGCCGATGTTAACCGCTCGAGAGATAAGTTTGAGGCTACAAAATTCAAGTGGTGTTGATGTAAGTCCCCAAACTGTGCGAAATCGACTGCATGAGTACGGCCTACGAGCTCGACGCCCTATCAGGTGCCCACCGATACGTCACGGTAATCGCGCTCGTCGAAATGAATGGTGTAGAGAACGCATAACATGGACCCAGGAACAATGGGATAAAATTATGTTTTCCGATGAGTCGCGATTCGGGTTTAGGCCTGATACAAGAAGGGTGCGAGTGTACCGTCGACCCGGAAATACTGAAAGACTCAGGTGCGTTCAGGAAGTTCATCCATACAGCGGCTCAACAGTTATGGTATGGGCGGGTATTATGAAGAACAGGCGAACTGAGCTCGTTTTTGTAAATGGAAACATGAACGCTGAAAATTACGTTGAGGATATTCTCAGACCTTATATCCATCCATTTGCACAAACCTTTGGCTCCGATTTTACGTTAATGCAAGTAGTATATTATTGGGCATTCTGGACCACTTTCGTCCAGTCGCTCAGCGAAACAAGTTTCGCTCTCGCTCAGGTCTCGTGGCCCAGAATACCCAATAATATAAATTCGATATAACCAGCAAACGTGTGATTTAATCATGATTTAATATCAATCATGATGAATACGTGAATACTTACCTGTTTAAATTTTAGTGTACAGTCACGAGCAATAATATGTACACATTTTCAAATTTTCTAAACTATCTGCACGTTTATCTAGACATTACAATATCAAAATGAATTCGTAATTTAGAAGAGGTTCCGTACAGTTTTGAATTAATCTTCGAATTTTCAATTTTGGATTGGCAGAACTTTAGATAACTGGTTTACAAAATGCGAAAATGTGTACATATTATTGCTCGTGACTGTACCTATGTATCATTACAGACATAGAATTAATAAACATATAATAAAATATTGTAAGGAGGAGATTAGTGTGGTAAAATTTGTTCCAGTACTTAAATGAACTTGAGTATATTCAACATTCATATGTGTTTATAAAGATTAACAATCTTTAAACTTAATCATTATTAATTAAGCTGTAACATGTATTTAACATGAAATTCGTCAAACAACCACAGTCTTTGCAATTAAATATAATTTGCAATGATTCTTGTAAGACTGAATCACGTCATGGAAAATTATTACCTAATACCATACGATGCCTTATTTGCGGACCATCAAACTGTGGTAAAACAAACTTATTAATTGGTTTACTCCTACATGAAAATGGATTAAACTTTCAGAACATATACATATATTCAAAAACTTTACACCAGCCAAAATATGTGTTTTTAGAAAAGGTTTTACAGCAAGTACCATGTATATCATTACAAAAATTTCAAGGAAATGAAGAAGTGTTAAAAGTTGAGAATGCGAAACCAAACTCTATAATTATTTTTGATGACGTGGCGTGTGAGAATCAAAATAATATGCGTGATTACTTTGCTATGGGTAGACACAAATACATCGATTGTTTTTACCTAAATCAAACATACAGTAAAATCCCAAAACAATTAGTAAGAGATAATGCTAACCTGATAGTACTTTTTAAACAAGATGACATTAATTTAAGACATGTTTATGATGAACATGTTAATACCGATATGACTTGGTTTGAATTCCGTGAAATGTGTTCCAGGATATGGAGTGAACCCTTCAACTATGTTGTAATTAATAAAGATTGTTCTAAAAATAATGGATGCTATAGAACTAAATTTGATACCTTTGTAATCTTTGATTAAAATTTCGAATATTTAAGGTTGTCATCTTTGTATTATTATTATTCTGTATACGACTTTCAACCGATAACAAGCATGGAAAAATCATTAAAAAGACAAATTGTTGATGCTGCAGAAGCTGTAAAGAGAAAAGTACGGAACATGCGAGATATTGAGATTAGCAATAAACAAGCATTGGAATCAGTTTTTAAGCCTGTAACAGAATCTCTCAACCTGCTTTCCAACGCTAATAATCAAATCGAAGGTCCATTGAATAAACAAACTATGCAGAATGAAAATTCAAAAAGTAAAGATGACAGTGATGAATCTGACAATGACAGTGAAAGTTCTTTTCAATCATTGGTTGATGATGTTAATATTAAAGAGCACGACACTTCATCCTGGTCGTTATCTTCAGAAGCCCTACGAGACATCCCGTTTGGCGTTCGAGTAGATCAAGGGAAATTTATGTTAGGGTCTGCTAATATAACAGTTGGTGATGAATTTATTGTAGTAGCTGGTTGTAAATATCGTAATACACCTGGTTTGAAACAATTGTTATTAAAAAAGAATGTAGATTTAAGCGTAGTTACAGAGAGTGACATGCAAAATTATAAATCGATGTTGCTTGATACAAATGCACATCGTAGAGATTTCGAACCAAATAAACCAATAAAAAGTAATAAGGGAATGAAATATTTACAAGTTATTAAACCGCTTTTCTCAGTACAAAGTACAATTCCTGGTAAGCAATCTAAAGGTAAAGGAATGTCAATGAAAAAAATGTGGAGACAAAATGTGGATTACATTTATTGGGATGATCCAAACGAATTAGTTGATAGATTAAAGTTGTTAATAGCATCTCGAGATGCTGGCAATACAGGCTTAGATAATGAAATTATCTCTATTATTGAGGAATTACGTGAAAATAAAATTATTAATAAATAAAAGTTGTTTGTATAGAATGTTCATTTTATTTCCAACCTTACAGTACAACACACTTAACATGAATGTAGACAAATTCGGTCATTATATTCATAAACGAATGCGTTTATCTGAGTTATTCGAGATTAATAATAACGCTTTGTATAAATCTGATAACGGTGAATTTGATTTGAAAGCATCACGGCTAAGAGGAATTAGACTGCCTGAGGAAGCTGATGATGTGGTAAATAAGGAATATGTAGATAAAATTAAATCAGAAATCTTACAAGAAGTTAATAAATCGCTACACGTTCAAAGTATTTTAAATACAAAGTTTACAAATACTTTGCTTCATTTAGAAGACAAATTTTATACAAAAACCACTGTGGACAAGTTAATTCAATCAATAAAATCATAATGACAAAGCAACAAATTGTTAATGAAATACACAAAGCAGCACGAAGAAACTTTCTTCGACGACCTGTAATATTGAAAGGAATCGATGATTTATGGCAAGCTGATCTGATAGATATGCAGACTTTGAGAAAAAGTAATAAAGGATATACTTAATTATATTTTATTAGTGATCGATTGCTTTTCTAAATACGCTTGGGCTGAACCATTGAAATCTAAAAACATGACCGATGTTACACATGCTTTTGAAGAATTATTACGTAGTAGCCCTCGCAGACCAATCAACTTACAAACTGATTCTGGGAAAGAGTTTTATAATACAACTTTCAAAAACCTTATGAAGAGGTTTAATATTAACCACTACTCTACTTTTTCTACTAAGAAAGCTTCAATTGTAGAGAGATTAATAAAAACGATAAAAAATAAACTATACAAATGTTTTAGTTTAAATGGAAACTATAATTGGTTAGGATCGATACTGACAAATATATTGAAGACATATAACAATACAAATCATCGTACTATTCAATGCAAACCTTCCAATGTGAATAAATTAAATGAGTTATTAATAAAAACTAAAATTAGTAAATCACATAAACATTTATCTATTCGGTCTAAACCTAAATTTAAAGTCGGTGATAATGTACGCATTAGTAAATACAAACATATCTTTGAAAAGGGCTATACTCCTAATTGGTCTACTGAGTTGTTTATTATAAAAAAGATAAATAAAACCATACCAACAACATATTACATAGAAGATCAGCGAAAACAACCAATATTAGGTACGTTTTACGAACAAGAACTCCAAAAATCTCATCATCCTGGTGTGTATTTGATTGAAAAAGTATTGAAAAGAAAAGGAACGAAATTATTCGTGAAATGGCTGGGATTAAGCAATGATGACAACAGTTGGATTGATAAAACTGCAATAACAGATTGAAATACAAATTATATAACCACATTCATTACATATTTATTATTTACTTTGCTTTAAGCAATGCAAGGAGGTGGACTGCTTAACACTATTATTGATAATCTACCGTTTGAACTTCACCTGCCTGGTTACAACTATTGCGGACCGGGAACAAAACTCAAAAAAAGGTTACTCCGAGGTGATCGAGGTGTAAATAAGCTAGACGAAGCTTGTATGCAACACGATATTGCATACGATAACCATAAAGACTTACCCAATAGACATAAAGCTGACTTACAACTACTAGATATGGCTAAAAAAAGACTTAAATCTAAAGACGCAAGAAAAGGAGAAAAACTTAGTTCCTGGTTAGTGAGCAAAGTTATGAAAGCTAAATTAAAATCTGGTGGTGGCGTTAAGGCGTTTAATAGTTTTATATCAAAAATTAAATCTGTGGTTAAGAAATTGAAACCCAAAAACAGTAAAACATTAATAAACACTGCATACTCAG
Source organism: Schrankia costaestrigalis (assembly GCA_905475405.1). NCBI lineage: Eukaryota > Metazoa > Arthropoda > Insecta > Lepidoptera > Erebidae > Schrankia > Schrankia costaestrigalis. The sequence goes on along the minus strand of FR997843.1, from coordinate 167,550 downwards.
TTGCAAAGAAACTATTTCCATGCACTCCAAATATCCGAATACCACGAGTTATACCATTACCCAAAACTGGGGGAATTCTACCTTTAATTCCAATTTTTGCTGGTTTATCAGCTTTAGGCTCTTTAGCTGGTGGCGCAGCAGGTATAGCAAAAACGGTGAACGAATATAAAGCAGCCCAGAAGAATTTACAAGAAACAGAGCGACATAACAGATCTATGGAGACATTAGCCCTAGGCAAGGGTCTATACATAAAACAACATAAAAATGGGAAAGGATTATATATAAAATCTCCAAAAAACTGAATTGGAAGCTACCTAATCGACCTTTAACTAATTTGGATATTGAAAAACATGCACGAGACATCCCTCACTTTCGAGGAGTCTACATGAAGGATCAGTTACCAATTTCACCAAAACGGTATGAGTGTGGTATAGTTAACTTGGATGATGCAAAAAACGAAGGAACGCATTGGGTAGCTTATGTTAAAGTTAATAATTATTGTGAATATTTTGACAGCTTTGGTGATTTAAAACCCCCCAGGGAATTAATGAAGTATTTTAAAAATTATAGGGTCAATCTCCAAATCGGGCGTATTCGTGTGATCGCTCTGGTGCTTTTCAGATCTTGATATTTTTTGGTAATTATGTATCTCATTGAAAAGAATGATATTAAAATACTACATTTTTACTATTGGCCTTCATTTTTGACAAACAGTTATGGAAATATTTAAGTTCAAACATTTTCGCGTCCAGAGCAATCATGATAGGCGCTAGAGCGATCATAAATGGTGAAACAAAAATAATAAAATTGGTAATATATTATTTATTTAGTCATTTTTAGTCTTGCATGTTACAAGATTTTATGATTTTATGTTTAGGGGATATATCTACAGCTTTTTGAGAGCTCATCAGTTGGAAACTTGTTCATTTTAGGGCAGCGTACCGATTTTGAAACAACGGAACCCTTATAGGATCACTTCGTTGTCCGTCTGTCTGTCTGTCTGTCAAGACCATTTATCTCAGGAACGCGTGGAGGTATCAATTTTCAACAAATATTATTTACTAGCTGATGCCCGCGGTATTACCCGCTTAATTGTTATTTTACACCATAAACTACCTATATTCCAAATTTCATCAAAATCCATTTAGTAGTTTTTGCATGAAAGGGTAACAAACATCCATCCATCCTCACAAACTTGCATTTATAATATTAGTAGGATAGGATAAGCAAAGGTGTGTCACTTTAGTGCCTAACAAATAAGGTAAATATTATCATCACTAAATAAAAAGAAGGAAAACTTGAAATTAAACCCTATACCAATCCGTCTGCAAGCGTGGTATTAGTAGGCCAAGTATCCCTGCGCCAAGGAAGGAGGCCCGTCCCTGTAGTGGGACATTAATGGGCTGTTATGATGAAATAAGTTGACAATTACGAATTTAAGCTCTCTAGATATATCAGACCCACAGCTAAAAAACCGGTCAAGTGCGAGTCTGACTCGCGCACCGAGGGTCCTGTACAAACCTTTTTATTTTCCCGCCAAATTGTGAAAACGTCAGGATTCAGCTGTTTAAATACTATTTTTCCCGCCAAAATTCAATGACGTCACGACTTAGCTGTCAAAATATATTTTCCTGCCAAAATTCTGTGACGTCACGACTCATCTGTCAAAAATTCTATGACGTCACGCCTATCTGTCAAAATTGACAGCTGTCAAAAGTGACAGAGGTATAAAATATTTTCCCGCCAAAATAATATGACGTCACAAATCATCTGTCAAAAATTCTGTGACGTCACGACTCATCTGTCAAAAATTCAATGACGTCACGAATCAACTGTCAAAAAATATTTTCCCGCCAAAATTCTGTGACGTCACGACTCATCTGTCAAAATTCTATGACGTCACGGGTCACGTGACCTATGACGTCACAGGTCACGTGACCTATGACGTCACAGGTCGCGTGACACAGCTTTCCCGCCAAAATTCTATGAAATCCAAATATAATTATTTTTGCTAATAAAAAGTAGCCTATGTTCTTTCTCAGGGTCTAAAGATTATCTGTACCAAATTTCATCGAAATCCGTTCAGCCGTTTAGGCGTGAAAGAGTAACAGACAGACAGACAGACAGACAGACAGACAGACAGACAGACAGACAGAGTTACTTTCGCATTTATAATATTAGTATGGATTAATGATGAGACGTGACGTCATAAAATTTTTGACAGATAAGTAAGTCGTGACGTCACATAATTGTGGCAGGAAAATTTTTTTTGACAGCTGAGTCGTGACGTCATTGAATTTTTGACAGATGTGTCGTGACATTACAGAATCTTTGACAGATGAGTCGTGACGTCATTGAATTTTTGACAGAATCTGTCAAAAACTCTCACATTCACATCTGATGTGTCGTGAAATCACAGAATTTTTGACAGATGAGTCGTGACGTCATAGAATTTTGGCGGGAAAAATAATAGTTAGACCGCTGAGTCCTGACGTCATCACAATTTGGCGAGAAAGTAAATAGGTTTGTACGGAACCCTCGGTGCGCGAGTGAGACTCGCACTTGACCGGTTTTATAAGGGTTCCGTACCGATTTTGGAAAAACGGAACCCTTTGTTGTCCGTTTCTCTATCAAGACTATTTATCTCAGGAACGCGTAGAGGTATCAAGCTGAAATTTTTACCAAATACTAAGGTCTGTTGCCTTTTAGTGCTGTAAAAAAATCAAACTTCTAATCTAACGAAATCAAGACATATAGCCGTTTATGTCGCAAATTTTCGATGAGCAAAGGGCAAAAAGCTACAGGGTACTTCCAGTCTACATACAAACTTGAAATTTGGCATGAAGCAAGGTCTTATAGTGCAAGTAAAGGAAAACTTCCGAAAACTTAAAATTTTGGCTTCCATCATATTATATTTTGATAATTTCGTCATAGTCATAATAATTTTGACAGCTGAGTCACGTGACTAGTGACGCCATAGAATTTTGGTCACGTGACACGTGACGTCATAGAATTTTGGCAGATGAGTCGTGACGTTATAGAATTTTAGACAGATGAGTCGTGACGTCACAGAATTTTTGACAGCTGAGTCGTGACATTTGTCGTTGTAACAATCTGGTATTATTACTTAAAGTAGTTTTATAACGTACAATTATTGCAAAATATCATCGCTCTGGTCTTTTGGACAGAGCAATCATAGCCATAGCGATCAAAAAAAGTCATAAAAGCATTAATAGAGCCCAAAATAAAAACAGTAGAAAGTTGTGTTTACGCCTCATAAAGAACATCATTACTATCACTTAATTCACTTAATAAGCACATTTAAAACCTTACTATTTAATTTATAAAACATGCCATATCAATCATCAAATTCAAGAACCAAACCCAGATAAATCATCAACTTAGCCTCGTAATATTGTAGTGGGGGACCGTGGCACAAATGTATCTTCCTCGGCGGTTACACCACTACAGCCACTACCCCGGGGGAGGGGAATAGAGTTTCTATTTCGTAAAATGAGGGATGAGCGCGATGTTTTACTCCAGCGCAGAGCGATGAGATAAAATGCCAGGTCATGACGATAAATTTAAATTGTGCCAAAAATATTGTTAATATAATTTTAAAAAAAATATTACAATGAAGATTAACTATTTGTTATGTAATATAAAATAACATCGGACATATGAACCTTCTCAATAAAAAGTTACACAATGTTTTCTCATTCAATCGGGAGTTAGGTCAACCCAGAGCAATCAGGATTTTAGGGTTTATGATTTTTTTTTTAATATTTCTAATAAACTAATTCATAATTTCAACCCTGCACCACATAGATTAGACACCAAAGTATACATAAAAAAATGTAATGAAAACGTTTATCGATTTCAAAATGGGTTTCTCCACTCCGACACGATAAAAAATGCCTCTGGAGATCTACCCTATAATGTTTTTTATAACTATACAAGATATCAGAAATTTAATACTGTAAATTGTGGACACTTATGTTTAAAATATTTATGGAATTATTGGAATAAAAACTTATAAATGTAATGCGTTTTTTTTATTTGAATCATTTCCAAGATGTCGCTCACTTTGTCGATAACTGGAAACTCGTCAGATTTATCTGTGTACTACACTAACACACTACAATTATCTGGACAGTATGAGTGTGCTTTGCTGCATTTCTCAACATTTAACTCTATTCCAAACATTGACAAAAGCAATAATAAGTTATATTATGGCTCCGATGAAGTTATTGAAATACCGGAAGGCACTTACGAATTACAAGACATTGGCGATTATTTAAAATCTGAAGTAAAGGATGCTTTATTTAAATTACAGTGCAATAACAACACATTAAAAACTTGTATATACTGCACAAAAAATGTAAATTTTAATAAGGGAGACTCTATTCACAGTTTATTAGGGTTTAAGAAGCAGATCTTAGAAGCAAATAAATGGCATGAGTCAGAGTATCCTGTCAACATTCTATCTACAACCGTGATCAGGATTGAATGTGATATTGTTAGTGGCTCGTACATAAATGGAGAACCCAGTCACATAGTGCACGAATTCGCGCTCAACGTCCCACCTGGATACAGAATTATTGAAATCCCAACAAACGTGATATATTTTCCAATAAATCAAAACAATATTAGCTCCATACATATAAGACTATTAGATATAAATAACCACTTAATAAATTTACGTGGTGAAGAAGTGCAACTGTATTTACATCTAAGAAGCAAAAAATGATTAACTACAATAAATATACGCAGACAGAAAAAGGAAATATCAGTTCTACTCGAGCATTCAACACGATACGAGCTTGCTCTAAAACGAAAATTAAATTAACTAAAGACAATAAAGCATTTCTTAAAGCGATTGGACTGCTAAAATGAATATCTTAGATGTTTTATCTGCTCCAACTTATGACAACACCGTTGAAGGTATTGAGTTTCACTCTTACAAGCCGTACATAACAACTTTCAACAGAAACGATGAAATCCGCATACCTATCAACCAACAAGACCTGTATATATTACCATCAGCAAGCACTTTGTATTTGGAAGGATCAGTTATCGTTAGCAAAAGTACTTCGAAGGATCCTGTTAGTACTGTTCATTTTACGAACAATGGGTTACTTTACTTGTTCCAAGATATAAGATATGAATTAAATGGAGTGGAAATTGATAGAATAAAAAATGCTGGTGTTACTACTACCATGAAATCTTTAATATCAATGAATGAAAGTGAGTCAAAGATATCCAATGCATGGGGATGGAATGTTGAGGGTATAAAGAATATTAACGGAGGTAGATTTTCTGCTTCTATACCACTTTGCAATATCCTAGGTTTTGCAGAAGACTTCAAAAAAGTCGTGATTAACAGTAGACACGAACTGATATTGTTACGAAGCAATACTAACCTGAACGCTGTAAAACTTAACACAGGAGAAATCATAGAAGATGTTGTTATAAACAAAATTGTATGGCGCGTACCGCACGTCAAAGTATCAGATAAAGAAAAAATAAATTTGCTAAAAGTGTTAGAAAAAGACAGACCGCTCCAGATGATTTTCAGAAATTGGGATCTATATGAATATCCAGCTTTACCAAAAACTACAAAACATACTTGGTCTATCAAAACTTCGTCGCAAATTGAAAAACCTAGATATGTAATCATTGGTCTACAAACAGACAGGAAAAACAATGCAAGTTCTGACATGTCTCAGTTCGATCATTGTCATATTCGTGATATTAGAGTGTACCTAAATTCAACCTACTTTCCATATGAAAATCTAAACATAAGTTTTGCTAATAATAAAGTTGCTTTATTATATGAACAATACACTAGATTTCAACAGTCGTATTATGGATGTCGGTCGCAACCGTTATTAAGTGAGAAACAATTTAAAGACTTGGCACCGCTTTTCATTATCGACTGTTCCAGGCAAGCAGATAATTTAAAGACAGGTCCCGTTGTGGACGTGAGAGTAGAAATTGAAAGCGATTCGGATATACCAGATCAAACTGCAGCATATTGTCTTATTCTGAACGATTGTATAATTGAATATAAACCACTGAGTAACACAGTGAAGAAAATATCATGAATCCAGATACGATTATAGTAGATGTTCAAGGATTTAAAGACCTATATAATAATTTCATAATTAAGGAATTAGCTTTGGTCACTCGTGATTATACTCAAACATTTTTAATTAAACCTCCATACTTGTTTAATCAACTAACAAGCGATGAAAAGAAGCAAACTAAATGGATAGAAAAAAACAGAGGTATCTATTGGAATGAAGGATTCATCGACTACAGAGAATTCCATCGCATAATCGTACCGTATTTGGAAAATAAATCCATTATTGTAAAAGGTTTGGAGAAAGTGAAGTGGGTTAAGCAACTGTGTGAGAATTGTAATGTGATGACACTAGATGATGAACAGTGTCCTAATTTATCCTTATTGCATAAAAAATACTGTTATGGAACTACTAAATTAAATTGTGTTAAACATTTGAAGCATTGTGCGCTTAAAAATGTGTTATGTCTAAAAATGTATTTGAATTGGTGATAAAATGTGTCTGTCGATAAAATGTTATTTATAAAATTGGAAAAATATTGCCATGAGGTGTTTTTTGAAAATAAAATATTATAGTACAACTTATACAAAATGTATTTTAATTTGAAAACCCTAAATAGTTTAAAAAGTATTAGTCATCGATTGGGGAATAAATGAAATCACTTAAATTATTTAAAAAACAATATTTTTATTTATCAAATACCTTTTACACTTTTTTAATAACTATTACAATAATTAGCTACACTTAACTATATTTAAACTTTCGAACCAACTAAAATAAAATAATAAAAATAATCTATAGGTACTTATAATAAAACTGTAGAGAGATCAATTCTGTACATTGAATATATGTTCAAAATTAATATTGGAGGATGAATGGTGATCGATACTAATGCCAAAAATGCAATCAATAAATTTTTTGTCTGTCTGTCTGTCTGTCTGTCTGTCTGTATGTGCACGCATGGGTCAAAAACTACTGAAGGCATATTAACCAAACTTGGTACGATTGTAGTCCATACTCCCGGGCAGGTTATAGGCTGTATAACATAACGCTAAGACACATAGGAGCTGAGCAGTGACGAAAAATTTAAAGCAAGTCAGTTGACAAAAAGCGCGTTCTAGCTCTTATCATCGCATACGTTGATCATACGCCAAAAATATGTATTACAAAAATAATGGTCTTCAAAAGATGTACAAAAAAGTCCTGAATAGTATATATCTATCTTTTATATATTAGCCACAATAACGTGTTTAATCGTTAGGGTTTTCTTCAAAGTGTATTAAATACATAAATATATTGTAATTTGCATAGACATATCTTTTTCAAACTCCCATATTTCAAAATTACACTTTAATATCTTATTTATAAAAAAAAAATATAGAAATCGGTTGATAAACACACAAGATATAGATGAAAGAAAATTTCCAAATGTCGCCGCGCCGGTATGAGTACGGCTGTACGGTTGATTTTTGTTTAACGTCCGAAACGGCCAACCGGTGCATCTATATAATTTCATTCACATTGACTCTTCTCGAACGGACGTGGTTCTTATTGACTCTTTTTGGAATAAGCGCGCTTTAGATATTAAAATACATAGATACGTAGTTTTTAGGTATTAAGTTTAAAGTAGGTAATCTATCTATCTTCTATACTATAATAAAACTGTAGAGGTCGAAATGTCTGTTCTTTTCGAAAATTCAGATAAAAATTATCTATAAAATCTAGAAAAAAGTCAAAAAGCAACAACACTACACACTTACAATTTTTTGAATTAATGTCTATCTGTCTGTCTCTCTGTTTGTTATCGCACATCTTTAAAACGAATTAAAATATAACCTTAAGACCAATACATTGTATTGTAGCCTTTCTTATTAGGCTTAAACTGAGGTATGTTTCATCAAAATCGGATAAGTATTACTCGAGATATCGCTAGATCTCTTTATTAGAACAGTCCAATACAAATCAGGGGTCATGAAAAATGGATTTTGTTCAATGTTGAATGAATTTAAATTTCGTTTCTTTTGTTCACGAGATGGCGTTACCAGTAGTAATCGTAAAATAAATGAGTTTTTAAATAATCTATAACTATTTTATTATTAAGTGCTATTAATAAGTTATTCCTTTTAAATGTTAATAAAATTAACCATGAATCGTATGTGTAATATCAATTATAAGTCTTATTAAATTAAATCAATTATAAGTTTACTTGATTGTTATATTTTTGTGTTTTTCGTAACTAAAACAATTTAATTAAATATAAATTGTATTAGTTAGCTATTAATCTAAAGTAAAATTATTCTTTTGGTAAGTATTCATTTAGTTTAAACTGTAGTAGTTACTGGTCAGCGTAAAAGTATGCAACAGACTCCACCTGTTTTTATTAATGTAAATAAATACAAATACAAATAACCTTTATTAGTTAATCACAGATACAAAACATCTGACAAAAATAAATAGTCTTTTCCTGTATTGCTAATATTGGCGTACAAACTTCATTTTTTAAAGTTAAACTATACCTATACTTAATCATAAATATTAAATTGAATTAAAATAACATTCCTTTTCTCACAATCTTATTATAACTGCAATTATAACACACTTATATAACTATTTAATAATTAATAATATATGGGTATAATATAACAGACAACATAATAAGTAACACGTTTTTTCTTTATAAAATCATTTTACACATTACTATTTGTCAACAATAAAAAAATACAAAACTGACAATAAAATATAGAAATAAAATCACAAAACATTAAATTATTATTCAAAGTGTTTGTGTTTATTTTATTAAGTAATTCAAAAATACTGCACGCAGTTTATCTATAGATAATAATAATAATATAGTCGAGTCTAAGTTTAGTCAAATATTTTTTGCTAGATGGTAAAAAGGTGTGAGGTACAATAATTTATTTCAGCATTTTTTTTACAAAAGACAAATCCTACACTAGCCTTTAAAAATATCAATTTAACGGACACAAAGAACATCCAGACTAAGGACAATAGTTTGTGTATCACAATTGTCCTCCATGGGAATCGAACCCGCGACCTCATGCACGCCAGCCATGTAATGCGACCGCCGCGCCACCGAGGCAGGTAATTCTGCCGCACCATAACGTGGCGTGCAAATGTATTCATTCATAATTAATTAGCGATTATCCGTGTGGTGACGGAGTAAGAATACAATATGTCACCTCCCCATCTCATCCCATGGGTGGCGTAAAACCGACTAAGGGACTATCGGTGAATATTATCTTCCAATCTATCCGTATATTATCAACCAATTCGACTGGCCAGCGTGGTATTAGTAGGCCAAGTATTCCTCCGTCACGGGAGGAGGCGCGTCCTTGCAGTTATGATGAAATAAGCGATGTCATTTATTTTAACTTACAAATTTGACAACAGATGGCATTGTGCCTGTGACGTCATTTTCAGTATCGCGGTGTTAAGATTTTCCTTGAAAGAATGACGTTCGCTCATGTCTTTCAGTATAAGTTTAGACGCAGTCTTCATAGATATTTTATTTACTATTTATTTACTTTGAAAAGGTTTTGGTTCGTTCGTTAATTTTACAATTCGTTTGTAATGTAGGTATATCTGTTCGTTATAAGGTTTTAAAAACGATTTTTCAGTATTAAATCGAATTGCGAAGTAAGTAACATCCGCCACGCGAACGAAGTCGCGGGCACAGCAGCTAGTAATATAATATAGAAAAAATAAAATTAAAAGTCATTATCTATTAATGATTTTGATATTGTTTTAACCAGTATTTCGGTTTCATCCATAACTCTATCTATAGCGTCTTTGACAATATATTGCGCATTTAAAATAACGTTGTCACTATCACTGTCACTGGTATTAGGATTATCATTGCAGAGGTCTATAACTGAAATTTTTATTAATTTAATACCACGTCGTTGCGGTCGACTCATAACGAAAGATTTTGAAGACTGCAGTTTCTTTGACTTCTCTCTACGTCGTTGTTTCTGAGTCTTATCTTTCATACCCTGTTCTCTCTCGGCTTCCTTGCGAAGCATATTGTTAAATTCTTCGTAAGGATCTTGAGCATACTGGCTCAGTGCAATCTCCGAGTCTGAAATCTAAAACAAATTGTTCGTACATTAAAACCGTTGTTAAAACAAATATGAACAAAACGGCAGCGTCCTATTAAAACCTATGTTTTACTTTATGAATATACTTATTACCGTTGACATGGTTCTGGAGCACTCGAGTTGATTAATGAATGGCTTATAAAAATAAAATACCTAAGTAATTTATACAAACAAATTTAATGCTTTACATGCATTTTATGACTGCATGGTAGAAAACATTGACGGTTTGTTTGTACGTAAATCTAACAAACTTTACTGTATTAACAGACTTACTTATGAATTTAGCCAAAGAAATATTTTAAAATTCAATAAAATAATTATTTTTAAGTGATGACTAGAGCATTCGCTAGTATAATTAAAAATGCTCATATTACATTTCATAATAATGTATGTTGGTTTTATGTTACATCCTGTTGACTTACCTATTACCTACATGTCGTCACCAGGCTTTGTCTGCACAGTTTTATGCTATGATAACTTTTAAATTAATGATAATTATGATTAGGTAGGTAAATAAAATACTATTAAATCGATTAGGCTTATTATATTTGTCGAGGTATAAATAAAACAAAATCGATACTAAAAATAAATTGTATTTATTCATGTAAATTAAATTAATCTTAAACTTAAAACACATCACATTACACGTCTCAAAAATCATGTAAATTTTATTTATTATGGACATAGAACAGGTATCAAAAATGTAACAATCAGTTAACAACAAATTAAATAGGTAATAAAATGTATGTAATAAGGTAATTAGTTTAAATATTTTTTTACATACCACTCCAACCCTAGGAATCAAGCTTTATGTCGCAGGGACTTTACAAACATAAGTATAAACAACATAAGTATAAACAATAAGTATAACGAACACAAAGAACATCGCACAAATGATTTTCCTGCGTGGGAATCGAACCCGCGACCTCATGCATGCATGCAATCATTAAAATATTATCAATCATTAGTACACTTATTATTTCACTTTATTTACAATATATATTTTTTGGTTTTACACTCTTAAATTTAAATATAAAAATAAAAGCATTTAAAAATATAAACTATTATTAATATAATTTCCCTTTAAAATAGAAGAATTGCCCCACGCTCTGGTCACAACATTACAATTCGATATCTGACGCTTATCATCGTTACTAGAAAGTGCAATTTTATTAATACTCTGTGTAAATATTTGATGCTTAATTGATTTAAACAAAATATTTTTTCGTCTTATTATTTCTCTATTAAACAAAACATTTTCATAATCCCCTAAGTATAGTTAAGTCACGTACCACGCAAGATTTGATACCCTTTGCTTTTTTAATTATACTATCGGTCGTTTTTATTGAATATAATTTTGACCTTAAGCCGACAAATTCGGTGATTATTTTACCACTCATTTCATCTTTAAACAGACCTGGGATTTTTTTATTAGTTTGAGGTATTGTAAATATGTTTTGTGTATCATAGTTACTAGTATCAAAGTATTGCAAAAACTTACATTTTAAGTTTTGATAAAAATCATTAGTGTATATTTTATAAACAAAAGAGTCTGTGTCAGTATAACATAGCTGTACTTTATCGCTATAAAAAGGTTTAACTATATTATAGTGGAAATTATACATGTGTGATTTAGATAGCTCTAAAACAGTAAAGCCGATATATATGGGTTTATCTAAAATTACTTGGTCAGGGTTCATCTGTATAGCTACCAAATTTTCTGACAAAATTGAGGCGCTATGGAAGTAAGGATTGCTAATGAGTTTTTGAGCACACGTGGGCTTTTTTGTTATGTTAGTCGTTGTATTCCACGTATTAACTAAATGGACTGTGACTCTGTTTTCGGTGTTTTCTAAAGTTTTTCCAAAAACACTGTTATTTAATAACTTGAAAAAATCTTGTTCAAAAACACTTTTTGCTTTTTGACGCAGTTGAGTATTTAATTCTATGTATTCCTTTAAATAAGCGCGTTGTCTAAACGTAATCACTCTATGAATTTTTCGTAACTTTAATCCATGTTCTAAAGCTTTTTTTAAATGAACGTAATGTATCACATAATTATACTTGTTATAGAGATTTGAAATAAGTTTTTTCGTTTTACCTCCGGGTGGTATGCATTTTTCAGAACAAAAAGGCAGGTCATTGTGCGCAACGTGCAAGGATTCAGGATAATATAAATCAACTTCTAATATATATCCCCATTCTGCGTTATCTCTTATATCTTGTACCCGTAATTGATTTATTTCATTTTCACTTATAAACCTAAAGTCAGAGTAGGGTAAATATTGACACATACTGTAACCATAAAGATTGTTACAATCCAAATAAACTATGAAACTTTGTGGTTTAGATTTATCATATGACGATAAATATTTATTATTTGCTTTTGCATAGCGATGGGAGCACATACAAAGACCACCCCGTATACCACTTTGTATCATTCTTATAATAGCTAGGTCTGATATAAGTTCTAATTGAACTCCTGTCTTTAAAAGCATGGCATCAAAAGACAGGCTGGGCGCAGTAATATAAAATGCTGGGTCAAGTTTGTAATGTATTTTACAAGTTTTCCGAAAATTTTGGAATATATCGGTTAATAAAAGTACGTCAGTCTTTAAATATAAATCGGTGTATTCACCCAAAGTTTTTATTTTAAATTCATTCCATACTATTCTAGCGTGATCGTAATCTTCAGATTTAATATCTTCATTACATAAAGAATTAAAGAAATATTGCTTTGCAGGTAATGTTGTTTCTTCGTAACATTGCCATTTCGTCATATAATCATAAGGATATACGCCTTTTCTTGTTAGCAACCGAAACTGATTGTTATTTGGAAAATGTAGTCGCATGTTAATAAAATCTTCAACCACCATAGTTTTTGCGAGTTTATCTAAACTAGTTCCTAAGAAATGAAATGAATCTAAAAATCTAATTTGTACATAATCGTCGCCATTAATCGGTATAAATTTTGAAAATGAAATATATTTTTCTTTTGTTTTAGGTATTATTGTTACTTTACCTGGAGTTTCACCTAATTTTCTAATAAACAAATGACAGTCATACCCCGACAAATTATGAAAAATGATAGGTATGAACATCGGTATCTTATATTGCAAATTACAATGTCGATGGGCTGCACCTCGATAACGACCTGTGATATGGCAATGATCTCTTACTTTATTATTCCACAAAAGATTGTTACATATGTGACATTTCCAAGCTTGTTTAAAATCATTGGCATCTGTTGGTGAAAATGTTATCACACAATTTTGAATCAATTTACTATGAATTTTTTTAATATCTGACGTAAGGAAATCTATGAATTTTGAAACACAATCAATACCGCGATATGTTCTAAATTTATTGTAATTTTCATCACACAAAGAAACGATATTGTATGCGAAGGCTGAGGGAATGTGACGTTGTAACAGTGACGTATTTGCAGTATCAGATTCGTGGTTAAAAATCGGTTCGAGTAATGTCTCAAAATCAGCATAGATAGCAGTGGCGAAGTGTCCATATAACCCGATTCCTACCGGCTTACCTTTGCAAAAACCGCTAAGCATACTCTATTAAAAAATTATAAATCAATGACGCACGCAACATCTATTCAGTACACAAAATTAAAAAAAAACAAAAAGTTTTCTGTTACGTAAATCGCTTTAATATAATTATTATTTACGTACTCATAACGCCATCTCTTATTACAACATTGTCAACTAATGGCGGGTAAGCCGGCCCCAAAAATAGGAATCCAGTATAAACAGACGGTACGAAAGCCGTACGCACACATGCAAAACCTAGGTGTATTATTATGCATTTCATCTGCGTATGTAGGCGTAAAGGTAAGCCGGCTCAGGCCGGGTTATGTTATGTTATGAGTAGGTCCTGTTGTACAGTACCCGAGCGCGGCGGCGCCGGCACATCGACGAGTGGAAAGAGACATTCGGTCATTTTCGGCTTTGTAGAGCGTCATCTCTGTCGCACGAAATACAACTGTTGCAAGGATGAAAGATGCGAGAGCGAGAGAGCATTAACGTGATCACTGATCATAGATACGTCATGCTATTTTTTTGAATTTCGCACTGCAATGAAGGTGAAACGATGCATATTCTTGGCTAATGGCTCATTTTCATTTCCCATCACAAGTTGCATTTATTTTTGTTTTCTTCTATTATTTAAAGTATTGCAAATAATTGTTAGAAATCGCTTTGTTGTGTAAAGTAGTAATTACTAATTATAATTTGTGATTGTGTAGTAGTTGTAGTAGAGTGTTGTGCATTGATTTACATTATTATTGTCGTAGTGCGTTGGCGTCATCTTTTTGTAAGTACTTTTTTGTATTATATTATTTGTTAGCAAATTTAAAAGTTTGTTGTTATAATGGCAGCGTTAATAGCATTAGATTGTTGTCTTACTGATTATTTGTTGTGTGAGGAAACATCTTTTTCGAAATTAAGTTATGAAAATAAGAAACACGTAGTTCAGTTAGGTCGTGCTTGTCCAGACATGACCATAGAATATATACGACGCGATGGATTTACAAAACATTTTAATATATCTCTTTATGATAAATACAAGTGGCTCACAGGTAGTTGTAATTTAAACAGAATGTACTGTTTTCCTTGTTTGTTATTCTCAGATTCTAAAAGTATGTGGAGTCATGTAGGATATAGCGACCTTAACAATTTATCGAATTCGTCTAAGAAACATGTCCAAACTGAGAAACATATTCGTAGTTGTTTAGCTTTATATGAGTTCGGGACCACTAGGATCGAAACATTTTTTACGAATACATATGAAATACATAACAGAAAAGTAGATCGAAATAGAAATCTAATGAAACGGTTTATAGATACTGTAATTTTATTAGGTAGACAGGAGTAAGCTTTTCGCGGTCACGATGAAAGTTCAGGATCTGATAACCGCGGTAACTATATCGAAACTTTATTATATTTAAGTAAATACGACTCAGTAATGGAATCACATTTAGAACAATGTTCTTCTATGCAAAATACTGTATTTTCGGGTCTTTCTAGTGACATTCAAAATGATTTAATACATAGCATTGCATCCGTTTTAAGAGATCGTATTAGATTAGAGATAGATAAAGCTCAATTTGTATCGGTTATGATTGACGAAACACCTGACGTAAGCCATAGGGAGCAACTTACTGTAATATTTAGATATTTAACTGAAACTGGCATTGAGGAACGATTTCTAGGATTTTACGACGTTAGTGGTAGTCGTACTGCTGAAGTCTTATCTAACCAGTTGTTAGAAATACTTGACCAGTACCGTTGTAGGGGTAAGTTAGTAGGTCAGTCGTACGATGGGGCAGCGGTTATGTCTGGAGAGCATAGTGGAGTGCAAGCGAAAATACGTGAGTCATGCCCAATGGCAACGTTTGTTCCATGCTACGCGCATATATTAAATTTAGTACTTAGCCGGTCCCTTGAAAATATTCAAGAATTAAAAACATTTTTTGGACACATTAATAGCATTGTTAGATTTTTTAACAAATCATCTAAACGGTCGAACCTTTTAAAGGAAATCGCTGACCGCCGTATGCCCGGAGTATCGGAAACTCGCTGGCACTACCATTCGCGTATTATCAATGTAATTTTTAATAGTAGATTAGACATAATTAATACTTTAAATTCAATAACAGAAAACGCGCAATCCTGGGACAGCGAATCTCTCTCTTTGGCAGAATGCTTTTTAGTTAAATTAGAAAACATGCAATTTTGTTTTTTCTTAACTGTATTATCTGAAATATTTCAGAAAACCGACGTTCTTTTTAATTTATTGCAATCAAAACAAGTAGACGTCGATATTGCATCACGCGAAATAGAGAGGTTCAATAATTGGCTTTCAAATGATTTTATAAATAGTTTTAATTTTATTTATGACAGCATCCAAGAATTTAATGAGCCACCGCGGCAGCGTAGACGCCTTAATGTAGAATTAGACACTAGAACGTTGTATAGACGTCTATTTATTGAAATAATAGACAATGTTAAGACGCAAATAGAATACCGATATCAATCGTTTTCTCAGATCAGTTTTCTTAATTTGCTTAATAAATCTAAATATAGTTACTACAGTAGTTCATTTCCAGATGAGTTAATATCCTCTTTAATTACTAAATTTCCACAGATATTCGAGTTTAGTGCTTTAAAAAACGAACTCAAAGTGTTATACACCACTTCATCTTTAAATGAACTAGACGTTTATGAGCTCTTTCTTCATTTTCAAAATTCAGTTTTAATAGACACTTTTCCACAAATTTCCACATTATGTAATATTTTTTTGACTCTTCCTGTTACAGTATCATCCGCTGAGAGATCGTTTTCGGCTTTAAAACGAATTCATACTTACAATAGAAACTCTCAAAAGGAGGAGCGATTGTCTGATTTAGCTATAATATCTATAGAAAAACATTTGTTGCTTAAGACTAAGAACGAACCCGATTTTTATGATAATGTCCTAGCTCATTTTGTGAGAAAAAATAGACGTATAGCTTTAGAGTATAAGTAGTGTAGTTTAGCAAGTAAATAGTATTTAGTTTTGGTTGGTAGACATCACATATTCATGCACATCTCATTCACGAAAGGCTTTTTTCAAAGCCACTTTTATTATACTTGAAAGACACTGTCAACAGCTTACTCGTATAGTAAATTTGGATTGAAATTTCCTCAACCACTTGAATCTAAACATCGAACAGTGAGCCAGTCAGAAGTTTTGAAATGAGTACCTGTATCTACACTGCCATGGTAAGTTTTTTTTCCGGCTTACCTTTTATAAAAACTCACCCTTCGCCACTGATACTTACAACTAAAAAAGTCAATAATCTGTCTATTTTCTTTGTTGATTATATCAATTTTAAATTATGTTACTTTATTACCATCATTGTGAGTTATAAGCTTCAACGAACTCGTTAATATTATTTATCATCCAGTGAAGTCACACTGAAAGTAGTGCAAGAATAACTCAGTCTCTCTAATATTGAAGTAAGGGACCCTCACCATATACAATGTAAGTGTTTATATTTAAATTTAATTATTTTATGTTTAGTTTATTTGTGCGTGCTCTATACACAATGCTTTATGCAGTTAATTAATTATGATTTTTATTTTTTCATGTTTATAATAGTTACTTATTCTTTAATTTAACTATTATCTAATTATATTTTAATTTAACTATTATCTTTTGTTACTCCAAGTATGGTGACAGAAATTTATTTATTTTATCCGAGTAATTTAGATACAAACAATCCATGAGTTTAATTATAATTTCCACACTTACTTTGTTTCTGAATGTCCCCAAATAAAATTAATTAAACATTAAATTAATTATGTTTTTTTTTTTTTACAGGTCAGAGTCTGAATGTGATCAATACTTCGCTAAAAGCGATGAAAATACTGTCGGACCAAACCGTAAACACTCAAATATTTCTATCAAACGCAGAACTACTTCAAAGAAAAAATCACCAGTCAGTACCAGGTAATTATGTTATGTTACTTATCTATAATACGCAGTTTATGTAACAGTGTACATACGTCTAACTAACAGGTTTTCAGTTTTAAGCATAATAATGAACATCTTTTAATTTACTCTACCAAACTTTACTAGTGCAGTGTGTTCTAAATTGATATAGACAGCCATTATGTTTCATTACTGAATTAATAATTATTAAATTTTATTTCTTTATTTATCTAAGGTACACTATTTACAAATTCACAATAGAGTAAAAAATAATCATTTTCGATATGATATCCCTTTACAAGTGCAACAATTGTATTTGACCTATCTTCAAATACAAATGTTGTATTAAACATAAAGAGGTAAGGATGAACTAAAACTAAGTATTATTTGTTTCAGAAAAATAGCCAATTCTACGGATGTATTTAGCATCAGTCATGGTCAAGCAGAGAAAAGTAAGAATTCACCGGCCGAACTGTTATCGTTCTTCGTGAACAAGGTGGCAAATGGCAACGAGCGTCGCACGACCAACACCAAAGGCGATTTCTACATCGACCTTAAAGTTTATCACGCGGCTGACGCTCGTGAAACCGAATCTCAAGAGCTCTGGAAGAAGGCATTGGTGAGAATAAAATTCCATACAGACGATGACTCAACCCAGTGGCGCAAACTTCAAGCTTTCGTGTCATCCGTCGATGCGCTATTCGATAAACCACCTACATTTAGTATGTATTAAGTAATTGTGTTATTAATAAAGACTTGTCTAGTTTGATTGTGTTTTTCATGCAAATGTTAGCCACCCAACAGAAATGTTGGTTGCATTGTTAGCCACCCGACAGAAATGTTGGTTGCATTGTTAGTCACACAACAGAAATGTTGTTTGCAATGATAAAGTCGATTGATAATTTTATTGATCGCATCTCACACCTAAATGTTAGCCACCCGACAGAAATGTTGGTTGCATTGTTAGTCACACAACAGAAATGCTGTTTGCAATGATAAAGTCGATTGATAACTTTATTGATCGCATCTCACACCTAAATGTTAGCCACCTGACAGAAATGTTGGTTGCATTGTTAGTCACACAACAGAAACGTTGTTTGCAATGATAAAGTCGATTGATTACTGTATTGATCGCATCTCACACCTAAATGTTAACCACCCGACAGAAATGTTGGTTGTAATTGTTAGTCACACAACAGAAATGTTGTTTGCAATTATAAAGTCGATCGATAACTTTATTGATCGCATCTCACACCTAAATGTTAGCCACCTGACAGAAATGTTGGTTGCATTGTTAGTCACACAACAGAAACGTTGTTTGCAATGATAAAGTCGATTGGTAACTGTATTGATCGCATCTCACACGCAAATGTTAGCCACCCGACAGAAATGTTGGTTGCATTGTTAGTCACACAACAGAAACGTTGTTTGCAATGATAAAGTCGATTGATTACTGTATTGATCGCATCTCACACCTAAATGTTAACCACCCGACAGAAATGTTGGTTGTAATTGTTAGTCACACAACAGAAATGTTGTTTGCAATTATAAAGTCGATCGATAACTTTATTGATCGCATCTCACACCTAAATGTTAACCACCCGACAGAAATGTTGGTTGTAATTGTTAGTCACACAACAGAAATGTTGTTTGCAATTATAAAGTCGATCGATAACTTTATTGATCGCATCTCACACCTAAATGTTAGCCACCTGACAGAAATGTTGGTTGCATTGTTAGTCACACAACAGAAACGTTGTTTGCAATGATAAAGTCGATTGATTACTGTATTGATCGCATCTCACACCTAAATGTTAACCACCCGACAGAAATGTTGGTTGTAATTGTTAGTCACACAACAGAAATGTTGTTTGCAATGATAAAGTCGATTGATTACTCTATTGATCGCATCTCAGACCTAAATGTTAACCACCCGACAGAAACGTTGGTTGTAATTGTTAGTCACACAACAGAAATGTTGTTTGCAATTATAAAGTCGATCGATAACTTTATTGATCGCATCTCACACCTAAATGTTAGCCACCTGACAGAAATGTTGGTTGCATTGTTAGTCACACAACAGAAACGTTGTTTGCAATGATAAAGTCGATTGGTAACTGTATTGATCGCATCTCACACGCAAATGTTAGCCACCCGACATAAATGTTGGTTGCAATTAATAACGAAAAGTTGTAATGACGATCATGAATAGATACAGCTTGCTGTTCAAACTTGCAAAAAACGTAAGGTTGCAATGTATTACGTAATTGCTGGTATATCGAATTTATATTATTGGGCATTCTGGGCCACGAGTCCTGAGCGAGAGCGAAACTTGTTTCGCTGAGCGACTGGACGAAAGTGGTCTAGAATGCCCAATAATATACTACTAATGCATGACAATGCGCGTTCACATACAGCTCGAACCAGTGAATACTTGGCAACGGAGAACATCCAGGTATTGCCCTGGCCTGCACAATCGCCAGACCTCAACCCCATCGAGCACGCATGGGACATGCTCCAGAGACGTGTTTTGAAGGACTTGGACGGAGTGACAACAACCCAACAGCTGAAGGATTTGCTACAATTCCATTGGGAGCGAATACCGCAAGATGACATAAACAGTCTCATTAATTCAATGAATAATCGTTGCCGACAAGTTCTGAATAGCAGAGGAGGCCATACTTTGTATTAAATTGTCCTATTCTTTCACAATAAATTCATTTTCTTAAGAAATTTCAATTTGTAAAAAAAAAGTTTAGTTTCTTATGTACAGTCACGAGCAATAATATGTACACATTTTCACATTTTGTAAAACATTTATCTAAAGTTCTGCTAATCCAAAATTGAATATTCGAAGATTAGTTCAAAACTGTACGAAACCTGTTCGAAATTATGAAATAATTTTATTATTCTAATGTCTAGATAAACGTGCAGATGGTTTAGAAAATTTGACAATGTGTACATATTATTGCTCGTGACTGTACCTGTATATTCTAATATTGTTAATTTCTGTTATTAAAAGAACTTATAAAGAAAACAGCTGTTATTTTTACATCATAGAACCCTAAAAATATTATTTTAAAAATAAAATACAACGTTATAATTAAAATAAATGGTAAAATAAATTAATATAAATGGTAAATTTGTAATATCATGCATGTTGCTTAGACTTTTTTGATGTGTGTAGTTTACATAATATTATTACCTATATATCTTACTTAGTAGTACTTATATAATAATATTTATATTATAATAACTTCAGTCACTTTGTTACTTCAAATAATACAAGATATCGACACGTTGCTAACGTTTCGCAACACGACGTGCGTTATGTTCCTTTTATACATTTGTGATACAATTATAGTAAGTACAAATTATATTTTACAATAGTCTCGACTATCAGACTATCAGCTTTATATTATATGAACTGTTCTAATACTAGTGAAGTATCATCCAGCTGTAAGTGGGACCTCACGCGTCTCATTACAAATGTTCTAACAACTTATAATTGTTAATCACTTGACAGTTCGTCTCGGTTCCATTTATAAGAGAGCATTCCAAGTAGTGAGGCGGGTATCGGTGTGCGCTCAGGACGCGGGCTGCGAGTCGTCGGGCTCGCTGCTGGAGGAGGAGCCCCCGGGGCGCGCCCACAGGCTGGCGTAGTGCTGCTGCTCGGCCGCCAGCGCCTCCTCGCCCTCCATCACGGCGCTGAACAGCGTGCGCTTGATCTTGATCTGCGCCGGGAGGGCGAGGCGCTTGGTCGCCTGGCACATGCTGTTGAAGAAGATGTCGAGCGGCTCCGGCTGCGGCGCCTGGTACCGCTCCGGCGCCTCTCTCTCGACAGGGAGCGCGACACCGCGCGCGCGCTTGGCGCTCGCTGCGCACAAGTAGTCCAGCTTGCGCTCGATGTCGCCCAGCTGAGGGCAGCTCTTGCGCTTGGTGCTGGACTCGTCTGATTCCGAGTCGTCGCTGGAGTGGTGGTCGGTGCCGTTGTGCGCCTGCGCGCCGGCGCTCGGCGGCTTCTTCCTGGCGCTCATGTACGGCTGCAGGAACTGCATCAGGCCCATGTACTTCCACGCGTTGTTCTTCTTGTTCGTGTTGCCGGGCTCCTTGGCCAGCATGTCGCTCTGTCGCTTGAGAGCGTCGCGGTAGCTGTCGCGGAGCTTCTTCCACTTTAGTTTCACCTCTTTCACTGCAACAACATTATGATACATGATCAGTGACACAACGACACACTTGTAGTACCTACCCACTGAATACTACTAATAGTACTAATGTGAGTAACTTTACGAGACTAGTACCATGTTAGTGAATCAGTTATAAAACAAATGTAGGTAGATACGCACAATTTTCTATTAATAAATCTATCTTAAATCACATTAAAATTAACTACAAACATATACCTACATTCGTAAGTATATAAGTATACCTACCTAAGTTAGTAGTACCTAGGTTAGGTAGGCACGTAGACATAAAACGTATGTAAATAGTGTAAATACAAAGAGTAATATACTGCACTCGATATACTTATAGTAGGTACTTATAATCTACTATATAAAAATAAGTCGGGTTTTCCTTCCTGACGCTGTAACTCCAGAATGCACGAACCGATTTCCACGATCTTGCATTCGTTGGAAAGATTTCGGGCTCTGTGAGGTTTATAGCAAAGAAAATTCAGGAAAAATTTCAACAGAAAAGCAGCCGCTAGTATGTTTATATACTTATCAAAGTAGGTAGTTAGGTAGACAGGCCAGGCACAACATAAGAAGATACTTATCTCTTTAACTATTTACTAAATATTATTTATGTTGAAGTAAGTAAGTTAAGTACAAGATTTTAAAAATATGTATGCTGTAATTAAGTTATAAATACAATTGAAAAATTAACAAGGTATTTGTACCTAAATCTATATTAACAGTAAAACTATAAAATTTACAAATTTAAACTGTGATAATAGTTAATAAGTAGTTATTTATAACGACGTCCCCGGGCAATAACCCAGTAATAGTATATTACTGGAATTTTTTTTTATTTGATATTTAGCATCTGTGGGTTAGAACTCATGTATGTAATTTTTTATAGATTTTTTCTGCGGTTAATTACGAAAATATGATCAATGACAGTTTTATTGCATGGAACTTTCATCGCATTTTTATACGGCAAAAATCAATTATTACAATATAACTTTATAAATTTTATAACTGTTATTTGGTATTATAGTAATACTGGAAAATAATTCTAGTAAAGTTTTGGTTATCGCGATTACAAGTTTATTGCCGTGAAATATGAGGCAGATGTTTTCGGTAATGGTTGGTAGCAGTATTTATACGAATTGAAATACACGATTAAACGTTTGTACTGGCTCATCACAAACACTTTTTGACCCGTATCGCACATTACGTAGGCGATTTGAAAATTATTTTGATGAAAAATCTTATTATGTTAAACTTTATTAACGATTCTAAATTTGAATTTAAAAAAAAAACTATATACCTACTAAAGATTTACGCGGTATATTGACCCAAGTGGACTGTTTTTTTCGTGTCAAATTTAAGTTATTAAACTTAATTGTTATAAAACAATTTAAGGATTAATTTCGATTAAATGTTATTGTCCACTGCTGGACATAGGCCTCCTCCACTTATTGCCACCTTGTGCGGTCCTGTGCCTCCCTCGTCCATCGGTTTCCCGCCGTCCTAATTAGGTCGTCGGTCTACCGTGTGAGTGGTCTCCCCATCCTGCACTTTCAGTACGCGGTCGCCACGCCAGAACCTTTCTGCTGCAACAGCTGTGGCCGGGCAATTTTGAGCGCTATGTCGGTCACTTTGATTCTCTTGCGAATCTCCTCATTTCTGATGAAATCACGCAGGTAAACTAACAATTGTTCTCTCAATTGCCCTTTGAGTGACCATGAGCCTTCCGAGAAGGCCCATAGTTAGCGACCACGTCTCTGATCCGTAAGGTTTGGCTGATATGATAAAATGTTATTGTGTGCATCAAGCAGCGGCGCTATTTAATCAGAGAGGAAATGTTAAGAGTAGTAGGCTAGGCATGCTCCTGCCTGCGGCTACTGAGCGGAGTATTTATTGCAAAAGAGACGACTATAGTGGGCTCGTAAACATTTGCTCTGGAAAGATAAGCTGTTCTGGTGTTCGGTAATGGTGTTTACAGATGAGTCCTGTTCAATTTTCACTCAGATTCACGTAGAGGACGTGTTTCGCGAGTTCCTAGTCGTGTTAGCTATCTGCAACATCCTCAGGAAGTCTTTATAAACCACGACAGAGGTATAATATTTTGTATAACCTGCCGCAGCGTATGCTTTTGGTATATTATATAGTATAGTTTTTTTACCGAACCGGCTTGTTCGGAAGGCTGGAAGTCATCCAGTCTGCGTTCGAGACCTTTCGTGATAACTTTCAGGTACGATTTGTGACGTTAGGCAGAAGAAAGAGTCATGGGTCTGTAATTCTAATGAGCCTAGAACGAGTTCTGCGCCGGCCTTCAGTAATAAAAGCTTGTCGTCCTTAAGTTGTCGGAGAGTAGGTATTATTAATCTAACGCAAATTGACGACCGTGATTTTGTCAGTAGGGTGTCGAGTTAACTTTTGGATAGCATCCTAGATAATTAACAGGTGTAAATATCTTCTGACATCTCAAAATTTTCGGCAAACCGTTTCATTTGATATACCCATATTGCAGAAGAGTATAAAAAAACTATTTCGACATGTTAGAATATTTTTCAAATTATTCTCGATGGGATCTTTTATTTGATACCCATAATATGGGTACCCTTTTTACTTATATTATGAGTAAATATAGTATAGAGTACTGCTATGTATGGCATTAGAATGTGGCAAAAAAGGGTGTATAGAAATTGGTAGTTGTTTGTTGTTAAAATAATTAATTACAATATCGAACTACTCTTATGTGTGCTACGGGGAGAATAAAAATAGGTACACAACTGTAGGAATAGTACACCATAACAGAAATCGAGCAATCTGATGATTTAGACATCAGAAAATTAGTTACTCCTATCCATTGGCGTCGGAATTCATATGGAAATGTTATTCGTTGATCTGATTTCATGTACCGCCTACACAACCAGGTAAGATTTATTTTAAATACGATTTTGATAAAGAATATTTGCGAGTTAGACACCTAACACATAACTCTAATTAGACTACGGGGACGAAAATCTAAACCAGGCTCACCGATTGAAGATATTGCGCTAGAACCCGCTTATCATCAACCTTTTCCAATTAGCAATGCACTCCATACAGATTTACATTCCTTGTGCAATAGTGGAGGAATTCCAAGACACTACTATATTTTTTACAAATCATCTGGCGTATTCTCAAGATAATATTAGCAACTTACTTACTGAAGAAACGTCGGATAGTGAAGATTGACAACATCCAATTTTAATTTCATATTTTTAATGCCATATTGTATTTTTTATTTGATTTTACTAACTATAACTAATACAGAAGACTGTTTGTATTTTTATGTTTGATGTGTATTGGCTTTTTTTTAAAAACTGCCATAATTTTGTGCTTATGTGTAGTTTTGTTTCAAAAAAGACTTGTCAAAATATATCAGTATACATAACATACAGTTAAAATACTTAAAGTTTATTGCGGTACTAGATATTTACTGTTTAGAGACGCTTTAGATTTCACGGCAATAAGCCAGTAATAGAACGTTACCATTTCTATGTTCATTGAAAAAGTTGGTTAGAGAACACAGTAAATAGTCATTATTGTACTATTAAATTTGAAAAAAATACCGCAATAATCTTGTAAGTTGATATTACTGGCTTCATCTTTATTATTTTAAACGGTAAGATACAATTACTGTTAAAACGTTTCAAAAACATTTTATGTAACAGTTACTTTTATGTATTACATAAACCTTTGAATATATAATGTAACTGTAATACTGCAAATTGATTCTTTAAAAAATTAGCTTTCATTTGATATATTGAACATGGTATAATAATGTTTTGTTAAAGAGATATAGTTAAACATCACTAAATATTTTTTCCTGTAAAATTTGATTTTTGCGATTACGTGGTTATTGCCCGGGGACGTAAGTACAAATAACAATACAGTGAACAGTGTAATCAGTTAGTTGTGTGTACGTGCCTGCGCGCGTACCTACTATGTATGTGTAGATGAGGGCGAGCCGACACGTGACGTGTGTGTGTGTAGGTACCTGAAGACAAGTCGGTCTCCTTCATGACGTCGGCCCAGGCTTGGTCCTTGAGCTCCTGGTCGCGGTACTCGAGCGCCGTGGTGTTCCACAGGCAGGGGTGGGTGCGCACCGCCGCTATGAACTGCTCCATGGTGGCGCGCGGCGTGCGACGTAGTACGTACTGACACAGTACACGACACAGACTGCCCCGCGCGGCGCCGCACCGAGCTGTGTGCGGGGCCCGCCCCACCTCGCCGCCACCAAACACACTCTACATTATTATTTGTGCACACTATTATTATCTTGAGCCTGGATGTCCGTTAATTTGACTGACACTGAGTTTTGTACAGTGTAAATGTGTTGTTTGCCTAGTATTGGGTTTACATTCTGTAAACGCTAATTTATTGTAACCACATTTTATAAGTTTAAGATTATAATGTAAAATCTGTTGGCAGACGTTAATAAATAAATAAATAAATAATTTCATAAAAGTGTCGGCCACACAGCGCTCAACTGTCTTTAAAAAATATGTGTAAATAATATTAGTTACCTACTCTTATGTTTTACACATAGTAAGTATATCGCGGTAAATATTTAAATGAACACGAAGAAAGTGCTCTACTGAACGGTCACTATTATTCATAGATTATACACTAATACTAACACTATTATTGTAGTCACAGTGCAATGTGGTCGCGAGTTGTAATCTCTCACATTTTGATTATTTTTATCGGTGAACGTGTGAACTGGTGTTAGAGAATATGTAGCAGGTCTCTTGAATATGTTGCGGATCACATTAATTGTTTGAGGATCACGCAAAGAACTGACTTTGGGAATCGAACCCGTTACCTTGTGCATGTCAGCCGCTTAACGCGACCGAGCCAGCTGAATCTCGAAGCATCACATAAGCCTATTAGTTAGTTAGTTTATCGGTTTGTAGCGTGATGACAGCACGCCAGGAGTGATGGCACGTTACCCCAGCTGTGATACATGAAGAGGTTCATAAGAAAAGGATGACCTCCTGAGCTGCTCGCTTTACAATGAAGTCCACAAGCATGTTCCAAGTGCGAGTGGGTGCAGGTTGTGTTACCGGTACGCGACCTACTCCTGTCACCCCTCGCGCTTAGCAACAGTCTCAATCAGCTGGAGCACAGCGCACCGCCCCCCATACTCTCTCTCTCTCTCTTTCGTGACGTGCGGGCCGCTGTACCCGTCTCACTCATCATTGCCAGGACACGCCCTCCCTGCTGTTCTTTGTTCAGCAACAAACAAAATGAATGAAAATAAATAAAAACATAGTAAACTTTATTCACAGAAGATTATGCAGATGTATAGAGTTAGTTAAGTATCGTATTTATGTTAGTTACAATACAATGTAACATATAGGTGTGGTGTAGATAGATGTGTGCGCGGAGGACGCACCGGCACAGCTGTTCGCGGATCGATGCGAGCTGCCCCGCGCGCGTGCCCTTGCCGCGCCCCCTGCTGCACTCGCCCTGCACACACACACACACACACGTGCACGTTGTGTTACATGTTACTTTGATTGATGTAACCACTAGTAGGTATATACCTACTTAGACTATTTTCATGCATCGGTCCGCGATTTAGAGCTTCGAATATGACATAGCTAACATCTTACCAAACAGTCTGTCCGAGGTCAGATACTTGTAGACAGCTGCTCGCGGTAGCGGCTGATGCACGAGACGGCGCAGGTTCGAATCACACGCTGGAAAATTCTTAGTGCGATGTGCGATCTACAAACTAGGTATTGTTCTGAGTTTTGATGTTTTGATGTTCTGTGTCTAATAAATTGTCTATACCTACTCAACAGGGAGTAGAGTAGGAAGCTTCCCTTAGAAATAAAAGCAGCGTGCAGATAATAGACTAATAATAGTATATGTAAAGTGTAAAAAGATTAGGATTTTGGCGTGGGACCTCTATCATTTTTTTTTTACTACATTTTTATATTAGAACTAGCTGAGCTGTCAGCTGACCCGTGCTCACTTCATTGGACGGCGAAGAAAACGAGTCCTTTTTTTAAACATATTTCATTACTGCTCCACTCCTATTAGTCATAGCATAGCGTGAGCGTGATACTACGAGTATAGCCTATGACACTCCCCGATAAATGGACTATTCAACAAAGAAAGAATTTTAAAAATTGGTTCAATACAACTATTATAGAGGCTACCCCCTACAACGTCACAAACTCACAAACACACAAACTTTACCTCTTTAAAATATAGTTTATATTAGTGAAAAACCTTCTAAACCCTTTTTTTAAATCAACTTTTTAATTTTAAACATTCATTTATTTTTCTATCCGGTCCGTGATATTATAATAATTTATAAAATGGTATAATTGATAAATTTAGCATAACGTATATAGGTAAACCGTTTACCATGTACAAGTTTGTTAAAAGAGCCATCTAGTATAGTTAAAAAGCATTACCACGAATTTAAGACAGCTGTTACGTTACTTCTTCAGAGTTTTGTTTGAAACGTGTTCTAGTTGAACGTTTACCAGCACATCAGTAACAAGGAGCTACTTGAAACAGTGAAGCTTTAACATGCCATCGGTTATTATTACTTTTATGCGAAGATTATCTTAGTTTTTTAAAAAGTCGAAAATAACAGCAGCCAGGCCGGTACCTACTTGTAAAATATTGTGAATGAAATTATGCTTTAGGTACAGTCACAAGCAATAATATGTACACATTTTCGCATTTTGTAAACCAGTTATCTAAAGTTCTGCCAATCCAAAATTGAAAATTCGAAGATTAATTCAAAACTGTACGGAACCTCTTCTAAATTACGAATTCATTTTGATATTGTAATGTCTAGATAAACGTGCAGATAGTTTAGAAAATTTGAAAATGTGTACATATTATTGCTCGTGACTGTACCTACTCTATTCATCTCGCCGTGAGAAATTATGTACAAACCTGCAAATACAAGTTAGGAACAGTTCTTCTTACTCTGAAAATTGGTTAAAAGAATTTTTTAAAACATTTAAAAAAATCTAATCATTTGTAAGTAAATTGTATTTATTCTGCGTTTAACTATTATTGCTATAAATCACTATTTATTTAATTCGATGTGCGTTATCCTTTCTAGGGCAAATACCTTAGTTAATTTATACATACTTAACGAACTCGATTCTATCGAATAGTATATATACATATAAACTCTTTACAAATATGCAAAAGACTGAAATAAAACTCAGCCAGTACACATAGTGAGTCGCGTGCGCATAAAAAAAACATTGTGTGCAAAGGGTCTATAGAGAAATTATCAGTTATCGATAAAGGCAACTACCTGGGTTTTTTTTTCTTACAAAAAATGGCATGGCACATTTCTGATGCAAAACTTTGTTTCCGTATCCCATTTAGTTCTACTCCGTACTCCGTCTAAAACGGCTGGTGCATAGTTTTTTTTAAAGGAAGTGTAAGCTAAACTGTTTCTACTATAGTGATTATAAAATAAAATGCTGTAAGTACAATACAACTGTAAGATTTTATTCAAAAGTAATAGTATTAACTTTTTATTGACACATTTCACAATTAGTTACAATTTTTAAATTTAAAAATAAAAACATTTAACCTAACAAGTTACTGGTGGTTAGGGCTCCAGAGATAGGAACTTCCTCACAATGCGTGCCGTGTCAAGCAGTACTGCCTTCTGCATGCATCAGACCTATGATCCAACTGCCAAGCGCGAGTCTCCTTAGATGTTGATAGACTCTGTAGCTGCCGTGGCTGCTACAGATTAATTCAATAGAAATAGTGAATAGCTCTGATGATAAGAGCTGTTTTGAATATGACTTTAATCACTTCAATTTATAGAAAAGCGAAATAGTTCTGAAAAGAACTGCCATTCACCGAAAGTAGGTACTAAGAATATAATTATTAATGATAAATAATAGATTCAGATTGTGATATCAAATAATTTCTAAATACTCCATAATATCTATCATCGTCATAATAACTCACAGATTCAATAATGCTATAAAACTACACACATCAAAAAAGTCTAAGCAACATGCATGATATTACAAATTTACCATTTATATTAATTAATTTCTAAGTATTTACTCACTCAAAGTGTATAGGTAAGTAAACTTCAAGTGTATAGGTAAAAAAATTTCGATTATGTTTTGTTTTTTTTCATAAAATTCAAATGACTGCGAATTTGTTTGAATTTGAGTGCATGTTAATTGCTACGTTTTAGTCTTGATTTTATAATTTTACCAACCATTTAAATACAGTTGGCGACAAAATTGAATTGTTAGATATTCTTTACGTCATGGAGCGACGTCATTTGACGGCAGATGAAATGCAAAGAGCTGTAGGGATGTTGCAAGCGGGAAGTAATCAATCTCAGGTATCTCGACATTTTGGTATTCATAGAAGTGTTATTTGTCGTCTTTGGCAGCGCTACAATAATACAGGGGAACCCGCTGAACAGCATCCAGGCCGTAAAAGGAGTACAACCACTCGGCAAGACCGGTACATACAACTGACTGCAAGACGCCAGCCGATGTTAACCGCTCGAGAGATAAGTTTGAGGCTACAAAATTCAAGTGGTGTTGATGTAAGTCCCCAAACTGTGCGAAATCGACTGCATGAGTACGGCCTACGAGCTCGACGCCCTATCAGGTGCCCACCGATACGTCACGGGAATCGCGCTCGTCGAAATGAATGGTGTAGAGAACGCATAACATGGACCCAGGAACAATGGGATAAAATTATGTTTTCCGATGAGTCGCGATTCGGGTTTAGGCCTGATACAAGAAGGGTGCGAGTGTACCGTCGACCCGGAAATACTGAAAGACTCAGGTGCGTTCAGGAAGTTCATCCATACAGCGGCTCAACAGTTATGGTATGGGCGGGTATTATGAAGAACAGGCGAACTGAGCTCGTTTTTGTAAATGGAAACATGAACGCTGAAAATTACGTTGAGGATATTCTCAGACCTTATGTCCATCCATTTGCACAAACCTTTGGCTCCGATTTTACGTTAATGCATGACAATGCGCGTTCACATACAGCTCGGCGAACCAGTGAATACTTGGCAACGGAGAACATCCAGGTATTGCCCTGGCCTGCACAATCGCCAGACCTCAACCCCATCGAGCACGCATGGGACATGCTCCAGAGACGTGTTTTGAAGGACTTGGACGGAGTGACAACAACCCAACAGCTGAAGGATTTGCTACAATTCCATTGGGAGTGAATACCGCAAGATGACATAAACAGTCTCATTAATTCAATGAATAATCGTTGCCGACAAGTTCTGAATAGCAGAGGAGGCCATACTTTGTATTAAATTGTCCTATTCTTTCACAATAAATTCATTTTCTTAAGAAATTTCAATTTGTAAAAAAAATGTTTAGTTTCTTATGTATACCTGTATATTCTAATATTGTTAATTTCTGTTATTAAAAGAACTTATAAAGAAAACAGCTGTTATTTTTACATCATAGAACCCTAAAAATATTATTTTAAAAATAAAATACAACGTTATAATTAAAATAAATGGTAAAATAAATTAATATAAATGGTAAATTTGTAATATCATGCATGTTGCTTAGACTTTTTTGATGTGTGTATTTTATTTTATTTATTTAGAAACAAACAAAAATAACATACATAATTACATATGAAACAGACCTACAGTTTCCTAAAAGAATTCTCACATTAACTGACGACAGGAATTAAATTAAACTATTGTTATTGTGTATTGTTGATTGAAATCCTACAGATCCTAGAGAGGTTACAAAAAAAATAGATACGTAGGTAACACACACACGGACGTATACTTCCGCACACAACTGCTGTATGACATCAGTGACAGTAATGACTAAACAATGACATTAGTTGAGCAGGCGCGTCTGACGTTCGCCTGACTGTTATGTTTATGTAAATTAAGCCACTGTTAACAACAATTTTATGCATGTTATTAAGTTAAAATCATTGTTAGCTACTCAAATTTAATAAAACACTTATATTTTTTAATAAGCATTAGCAGTAAGTGAGTATGTTTATTAGTGATGTTCTGGTGTAGTCTTAATAAGTGTTGTATGAAATAGAAGTAGTGAGTGGTGGCAGGCGAGCCTGAGGAGTTGGTCTCGCGCCCGGGGCCCGCCGCCGCGCCGCGTCGCCATGGAGGGACAACCTGACGCCTACAGGGAGAGGGCACTGTGAGTAACATCGACACTCATGTCTTGTTCAACTAAAATTAAATATGTAGGGTAACTTGTTGTTGCTCTAAATAATATGATGTGCTATCACTTTACAACTTATATTGAACTTGAAATGTATTGCAGCTTGGGAGCGGACAACAGTGCAGCTGAAGGTGATGGAGATAGGGGACGATATAGGTTTGTAACAATAAAAGTCCTTTCACTTTACACATTCAATGCTAAGCTAGGATGATGTCTGTGGTGACTGTGTCTGTGCTCACTCTGTAAATGTTCATTATAATTTATTAATGATGAAAAATGTAACAGTTAAACTGATGCTTTGAAAAGTCAAGATGTGTCTTTCTATTAATAAGGCAATCAATAGTATTTGTTTTGGAAGAAAGAGGGTGGTCATAGTTTTACAATCTATATACCAATAACTGATATAAAGTGTTAGTGTTGTGTAGTCACGTTATTGTAAATGTAATTACAAATTATTTTGTTTATATTGTAGTTAATCTTTTCTTTTGTAGAAACACATAAAGTTAACAACTTATAATGTATCAAGGAATATTTGTAAGTATTAGTGAGAGTACAACAATATACATCATTTGTATTAGATAACCTTGTTGTTTGTGTACACAGATAACTAATTTAAAGCCTGTTTGACTATTTGAAACAAGGACTGATTATAAATTTGATGTATTCATATAAACTCATAATTATATTAAAATAAGCATGGACTCATTATAACTCAATATCAATTATAACATGTGCTGCTTCTGTTGCGTATACGTTTACATGGTGCAGAGTTCCTTGTTCTTCTTTACATTTATTATTGTGCTACTATAATAATATGTCTCATAATAGCAGGTAAACGGCTAAGTCCCACACACACAATTACAGGTCTGACGCTATCAAGATTTGGTTTTTAAATACCGTGTGGTGACGGAGTAAGAATACAATATGTCATCACCCCCTCTCATCCCATAGGTGTCATAAAAACTGACTAAGGGACTATCCATGAATATTATCTTTACAAAATAAAAACAAGGAAAACTTGAAATTAAATCCTGTACCAATCCGTCTGTATTAGTAGTTAGTATCCTTTCGTCATGGGAGGAGGCCCGTCCCTGCAGTGGGACATTAATGGGCTGTTATGATGATATTCAATCAGAGAAGGAAGATTGGCAACCAGCCGTTTAACAATATGTATGAGTATGACGCATGGCTTTACTGAGTTAGGTCATGTTATAATAGTGGTTAGAATGTATGTTTGTACTCCTGGGGCGGGTACATATTCATCTTACTTCAAGGAGTCTTTTCATAACAACTAATTTAAAGCAGATATGGGGCTAGAGTAACAATAAAATGAATAAGTTGTAGTTAGTGATTAGAGGTGACAGACGAGCGGTAGTAGTGAGCGAGACGAGTTCACAAGCTGAGTAGTATGTGTGTCGTGTCGGCAGCATGATGCGGTGCGCGTCGCAGTCGTCGCTGGACGAGTCGTCGCAGCGGCCGGCGTCGCGCGACAGCGGCGGCGGCGCGGGGCAGGCGGGCGCGGGCGCGGCGCACGCGGCCAGCCTGCTCGCCGCGCTGGGCCGCCTGCGCCGCGCCGACACGCTCTGCGACGTGCGCCTCTACGCCACCGCCGCCGCGCCGCCCCCGCACACAACTGTCGAGCGTGACGTAGACGCGGAGCATGTCGACTTGGACGAACACCAGCGCGACGAGCACACGAGCGAGCGCACGAGCGAGCACACCAGCTCGCAGCAGCACGCGGCGGAGGGCGTGGTGGCGCACCGCGCGGTGCTGGCCGCCAGCTCGCCGTACTTCCACGCCATGTTCACGCAGTTCGAGGAGCGCACGCAGGCCTCCGTCACGATACAGAACGTGGAGCCCGCCGCGCTGGAGGCCATCGTGGAGTACGTGTACGCGCCGGAGTCGCTGGTCATCACGGAGGACAACGTGCAGATGCTGCTGTCGGCCGCGTCGCTGCTGCAGGTGCTGGGCGTGCGCGAGGCGTGCTGCGCCTTCCTGGCGGGCGCGCTGTCGCCGGACAACGCGCTCGGCATCCGCGCCTTCGCCGAGCTGCACGCCTGCCTCGACCTGTGCCACGTGGCTCAGGCTTACGTCGAAACACATTTCGTTGAAGTAAAACACTCTTTGTTTAATTTATTTAAATCACACTTTATTAACAATTTGATATCCAGTAAGCGAGATTTTAGGTGTAAAAGGGATTTGGTCCTATAGTTGGTCATTGAGGGACTAGCGCCCTGGCACAATTCTCAACTAGACGGCAGGTTGAAATCGATAAACCTCTAAGATTTTTGCGTGGTATACGCTATCGAACACTCTAAATGTTGCGACATCTGAGCGATCTGTTGTTAATCACGCGGACAGCAGTCGGTACAGGGTTTTCATTAGGTATTCGGGAGTCTCGTTCCAAAGGGGCCAGCAGTTCTGCGTGGTGCTACGCGTCATACACCAAGTGCTTCCGCTCTTGAGTATGATGTTTTTCTGCAGCATAGATAATCGTTGTGCCCCGAAGGGAACATAACAGTTTATGTCGCACTACGCTTTCCTTTATAGTATTAGGTAGGTGAGAGACAATATTGTAACATTGCAGGTGTTGGAGACGGAAGAGTTCGTGGGGCTGGAGGCGGAGACGCTGGGCGCGCTGCTGGAGAGCGACCGCATCACGGTGCCCAGCGAGGAGGTGGTGCTGGACGGCGTGCTGCGCTGGATGCAGCACGCGCCCGAGCTGCGCGCGCCAGCACTGGGCGCGCTGCTGGAGCACGTGCGCCTGCCGCTGCTGCAGCAGGACACGCTGGTGGCGCGCGCCGCCGCCGAGCCGCTCGCCAGCGCCGACCTGCGCGTCAAGGTGCGTGTGCGTGTGTGTGTGAGACTACTGCACGTAGCTAGTATACTACAGCGTGGTGTGTGTGCAGGACCTCGTCATCGAGGCGCTGTCGTTCCACCTGATGCGGCCGGAGCGACGCCTGGTGGCGGCGGCCGGCAGCGCGCGCGCCCGCCCCCGCCAGGCCCCGCGAGCCCCGCGCGTGCTGCTGGTGGTGGGCGGGCAGGCGCCCAAGGCCATCCGCGACGTGGAGGCGTACCACCTGCAGTGCGGCCGCTGGCGCCCCGCCGCCGACCTGCCCTCGCGCCGCTGTCGCGCCGGCCTGGCCGTCACGGGCGGCAAGGTCTACGTCGTGGGCGGCTTCAACGGTCAGTCCTACTACCACCTACACTTGTAGTGAGAAGGCTATATTTGTTACACGATTTTTTTATTATCTAATATTATAAAGAGGTCAAGTTTGTTTGGACGTGCTCGTGTGTCCCCCCGCGTGTAAGCGTGTGCGTGTGTGTGCAGGCACCCTGCGCGTGCGCAGCGTGGACGTGTACGACGTGGGCAGCGACACGTGGAGCGCGGGCCCAGCGCTGGGCGCACGCCGCAGCACGCTCGGCGTCGCCGCCATCGGACACACCATCTACGCGGTCGGTGGGTGAGTTGTCACATGTGTGTCACCTTTCACATGATCTTAAACATTTTTTATTGTTTGTTTTTGGAACCGTCCATTTTTTTTTCATATATTAAGTAAGGTATGTTATGTGCCGTAAAATTCACAATCTATCTGTAAAAGTTCTGTCTAAATCGGTCGAGCCGTTTCTGAGATTACCCAGAACAAACAAATGACAGACAAAAAATTTGGTAAACATAATTTGCTGAAGTCGACTTGGAGGATTGTAAGCGTGGTCCGTCTCGCAGGTTCGACGGCGCGACGGGGCTGAGCTCGGCGGAGGCGCTGGACACGCGCGCGGGCGGCGGCGGGTGGCGCAGCGTGGCGAGCATGAGCACGCGCCGCTCGTCCGTGGGCGTGGGCGTGCTGGGCGGGCGCCTGTACGCGGTGGGCGGCTACGACGGCGCCGCGCGCGCCTGCCTGCACTCCGTGGAGCGCTACGACCCCGCGGCGGACGCGTGGCAGCGCGTGCAGGACATGGCGGCGCGGCGCTCGGGCTGCGGCGTGGGGGTCGTGGCGGGGTCACTGTACGCGCTCGGGGGTCACGACGGCCCCGCCGTGCGCCGCAGCGTGGAGCGGTACCGCGCGCAGGACGGCTGGAGCCCCGCGCCCCCCATGCACACCGCGCGACGTAACGCCGCCGTCGCCGAGCACCAGGGACGACTGTACGTCGTGGGCGGGGACGACGGCGCCGCCAACCTCGACACCGTCGAGGTAGGCCTCCCACACTACGTCACACTATACAACGACTGT
Source organism: Schrankia costaestrigalis (assembly GCA_905475405.1). NCBI lineage: Eukaryota > Metazoa > Arthropoda > Insecta > Lepidoptera > Erebidae > Schrankia > Schrankia costaestrigalis. The sequence continues at coordinate 131,201 of FR997843.1, read as the reverse complement.
ACGTCGCCGAGCACCAGGGACGACTGTACGTCGTGGGCGGGGACGACGGCGCCGCCAACCTCGACACCGTCGAGGTAGGCCTCCCACACTACGTCACACTATACAACGACTGTACGTCGCCGAGCACCAGGGACGACTGTACGTCGTGGGCGGGGACGACGGCGCCGCCAACCTCGACACCGTCGAGGTAGGCCTCCCACACTACGTCACACTATACAACGACTGTACGTCGCCGAGCACCAGGGACGACTGTACGTCGTGGGCGGGGACGACGGCGCCGCCAACCTCGACACCGTCGAGGTAGGCCTCCCACACTACGTCACACTATACAACGACTGTACGTCGCCGAGCACCAGGGACGACTGTACGTCGTGGGCGGGGACGACGGCGCCGCCAACCTCGACACCGTCGAGGTAGGCCTCCCACACTACGTCACACTATACAACGACTGTACGTCGCCGAGCACCAGGGACGACTGTACGTCGTGGGCGGGGACGACGGCGCCGCCAACCTCGACACCGTCGAGGTAGGCCTCCCACACTACGTCACACTATACAACGACTGTACGTCGCCGAGCACCAGGGACGACTGTACGTCGTGGGCGGGGACGACGGCGCCGCCAACCTCGACACCGTCGAGGTAGGCCTCCCACACTACGTCACACTATACAACGACTGTACGTCGCCGAGCACCAGGGACGACTGTACGTCGTGGGCGGGGACGACGGCGCCGCCAACCTCGACACCGTCGAGGTAGGCCTCCCACACTACGTCACACTATACAACGACTGTACGTCGCCGAGCACCAGGGACGACTGTACGTCGTGGGCGGGGACGACGGCGCCGCCAACCTCGACACCGTCGAGGTAGGCCTCCCACACTACGTCACACTATACAACGACTGTACGTCGCCGAGCACCAGGGACGACTGTACGTCGTGGGCGGGGACGACGGCGCCGCCAACCTCGACACCGTCGAGGTAGGCCTCCCACACTACGTCACACTATACAACGACTGTACGTCGCCGAGCACCAGGGACGACTGTACGTCGTGGGCGGGGACGACGGCGCCGCCAACCTCGACACCGTCGAGGTAGGCCTCCCACACTACGTCACACTATACAACGACTGTACGTCGCCGAGCACCAGGGACGACTGTACGTCGTGGGCGGGGACGACGGCGCCGCCAACCTCGACACCGTCGAGGTAGGCCTCCCACACTACGTCACACTATACAACGACTGTACGTCGCCGAGCACCAGGGACGACTGTACGTCGTGGGCGGGGACGACGGCGCCGCCAACCTCGACACCGTCGAGGTAGGCCTCCCACACTACGTCACACTATACAACGACTGTACGTCGCCGAGCACCAGGGACGACTGTACGTCGTGGGCGGGGACGACGGCGCCGCCAACCTCGACACCGTCGAGGTAGGCCTCCCACACTACGTCACACTATACAACGACTGTACGTCGCCGAGCACCAGGGACGACTGTACGTCGTGGGCGGGGACGACGGCGCCGCCAACCTCGACACCGTCGAGGTAGGCCTCCCACACTACGTCACACTATACAACGACTGTACGTCGCCGAGCACCAGGGACGACTGTACGTCGTGGGCGGGGACGACGGCGCCGCCAACCTCGACACCGTCGAGGTAGGCCTCCCACACTACGTCACACTATACAACGACTGTACGTCGCCGAGCACCAGGGACGACTGTACGTCGTGGGCGGGGACGACGGCGCCGCCAACCTCGACACCGTCGAGGTAGGCCTCCCACACTACGTCACACTATACAACGACTGTACGTCGCCGAGCACCAGGGACGACTGTACGTCGTGGGCGGGGACGACGGCGCCGCCAACCTCGACACCGTCGAGGTAGGCCTCCCACACTACGTCACACTATACAACGACTGTACGTCGCCGAGCACCAGGGACGACTGTACGTCGTGGGCGGGGACGACGGCGCCGCCAACCTCGACACCGTCGAGGTAGGCCTCCCACACTACGTCACACTATACAACGACTGTACGTCGCCGAGCACCAGGGACGACTGTACGTCGTGGGCGGGGACGACGGCGCCGCCAACCTCGACACCGTCGAGGTAGGCCTCCCACACTACGTCACACTATACAACGACTGTACGTCGCCGAGCACCAGGGACGACTGTACGTCGTGGGCGGGGACGACGGCGCCGCCAACCTCGACACCGTCGAGGTAGGCCTCCCACACTACGTCACACTATACAACGACTGTACGTCGCCGAGCACCAGGGACGACTGTACGTCGTGGGCGGGGACGACGGCGCCGCCAACCTCGACACCGTCGAGGTAGGCCTCCCACACTACGTCACACTATACAACGACTGTACGTCGCCGAGCACCAGGGACGACTGTACGTCGTGGGCGGCGACGACGGCGCCGCCAACCTCGACACCGTCGAGGTAGGCCTCCCACACTACGTCACACTATACAACGACTGTACGTCGCCGAGCACCAGGGACGACTGTACGTCGTGGGCGGGGACGACGGCGCCGCCAACCTCGACACCGTCGAGGTAGGCCTCCCACACTACGTCACACTATACAACGACTGTACGTCGCCGAGCACCAGGGACGACTGTACGTCGTGGGCGGGGACGACGGCGCCGCCAACCTCGACACCGTCGAGGTAGGCCTCCCACACTACGTCACACTATACAACGACTGTACGTCGCCGAGCACCAGGGACGACTGTACGTCGTGGGCGGGGACGACGGCGCCGCCAACCTCGACACCGTCGAGGTAGGCCTCCCACACTACGTCACACTATACAACGACTGTACGTCGCCGAGCACCAGGGACGACTGTACGTCGTGGGCGGGGACGACGGCGCCGCCAACCTCGACACCGTCGAGGTAGGCCTCCCACACTACGTCACACTATACAACGACTGTACGTCGCCGAGCACCAGGGACGACTGTACGTCGTGGGCGGGGACGACGGCGCCGCCAACCTCGACACCGTCGAGGTAGGCCTCCCACACTACGTCACACTATACAACGACTGTACGTCGCCGAGCACCAGGGACGACTGTACGTCGTGGGCGGGGACGACGGCGCCGCCAACCTCGACACCGTCGAGGTAGGCCTCCCACACTACGTCACACTATACAACGACTGTACGTCGCCGAGCACCAGGGACGACTGTACGTCGTGGGCGGGGACGACGGCGCCGCCAACCTCGACACCGTCGAGGTAGGCCTCCCACACTACGTCACACTATACAACGACTGTACGTCGCCGAGCACCAGGGACGACTGTACGTCGTGGGCGGGGACGACGGCGCCGCCAACCTCGACACCGTCGAGGTAGGCCTCCCACACTACGTCACACTATACAACGACTGTACGTCGCCGAGCACCAGGGACGACTGTACGTCGTGGGCGGGGACGACGGCGCCGCCAACCTCGACACCGTCGAGGTAGGCCTCCCACACTACGTCACACTATACAACGACTGTACGTCGCCGAGCACCAGGGACGACTGTACGTCGTGGGCGGGGACGACGGCGCCGCCAACCTCGACACCGTCGAGGTAGGCCTCCCACACTACGTCACACTATACAACGACTGTACGTCGCCGAGCACCAGGGACGACTGTACGTCGTGGGCGGGGACGACGGCGCCGCCAACCTCGACACCGTCGAGGTAGGCCTCCCACACTACGTCACACTATACAACGACTGTACGTCGCCGAGCACCAGGGACGACTGTACGTCGTGGGCGGGGACGACGGCGCCGCCAACCTCGACACCGTCGAGGTAGGCCTCCCACACTACGTCACACTATACAACGACTGTACGTCGCCGAGCACCAGGGACGACTGTACGTCGTGGGCGGGGACGACGGCGCCGCCAACCTCGACACCGTCGAGGTAGGCCTCCCACACTACGTCACACTATACAACGACTGTACGTCGCCGAGCACCAGGGACGACTGTACGTCGTGGGCGGGGACGACGGCGCCGCCAACCTCGACACCGTCGAGGTAGGCCTCCCACACTACGTCACACTATACAACGACTGTACGTCGCCGAGCACCAGGGACGACTGTACGTCGTGGGCGGGGACGACGGCGCCGCCAACCTCGACACCGTCGAGGTAGGCCTCCCACACTACGTCACACTATACAACGACTGTACGTCGCCGAGCACCAGGGACGACTGTACGTCGTGGGCGGGGACGACGGCGCCGCCAACCTCGACACCGTCGAGGTAGGCCTCCCACACTACGTCACACTATACAACGACTGTACGTCGCCGAGCACCAGGGACGACTGTACGTCGTGGGCGGGGACGACGGCGCCGCCAACCTCGACACCGTCGAGGTAGGCCTCCCACACTACGTCACACTATACAACGACTGTACGTCGCCGAGCACCAGGGACGACTGTACGTCGTGGGCGGGGACGACGGCGCCGCCAACCTCGACACCGTCGAGGTAGGCCTCCCACACTACGTCACACTATACAACGACTGTACGTCGCCGAGCACCAGGGACGACTGTACGTCGTGGGCGGGGACGACGGCGCCGCCAACCTCGACACCGTCGAGGTAGGCCTCCCACACTACGTCACACTATACAACGACTGTACGTCGCCGAGCACCAGGGACGACTGTACGTCGTGGGCGGGGACGACGGCGCCGCCAACCTCGACACCGTCGAGGTAGGCCTCCCACACTACGTCACACTATACAACGACTGTACGTCGCCGAGCACCAGGGACGACTGTACGTCGTGGGCGGGGACGACGGCGCCGCCAACCTCGACACCGTCGAGGTAGGCCTCCCACACTACGTCACACTATACAACGACTGTACGTCGCCGAGCACCAGGGACGACTGTACGTCGTGGGCGGGGACGACGGCGCCGCCAACCTCGACACCGTCGAGGTAGGCCTCCCACACTACGTCACACTATACAACGACTGTACGTCGCCGAGCACCAGGGACGACTGTACGTCGTGGGCGGGGACGACGGCGCCGCCAACCTCGACACCGTCGAGGTAGGCCTCCCACACTACGTCACACTATACAACGACTGTACGTCGCCGAGCACCAGGGACGACTGTACGTCGTGGGCGGGGACGACGGCGCCGCCAACCTCGACACCGTCGAGGTAGGCCTCCCACACTACGTCACACTATACAACGACTGTACGTCGCCGAGCACCAGGGACGACTGTACGTCGTGGGCGGGGACGACGGCGCCGCCAACCTCGACACCGTCGAGGTAGGCCTCCCACACTACGTCACACTATACAACGACTGTACGTCGCCGAGCACCAGGGACGACTGTACGTCGTGGGCGGGGACGACGGCGCCGCCAACCTCGACACCGTCGAGGTAGGCCTCCCACACTACGTCACACTATACAACGACTGTACGTCGCCGAGCACCAGGGACGACTGTACGTCGTGGGCGGGGACGACGGCGCCGCCAACCTCGACACCGTCGAGGTAGGCCTCCCACACTACGTCACACTATACAACGACTGTACGTCGCCGAGCACCAGGGACGACTGTACGTCGTGGGCGGGGACGACGGCGCCGCCAACCTCGACACCGTCGAGGTAGGCCTCCCACACTACGTCACACTATACAACGACTGTACGTCGTGTACGTCTCGACACGTTGAAATCACGTTGCTTTTCTACGAGTTATTCCTCGTTCAAACGGTTTAAGAACAAGGTTGTATTCAGTCTTATCTGTGTATTTGTTTTTTTATTTGGTTCGGCATCTTGATAACAGCAGGAGCCGAACGCGTCTAGTGCGGTTTTTTAAATACTTATATGTATAATAAATTGACTCAGCATTTTATTGACATGATGACACAGCGGTGTTGACGGTAGTGTGTGTGTGTCGCAGGTGTTCGACCCGGCGACGGACAGCTGGACGCTGCTGGGCGCGAGCATGTCGGTGGGGCGCTCGTACGCGGGCGTGGCCGTGGTGGAGCGGCCGCCGGACACGTGATGCCGCGCCGCGCCGGAGCCGGCCGCCGCGCCGGCCCGGCGCCTGGCGTGCCGCGTCGAGCACGTGCCGCACCGCTGCTCGCAGACGCTGGAGTTCAACGCGCTGGGCGGCACGGCGCGCGCGGCAGTGCCGGGCGGCACCGTGCCGCGCGCCGCACGACACCTGCCGCGCCACGCCGACACCGACACCGACTCGGACGACGACTGAGCGTGACGTCACCGTGCCCGCGCGGACACTTGTGCTGTGAATACTCTCTATTCCTTAGCGATACTGTAGATAGTTAGCTATTCTAATTGTTGTTCTAAGTAGTCTAATTATATATCATTCCATTACACATTATTACTTTTCTATTTTACCCAAATGAAACACGAACAAAGTGCATGTCTCACAGACCGTACTTCAGTATGTTCGGTAACGCGAAGACATTCGGATCGAAGTCCATATTAGGTATTATAACAATCTACAGAAATATCTTTCATTTGATTTTTAGATTAGTATTTAAGATTGAAAGCTATGCCGCAGGTTCTGATGTTCATAGATTTGTATCTGTAGGAATGGTAGTGACTTACGCCATGTAGTATTTTTGATAAGTCTGTGCGCACAACCGGCGCTGGCGACGATTCAGGATCAAGAGAGCGTGCCTATCACTTCGCACTACTGATATACCCTTAGAACTGTCAACGTTATTTTAAACGTCAATGTCAACTGGTAGTCAAGTCAACGACAATACTACGGTGTTGCCACTACAGTGCTGCCACCTACGTGCCTGAAATATCAAATAAATTATTTTCCGATATAATATTAATCTTTAATTTTAAATTGTACAAATGCTTGTGAAGCTTTTCTCTGTCGATAATAGTTGACTAATGAACTTGTTATTACATTATTATTTTTTTGTTAATTATACAGAATTGTGAGGTTTATCCTTACTGGTCATCCGGTGATTTACTATCCACGCCGGAAGACTGATGGATGAGGGAGGTACATAACGCACAAAGTAGAAACTTTTGGTGGGGTTCTATGTTTAGCAGTGGGTGTCAATTAATTGATGAAATAATTAGGTGTATTAACACTATTAACTATCCGAAGTTAAATTATGAAATTAGTTGAGATACTTGTGTATAACATAAACTAAATTTTTTTTTATGCTGCTGGAAATTGTAAAAAATTTTAATTACTTAATAGGTTTGAAAAGAATAATCTGATAATCTCTGGTATATTTGCGAGTTAGGACTTGTAACTGTACCTACATGTTAAAGTTGTAACATCATCGCAACATTGAAGAACGATGCTCGTCGGTTAGAATTACATAGGTATTTAGATATTGTATTTTGTAATGTAAGTAATGATCAATTCATTTGAATGAGAGAACAAGTTGGTGGTACGCAGTGTAGATGTGTGTGTACGTGTAGTGACAGACGTCAGACGTGAGTAGTGGCGAGCGAGCTGCTCGGCGACACAGCGCGCATCAACACACCTCTGATCCTTATTCATTCATATTCTTTACTGTACATACGTTCCCTACTATTTATTAACTACTCTACTTTGTGATCAAACTTATTTATATTTATGAAAACATGAACAAAGTATGTAATACTCTCAAATTAACTTTATCTATCTGTAAACTAATTCAGCTAAGTACTTCTTTGCAGTTTATGTGTTCTGTTTTAAGAGCGACGACAAAATCTATCTAAAAGTGTAATACGTGAAAGGTGAAGAAGAAGACCTATAATTGGCTCTCTTTGTATCTTCTTCTAACCGTATTGTCGAACTGCTGTTGGTCTTCCAAAAAATAAATAAATATGTAAGTACTAAATTAATTTAGCTCGACACGCGCCACCTTAGTTTATCGCATACAAATATAAACAGCCTATTTAAAAGACAATTACTCAGTTATTTATTTATTAAAAATTAAATTTCAGCCGAGGCGCCAATGCGCTGTAAAACAACATAGTTATTTATTGTACGCGGAGGTACAAACGTGCACAAAGTGAATGCATTACAATTAAATAAAAATTATAAACACATATTTCAACGATCATCCATCCACTCACAGAACCTGAAACACTCACAATACACACTCGCCCACTCACTCCCTCGTTATTATTCAATCAATACAAATACTATTTCATGAAAATTTGTAAAAAAAAACTAGCGGAGCCGTCCCGGCTTCGCACGGACATTAATCCTTAATCTAAGTAATGCCCCCTTTAAAAAAAAAATTAAATATAGCCTATGTCACCCAGGAAAAATGTAGCTTTCCAACAGTAAAAGAATTATTCAAATCTGTTCAGTAGTTTCGGAGCCTATTCAATTCAAACAAACAAACAAAAAAATATATTCTACCTAAATTAATCGAATATTAATAACATTTAACATCATTATCATATACATTATTAAATTAATAAATCGACGGGCCCCAAGAACAAAATCTTATGGAAAAATAAGACGAAATGTATTTTATTGTATAATCGTATTCTACACACTAAAAGCTATACGACACCGTTTTTATTTTTTTAATATTCCCTTGCATATTGAAATAACCAATCGAACATTGTCGTATCAGAAATTATACTTCCACAAACAAACATGTATATACATGTAGGAGCATGTTCCTTGGAACCCATGCCGCGTATGTCATTTACGTGTTTGTACTCGTCAAAGTCAGGTGCGTTATTTATTATCGTTTGTGCATATACTATATTGTTCTACAAAAACCTAAAGACAAGATATTTAAATTTATAATTAATTTACATGAAACATAATAATTTTAGTTTTATAATTAGTTTAATATACAATAAGACTTTATTTAGAAAAAGATATTGATTTTTAATCAATTATTTTCATTTTTTATTCACCTTAAGTCTATGTTCGACAAAACTGAATTCTAAGTCACTTAACGGTGGCGCTGATACGATTTTGTTTTACGAAATTTTTAAGGACAAAATATGTAGTAGGTAAAAATGCGATTTCGTTCTCTGTAAAGTATTTTATCATCCGTGTTTGTTCAATACAAAAGTGTTCGATTTAATGTATTTTTTAGTAAATTAGCATGATTTTCTTGTTTTTCAATGAGCGTTTAGCTATAAATTCCACTTTGACATTACCTTCCTTTTTGCTTTCTGTTAGAAACTGGCTGTCAAATTACAGTAACGTTTCTCCGGTACCACCTGTAAATATTGATGATATTGAAAATATTGATGTTGTTTTATGTTTGAAGGGGCTTTATTCACTAATAGATAGCTAAACAATAGATGAAAAAAGGTGGGGATATCTAATATAAATATACAGAATCCATTCTAGCATTCGCAAACGACGCGACCTAGCGATACTTACTCGAAATCCAAAGCAGTGCCAAGAACTACTGCGAAAGGATGATAAATTCTGTATGTAGACTGATGGAATAAAAGTGGATACGACATATGTTTCATATGGCCCCGGGCTTATTATAAGCGGAGAAGACGTTTAAATAATATCAGAAACCGTGCTTTTTAAATTGCTTGGTAGAAAGATAAACGATAAAGATCGCTCTCTAGTACTAGAAGATGTATTCAATAGTTTCATAAATTACATTGAAAAGGTAGACCAACAACCGATAAATAACGTAAAAAAGTCTGGATATACGACCACTAAAATCCATCCCAACTGATAAAAATACATCTGCACTCGAGTTACGGTTACAATTTCACAAAAGGTTCATGATAGGCGCACAAACTATTAGAGCAGGTTTTAGAAACACGGAAAGATAGTCAGACAAAGAAATTACAAAATCTTTCATAAACTAAGATGAGAATGGTAGCTACAGAGTGCACGCAATGAACCTAGAAATGCAAAATGAATGGGCTACTCTAGGTGACTGATGTATACTTTTAGCTTTGAAGTTGCGCACTTTAATTTATGACTGTTTAGCAGCATTACTTAAATTCTACTTCAACGCCTTTCAATTGACTCTGAACGATCAAAGTAATCTTGTAAGATTGAAAAAGCGACGGAAAAAATGCACAAAATGTGGCAAAGAAATTGGCACGACTAAACACATATTGGTAGGCTGCAAAGTGATTTTGGTTAGAAGTAATTACTGCAACGTCTTGACAGAGCTCTAGGAATTATACGTGAGGCAGTCAGTCTATCGATTGCTAGAGCTGAAAGGCAAAACATTTAATTTGTCCTGAGTTCGGCAGACCATTGGACAATACTGGTGGACACACAACATCCCGGAGGATATCTGCGTGTCGCCGTTGAGACCAGACATATTACTCTACTCAAATTTCAAAAAGCGTGTAGTGCCTAATAAGCTCACGGTACCACAGCGGCTCACATCAATTAAGACAAAAAATATTTTGACTTGACAAATGAGATAACCAGAAATGGCTACATAGTTCCTCTATATTATTATACCGTTGATATAGCTGCAAGGGGTACCGCTAAATCCCTCTACAACTTGTTAAAAGGTTTAGGACAGCCGTAAACTCCAGTAAGCTCTCTACTATCACAAATGTCCAAAACGACATTTTTAGACTCCTACCAAAAGTGAATAGCCAGAGGACGGAACACACGTTGTAAAGGGGCCTTCTTAAGCCTACATCTAGGTCTCAAGTCCTAGACGCTATTATCCAAGTGTTCCGTCCTATAACGATGAACATAACGGCACCCGTTGTGTTACTTTATAAACAAAAAAACCTTCGATAAAAATGTTTTGTATATCTACCAAATTATTCTATAGTACTTTATTTTTTTATGAATCAAATCATTACAGATAATGTATTTTAAGACAGCAAAACAAGACATCAATTCCCTAAAACAAAGTCGTATGTTAAGATATATACTAGATCATTCCGAAAAACAAAGTCATATATTAATATAATATGTGCTAGATCATTACAGGGAACAAAACCTTATTGTATTATAAGAATTCATTTTATTCGAAATACTAATTAAACTTTTTTTTAAAAACATGATAATAAAGATATTAACCATTTCAATAGCTTTTGCCAAGATTTTTAGCAATAAGTTTATATTTGCGTTAGTAAAAAATGATCATGCGTACACAGAATTTCAAACGCTCATACTCGAAATCGATAATATTGCAGTTACGGTTTTGTTCTTGGGGCCCGTCGAAATAATTATGTCCTAAATATGTACATATACTATATCTACCACATCTTAATAAAACCCTACTGCATCATTTGTTTATTTTTATATACATAATGTCACTCTCACAGTATTGTTAGCGCGCGAGTTGAATGCAGAGCTTAGGAATGCGGTAGTGCTGTGACCTAATTATAAATTATTGATTGACATTCATGTCGATAAAGAACAATGCTCAAAAATGTATGGACACCGTCCCCACTTTGTAGCACTTTAAGATATATCGTCGCACCAATACTTAAGTGTCCAACCTCCATTTGCAACATTTTACACCAGAGACGTTTTATTGATTAGTTTAAGCAAATAATATGATTTTATCAAAGTTTTATATTAAAAAAATAGTTAACGTGTTTATGAAATGATATATTACAAATAATCATTAAAAAGACAAACAGTTATGTTTATTTTCACAATTTTTTATGGAGGTTGAGCAAATAAACACAAAACAAATTATGCAATTGGAGATAGACCACTACTGGAGTGGAGGTTGAGCATTTTGCATTCGAATATATTTAGTACTTAAGTGCCCTATAACCAAATACAGTGTGTTTGGGTATCGTGGTAAAAAAAATAACTACTTAACGGGCTATTTATTATTAAAAAAAAACACAGAATTAAAAAAAAACACTGTTTGATATATATAAAATACAAAATACAATATTTTTTTGTTTTTGTACCGATACAAGATCGTTTACTTCGCCTGGTATTGTTACTGTTGTTATTATTATTTGTTTATGTTGTCTGATCCTATCAAAACCTTTTAAATTAGATATTCCATAAAGGCTTTGTCGTCAGCTTTCATATATTTGTAGGTACTTCTAATATATTTTATTTTATTTTCGGTTAGTGTCTGATTTGAATTAGTCCTTATTCGTCGTATTCTTCTTTCGTCGGATTCTTGATTCATCGTACGTAATGTCAACATAAAATGGAACTATGGTATTACCGTGACTCCACTTCTTTATTTCAATATGTACAATAAAAACGACATAAATTGAAAATAAAACGGTGATAAGATCATACCTATACGTATAAAAAATAATTAATATACCTACTGAGACTATTTAAAAAATTTAGAATGGATTTTTTTATGAAAATTAACCCTTTTTTGAGGATTCTTTATGTTTTCATAAGGAATTCTTTATTTTATGGGCTATTCATTCCTCAACGGCGTAATTAGTTCTGATCTTCTCATCCAAAATAGGGAAGAAAATGCAAAGCAACGGACATAATAAAAATAGATGTACAATGTGAGCAATGGATCTGTGGCGAGTAAAAAATAGTATTAATCTTCTTATATCGAACACAAAGCGTAGGTATACGTAAACACAAAACTACCCATTTAATGCTAAGAAATTTACCCATTTAACAATTAGCAAACATGCAAGTAGCAGGTATATTTTGACAGTCACCGCACAAAAGCAATATTTTTTATTATTATATTAGTTATATTTTACAACCTTACGAAATGTTCGAAAGAATCTGTTCATTTATAGATACGTTACAATTTCATTTAAAGATTTAATTAAATCTGAAATTATAAAAATTAAATTTAAACATCCTGTACTATAAGTTAACGATACGCAGTGATAATCTACAAAGAAATGTTTACAAAAATACAAGTTACCGATTCTTTTCTATAGTTGTGACTATATTTTCCGATTTATATTTCGTCACGGACATTTGGGGTACTGTTTTCTGTTAAAATTAATACTTTTTTCTATATTTCGCGTTATTTTTTACTCAAATGCGTGCGAGCACCAGCTTCGTCACAAGAGAAATTAATGATGGCGGCGTATTGCGTCATCAAAATGCGATGTCGTGATTGGTTACCTGTGAGGAGATTGAATACTTAAGCACGCAATCGATGCTCGGATGCACGTTTGGTGTTTCTTTACGGACTTTGAGCAATTAAGCATGAAGTTTTAATTCTCTTGTGTTAGTTTACAAAAACTTAAATTCCTTATAAATAATGTATTTTAAGTCCAAACAGCAAGTATTATATACCAACCGAACCGCAATTTGACCCTTAATAAAATTGCATTAAAAAGTGAAATTCGTCAAAATGGTCGGTTGAGCAAATAAGCATTCAGGCGACGATATGTTAATCGAAAGGTATTAGTCATCTCTCCATTTTATTGTATGACAGCAAAGCTCAAATGTGTATCCGAAAAAAGTTATATCGACATAAAGAAACCGAAATCAGTTACAATGATAATTGTATTATTGTTCATGATGTTTCTTTTATTTTAATTAATACTGTGGGATAAACATATTCTGAGTTTTTAAATGACTCCCGCATTTTGTAAAGTGGTCATGGACGGTTTTTAGAAGTTTTCAAATAAAAATACCTTCATAATCGCAACTTTTTATTATAACATTAATCAGTATTTTTAGTGTCTATTACAATATTGTCCCAGGCACGGGCTGGCCCATTGAAATTGTGTAAATGCCTTCCAATACCAAAGTACCAAATGATACTGACTACATGCGCGCAGGCACCAACTATTCTCATAGCAGTTAAGCATGAACAATAATATGCCTGAATGGCGATTATATCCTATGCGTTATTTAAAACCAAATACCTGTAATAGGTCGCATTTGACCTATGTTTGGCTAAAATTCGACCCCTCAAAAGAGTGGAATCTGCCGTGTTTATACCGTATTGGTTCATAATTAGGCTTGAAGTTGCACCAACTTCTATGTTGCAGACGCCGCCACGTAAATGTTTGCTACATAGAAAGCTGCTAGTTTAATACACTTCCTCATCTCTTCATTCAATAATTTGAACACTACATTCCTGAACATTTTAAAATCACGTTTAAATCTCCCGTTTATGGCCTTACCTTACCTCACTCCGTGCCCACCTAAACATGGTTCGCAAGCGGGGCTCGTTTGTGATGGGACGGCTGCACTTACTCCTTCCAAGTTAGGATATATGAGACTTGTATTAGGCCAATCATGACGTACGCGTGCGTAGTTTTTGCACACCTTAGGCCACATAGCAGGATCCATAAGTTACAAACAATTCAGAATAGGTTCATGCGCAAAGCGATGGGAGCACCGTGGTTCATGCGTAACGAGGATCTCCACATCGACTTCGAGTTGCCGACCATCCAGCAACACATGAAACTCTGTTCCCGTGACCCCGTCGCTAATTTGAAACGGCTGCCACTCACCCCAACCAAGTAGTGGTTGAGGCACCCGGGTACATCCCCTCTAGAATATCCAAAATTAGAAGACCTAGACACGCTCTCGGCTGATAGGATAGCGATCGCTCAACATAGAGCTCATACGGCTCGCGAAGCCACAAAAACACGTCTGCGGTTCCGTCCTTGCCGCCGAGGCAGGAATACGCGCCGCGTTCGCTCCTAGAGGGCGTGCCTTCCGCACATCCTGTTAGTCGGTGACGGTCCAGGCCAAGGTTCGTGACCCACAGGGGGTGCCCCTGAGGCATGACACTTAAATGTCTTAGGTTGAGGGCCATCCACCTCACACCCAGCCTAAAGTAGTAAATGTCCCAAGAGACAAACTACTTACTCGTGCCCACAAAAAAGAAAAAATCGGGTCATTGGGCATATATGGCAAGTAATTATAAATAAGTAAATAATCTTTTATATTTTTCTTATATTCTACACTGTTAATTATGTATTTTATTGGCTATCATTTCGAAAAAGTACAATAAACAGCAACATAATTGTGACTGATTTCGGTTTCTCTAAGGCGATATAACTTTTTTCGGATACACATTTGAGATTTGCTGTCATACAATAAAATGATCAAAATACTAAGGCCTTTCGATTAACATAGGTTTTAAAGTGCTACAAGCTGGAGACGTTTTGAGCATTGTTCTTTAAACAATTTTATAAGTTTAATTTTATTTAGTACACTAGGTTAACATGGTGAAAAAAAATACAATATCATAATTATCACATGTTTTAATAATCATTTCACAAAACGGAATAAAAAAATAACACGGGAACTTCATTATTACTATTAACACAATAACACGGCAAACGTACGATAGTTGACAAGGATGGCACAGCACTACACTGCAGGCGCGTGAGGTGGGGCGTGCGGATAGCGGGGGGAGATGCTCCCGCCCTTTACCTCAGACCCCGACTGCATTCAACTGGCGCGCTATCTATAGGTAGGTACATACGAATCCAGTGACACCTCTCAAGCTAAAATCCATCAAACCGTTTACCATGCAAAACGTGCCGAAACATTTAATTCATAATTCACTCTCGAAAATCATAACTCTGTCACAAAGTCACAACTCACAATCAAGTATACCTAATAAAACCCCGTGGATGCGCATGCGCTAGGGATGCGCGATCCAGTTCATCGATCCGATTTTAAGGATCGGATCGGATCGTAATGCGTTGATCCGATCCACGAATTGGATCGCATGCCATCGATCCGATCGATGTCAAGAAAATCGATCCGGATCGGATGCAAATAAGTAAGACACAATTATTTTTAGATAGGTAAGCATTTATTAAGTAAATACAATTATGAAAGGTGAGGAAAAAACAACCAGTTATATATAAGTTAAAAGTTCGAGTTGGCATCTTTAGAAATAGTTCTATAGGTACCAATCTTCGAACTCTAAACTTTTGAGAAACAATAATTTAGAGAGACGACATGGATCGAGTCTGTTTCGACATTCGCTTAAAGTTAAGTTTGCCGACGAAAAGAGCCGCTCTGATGGCACCATAATTCAGTTTTATAAAACAAAATGTCCGCACAATGAAGATACTCAATAAAACTAATCAACCGACCATAAACTTTACTCGTTTGTTTACGAACTTACCCACACAAATATTATAAATAAAATGTAATAAGATGCTCGTATACCTACCCGCAAAAGACGCCGCCAAGTTTGGAACATAACGTAACCTAAACAAAAGATCATTTCGTTCCTAACAACATCGTAAGCAGTTAATGTAGGTAGATAAACTGAATTTGAATCCATACGATCCAAACGAATCGATCATTGTAGCTTTGTATCGATCTTACAAAAAATCGTATGGACTCGATCCGATCCAAAAATCGAGAGATCGTATGGCTTCGATCCGATTTTCAACAAGATCGGATCGGATCGGCGCATCCCTAGCATGCGCATGCACGTATGGGAGTGCCGTAGTGGTACCACCACGCCACGTTTACCCCAGTCCATAGCTACATTGTACGTGCTTCAAATAGCAGGTAAGACAAGATGTAATAACTCGTAGCGGTCTCTACTAGTGGGAATTATCTAACAGTAATGGATCATGTGTGTGTGTCACCTCATAATGTAGACCATCGCGGACAAAAACACTTATTATTTCGGAACCCGATAGTCTTTGTTTAATAAGATGTTTTAAGGTTGAGGTTGTTGAATGAAGTGATTTTTTTGTCGATCTCATGCCACAACCCTATTACCCATGGCAGGTTGTGGCCTCTTCCCCTGAGGTAATTGCTAGTACTGGAGTGGCTAGGAGGATTTCTATCTGATGTAGTGCAAAGTATACCAGTAGTCGATATTCCCTTCGTCGACATCTACCATACCGCTGTCATGCCATGAGTTACCTTCACAAATAATATAAAGAATATGTACCTAGTTGAATATACAAAAACATTATGAGACTGTTCTGAAGTATTCAACCGCGCCTTCGACATTATCTTCTCATTATACTCGTATCATACACCCTGCAACGTTAATAAGGACATTGGCAATGTGTCACCCCTCCGTTGAAATACATATATAAGTATGTTGGTTTGATAGTGAGCAGGTACAATACAATAAAATTAGTTACAATAAACACAATCAATGCTCTAAATATACAAATGTGTGTGAGAAAGTGGTGGTCTCGATAAGTCCCACATACTATGTTTGTGTTTATGAGGCTGACACAAATAGCTAGGTCTCTTGTGCTCATACAACAGCTCGCGTCACGTGCACCATGGGAATGCTTTACCTCACTGAACAAATACAACTAGTTTGTGACCTCATCGTGCCGATACATTGTAATGCCGAAACGAATTATAAACATTCATGATGAGACAAACCGATAATAGAGTAGCTAAGTTACTAACATACCTATTTATCAAGATAAACTCGGTGCAAATAAACGCTTTATTGTTAAAGGAGCCCATTCCAAGCATCATTATGCTAGATATACACTACTTTTAGTTTTGCATTTAAGTGTATTTACTGTCGACGCGAAAGAAAGCTGTATAATATAATATGATTTAAGTAGGTACAGACCTGTATATTAAACACCTTCGTGTCGGTGAGGTGTAACTAGGTATTTGAACTTTTAAATTAAGTATATGTTCATATATAGCTTGGTAAGGCGTGCCATCAGCTTATAGGTGTGAGTTAGTAAGTACTAATATAGGCTGGCTTCCTATCAGGGACCGGGGAAGCGTGAGGCAGGACGTCTGAGCAGCGACGCGGTATTGTATGCTAATGTAGTGAGTGTTGAGTAGTGAGTGAGGTGTCAGTAGTGCGGCGTGTTGCGGTCACGGTGTGGAGGTGTAGCGGTCTGGTGGTGAGCGCTGTGCCAGTGTCCGCGCAGACGCCGCCGAGCACGCACGTCGCTAGCGGTCTGCCGTCGTGCCGACGTGCTCGTACTCGTCACAGGATACCTTACAGTGTGACCGTCAGTGTGTTGCAGCAGACATGATGGCGAGTGTGGAGGCGAGAGCGCGGACGTCGTCGTCGTGTTGACAACGCTCAGCTGACGTTTGTTGTGCTAAATGTTAGTAGGTACCGTACACTACACCGAGTATTACTAACCACACTGCTGCTGTGCGACTAAACTAATACTACTAGTACCTAGTAGGTAATGCACACATCTTACTAACTGCTGCACCATTGTTGTGGGCATAATCAAACGTATAACTTTACCTCTATTTGTTGGGATTACCGAAATGTTCTGCCATAAATAAGTAGGTACGTATTTATTATTGTATTTATTCACCTGTTGCGTTGTGTACTTACATTGTATACACAGTACTATGCTACTGACCTACATTTAAATAGGTTCTACGTAGACGTAAATGTGGATACATTAGAGTATAACTAACGGGCTAATGCTACGAGTAAGTCACCATTTCAGACATACTCGTCTTAACAATAATAGGACGTAGTTGTAGTTAGAATACAGGGTTTTCCACGAGCGTCCCTCACAAGTCACAAGAGTGAAACACTAATTCACTCTTTTATTGAAGTTACGAGATAAGTAGGTAGGTATATACACGTAGTTTTAGTTGGAAAAATATTTAATAATAACAATGTTAGATGCAATATTCTTAGTCCCATGACATGTGCTGACGTTGGTACAATATATGAATCATAATAGCCCATCAATATCCCACTGCTACTGTCAAATATTTTACACTTATCCTGTCTGGTACTGTCAAATATTTTAATTGTGTTTATGATTTATGTTAAAAGAAATACTTATTGTAAACAATCGAATTTTAAAAGAGTTGCCATGAGTTTCTTTGCCAGGTTTCTTCTCATTGGCCCAACCATTTGGAAACTGGAATTTATGGATCAACACAGACAGACAAGTAGATTTGAGTAGTAGATTGGTTTTATTTTTTCTTCTCTAATTTACATTGGACAATACAACGCGGTTTTTTTAGTGCTGTGGCGTTTGTCTGTGTCGATCTATAATTTTAACTATAGCTTCAATTTCAAGTAAATTCTAAAAGACGATTTCAAACAATTTGTGATAAATTTTATAAAATAAAGCATTTTGAAGTTTGAAGTTTGAAGAAGTTTGACTGCAGGGACGGGCCTCCTCCCGAGACGGAGGGATATTTGGCCTACTAATACCACGCTGGCCAGACGGATTGGTACAGGGTTCAATTTCAAGATTTCCTTCTTTTTATTTCGTAAAGATAATATTTACGGATAGTCCCTTATGCCCGATTTACACATCGACAAGTACAGTAGCGAGTTAAGTAGTATTTTAAGATTAAGTTGATTTAAATAGATCTCCATCCTATTTTTTAGCGAGTTAAGTACGAAGTAGCCCCCTCTCTCGCGTCTCGCCAACTTAACTCGCCAAAAAATAGGATGGAGATCTATTTAAATCACCTTAATCAACAACTTACTACTTAACTCGCTACTGTACTTGTCGATGTGTAAATCGGGCATTAGTCGGTTTTTACGACACCCATGGGATGAGATAGGGTGGTGACATATTGTAGTCTTACTCCGTCACCACACGGAGAAATATATGAATGTAGGTACGTAATCCGGAACATTCCCGACGCGACGAAGGAAGTATACCTAATATTAGGTATTGTACCATACATAATAATATATGAACAGTTATACATACTTACACGTACTAAGTTACATGTTTACGAGTACGTATGAGGAGTATCGTAGACCTAGTTATGTTTAGTATAACTGTGTCGAAGTAAACAATGGGGAAATGTTAGCGGACCTTCTGTAATTGTTCAACTTTCCAGTTCCGTACAATTTGTACATATTTGTGAGACAAATGTACATCCAACTATTAACTGTAACAGTACATTGTTAACTCTAAACTGACGTACTTTCACTCTTACACCGACACGTACAATCTGTTATACTTAAACCTACATAATATTTTCTCACAGTGCAGACAACTAAGTACATGTTTTGATATAGTCTAATATAAAGGATAACAATAGTGTATCTTGATGCACGACACGACACGACAATGTGACTCTGTGAGAGCCGGCGTGTCCTTGTCCCACGTGGGGCCGAGGCTTCACTGCGCAGTCAGGGCCGCGCGCGTGTGCGTCTCGCAACCAGCTTCACTTAGCACTTGTATAAGTACATCTCCTTCCTCACAATATTATGTAGTGGTCGTGCATGCGCGGCACATGCTCTTATATATATTATAGAAGTCACTATTACATGTGTACAGGTAATGCAGGCATGCAAACTTATTTCAGAATATGTTACATTTTTATACCCTCATAGAGTACAAAAAGTATTGTAACAATGTGTCATCATCAGTATAACTGTAAAATAATAAATAAATAAGGTAACAGTTACAGTTGCAGCTACTTACAGTAAACACAATATAAGTCGTGCACGCACGCTGAGCCGGTGACAGTAAGATCGGTTCACTTGTGGTGCACATAGAGTGATGATGCGCTCTCTTACTGTGCCTCTCCTGAACATTAGGGCTTTCGTACGAGAAAGGCGTTATTTATGGTTTGACATCGTTTTAACTACCGCGGTGGTCGCAATAGTGACTAGCGTGCACGAGGTCGCGTATTAGAATCCCACGCAGGGCAATACTTTGTGCGATCCACAAATAACTATCCTGAGTCTGGATATTCTTTGTGCCCGTTATATTGATGTTTATAAAGACCCCGAGTGCTGAGAGTTGTTTTAAAAGTACCCATTTAATATAAAGTGTATAATACAGTAGTAAAGAACACAGTCAAGGTACCACCGCAATAAACTAGAGATGATACTCAACAGTTACGATATAATCAGCTCGGCAGGTTACGCTCAGGTAAACGACATCGAATGTGCTCCTAAATATATCTGACTAATTAAGTATACAAAATAAAAACTATGTTTGTCAAATAAATCATTTCATGACTTATATTTTAGACGTAATTGTAGTAAGCTATTACTAGGCCACCAAGCATTGTGTTGAGGTCCTTCATAGACTCGACCAATGCAAGTGCTTCCCACCTCGATAGTTACTTTAATTGATATTTGTAAGTATATTATGTAATAAATTGTATAGATACCTAAGTTATAGTACACAATGCATTAAATCTACTTAGTCATCATCAACTTGACAAATTCCCAGTTACATCAACAACTCGGAAGCCATTAAGCCTGGGGTCTTCGCTCCTACTCCCGAAGTGGAGTTCATCCTTAAAGACCATAAGACCCATCCGTAAGACCATTGGCACGACCGTGTATTCCCGGGCGACGCGACGTCAAGCCAGAATTCTTTAGGTCCCCCTGCTCCTTCCTTCTGCCGATGCCAGACGGATGTGGCATGGCTAGATATTTGTTCCGAACCTAATTTTCGGGTTTACGCAAAAAGTGGCCCTACCAACGTTGCCTGTATTTTATCTGCTATGTCACGAACATAAAGGTTGATACGAATGCAGGAGTTTCTTTCCGTGACTCTTTCTCTTCTACTCTTAGTCCCCGCACATCTTCGCCTATGCGCACGGGTAGGGGATCTGTAACAAAGGTATGTTCTTATGTAAGTGGCTTTTGTCTTTTATAAAAATAAATGATTTAAACACAACATAGCTAGCTATGTACTTAGTCTTCGCCACATTCAGTTTCAGACCCCTTCTTTCGTCACACTTGCTCGTTCTCGCCCTTAGGGAAAGAAGAGGTTCCATGGTCCCTCTACCATGGTAGGAGAATATTATTATCTGTATATAGGGTTATATACAAACAAAAACTAAATCTTACATTATTAGGTATTACAAATACAATAATAGAACGTTATCAATACATACAAATTAAACATGCTGCACAAGTAAGTAATCGTACGCGCAGGCGCAGGTATCAGTCGACAAAAGTTCCTTACTGTGTACTACCTACATGTGCAGGTAAACTACAACGTGCTCACATCTAGGCATGTTATGTATGTCCAGTTGTGTTACCACGGTATAATGCATGTTCGACTCTCAATATAGGTAAATAGGTAACAGATAAGTCAAATCGTTTTACCAAATTACTGTAAAAGTTCTTTGGTGCTTATCGCTCTTGTTACCTTCTAAGTATTACACATTATGATACAAAATGATATCGGAAAGTAGGTACGCAAAAAGTTAAGTAATGAAGGCGACAGATGATAGTCAAATAAATACTCCAATGTTACCGTTGTGTTGTTCTGTGCTCAATGTATACCGGCTGATTACCGAACTTGCGTGGCATTCGAACCTGCGACCTCCTGTACTACAGCCGCATAAACGAGCGCTATACCATCGAGGGAAAGTAGTCATATTATAAGTATACAAGATATGTATAATATTAATCATTATAGGTAAGTTATTTATTACGAGTAGAGTTGCTCACACGTATGTAGGTAGCTCTGTTCATATAATATTGTATCTCCAATACTGAGCCCATACGTGGTGTAGATTTCTTGTGAAAAATGTAACAACACCCATACACGTACAACGTATGAGATATCAATAATATCACGTCTATATCCGGGATACCTCCGTTCTTACCTATTAGGTATGTCATGTAGTAGAACTGTTAACATACTGTGGCTTTTCTTATTATATTAATTGAATTAGTGTTTTGGTGGCAGATGAGCAAGCGGCCCACCTCATCGTTATGTTATTGTAGAGTCAAACCGCTGCGCTGGCGCTGCAAAAATAAAAGTAGTTAAGTCTGATAGCCCAGTATACTTTACCAGCTATATAGTATATCCATCCACCTCACCACGGTGACGGAGTAAGAATACAATATGACACCACCCCATCTCATCACATGGGTGGCGTAAAAACCGACGAAGGGACTATCCGTGAATATTATCTTTACGAAGTAAAAAGAAGGAAGGAAACTTGAAATTAAACCCTATACCAATCAGGCCTGGCCAGCGTGGTATTAGAAGGCCAAGTATCCCTCCGTCACGGGAGGAGGCCCGTCCCTGCAGTGGGCCATTAATGGGCTGTTATGAAGATATCCATCTACCTTAACAGACAGTTACTTTTTACATATGAAGCGGTGCGGTGGTGCCAAGCCAGACAGCATCTTGCAAGCTTGTAATGGCAGACAAAAACAAAAACACAACAGCTGACCAAATACCAATGGAGAGATATGATAGTGGTGAGGGATATGGGAGTGAGAACTCAATGACTGCGAGGTCGAAGGATAGCACTAGGTAGTAGAAGAAGATAGACCTACAGAAGGCTGGCCCCATCGTGATGTGTAGGATTTATAAACAGAAAGATGACGCCACATATTGTTGGTTATTTTAATTCGTCATTACGTCAAATGTACGAGTAAATTGTGTCTAAAGTGTAGTCTAGTATCGCACAGATTATTTCCAAGATTTATAAAGTAAAATAGTTAATTGAGTACAACTCGAATTCGTCTTGGCTACTTCACATTACAGGAAGATATTTCCTTAGTGTGTTTCCTATGTTTGTTCAATTTGTTATGTTTGCACGTAAGAATGAAAAGAAAAATACAATTTGCCAAATGTAAAAAGTATCAAATTGTAATTTTATGCCGAAGGTAGTACATGACCTGTTATATAAATCAGTAGCTGATGCCTGCGGCTTCACCCGCGCGTGGTATACTTATACCTACCACGCGGGTGAAGCCGCTACTTGGCTTAAATGTTATACCCTAACTACCTAAGTATATTCTAAATTTCATCAAAATCCATTCAGTAGTTTTCGCGTGAAAGAGTAACAAACATCCATCCATACTTACTTCCATCCATCCTCACAAACTTTCGAATTTATAATATTAGTAGGAAGTAGGATTAGTAGGATATTCTATAGGTAGGACCGTACACCTATGTATCTCATACATACCTACGTATGTGTGTGTATGTTACAGAGGCAGGTGCGCCGTGCGATGTGGTGTTCGGCGAGGCGCCATGAGGAAGTTCATGCGCACGCGCGCACAGTCGCCGCCCCCCGCGCCCGCCATCGCGCACAACGGACACGCGCACAAGACGAACGGACACGCGAGTATGTTACGCGCTCACTCTACTAGATCATCTAATCTCATGCACTATAAGCTTCCTTGATAATAACTAAGTTGTAGGAGGATGTAGAGTTGTAGTTACCACAATGACCTGCAGTGTACGTATACGTGCATGCGCGACCTCATCACACACACACACACACAACTTACATTTAATGTGTTTAGTGGTGGCTCATTATGTACACTATAGCCCGATTTACACATCGACAAGTACAGTAGCGAGTTATGTAGTAAGTTGTTGATTAAGTTGATTTAAATAGATCTCCATCCTATTTTTTGACGAGTTAAGTTGGCGAGACGCAAGTGAGGGGGCTACTTCGTACTTAACTCGCCAAAAAACAGGATGAAGATCTATTTAAATCAACTTAATCTTAAAATACTACTTAACTCGCTACTGTACTTGTCGATGTGTAAATCGGGCATAACATTGTGAAGTATTTTAATTCCCATCTAAGTGTGTGTGTGTGAGTAGTGGCGGAAGTGTTGCGGGGTGGCAATTTGTTCGAGCAGCATCACGCATGCGCATCTACTGATAAATACTTTGAGTAATCGATGTATTTGTACCTCACCGCCCGCGCCGCCGCCGTCACAAGCTATGCACGAGGTAACACTCACAGAGCACCAAATAATATGTAGATATCTATTACTTAAATAAGCAATTTATTTACTAAGTTATCTTTACACGAGTCATACGTACGTAACAGAAGATTGTTCTAAGCTAGAGAGGTTCAAAAAGACAAACATTACATTATGGCGAGGTCTGGTGTCACCGATCTAATACTAATACGATAAGTACCAGACAACTGAACAATGTTCACATCAAGTGAACAATGTTAATGACGACGACATCTATGAGTACTTGACATAATGTTTAGCTGTAACTACTTAGGTACTTGTGTGTTTGTCTGTATGTCCTAACGTCAGGAGCTATTGATCTTATTTGAAACTTCTCTTTAACCGAGGTGAAGTGCAGGCTACCTAACGTCGCGCTATGAAACTAAAACTTATTTCCCTTATGTGAGCACAACTCGGCCAGCTCGAGGTGAAGTATTGTGTTCGTAGAATAGTTTACTATTGTTATATACGTACGCGTGCTTGTTACTCTAATCTCACAGTCACATCTACACTGCGCACTGTGGGATTCTTTCTACTTTATCTCATGCTTGTTGTGTTTGAGCTACAAACAGTTTACTGTATACGTATGTGTTGTGCACAGATGGCGTGGCAGTTCCGCGCGAGGACCAACACTCGACGCTCTCCAGGTACAGTGCAGTACAGTACAGTGACGTGTGAGAGAGTAGGTACAGTGCGGTGTGGTCACGTGACTGTATAGTGTTGTTGTCCCGCCGCAGGTACTGGAGCGGGTCGGAGCGCTCGGGGCCCGCGCGGCGCGCACTGTACGAGGACGAGCAGTTCCCGGCGGGGTGGCGCGCGCTCGGGGACAAGCGCCGCGCCGCCGGGGTGCGCTGGCTCAGGCCCCACGTGAGTACCCACCACCCACCACCACCACTACACGCGTGCACCACACCTGTGGGAACTAAACCTAGCGATCAAATCAACTACGACAAAGTTATACTTAGATTAAAGTAGATTACACTCAACATTAGTTGTACGTCACTTTACTACAGACGAGTGCTTGTTGTTCTGCTCCGAGTGTTCCTCTACACTTCTAACACATTGACAAGGAGTCGCGATGTACTCGTGTGTCGGTCGGGAGCGCCTCGTGGCCCCCGCACCGAGCCCACTCCACGCTAATATACTAGCACTCGTTATCAGATCTTCAACAAGATCTAAGTACTACGTTTGTCAAAACAATAAATTTTAGTTTAAGTTTTTTTTAATAAGTACCGTAATATAAAAAGTAAAATTAATGATTTATTAATAAATACTAGGCTACACAAACAGCACTCGAGACGAGTCTAACAAACCGCAATGTGATACATTGTAGTACATAATTATACAGAACAGGAATTAAGTTCATAAGGAACACTCTACACAAAGTTATTTATCTATACTAATATTATAAAGAGGTAAAGTTTGTGTGATTGTGTGTTTGTGACGTTGTAAGAGGTAATCTCTATATCTAATGAACCGATTTGAAAAATTCTTTCTTGAGTAGTCCATTTATCGGGGAGTGTCATAGGCTACATAGTATCACGCTATCACTAAAGCCCGATTGACAAATTAAACCCCTCTCGCATCTCGCCAACTTTACTCGCCAAAAAATAAGATGGAGATCTTTTAAATCAACTTAATCAACAATTTACTACTTAACTCGCTACTGTACTTGTCGATGTGTAAATCGGGCTTAATAGGAGTGGAGCAGTAGAATAGCAATCAATAAGCACGTTATAGAGTTTGAGTTAAAAAGAACCGTCAGAGTCTGTAATGTGGTTTTATTCAGTTTTAACAACAAAATTAAACATTCTCCGGAATGTTTAATTTTGTACTCGTACGTTTCACACAGCCTCCGAGCTGTGTGAATTGTGGCACTGTCCTGTGAAACTGCGTGCTTGAGATGTATCGTAGATTGATTGTAGTAATACAGTTAAAGAATAGGATGAATGGAGCAAAACTAAGTATGTAGCTAAGTATTTCAAAGTAAATAGCTCCTCAGTTTCTAAGTTTGTATCAGCTGACATCTGTGAAGTTTAAACGGTAAAATCTTAGTCAACATGAGCTTTGTGATCATTGTCGATAAGGTAGTAATGTTATGTTATAGTAAATAGTGGAGATGTAACACTGACAGGACTACGGCGGCGCGGGCGGCGCTTGAACTGACATGATGAGCTGGTAACACTTAGTAACAGTAGATGATGGTTGGATAATGAATAATCTATGTGATATAACGCTACTGCGCTGTTAATAATCGCGTCATGCCCCGCTGATGTCTGTCTGTGTGTGTGTTGAGCACAACGGTACCGCAGTGGACGTGCGCGGCACACACTGCTCCGTGTGTGCTATATACTCATGTTCACATATATTATAATGTAACGCGGCGCAGGTGTAGCACAGGCGCGATGTAATCACAACTCACTATAACCGAGGAGGTTGCAGGGATAACCACGCGCTTGTATTGTGTTAAGGCAGACCAGACCATCAAGACGGATACTAAATACTTATACACATTTACAAATAAACGAAGATATACCAAAATACATTTATCTTTGATTCGATTGCTTGATCCTACTAATATTACCATTTTAACTACCTATACAACGCGGGTCTATAGTTAAAAATTAAAAAATAAAAGCCCGTATTATAAAAAAGTACGCAATTCTTTGACTAAAGGTAGACCACACTTACGTTTCCTACCTTCGAGCCCTATCATCAGACCAGCACAGAGTTTCCAGATTTCCAGCATCAGGTCTTTGTCAATTAGATAGATAAAGAGTACTAGTCAAGAGGAATCCATCGAGCCCAAACTCGGGTTTAGTAAAGTCCAGGGTAATGTCTCGTATCTTCTAGTAGTAACAGCAGAGCAGCTTCTATGTGCGATCCACAAACTATTGTCCTAAACTTGGATGTTGTTTGTGTCAGTTAAATAGATGTTTGTAAAGTAACAGCGACACAAGTCATGTATATAGGTAGTTAGTGCGAGACAAGTATTATAAACTATGTACGAAGTGCTGCACATAACATAAACGTGCACGTGATGTGTGTGCGGGCGGTGACGTCACGAGGACGACACTCTTACAACATGCCCGACAAGGACACACTTGTCTAAACACATAATACTTAGCGCATCGCATGTATGTAATAATTATACACTAGTGTTGACATCATTAGTTCAGCTAACATCTTGTCTTGTGCGTGTACCTAGTAGGTATACGAGCGGCTCTGACCACTAGTACTTAGATGACTAGGAGGACTGAGCACATTCAACAAGTCGGATGTCGTGTACATACCGCGTGAAGCTGTCGCTGTGTGACGTCACAGCGCAGTTCGTCACGCTGGGTACTGTCCACTCAGTGTGGAGTACCGTTACCGGAGCGTGCCCGCCCCCGCGCGCGCCGGCGTGATGCACACGAGACGTAATGAGAACAGAGCGCGCCGCCACTCCGTGCTGTATGCCGCACTCTACTGTACAGTGATACAGTGTACCTGTATCTCTCCTGTCTACTACATATGTACCTACTGAGAGACACACCTCTAGTCATGTGTAAGCAGTACATACGCGACGTAATGATTGCACTTTCTCATTCTATATTGTCACAAAGGAGAGCTGTAGACGTGCGACGTGACCTCGCGTCGTGCCGCGCTGAGCTCTCAATACAACGTGTAGTCTACTACAATTATCACCCCTCTACTACTTAATGCTATTAATGTTATCATTAGTAAGTAATCTGGCGAGAGGCACTCACTCTGCTTCTTCCACGTGCTACTACACTCTGTCATTACTTAATCTTTGTCAACAGATCCTGCACAACCCACTGTGAACGTACCTATTCAATTTCAATTGTTTATACCATTAATTTACAATTAAGGCAAAGCAGTAATGAGTAACAGCAGCTTACAGATACTTGTGTCTGCTGATTACATCTTAGAACTCCCGGCTCCACGTTCACTACTAGTAGGTACATGTTCTCAAAAATATTTAAGAAAGGAAGGATTCCTTGCAGTAGAAATTCACAAAATATTAATGTTTTACTACAACTCAGACTATGTTCGCTTGAATCAATCAATACATGACTATTAAGTATTAACTACTTATGAATTAGTCAGTCAAGGCAACTTATTGCAGTCGTAATTATCGTCAGACGTAGCACACACACACAATGGCGCAGGGGTCACACGAGCATGCGTCGCGTGCACTTCCTAGAAGTAGTTCTCACCACGAGTCACGGCGACATCTCTGACGATTTCACCTCCACGTTCACGACCGACCTCATATGTATTGGGATCAGGGTAGAGCAGAGCACACATGGTGTACTTACTCTACACAAACACTCTACATAATAAATGAAGTACTTAAGTGAAGTAACGTTAGGGACGTTACGCTAAGTATTGTAACATTACGTAGAAAACGTCTAGAGACTCATAAACCTATAAGTAAAAGAACACATTCTAAAAAAATATCATATATTTTAAGAAATACAATGATATTTAAATAAATAAAATAAAATAAATGTTTCATATAACGCTCTAGTGTCCACTTCATGACACCGCACTGGGCCCTATGAACGGGACGGGCGGAACTAAAGCCCGATTTACACATCGACAAGTACAGTAGCGAGTTAAGTAGTAAGTTGTTGATTAAGTTGATTTAAATAGATCTCCATCCTATTTTTTGGCGAGTTAAGTTGGCGAGTCGCGAGAGAGGGGGCTACTTCGTACTTAACTCGCCAAAAAATAGGATGGAGATCTATTCAAATCAACTTATTCTTGAAATACTACTTAACTCGCTACTGTACTTGTCGATGTGTAAATCAGGCATAATGCCCGATTTACACATCGACAAGTACAGTAGCGAGTTAAGTAGTAAGTTGTTGATTTAAATAGATCTCCATCCTATTTTTTGGCAAGTTAAGTTGGCGAGACGCGAGAGAGGGGGCTACTTCGTACTTTACTCGCCAAAAAATAGGATGGAAATCTATTCATATCAACTTAGTCAACAACTTACTACTTAACTCGCTACTGTACTTGTCGATGTGTAAATCGGACTTAACACTACGGTAGGTATTAAAATGCCACTTAAATATACAAAAAGTTAAATAAGTAGTATGTTATTCTATCCAATAAACTTATCTATATCTATACTATTATATAAAGCTGAAGAGTTTGTTAGTTTGAACGCGCTAATCTCAGGAACTACTTCTTCGAATTGAATTTAGTTTTCAGTTAAGGATAGACCATTGATCGAGGAAGGCTATAGGCTATATAACATCAAGCTATGACAAAAAAATTTTTTTTCAAATTTAGGGGGCCTAAGGGCCTACTCAGAAGGCTCATGGTCACTCAGAGGGCAATGGAAAGACCTATGTTGTACCCTGACCTATGGATCTACTCAGAAGGCCCATGGTGTATCAGAGGGCAATGGAGAGAGCTATGTTGTAGCTTGACCTATGGGCCTACTCAGAAGGCTCATGGTCACTCAGAGGGCAATGGAGAGAGCTATGTTGTAGCTTGACCTATGGGCCTACTCAGAAGAATCATGGTCATTCAGAGGGCATTGGAGAGAGCTATGTTGTAGCCTGACCTATATGGGCCTACTCAGAAGGCTCATGGTCACTCAGAGGGCAATGGAGAGAGCTATGTTGTAGCCTGACCTATGGGCCTACTCAGAAGGCTCATGGTCATTCAGGGGCATTGGAGAGAGCTCTGTTGTAGCCTGACCTATGGGCCTACTCAGAAGGCTCATGGTCATTCAGGGGCATTGAAGAGAGCTATGTTGGGAGTTTCCCTGCGTGATCGAATCAAAAATGAGGAGATTCGCAAGAGAATCAAAGTAACCGACATAACCGATTAAAGTAGCGACAAGCAGGGCACATAGCGCGGAGAACCGACAGCTGTTTGGGCAGAAAGATTCAGGAATGGCGACCGCGTACCGAAAAGCGCTGGTATGGACGGCTGGAAGCCGATGGATGAGGGAGGCACAGGACCGCACAAGGTGACAATACTTGGAGAAGGCATATGTACAGCAGTTGACGTTGATTGGCTGATATGATGATGATGAATAAACTTTGTATGAATTATACAAGGTTTTTTATTTCATTTCAAATTTAATCCCGGACAAGGTCGCGTTTTACAGCTAGTGTTTCATAAGACAAATCGCTATTCTAAGAAATATACAAGGTTTCTGTAGAAAATGTCCTAATTTCGTAGGTAGCTTTATAATATTTATGAGAATTTTGCTGCAATCTGATAACATAATGTTAGTAGTAGGTCTCAAAAATATACCTTATATGTTATAGGCAATGTATATAATACCATTAATTTCATACATTGCCTAGGTATTGTATTAAATGCCTGAAGCGCATCTGGCAATGTGTATAGGTAATGGACGAACACGTTAAGAATAAATAACTGCTTTTAATATAATTACTTACA
Organism: Schrankia costaestrigalis; assembly: GCA_905475405.1. NCBI lineage: Eukaryota > Metazoa > Arthropoda > Insecta > Lepidoptera > Erebidae > Schrankia > Schrankia costaestrigalis. The sequence continues at coordinate 100,277 of FR997843.1, read as the reverse complement.
GGAAGATCTTTTATTATTAATCACAACAACTTTATAATTATTTTTATAAACGCGTGTTTTTGTCCTACTCAATACAAATTATTTTGTATGTTTCTTGTGATCGAAGGTAAGTTCACCTGTTTTATGTTACTAAAACCAACTAAAAATCATTGATATTATAGTTGGTGGAGCTTTTTGTAGTCGCTATAAGTATATTTTCTACCTTCTTACATTACTTGGCTTATAATTGGTTGATCAATGCTATTTTTTTAATTGGCGAGGGTGCTGAAAAATAGGTTCTAGGTTAATTATCCAGTTATCATTTAAATAAAAACTATTTATTGGTACGTTGTAAATGTAAATGTTTATAATCTGAAAGAACAGTAATGTTAGAAACGTTCTACGTAAAAAACACGTCTGGGTACTTAGGTATACATAGCACTGTCTATTGGTGGAAGTTGTAATTATAATAAGCTCTCAAAAGATTAGTATAATATATCTAACTAAATCATAGAGAAGAAAAACAGATAACATACATAACAGATGCTTCAACCGGTATTCTATACAATGCCTAGGTATTCTATACATTTCCTAGGCAAAGTGTAAAATAGTTTAAACATTGAATTTCATTTCATATATTGCCTGAACAACCTCGGGGTTGTAATATCGGTACTATATACATTGCCTAGGTATTGTATAGAATGCCTGCATTTTACACATTGCCTATAACATATAGGTATGTATTATATACTTTTAATAATGAATAATATTTTTTACAATAAGAAGTGCATAGTCCGATAAATTCATTTGAATTTATCCTCAAAACGTACGTCTCTTTCAATCCGTCGGTAAGTGTCCACTTCATTGCGCTCTTTATAAGATAACTCTATAAATTGTCAATAAATAATAACTATTATTAGGAATATAACATATTGTTCCGTGTAATTTAAAGGCTTGCACCAAGGGTCGGCTTTAAGTCCTTACCTCTTCCTACTGATTATGGACGCCTTGACGGCGGGCATACAGGAAGAGGCACCTTGGTGCATGCTATTTGCGGATGACATTGTTCTGGTTGGGGAGGATGGACCTGAGATCCAAAGCAGATTGGAGCGTTGGCAACAGAAACTGGAGAATGTTGGCTTGAAAATCAGCAGAACCATGACAGAATGCATGTTCTGCGATTTCGGCGGTCTCTCCAGTCCTGAAGCCATAGCGCTTGATGGCGTGCGACTTACAGTCTGCTCCGACTTCCGGTATCTCGGTTCTTGCATTCAAAGCGATGGCGAAGTAGATCGGGCCGTCAAGCACCGAATTAACATAGGATTGATGAAATGGCGGCAGGTCACGAGAACCATTTGTGAACCCCACATTCCCCTTAAATTTAAGGGGAAGATATATTAGACCATGAACAGACCTGCCGTCCTGTATGGATCAGAGAGTTGGGCCACAAAAGGGATGAATGAAAGACAATTGCATGTAGCAGAGATGAGAATGTTAAGAGGAATGTGTGGTGTTACGAGAGCGGATAGAGTAAGAAATGAGTATGTAAGAGGAAGTTTGAAAGTGACACCGGTAGCAGAAAAACTACGTGGCAACCGGCTGTCATGGTATAAAGATAAAGATAAAGATAAAGATTTATTTATTGCAAAACTGTGTACATCAGGTGTTAGTGTATAAATACAGTAATTAGTTTCAACAGTCTATCCCATCGGATATGCAAATTATAGCAATATAATATCTTAAAACTACACATATTAAACAAAAACTTATTTAACTAAATGTTATTTTTTTCAAAAAATTCCTTTAAATTATAGAACTCATTACTAATAAGCCATGTTTTTAAATGGTTCTTAAATAGTAAAGTATTATTTTGTTCCTTAATAGCTACAGGTAAATGGTTATACACCCTAATGGCAGTAATATATGTACTTTTGTAGTAGACAGTATTTCTAATTTGTGGAATATTTATATTATATTTATATTTTCTACGGACATTACTCTTTGATGCAGCTGTCATTTCAAAATATTGTATATTATTTCTAACAAACAAACACAATTCCAATACATAAATACAAGTCAGGGTTAGATAATGTTTTTCTCTAAATACCCCTCTGAGTGATTCAGTGCTATGCATATTGTATATAGTCCGTATACATTTTTTCTGTAGAACAAAGGTAGATTGCACATTTGTCGAGTTTCCCCAGTAAATGACACCATAGGTAAGTAGAGGATAAATATTACCAAAATAAGTAGTTCTGGCAATAGTTACATCTGTAGTTTCTGACAGAACGGACAAAGCATAACAAGCACTTGAAATCTTTTTATTTATTTTTTCTATGTGTGACTTCCAATTTAAATGTTGATCTATAGTAACCCCTAAAAAACTAGTTTCTGACACTTCTTCAATTATGGTGTCAGACAATGATACAGTCAACTGTGCAGGTTTGCTTTGATAATTACGGAATTGTACTAATTTGGTTTTATTTAAATTTACTTGCAGGTTTATTGACTGTAACCAGTCTGTTATGGTTTTTAGAGTTCTATTTATTTCAATTTCAAAATTAAAATCTTCATTATTATCATTAGAAATGAATATAGTAGCATCATCAGCATACATCACGCATAAATGTTTAATTATGTTAGGAAGCTCATTGATATAAATGATGAATAAAAGTGGCCCTAAAATACTTCCTTGAGGCACACCTATTTGTACATTTTCATATTCTGATTGAACCGTTTGAATAGTTTTAGTTGATACATTATAAGTTTGAATAATAGTAGCTTGCATTCTATTTTGTAAGTAGTTATCTATTAATTTCAGATATGGTATGGTATGGGCATGTTATGCGGAGGAATGAGAATCATGTAGTAAGGAAGGTGTTGAACATGTATGTAGATGGATATAGGGGAAGAGGACGACCAAAGAAACGATAGATGGATTGTGTGAAAGACGATATGGCTGCGAAGAGTGTGAATTGTGATATGACGTCCAATAGGAAAGAATGGAAGAAGAAGACATGCTGCACCGATCCCAAATAAAAAAAGTAAAAATTGGTATAAGGGCAGGGGAATGATGATGTGATGTATTACACCTCAACAAATCTAAAAGATACAGTATGACGTTTCATATTTTTCAAACTGAAACAACTTTGTTCATGCGTACATTATTCAGTTTCGAAAACCTTTTTCGTAAAACCATAAATTTAGAAAGATTTTATTATTGTATCTAAAAATGTACAATTCTTAATATACAAATTTGATTGAAAATTTTCAAACAAAGCGAAATAACACATATTTACATAGTAAATAATCTCTAATAGTTCTATTTCTCGACCTCATTGCAAAGTCACGTAGTTAGGTCACTGCTCGTAGTGTTGCGGCTCTTCTGATACATTTGTATGCAAAAAAAATCGTTTACATAACGAAAAATCGAATATATTACTTTCAAATTGTCAATTATCGACACGTTACTGCGCGATCGCATAAATCACTTATTACATAGGTACCCTTAAATAAATTAATTTAATATTTTTAAAGTTTTAGAAAAAAAAAAAAACTAAAAAGTAAAAAAATAACCCTTTATTCTAACTAGGTACACATTTATCATCATCCTAATATATTATTATATCTCTATATTTTTGTTAAAAAAAATTATGTAAATATTAATCATAATTAAAATAAAATAAATTTTTAGAATATTTTATTATTCACTAGTAGTACTAGATCTAATACTACTAGTAAGAGATCAATTTAAAGTTTCTTAAAATTCGGATATTATCGTAATCGATCTCTTAAAGTTCGGATATTATAGTAAACGATTTTTTTTCCCCAACCCTATTATTCAATTTGTCAGAACCACAGAACATTTATACTCAAAGGAGAAGAATGTAAACTTCATATAAAATTCGTGAGGAAACTTTTCCTAAGCGTGTGGCGCCATCTATTGGCAACCCCCCTAAAACTACGGTTAATGTCAGCAGCGTGGGATATTCAAATTGATGGTTATTTTAATTATTATAAACAAAAAAATAAATCTTAACGCCCTACGTAGGGCGTTACATATATATCTTTGTTTATTTTGTTGAAGGTTTAAATTAGGGTGACTGTATTTTCCGAGTTAATGTATATTTATGTGGAGTTAGATTTGATAATAAAAAACTTCATTTCTTTTACAATTTATTTATGTAAATAATATTCATAATAAATAATGTTCACATTCTTCATTGAAACATTCTTCTCTACATTGAAACTCATTTTATCATAACAAAAACCCTATAGGAGTCACTTTCTCAGAACTGGAGTCAATAACGTTCAATTTCACAAAAACACTTCAACTAAGGAATAGAATGCTCGTGCAACGTTTTTAATGCAGGATAAACTTGTTATTTAGCGAGATTTTTTATTTATTTACAAGATATTTAGGAATTTACAAAATAAACGGTTTCTTTTCTTGTAGTGTTGACTGTTGACAGCTCCATATAAACAAGTATTAGGTGGTTGCTAGGAAATGACATGACATTTTCTATTGCATCTTTTCTCTCTGTCGTACATAACAGCCCTAATAGAAACATTGTGTAGAACAGAGTTGACTCCCCCTGGTCAGAACTGTCAAACTGTATCTTTTAGATTTGTTGGACTTTAAATGCAAATTAAAATTAAAAAATATAAACATTGTTCATAATTTGTCCGTTTTGTTGCGTATTTCCCCTATATTGCAGATAATCAGCAGACACGTGTTGAGTGTGACAGTCGTAGTACAGTGTTCACGTAATATCCCGCAGGAAGTGTGCGCTCGTCCGAGGTACCGCGGTGATGAGCGCTCCGAAGCGCCGCCCGGCAGCGCCGCGGCCCAGGATCTGCACGACGACCCCGCCAGGTACCTACTTGTAATAGAACTTTACTTTACCTTCTACTGCATATTGTATTCAACAACTGTACTTGGTGTGTGTCAGATGGTCAGTGCAGCACGGAGCGCTGAGCGGGTCGGAGGTGTGCGTCGCGGCGGCGGCGCTGTCGCTCGCGCCGCGCCTGCTGGACCGCGCCCTGCCGCCGCACTCCTTCACGCACAGATACACCGGCGCCTTCAGGTAACTACAGCTAACTATCATACACACACTGCGCTGAGCGGGTCGGAGGTGTGTTGTTTGTTCACTTGTGCGGCTGTATCGATGTATTAACGTATAGTGCACGTCAGCTTCAGGTTCTGGGTGTTCGGCACGTGGCGCGAGGTGGTGGTGGACGACCGGCTGCCGACGCGCGGCGGGCACCTGCTGTGCGCCACGTCGGCGCTGGCGGATGACTTCACGCTGGCGCTGCTGCACAAGGCGTACGCCAAGCTGCACGGCGGCTGGGCGGCGCTGCAGGGGGCCAGCACGGCGCGCGCGCTGCAGGACCTGTGCGGCGCCGTGGTGCAGAGCTTCTCGCTGCGCCGCCAGCCGCACGCGCTCACGCACCAGGTGCTGCACTCCGCCGTGCCGCGCTCCACGCTGCTCGTCGCCACGCTCGCCGCTACCCACAAGGTACGTTCGTGTGTCGACTACATATAACACACGTGTAGCTAGTGACGATGCTGTAACACGCTTGTGTACGCGCGCAGGAGAGGGACGCGCGCGGGCGGCAGGGCCTGGCGGGCGGGCAGGCGTACTGCGTGACGGGGCTGGCGCGGGTGCGCGGCGGGGACGCGGGGCCGGCGGGCGCGCTCGTGCGCCTGCGCGCCGCCGCCGCCGCCGCGCTGTGGAGCGGCGCCTGGGCCCCGCACAGCGCAGAGTGGCGCGCGCTCTCCGACACCGACCGGGAGCTGCTCGACACCGAGGACCACCGCGGGGACTTCTGGTCTGTCATAACGCTTTACTCTCATCGCAACATTACTTTGGTGAAGGGAAATTAAAAACTATCGTAACTATAATTTTTAAAATGAGTGTATTAATACTGTACGTGCCAGCTAACTTGGTCGGAATCAAGTGAATTGCTATCATTAAAGTTCGCGCATGTACCGGGACAGAGAATACGCCACCTCATATGGATGGGTATCCATGCAGGAGGATCTAAGCGACCGACATAGCACTCAGGATTGGCTGGTTAAAGTGGCGATGGGCAGGGCAAAAAGTTCTGCAACGGTGAGCGCGTACCGGAAGACGCAAAGTGGGGGGACCCCTCACACGGAGGACCTGGTTAACACACCGACTAACGAGGGTGTCTCTCTCATCCATCGGTGTTCTGCGAGGTCCAGCAGTGGACGTCCATGGGCTGATATGATGATGATGATGAGTAAATAACTAGCTTACAGATTTAAGTATAGGTAATAAACTTAAGTGATAGTATTATAATGTTATGAGTAGTATTATGTGAGGTGTGTGTGTGTGTGTGTGTGTGCAGGATGTCGTTCAGCGAGTTCGCTCGCGTGTTCAGCGCGCTGGAGCTGGTGCACGTGGGGCCGGACGACTGGCTGCGCGAGCCCGCCCTGCACGCGCGGCGGCCCTGGCGCGCCGTGCTCGCGCGCCGCGCCTGGCGCCCCGGGTACAACGCGGGGGGGCCGCCCGCCGCCGCCACCACCAGCACCAACCCGCAGTTCCACGTGCTCGTGGGCGCGCGCAAGTGCCACGTCGTCGTGTCTGTCACGCAGCAGTACGAGGTGGGCGCCGCCACGCTGCGCGCCATCGGCTTCTGCGTGTACGAGGCGCCGGCGGGGGGCGGCGGGGCGGGGGCCGGCTGGGACCTGCGCCAGCTGCGCGCGCTGGACGTGACGCACGAGTGCGCGGCGCGCGAGGTGGCCACGTTCTTCACGCTGCCGCCGGGCCGCTACCTGGTGGTGCCGCACACGCGCGCGCACTCGCCCGCCACCTTCCTGCTGCGCATCCTCACGGACGAGCACACCGACGTGTGGGAGCTCAACGAGGACAACCTCGTCGTGCGCGACCTGCACTCTGAGTTCAGCGAGGACCCGCAGCTGCTGCCGGTACAGTACTTACACCTACACGTATACTTACACTAATATGAGATAGGTATCGTTCATCCTAAATGAACTCGTAAAGACTTTCCCGACACTCATATTATATAAACATATTCGCGTATAATCCCTAGAACTTTGTGGTGAAGTTGCGAGTGAGAATGACCCCTAACCAAAAGCACTTTGCAGCCTACCAATAAGTGTCTTGCCGTACCAATTTCTTTGCCACATTCCGTGCATTTTTTGTCTGTGGCTTTTCCCCATCTTACAAGATTGCTTTGATCGGGGAGAGTCAATTGGAGTCGGGGAGAGAAATGAGTGAAGGTCGAGGTCATGTCACTACTACTAGCTTGCACTTGTGAGGTAATGAAACTACATAATACTTACTTAGTTATCGTTATGTATACTCGTATCGTACGGATGTAAAGATAAGTATGTTGCAGGCGGAGGTGCGCGCCGCGGCGGCCAAGGTGCTGCAGGACAACGACACAGAGGAGGTGAGTCGAATATGTTTTTTTTTTTTTTTTAAATCTCATTTATTTAAAAATAGCCATAGGTACATCATATAGATTAAGTCGGCTTAAAATTATTTACATTAGTAACTTACTAAACTATGCTAAACTATATACAGTATTACTATAAAACTATAACTAAAATATACATTTTAAACAATAGAGGGATTAGAAATAAAAGCATCGGTATTTTTATAGTATTGGTCTCTGAGAGCTAGAGACTGAGATAGGAAACTCAAAATTTTGTCGCTGTCTGTAGAGGTAAAATTAAAACTTAATATGCGATGGAAAAAGAAGAGGAGCTCCCCCGACGAGCACTCAATGTCCTTTAAGAGATTTAACCTTAATTCATCGTTGATTTTACAGTCGAGTACTAGATGAAAGAGATCCTCTTCTCTCTCACATTTTTCACAATTTGGAGTAAGTATCTCTTTTATGGAGTCTAAAATAAAATTTATTGAGAGGAATGTGATTCGTACGGGCTCTAAAACATATTATGACAAGTTCTCGTCTATTGAAATTTAGTTGAGCAAACCAAGGGGTGCGAGGTGGTTCATTAACAATTGATTTGTACCAGACACCTTTTGTCATAGTTTGCTCATCAAAATATAGTTTAAATTTACGGTGTACACACCTCAACAAAGTCTAGGGATATTTTGTATAAAGTTGTGAAACTCAAAAAATTTGGTTTGTAATTTTGTTTTTTTTTTAATTCTTTTGATGAAAACTTACTTTGTTAACCTTTTTCAACCATTCTAAATTTGAATTTGAAAAATAAAATTAAAAATAAAAGATTTACGCGGCTTAAACGTAGTCAAGTTCGAAAATTTCATTTACCAACAGTAAGTTTTGACTGCTTTTTTGTGTAAAATTTAAGTTTTATAACAATTTAAACGTTTATTTCGAATGAATGATATTGTGTGCATCAAGCAGCGTCAGCCATTTCATCAGAGAGAAAATGTTATGGGCAGTAGGCATGCTCCCAGCTGCGGGTACTAAGCGGAGTATTGCTGAAGAGATAAGAACAATACAAAATATGAAATCAGGGTTATGGTCACGTTATCGTGCTACTGGTGAAGTGGCTGAAAGATACCACAGCAAAAAGTCTATCACCACTTAACGACATGCTCGATTTTTGCAAGTTCCCGCGAAAAGACAACCAAATGTTACTACCATGCAGCTGGTGTAGAGGCTCCAGCTCTTGGTGGAGCCTCTTGCGGGTGACCAAACTGTCAGAAGAATTCGGCACGAAGCCCACCTTTATGCTCGCATACCGCTTCATACTCCAGCACTACGCTGAGCGAATCGCGCACGACGACTAGACTGGGCTCGTGAAAATTTGCTCTGCAAAGATAGCCTGTGATCTGTAGTAGTGTTTACACATGAGTCCCGGTTCGGTTTCTACTCGGACTCACGTAGAGAACGTGCTTGGCGAGTTCCTGGTTGTGATAGCCGTCTACAACATCCTCAGGAAATCTATTCATACCACGATAAAACAAATTATGGTTTGAACGGGAATTTGTATCGGTCGAAGAACAGAGCGCGTTTTGATCAGAAACACCATGACCGCTGAAAAATAATTTAACGAGGTGCTAGTACTAATAATCTACCCCCGTAGACAACAATTGAGCCAAATGTTCAAGTTCATGGACAATAACACCCGTTCGCATAAAGCGAGAGTGATGATGAGCTGGTTCCAGGAGCACGACGTATCGATTTTATGCTGAACCACTCAATCCCCTATCCTCAAAACCATAAAATACGCGTAGGACATGTTCAAAAGAAGGGTTTTGGTGATTTTTCCTGCATAAAATTGCGATGGAAGGGCAACTTTTTTTGCATCCTAGTCGGACCTGGAACAATATACCGCACCAAGACCTGGATAACATAATAAAAGCATGAATAACCATTGCAGGACCGTCATTTACGGTTTTTTTTAATGTGCTGACTAGTGATTACTCACATAACAGTTAAAAACAGATTAATTTTTGCTTATTTTCACTTTTGCTTAAGAAACACATTCATTGTTAGTTTTACTAATTTTCCAAGTTTTTTTATTTATTTGAATAAAAAATTATTTATGCAAAAATAATTATTTTATTTTATTCTGGATTGTAGCCTGATAAATTGTCTTTATAAAAATATAAACATGTTGTATGCTATCTTCAATAATTTTGAAGTTAATTGAGTAAATACCAAATATCCCTAGACTTTGTTGAGGTGTGTATATCTGATTTTATTTGAGGAATGTAATCACTATGATAAGGCTCCATCTTAAGCGAGATACCGCCATTCTGTAGGGCCTGAGTGGTAAGTGAGTCCGCTTTCTCATTCCCGCTAATGCCGACATGAGAAGGCACCCACTGAAGTATAACTTCAACCCCGCTACGTATTAACTGTGAGATACATTTAATAGTAAGGTAAGTTTCCTTTCTGCCTTTACTGTTCATACCTATAGCAAAACCTAATAAATGAAGGAGACTACTTTTTGAGTCGGTGAAAATAACAATTCTACGGTAAGTGGTGGACTTTACATATTGTAAAGCTTCATGGACTGCCATTAGTTCTAATCCCATTGTTGGTATGATAACATTATCAATAACAAATTTTGCCTCAAGTTCAGCTTGCACATCGTAAAAAGCGCAGCTCGAACCATGTTTCGTTTTAGAGCCGTCAGTGTAAATAGCGCAGTAGTCAGCATAAAGCCTTATCATGTCTTCACTGTATAGTTTAAGGTTTTCACGAAAATATTTAGATTTTGGTTTATTTATGTGATTTATTTCAGTAATTATTATTTTGTTCCAAGATAGTGATAAAAATATATTATCGTCGACAGAAAGTTGAAATTGAGGCAAACTTTCAAATTTAGAAATACTTAGCTTAGAGTAGGTTCTAAAGCTTTCTAACAGAAAGGGAATTTGATTATTACGCCAATATCTTGTACCTGATTGTATTTGATCATCTAATGATGCAAGTTGATTTACCAAGTTACTGGTTTTCCTGGAAGAAAGCTTCAGAAAGTATTTATTACTTAAAAACAATCTTCTGAGATACAGTGGTGTAATATAAAGTTCACTTTCCATGACTACGATTGGAGTATCACGAATAAAACTACCACAAAGGCGAAGGCATTGGTTCTGGACTATATCAAGCTTTTTAAGTAGACGCGGGCTAGCATTGCCATATATTATACTTCCATAATCAATTCTAGATCGAACCAGAGAGCTGATATAAAGTCGCCTAAGGTTAATTGGATGAACTCCCCATTTAGAACCGCTCAAAGAGCGTAAGATGTTAACAAAAGCGTTACATTTAACTACAGTTTCAGATATATGTGTGGTCCAGTTAAGGCGACTATCCACCCATAGGCCCAAAAATTTAACACAACTCTGAACATCCACATTGGTGTTATTTATTGTTATATTAATAGAAGGGACTTTATATTTCCTAGTAAAGATACAAACTTTAGTTTTAGAAATAGATAACTCCAGACCGATGTCCTCTAAAATACTTTGAAATATGTTGAGACTTGTTTGCATAACTTGAACACATGTGTTTATGTTTTTATTAATACAATACAATGCGAAATCGTCAGCATATTGTGAGACTTTAACAGTACCAACCAAGGTGTTACATAATGCAATAGTTACAATATTAAATAGGATAGGTGACATGGGATCCCCTTGAGCAAGACCTTGTCGACAAGTTCTAGTAATTTCCTTGCCATCCCTAAGTTTATACACCAAAACCTTTCTTTTAGAAATTCTCGTATGTATCTACACAAATACAAGTCTACGTTAAATTTAACTAAAGCAGAAATCAAAGAGTCAATTGATTCATTGTTATAAGCGTTACTTATATCTGCATAAGCACAGAGAACATATTCTTTATTTATAAAGGCAGTTTCAGTATCCACAATGAACCTAGATAAATTATCCTGGCAAGAAAATCCTCGACGAAAGCCCATAGTACACTCATTAAAAAGATTTTTATTTTCAAAATGAAATTCTAGCCGTCTAGTTACAATTGAATTAAATGTTTTACATAAACAATTAATTAATGATATAGGACGGTATTTGACAGAATGGGTATTTCTTTTAGGTACCTATGGCTATTAGTTTAATGTCACGCCATTGCACCGGTATCAGGCCTGTTCTATAAATAGTGTTGTATATAAATATGAAGTAGGTATTCTTTAGCGTTATCGGGTAGGTTGTAAATCATGGAGTAGGTAATATTATCTATTCCTGCAGAGGTGTCTTTTCTTTTAAGTGTTGTCATGAATTCTGTAAGTGTAATTAAACTATTTGAGCTGATGGAATTTATATCAAAGTAGTATGGTTGGGCAGAGACGCTGTCAGGTGAGAGTTCTTTTAAAAAGGAAACAGCTGAGTTTTCCGGTAAATAATCTTTTGGAATTCTATAACCCTTAAGCCATCTCATTTTCCTCCAAACCTCACGAGTAGACATATTTGAGTCAACGTCATTACAAAATGAATGCCAAGAATTAATTTTTGCTTTTTTAATTAATTTTCGAGCTGTTACTACTTTCTCTTTATAAATAAGATAGTTATCTACACTACGAAATTTTCTAAGTTGTTTGAGAGCTAACCTTCTCTCAGCCACCGCCTTAGACAACTCTGCATTCCACCACGGTTTTGGATTAAACTTAGTGGTATTTGTACTAAATTTAACTAAAGGAATGTATTGGCTAGCACTATCCTCAATAATATTGATTAGATTATTGTAGCTGTTTTGCAAGTCGTCGTGAAATCGTGGAGTGAAATTGTCGAATGCTGATTTAATATGTTGAGTATACTGTGCCCAATTAGCCTTTTTAATGTTTCTTTTATATTCTATAAAATTTTGAATCGAGTTTAATGTATTAATTGAAATAACAAGATGGTCACTTCCAAAAGATTCGTTGGTTACTTGCCAATCAAAATCCAATGCAATATCAGAACTACAAAAAGTAATGTCGGGGGATGTACAAACTATACTATTGTTGAGTCTAACGCAGCGTGTAAAATCTCCGTTGTTTAGGAAAACATAGTTTAGTTCAGCGATAGAATCTAATAGTAGTCTGCCGCGAGTGTCTGTCGTATACGACCTAGCGGAATGATGTGCGTTAAAGTCCCCTGCTATAATAGTTTTCTCAGAAAAAAAGCCGAAAAGCTGCTCATAATCCTTACCGCTAATTGTTATATTTGAAGGCGAATAAACACTTATTATATACTGAAGATTACTAACATTAAATAATTGGACACACAAAGTCTCCATATTATTGTAAGAATTTTAGATTTTTAATAATACAATTAATTGACATGTGTACTAAAATAGCTACTCCTCCGTATCCATCCATTCTGTCGTTTCTAAATACAGAGAAGCCTGATACACGAAGCGTTTGGTTGTGACAAAGCCAGGTTTCAGATATAATACAGACGTGTACCTTTTCTTTATGTAAATATGATTCCAAGTCGCAAAATTTTGGAAGTAAGCTTTGGCTATTCCATTGAATAATCTTAAGCCTAGAAAGTTTATTAGTTTTATTCATTTCAGAAATGACTAATGTAAGTATAGTAATATATATAATATAGTAGTATGTAGACTTAATATAAGTAGGTATTTATAAAAGGTAAGAAAAAGAAAGTTTGGTGTAATTTAATTAATAAAATGTACTATGTCTGCAATGCTTTAGTTCTTACGATTTTAAGTTTACTTATGATTCGTGTCAATCTATTTTTAACACTACGGTCGCCAATGACAGGCAACAGGTCTTTAAACATATCAATTAACATACCTATATCCTTAGTATACTTATAAGTTACTTCTTCGATATTTTTAACGCCAAACGTTTGCTTGAGATATTCTTTTAGTTGCATAAATGTTAGTGGGTATGTTTTCTTCGACTTTGTAATACAATTTTCAATGTTTTGCCATTCCATAGAATCTAAATAATTTTTTGACGACTTTTTCATTTTTTTTACCGTTTTTTGTTTTCTTTACTTCATCTGAGCTTGATTGAGACGATATATCGAAGTCGCCCTCGCTGTAACTTTCATCGCTGGTTTTACAAGTGTATGTTTTTTCTTTTACAGACATGTTAGGTATAGAAGTAGGAGCTGAGGAGATAGATGAGTCTGTGGGTGGGTATGGACGTTTAACAGACTGAAACTACGAGCTGTCTTGGAGGTCATATTCCTCTTGAATTTCAGCACAGTTTGTATTCACGTCCTTTTGTGGGCACTTAAAGGCTAGATGCCCCTCCTTTTTACACAAGAAACATGTCAGAGTGTCCGATGATATATACACACCTCAACAAAGTCTAGGGATATTTTGTATAAAGTTGTAAAACTCAAAAAATTTGGTTTGTAATTTTGTTTTTTTTTTATTCTTTTGATGAAAACTTACTTTGTTAACCTTTTTCAACCATTCTAAATTTGAATTTGGAAAATAAAATTAAAAATAAAAGATTTACGCGGCTTAAACGTAGTCAAGTTCGAAAATTTCATTCACCAATAGTAAGTTTTGACTGCTTTTTTGTGTAAAATTTAAGTTTTATAACAATTTAAACGTTTATTTCGAATGAATGATATTGTGTGCATCAAGCAGCGGCGCCATTTCATCAGAGAAAAAATGTTATGGGCAGTAGGCTAGGCATGCTCCTAGCTGCGGGTACTAAGCGGAGTATTGCTGAAGAGATTAGAACAATACAAAATATGAAATCAAGGTTATGGTCACGTTATCGTGCTACTGGTGAAGTGGCTGAAAGATACCACGGCAAAAAGTCTATCACCACTTAACGACATGATCGATTTTTGCAAGTTCCCGCGAAAAGACAGCCAAATGTGACTACCATGCAGCTGGTGTAGAGGCTCCAGCTCTTGGCGGAGCCTCTTGCGGGTGACCTTGCTTATTTTCACTTTTGCTTAAGAAACACATTCATTGTTAGTTTTACTAATTTTCCAAGTTTTTTATTTATTTGAATAAAAAATTATTTATGCAAAAATAATTCTTTTATTTAATTCTAGATTGTAGCCTGATAAATTGTCTTTATAAAAATATAAACATGTTGTATGCTATCTTCAATAATTTTGAAGTTAATTGAGTAAATACCAAATATCCCTAGACTTTGTTGAGGTGTGTATATATATCCAGTACGTAGTGTCCTCATTCTATAGTAATTTTTTCTGGAAGTTTGTCAAAGTCCTCTGGTGTAACAAACATTTGCCGTCGGAAACTCAGAATGTGACTGAAACCAGTTTCATTAAGACCAGCCCGAAGAAAAGAAATAGGAGACATAGATTTAATTTGTATTTCCTGTAACTTATTTTCTATTACAGAATTTGGTATGATGGGGCACACGTTCGAAAGTATGATACGTTTATTGCGATTAATAAGTGGACGTATCGGTAACTTTTGATTCTGAACTGTAATTGTTTTTTGTTGTCAACAATGTCTTCTGCTATTGCCTTTGTAGATACATAAACGCATATACGATTGTTTGAAATTCTTGACAGGAAACGAATTTGCGACGGTTCTATTATTTTGCTTAAAGCTTGGGCATATTCCTTTATTTGCACATTTTCGATCGCGTCAATAACTATTGCTTGATCTTTTTTCGGAAACATTGTATTATGGGCAACAGATGCATAACTTTGAGTATTATTTAACGGTAAAGACATATTGTCCCTGTAGTCAGAAACAATTTATATTTTTAAAAGTCAATATATCACTTAAATATATTTAATTTTAACATGCACTTCCATTGTATAATCCTTCAAAACAATTAATTTAACACGCAAAACACTCTAATAACAAAAACAATTAATTTAATTTGTTAGTGAAAAAAATTGTAATTGCGCGGCAAACGAACCATAGAGAATCAAGTCGAATATGTTTATCCCAACTAGCAAAATCAGTTCTTATAGCTATCTTGAAGACTCTCTTATAAGATACTTGTAGCATACTACAAAGCTGGATTTGGGCGCAGTTATAGGAGCAATTATTATCTTATAACCAACTTATATTATGCTTGAGGAAGCGCAATTGCTCCTATAACAATCTGATGTAACACAATTACAAGCACAAATGCTCTTATTAACAATACAAACAAGTATCTTACTAAAACAATCTTGTTTATAATGCACTAGTAATATACTTAGTTTTTAGTTATAAGTAAAGTTTTAAAAACCGAAGGAGGTAGGTATCTTTTGTTATTTCGGCAGTTAATTGCTCCGAGTTCTTTTGTGATCGGATTAAATAAAACGAATACCGTAACTACACTTTTTCTTATTAAAGTAGTAATATATTGTACCTAGTATTTGTAATGATGTACGTGAACGGAAGTTGGGGGAACTCATTTTTACTGTAAATATCTACCATAATTTGGTTAGATTTACAACGCCCCTCGAAAATTAGCACTTAGTAATAATGTTGTAATAATTTTATTTCATCAATTTATAAGAACATGCGCCATGTTCTAAAATTGCTCTGCATGAAGCGCTTTATAGAATCATTATAGGTAAAATAGTATTTGTAGCAGTTT
This sequence comes from Schrankia costaestrigalis, assembly GCA_905475405.1. Classification (NCBI taxonomy): domain Eukaryota; kingdom Metazoa; phylum Arthropoda; class Insecta; order Lepidoptera; family Erebidae; genus Schrankia; species Schrankia costaestrigalis. The sequence goes on along the minus strand of FR997843.1, from coordinate 84,292 downwards.
TAGTACTGATAACTTTCGCCTCCATTTTAAAACAAAATAGGGTTCCCTGAAATAGTACACTAATCTTTGAATTTACTTTTTTAGGATTTATTTAATAAGATTCTTGATTTGATGAGATTGTACATGTACCTTAATATTACAAATAGAAATTTTATTTGTTCTAAATTGTGTTTATTTGTTGCTACTATTTGTAATTATTATTTTTGTTTAATCGAAACACTATTTGTTTCCAGGTTATTTTTATAAATATAGTTTAATCTGTAAGATAAAAATGCCTTTCAAAATTATACAGACAATTGAAAAGGGCAACATTGTATTGTCTTGTGTTCCACATCAATGGGAGCGTAATGGAGTTTTGTATTGGCCCAGAAAACAACAACAGTCATATAAGTTACAGAAAGATGAAAGTCTTTCCAATGTTGAACTTCTTCACTTTCTGCGGGGTGGGATAAGGGTGCAAAAATATTCTTGATTGCAGAACCCTCTGTCAGTTTGCTTGAATTTGCACTTAACGAGTTTGGCTGGCTTACTATTTCTATCGGATTTATTCCCGAAGAACCTGGCTTCACTAATTCTTCATAGGTTTTTGTCACGTTTCTTCTGTAACCTCCGCTTATTTTAAATGTTTCCAATTGTTTAAATCCATTTTTTAACTTATTTTCTCAAGATGAAGAAGTGAACAAAATTTCTGATGTTTACTAATAAAGATTTTGATCTAGTAGCTCGTAAGCTTCTTTGATCTTATAGCGCTCTTATATGAGTATAAGAAGAGTTATAAAAGTCTCGAGCAAGAACTATAACGGTGCAATCTTATAGTAATCTCAGAAAAGTACTTTACAATATCTGTTCTACTTACAATATGCTACTACTGGATCAAAATATTATTCAAGATTATTTAGTCTTACTACAAACAATTATAAGAGACTTATGCTTTAAAGTGTCCTATAAGATACTCTTGTAGCTAACTATAAGACTACCATATAAAAACAAAAGCTCTTACGAATACTTACGCTTGTGAAATGCTATTACTAGTAAAAGAAGTCTTGTAAAGGCCATAGGCGTTATTCTTGTAGCGAACTATAAGACAGATATATAAAAACGGATGCTCTTGAGTATATTATCACTTGTAAAATGCTATTTTAAGTAAAATAGTCTGCAACCAGCTCTTTATAAGAACGTTATTAGTAGAGGTAGACTTATAATCAATCGTTATAGGATTACTTTGCTTGTTGGGATATTATCGAATACCTTTGACCCTGGCAACATACAACGCGAGCAAACTGCGGTGGGACAATTGTCGGCTTATTGGAAGTACGAAGATAGAGGGAGGATTCCGGAATATTTCCGGGAGGGCGACCAACAGTCCAGGGTGGTGTTGTGTTAATCGTTCACAAGACTCTCCTGAACAACGTGGTGAAGATCGAGAGTGTGTCTCCGAGAGTAGCGTACCTTGTCGACAGAATTACCAAACGATATTCGTTGAAGGTAATACAGGTTTACGCTCCCACGTCAGCTCACTCCGACAATGAAGTAGAAGAGATGTACGAAGATATTTTCAAAACCATACGATTAAGACCCTATACATTGGTTGTCAGGCAGATTAACTCAAAGCTGGGCTTAGATAGACTACATCATGTCGATAAAACGCCATGTTAATGATGTCCCAGTCATTTCAAGTGCAACTGGAAGTGATCACCGGATGGTGAGAGGCACATATAATATCAATCCTAGACTGGAAAGAGGTCGGCTGGAGAAGTCTACACCAGTCCAAATCCCCAAAAACTTTCAACTGCCTCAGTGAGTGCGTGGATATGTCCGTATCTCGGTAATGTTGATGTGTACCTAGTCTAGCCATAAATATTGTTACGAAGAAAAAACATTTTTTTTTATTGCAAATAATATTTATTACTTTTACAGTGTGTTAGTTTAATACATAAATATAAAACAATTCAAAATATAAAAAGCTTATTCGAAGTGGTCTCCATTGGCTGCAACACAGTCCTTTAAACGTTGAGGCCAGTTATCAATAGAAGCACGCACTCTTTCCATGGGAAAATTCTTCACTGCCAATCGTATGGATTGTTTTAGGGACTCCAAATTATCATGGCGTTTAGAGCAAGCCATACTCTCTAAAACTGACCATAAATCATAATCCAGCGGATTAAGATCGGGACTAGACGACGGCCAGTCTTCAGCTCTGATGAAGTCCGAAACGTTCATTTCCAACCAAGACTGCGTGGACCGAGCTTTATGACCCGGCGCTGAGTCTTGTTGGAAGGACCATACTTGGTTATTGAACATGGTGTTGTTAAGGGGTTTAACTACCTTCTCAAGAATGGTATCTTGATACACTTGTGCCGATGTTTTGATACCTTTTTCACAAAAATATGGCTCAGTCACTCCTTCATAGCTAACACCCCACCAAACCATCACTGAAGTCGGATAATGCCCACGTTGCACTCTGTCGACTAATTGGGAAGCTTCCTTAGAGCTTTGAGCATAAATACGGTCATTTTGTTTGTTAAAATGTTGCTCAACTGTAAAGATTTTCTCATCCGTAAACAAAATTTTTCTGTGACCTCCCTTTGCGTACCGCTTCAGTAGTTGCTTCGATTTTACCACCCTATTCTTTTTTAAATTATCAGTTAAAAAATGACCAGTGCGTCTCTTATAGGCTGCAAGTCCTAAGTCATCTTTTAAAATGCGTGACATGGTTCTGGGTGCTATCTTCATCTCCCGAGATAAAATCTTTTGCTTTCGGACAGGATTTCTTCGAATTCTTTCCCTTACTGCTTTGACCACCATTTTCGTACGAACACTACGTGGACGGCCAGATCTTTTTCTGTCACAAACAGAGAAGGTCTCATTGTACCTATTAATAGCCCGGTACACAAACATTTGACTAATACCAAGCGTATGGAGAGTTTTAAAAATTACATTCGGCTCCATACCAACTTTGTGTAATGCAATCACAGCGATTCGGTTTTCTTTATCACCCCACTCCATTTTAATATAGCAAAATATTGTACAATGTATTGGCGCCAAAATTAGAAAATACAATGAACAATCGTATAAAAATGACAGATTCCAAATTCAAATGTAATATCTTTCTTATTTTTAATTGTAACAGTATTTATGGCCAGACTATGTATGTACTCGTATGCGTGCAGCTGGACGCGGCGCAGCTGCGGCGGAGCCTGCGCGGCGCGTGGCGCGTGTGCCTGTGCGCTGCGCCGTCGCTGGCGCTGTGCCGCGCGCTCGTGGCGCTGCGCGACCCCGCGCTGGGCGGCAGCATGGCGGCGCGCGACCTGCCCGCCCTGCTCGCGCTGCTCGCTTACTGGCGCGCCACGTTCCTGCGCCACGCCGCGCGCGCCCGCTGCGCCGCGCCCGCCGTGTCCTCGTACCGCCTGCGCGCGCTGCTGTGGGCCAGCGGCCTCACCGCGTCCAACAAGGTGCTGGAGTGCCTCGTGCTGCGCTACGCGCCGCGCGCCTCGCTCTCCGCGGAGGCCTACGTCACGGCGCTCGCGCGGCTGCACCTCGCTCACGGTACGTACACTCGCCTACATGTCACGACCTGCCGACACGATCTTATAATACATAATTACTTATCGTTTATTGTTTCAGAACGTTTTCGCATCATCGACACGAAGATCAAATCTAACCCTCTCTCCCTGGAGGAGGTGAGTGTACACAGTTATTTTGTATAATATGTATTATGGAGTACAATCAGCCGCTGGGCATGGCTTTCGTGGACTACGAAAAAGCCTTCGACTCAATCGAAACCTGGGCGGTTCTGGATGCTCTGCAGCGATGTCGCATCGATTGGCGGTACATCCTCCTCCTCCAGGACAAAAAGACCCCACCTATTGAGTTGCGTAGAGGGGTGAGGCAAGGGGATGTAATTTCCCCAGAGCTCTTTACCAACGCGCTCGAAGACGTCTTTAAGACGTTGGACTGGACTGGACGGGACATCAACATCAACGGCGAATATATCTCACACCTCCGGTTTGCTGACGACATCGTCATCGTGGCAGAGTCAATGGAACAGCTTGACGGGATGCTGCAGGGCCTAAATGGAGCCTCTCGACAGGTCGGACTCGGCATGAACCTAAACAAAACGAAGATCATGTTTAACAAACATATAACGCCGAGGCCGATCTATGTCGACGGATTGATGCTCGAAGTTGTTTAAGAGTATGTTTACCTCGGACAGGTTGTCCAACTTGGTAGAAACAACTTCGAGAAAGAAATCGATCGCAGGATCCAGTTGGGTTGGACAGCATTTCCTCATAAAGGTCTCTGGGTCGGACTGGATGCGGAAGGCAGGAGCGAGTTCTGTGGCGCGTGTCGGGAGAGGCCTATGTCCAGCAGTGGACTGCAAGAGGCTAGCTGACTGATGTATTGGTTGTACATAACTCTGTACCATGACTGTGTAGGAAGAATAATATCAGTTCAACTTAGTTTGGAACTAGATAGATAAATAAAGATTATTTCGTGGTATAATAAGTAGGTACGAGTATATGAACTAATAAGTATAATGTAATGTTCCAGATGATCTTGATGACGATCTACTCGTGACGTGGCGCTGTGACGTCACAGCTAGCTGTCAGTGTGTGGACGCGCGGTGTTCATCTACTCGTCGCGTACAATAACCAAAGATTGTATACATTCCAAATGATCCGGGTTACAGTACAAACACGACTGTGTGTGTGTGTGTGTGTGTGCGTGTGACGCTACACTCGAGGGAGACTTGTGATATTCTGCTACTAGTTACTTGTATTGTATGTACGTGTAAACATTATTATATGTATGTACCTACACTACAGACGCGAGGTGCTTGTTGTGTTCATGTTTGTTGTTCAATTAAATATAAGTGGTTAAGCATGAACATGTATGTTTGCTGATGTGATTCCAGTCTGTATTCTGTGTGTGTGTGTGTGATTGTGTGTTGTGTATGCGTGTGTGTGTGTGTGTATCGGCGTGCACCAAATGCAGCTCATTACATGATAGTAATCGTTTACATGTTTTATTAAACAACGAATTAAAGTCTAGGTATACCTAAGTTATTATAAATTATAAACTATGTTACTACAATATTTATACAACATTAACATAATATACATGTAGGTGTGCGTTGTTTAATTTATGTTGTTAGTTGTTGTTATTCGTTGTTGTTGTTGTTATAACTGTGTACCTACTCGAATGACATTGTGTTTCCTCGTTACGTCGTGGTGACGTCTCACTAGTACTTATGTCATACAATATATTGTAACAAACGTCCTCATATAAATAAATATATACACGATGGAGAACTTACTTGTTTTATTGAACTAACCCCGCTCTGTGTCCGCGCGCTCTGCTACATCGCTGCCATGCTCCTGCAGACTGCGTATTACTGCTCCACTCCTATTAGTCATAGCGTGATACTTCTTATATAGCCTATGACACTCCCCACAGAAATCTAAATAAAAGGAGAAGTGGTATGACGGGGTTTTCGTGCCAAAGCAATATGATTAGAACGATTATATAGCTAAAAATGGCTGTCACCTAGGTTTAGCTGTGTTTTGACAACGACCGGGACAACATATAAAATGCCGAGTTGTTCAGTGGTTGTCTGTAAAAATAAGAGCAATAAAAAAAACTTTATTAATAATGTAATCACTTACCATATGTTAGTACATGTATTTTATTGTATTTACCTCTAAAATCATGAAAAAATAATGTTCGATGTCCTCACTATGTTATTTTCATGTTCAGACAATTAAGTACTATAATATTTTTGTAACATATACATTGCTTCTCTAATGTTGTCTAAACTAGTCATTCAATGAATATATGAAGTAATGAACTATTCGCTCAACGATATAACGTATGACAAGTGGTTGCTAACCGTGATCGCTCTAACAACCAAATGATAGTGACGACTTGTTCATGACTACGACTATCTATCGTTTTCGATAAAAAGTCGTATATTGTAGTAAGGAAGTTACTTAAATGATTTTTTTTTTAAATGTAAATTATGTCAATGTAAGTACCTATTACAATGTTGAAATAATATCCTAAATCAAAGGTGGAGTAAGTACTCTAGAGCATAAAGGTTTAAAATATTGATTACAGTGGTTTTAAAAGTTTTTTTTAAACGCTCATCTATTTATTAACACACACAATCATGCTTTTAACTGGTTTGTTCAGATTTGCTTTAAATCAGTCTAAATGCTCATCTATAAATCCCTATATTCATGTTATTGTTTTAATTTTATCTAGGCGCAATATTGCTATATTTATATATTATTATTATTTTGGCATGCTCAAAAAGTAATTAAGATTTATATTTATAAGTATTTAATTTTTAATAAAATATAAGTCTTGTCTATCGATAAATTTTATTAATTATTTATCGACAAGGTCAACGCCTAGCATAAATGTAATATTTTTGAATGTAGTAGTTTTAAATTGTAGTAGTTCTTCTATCTAAATTTTTTGTAGTTTGTTTTATTTGTTTAAATATAGTAGCGCTGATTGGTTCGCCGTGACACCGTGTAAGGGAGATATTTCAAGGAAAAACGAGACAGAGTAATTGCGTTCATTGATAATCTAGATGTAACTGAGAACATAGTCTATTCGTATATTCTATTGCTGTGTGTGTTAATAAAACTGGCGACATTAGGTTTCCATACAAAATGACATTCAGGGCACATCTCCTTTTTTCAGATATCTGTGACACTCCCCGATAAATAGACTATTCAACACAGAAATAATTTTTATAATCGGTTCAGACCCCCTACAACATCACAAACACACAAACAAACAAACACACAAACAAACAAACATACAAACACACAAACTTTTTCCTCTTTATAATATTAGTATGGAAGTATAGATTATCATAAATTTAAAAAGGCAGCTTCCGCATCGCATCATGCTGTTCCTGTGTCCCAGGATTCCACAAAGGACACCTAGATTAGAGAAGATCTGTTAAATACAGCTTGCCTTGAACGTCCGACCAGCCGCTACTACTGAGTACAGAAGACATCGACGCGTTACATATTTTCATTTGTTGCTTCACTTATTACAATTATAAAATCAAACTAAGTAACACAATTACACAAAAGCATTCCTCAAGCTCAAATATAGATGTCAATAAGGGGAGGAGGGAACGCAATACAAGAAGCGAGTTGTCACCCAGACGATCCTGTGAAGTGACGGAGCTGATGTAGTGAGTCGCAGGAGGCGAGGCGGCGCGTCCCTCAGCTCTGTGAGCGCACAACCTCGTGTCATCTTACACCGCAGTGAGAGTGAGTGCCGCGAGCACTGTGCACTGAGTGCTCTGAGTGAGATCTCGACCTAGTCGGCTGAGTAGAACTGAGCCGTACTGCTGCTGTTCACATATTGTATGACACATATCGCACCCGTCACCACATTATATCATAATAACAACTTTTCAGATAAATTAGAAGTTGTTTCTAACTTAACAACGTCCTATCAAAATGATAGAGATCTCAATTGAAAGCTAATTTTGTAAAGCACAGGTAAATTTAACCATTTCTAAATTAATATTGATAAGTTTGTTTTTGATATTAAAGGTATTTAAAACTTGCTCATTTATAACTTACAGTCATAAATATTATCATCATCATTGATAAAAAAAAACAAAGCATGCGTTACGGTTAACAGCGCCTTATTTACTACAACAACCAGACTTACCACAAGTCTGCGTTCATTTCCTCACGTGAATAAAGTAACCACGCTTACAAATTGGCACTCTTCATTTTATTCCGAAGCATAACAAGCTCGTTAGTTACTATGCTGGAACCAATTTATCATGCGCGAGGAATATAGAATTCACGTGAAAGTAAAAACCAGCAACTGTTAGCATTATTTTTATTATGTATATGTTTTTTTTTTAAAGACAACTCCCGCACTAGGGTTCATGCCCTGTGTCGCGGGGACTTTTACAAACATCAATTAAACTCACACAAAGAACACCCAGTTTAAACTCTTAACACCTTAAACTACATGAAATGTGAACAACAACCCATACAGTACGTAGTAGTACAATGCAATACGGTCTCTTATCGCTCCCAGCATCCTTCCTGACAGCCATATACCTATGTATGTACTTAGTTATAAGTATTATTTTTATACTAGTTCGACACAGGTCGTAATGCTCGTATTATAACTTCACTTCTACTATATAAGCAAAATAATATCTACACAATAAATGATATTGCGGAGAACTTTAAGATAAATGTGTTCAATCCCGTGCGTGCGCGCATCGGATCTCTGTTTATCTGTCAATGTCAGCCGGTCGCTATGTGACACGGACACGTCATGACGTCATCGATGTCAGTCTACAAGTTTAAATCTTATCATCAAAGTTCATTCATACTTATTGTGATGTCGGTCTCGCCGGCTCGTATTTTAGTTTAGTTCTTTGTAAGTAGGTAATAATACAAGTGTTGGTAGATGGTGATGGGTGCGCTATACGCGTGCGTGTGTGTGGTGCTGGCGCTGGCGTGGCTGAGTGCGGGAGTGGTGCAGGAGCAGTTCGTGTGGGAGCCGGCGTCCTACGAGGTGGAGAGCACGGTGCTGCTGAACGACGAGACGCGCCACGACAAGGAGGTCGGCTACAAGATCAAGGCGGTGCTGGACGTGGCGCCCGTCTACTCGCACCTACACGAACACCTGCTGCACTTTGAGGTACACTACACTATTATACTTACACTTGTGTCTGTATCTATTAGTTTATCTTATTTTAGTACTAAACAAATACATGAACTACTCGGTGCTTAGCAATCTACATCGAACCTGCGACTCTCACAGTCCCGGAGAGCTAATTTATTTTTGAGTTTCTTTTTTTGACATCTAAATACACAGCACAGTAAATAGAGTATTGTCCTCTGATAACTTGGCCGTGTAGTACCAGATTGCTTAGTATATGTTTTCCTATTTTATTTTAATTTCTTCAACAACAGCATTAAAATTAGTTAATAATAGGTCTTTACCTATAAAATTGCCATTTTTTGTCGCCGCAGTCTGTAGCCTCTATTTTCTTTTAAAACATAGATTGCTTGTATTATTTTTGTAATTTGGTTAATACAGGACATTATCAACAACTAACAAAAGATAATTAAAAAAAATAAGGATTATTTGTATTAGTACTAAGCCTATAAATATGGGTCCAATTTAAACTAGCGGATTTTACCTTTTAAAGTAATGTAACTTCTAACCTTATATTTTTTTTCTTATGATTAAAAGGCTAAAAGTTTGCTAAGATGTGCCTTATTACTTATACTAAATTTCATTTTATTAAGTTTAATAATTATTGAAAAAACTAAGATAATGTTAGTATGAAAAATCAAACTTCGCATAAAATCTCCATACAAATCAGCAATTTCATAGGTAAATACCTAATACATAAATAAAGTTATATCCAGCTATTAGCAGGTATTATAAACTTTATCTCTATAAGTAATAAGTTTTAATGTGAAACATATGACAATAGAAAGTATTATTTCTCGGTCAAGCAAATGTGTTTTTTTTAAAACCTCATTATTTATTTGCAGAGTACTAGTCAACTTACAATCGAAATCTTACTTTAATATCTTATTTTGACCCCAATTAAAAATGTACTATAATAAACATTCTTGTGATTGTCATATTTGAACTAAGTATTAATAATAACCAGATTGTGAAAGATAATGTAAACACATACATAATGAATGAGCAAACATTGATTACAGCTGCACTCTCCCCGGCTACACTTGAGAGGCAAACATGTTAATGCTGACTTCCTGCCACACGACTCTGTGTGGGATAAACACCCACACTCCACGTTCTACGCTCACTGGAAGAACGGGCTGATAGAGAGCGCTTACCTAGACCCTAAAGATGAGCTAGACATAGCCAACTACAAGAAGTCTCTGATAAGTTTGTTCCAGGTAAGTTTACATTTGTAGTACTTCATACATAATACTAGTTACTGTTCACTTATCACTACTTAAATTTGAGAGTTTTAATAGATTTTTAGCATATCAATATTCCACAACAATACATGATTTAATTAAAAACAATCCAGACACAATGCTGTGACCATTTTGTAGAATGATTAGTATTTACTTTTCTTCCAATGATGCTTTCAGCATTACTTTTGCAAAGTAATAGGATTTAAATCTTGTGAAATATGCCAAACACACACAGCATTATGATTTATGCTTGTGAACCTTTATGTGATGTAAAGGTCACAGGGTATAGGTAGGACAATACATAAATTATTGTCTGGTCTGAATATCTTGTATTTCAAATACATGTACCATTATGCTGCAGTTATGTTTTAACAAATGGAAGAAAGAAATAAATGCAATGTACCTTATAATACACTGGGGAGCAATGAAAACGGGTCACTTACATAAACCTTAATAACTTCCAAAATATTGGAGCTAGCTTTATGAAAAAAACACTAAAATAAAGGTAATTTAACAGTCCTTAAATGGAAGTGACAAAAATTACAGATCGTTAAGTGTATTTTGGACAAAAGTAAGTTAAATAAAAATTGAATAAAGATTGAAGTTTTCATTAGATGTCGAAAACAGGTAAAAGGTAGGTATCAAAAACGCATTTTTCACTCATTTAATACGCTGTATTATTATCAGAAGCTGTTAATACAGCTATCATCTGGTTTTGGATGCTTTCCATTTGGTTTTTAATTGAATTCTGAGGAAAATACACCCATTTCTCTATCACTGCTTCTTTGAGTTCACAAAGGGTGATAAGAGGGAAATATTGATGTCCTACTCATCGATCCAATACGTCCCAAGCATGCTGGATCGGCTTCAAGTCTGGGTTGCGTGCTAGCCACTTCATACGTGTGATAACGACATCTTTACGGAACTTTAACACTATTAAATCTGTATGAAGACGAGCGATGAGTTCCATAAAGGTGCCTTTTTCGCCGATGTTTACCAAAAATGAGCCATCATACTCATTAATGATTTCATTCAAGTACCTCTATGCAGTTAAAGTACCATTTTATATCACTACTAGCTCGGTGCGGCTTTCAGAAGAAATTCCAGCCCACACGTGTACAGTGCCTCCGACATAAGGTACTTTCTCTTCAATGTAAGCTTGGTTATACAGGTTTCCTGTACTTTTCCAGACTCTTAGCCTTCCATTGTGCTTGTATAACGTAAACCTCGACTCATCGGAATCATTTTCCTTAGCTAATCAGCCATGAGTGCTATTCATGATTTTTTTATCATCACTCTATCTTGAATTTTGATGTTGTCTTTCAAGTTTACGAATATTTGCAGGTCTAGGACTGTAATTTTGCTGCATCTAGACACTGCCTCACTATACAAGGGCTTTCTCGAGCACGTAGCAAATGATTTTTGACTACAACAGCCGTTTGAAATCGATTTCTCAACATTCTCGAAACCATGTAACGATCCTCTTGTGTTTTTGAGCTCGCTGTTGGTTCTGATCTTGGTCTGCGCGCATTGGATACAGTGTCTTCTAAGGGATGGAGTACTTTTCGAACGATTGAGAGCTATAAACTAAAAGTTCTCGCTGTATAACGATGACTACGTCATTTTTCTAGCATTTCTGGAAACCTTGTAGACTCTTCAGGGGTTAGAGGTATGTTATTATGCTAATTTGATCAGAATATCGAATTTCTGTATATAAAATGCGTCTTTTTCATAATATAACAGAAAAAAGAGTAAAAAAATGGTTTCGAAATTGTTGTTAAAATTTAAAAATTATGTCTTTATTTTTAATTTATGGATTTAATACAATAATCAAAAATATCTTGAAAAATTTTACTTGCGGCATTATTTGTGATTAAATTATCTATCATTTAGTCTTTATTTCATAAAGCTAGCTCCAATATTTTGGAAGTTATTAAGGTTTTTGTAAGCGACCCGTTTTCATTGCGGCCCAGTGTAGTTATAATATTAGTAAGATAATAATATTAATAATGGCTTGTGTTTAGTTTCAAGTATTAGCGGGTGAACACAATGAGACGGATGTGTCCGGAGCTTGCTCTGTGCTGTATGAGACCATCTCGGTGACCGTGTTCCGGAAGATCAAGGTAAGTGTCTACTAAACTCTACTTCTTGACTCACTATTGTAAAGTAAGAAGAAGACATTTAACAAAGATTCAAATCTAACACTATACCTCCAATCAAAATTAATAAACACCTAAAATGAAAATACATAATTATTGTTTTAAAATACCTAAGCTTATAACACCTACATACTAAATTGAAAATACCGAACAGACTACTATGTAATACCTAATGATTAATTCATTAAATAATACCTACAGTTATAATACCAAAGTATAATTCACATACATTTAAAATACCAAATGGTAACTTTCTAGGTATTAACTTAAAATAATAGATCTCGACTGGGACAGGTTAGGTTAGAAGGCTAGCTTTTGTGTTTTTACACCACAGATAAATAAGAACGATTTATCTTAGCAGGTGGCTATGTATGTATGACCTATCGAGATCAAAAATGTACATATTTTTAATTTATGTATAATTTTATTTATTTAAGGACAACCAACAAGACATACACAGGATTCATCCATGATTCACTTAATATAAATACAGCACATAACAATAGTGTTGCCTTAATTACAGGCTGCCACGGCATGCAATGATTATTTATATTTTAACCTTTGGTATTTTGAGTTTAAGTAAAACAACCTTTAAAGATGTTTAACGTGAGGTAGGGGCACGCGTCCTAATGTTGGCACTGCACCAGATTATCAGCACCCCCAACTAAAACTCAAATTATAAGCTTTCTATTAATTAATTTCGGCTACCATTTAACAAACATTAAAATAAGATCCTTTTGGAATTATAAACTGATCCAAACACGACACTTTTTGAAAAAAAAAAGCGATATTTTTAAAAACGCGGGAACATGTCCTTCACATTACTTTGTTTTGACAGTTTCTTAGGATCGTAGGTAAGTTCAGGTTTTTTTATTTTAGATCTTTTAGATATTTTTTACTGAACCTTTAGGTTTTATTCACGTATAAAATGTTTTATAAGGCTTATCTGACAATGGAAATGAACTTTATCTTGATTTTATGTTCATAAATGAGGTGCTGACATCTGGGTTCAATTTTTTTGCGAATTGCTAATTATCGGCACTGGTACTGTTACATGACAAAGTGGTATGTAAAATTGTTAATCCATATATTTTATTGTAAAGCGTGATTATTTTATGCCTAGAATTCAATATTCTTGGAAAAAGTACTCTATGATTTCGGATTTCATGTCCTGGCATGGTTCTGAAACTAACATTGCTAGTTATTTTCATAGTGTTGATATTATGATCAAAAGAATGTCTATTATTTTTTGAAATTTTTTATATTTATGTAGGTAATTATTTTTCTGAAACTTCGGTTGTTAGGCTAGGTATAAATAAAAGAGATTTTACTATAAACATTGGATTATTTCATTTATCTACCTAATTTTATGTCTAATTTTAAGGTGATAATTGGCTCAGTCAATGCCAATAATTGGCGATGATGGTGCCAATAATTGGCGCCAGGGTCATTATTTAGTCAGACTCATCTAAATAAAATGTGTATGAATAATAACTATTTTTTATAATAAAAATCAATTATTTATTAAATAATGAACCAAGAAAGCATATTGTTATAGTTGTTATCATTATCATCACTGTGATAAACGATGTTAAAGTAGGACTAACTCTTAAAGTGCTGATAATTGGTAGCATCACCCTACTTATATATTAATTTTAGGTAGGTATTTAGATACGTCCTCATCAGCAAGAAATGCAAACAACCGTCAAATTCATATTTCTGTGCTCAAACTGATATCGTACTTACATTACCTACTGACAATGTACCTACGAGTGTCGTTATGTAAACGTAGACTACATTGTAATGAACCTATCGACAGAACAAGAGCTAAAGTAAACATAATACTGAGTAGCGTGTCGGTATCAGTTGCAGTGCGCGGGTGAGGCGGCGGAGGGGGGCGTGGTGCGGGGCGCGCGGCGCGTGTCGCGCTACACGCGCGGCGCGGCGGGCGCGCTGAGCGACGTGGTCGCGGACGAGCTCGTGCTGCTCGGCGCCGACGCGGCCGGGCTCAAGGCGCGCTCGCTCACGCGCCTGCAGCGCCGCGCCGCCCCCGCGCCGGCCCCCGCGCGCCGCGCCGACGCGCTGCCGCCGCCGGGCCGGGTGCGCGCGCCGCTGACGCTGGCGCCGGCGCCGGACGCCGCTCCCGACGCGCTCGACGACGAGGTCGGTAGCGCTCTTATCGCAACCTAGATAACCCGCACGTGAACTCCGCCCTCGCCTTGATAACGTTTCGACTGCTCCTGTCGACAGTTACATAAAAATTGATTACTTACTGTAATTCGCGTATAATAATGAATAATTGAATGCTCGAATTCCTTATAGATCGTAAAGGAAGAATGGATTCCCTGTGTAGCTTCCGTGGCTGCTACAGACTAATTCAATAGACAAGTGAATAGCTCTGAAAATAACTGTTTGGTATACAGGGTGGCTCATTCAAATGGGTCAGTGTGGGAAAGTCTTAAACAGTTTTGACTTATATCATACGAAGATTTGTTCTTAGGAACCATGTCACCTATTCCGATAAAAAGAAAAACTGCATTCATACATTTGAAAAAGATACTGCACCCAGTCGGGAATCGAACCAATTGTTTTGCAAAAATAAAATTTTACTTTTTCTATTTAAATATCGATTCTGTAGGTCTTAAGCAGTAAATATCTCTATGAAACATTATGTCTAAAATAACCTGACCCATTTGAATGAGCCACCCTGTATAATGACTTATACAGTATGTAAAGTGAGACATAGGCAAAAAGTAGGACATGATAGATAACGTTATTTAATTAAGGAAAAAAAATACAAAATAAATAAACATTAAATTACTACATAGTAAACGACGTGTAAAGCTTAGCCATGAATTTTACTAATCATGGACACCGCGCTGTGCGCGGACGCAGCGAGCGATCGAACTCAACGCTAAGTTCGCCAGCTGATTTAGATACATACCTACGACGTGCGGCGCGGGTCAATGCACCGAGGCTTGAACAATGTTTTCGTCAAAAATTAAGTACCTAATTTTATTACATAATTCGGATCAGAATCACGTACAGAGTCACCTCCTTAATTATTGCCGATGACTCAAAAAACATCCTGTATACATTTAACATGTGGTGGTCATATAATTAAGAACGCTGATATAAAGGGAAGATTTTTAAAAACTAAGACGCAAAACTCGTTGCCTGCATTTTTTTTATTTCTCTCGGTGTACGGGACAAAATAAATGATAAGTTTTGATATATTTAAATGATTTATTGATATTGGTTACAAAATGCTAATGATTAAAGTTATGAGTACACGCGGCGGCGAGTTAATGTGAACTGATACTTAAAGCTAATAAAATGTATGCGGTACAAAATGCTGACAAACATATTCCATTGTGCGGTTGCACCGTACATGCTCCCGGGCACGAGAGATGAGATTAAACAAGTAACTAGACTAAAACAATTTAAAACAGAATGATAAGAAATGTAAAATGAGATGAAATAACATGACACATAAAAACATTGAAATAAACTATAAGTATAAAAATTCTTAGTGTCTCTAATTGTACATCACTTTGTTTGTTTTTAAAGTTGAGCGCTACGTAATACAGGCGACGTCGCCTTGTTTTGCTTTCGCGCACTTCTAGCACCCGTGTGCTCACTAACACCACTATTACACTCACATAAACTGGTGACACTCTGAAGTTGTTGATCACGTGGAGCCGGCCCGGCAGTGAGCGCAGCGCTGCGCCGACGCCGTGCGCGCCGACAGATATACAGCGCGCCTGCCGATCCTGCTACACACAACACCGTGTAGATCACAGTGTAGTGATGGACGTCGTGATATGATATTACTGTATCTGCTTGGTCTACCTTCGATTTCATCTCCTCTAATTGACTTTCGACTTGTTTAATTTGAGTTTGTCGTTGTTTATGATCTTGATCGGTCTGTTCATCGATAGCACTTATTGGTATGGACAAATTGATAATTTTATTTATGGGCGGTATATTTATTTTCAATATATCGGCTTCAGTCTTGAGGGAATTTGATAATTTCTTGTGAGAGTAAATTGTAAAATCCCTGCCGTTAATTACACAGTCGGTACTAAGCGAGATAAGGCCGGCGTTTGATAATTGCTCGGCCGTAACTTGATATCCACATATCACCTTCATGGTACATTGTTTACAACAGAAATATAAATATGTATTTAATTGATAGAGATTTGTCCAGGTGTTCGTACAGCTCGTAGAAACTATTTTACATTGATTTGAATGTTGGTCTTTTACACATAGGTTCTCGTCGGAGTTTATTTGATAAATAGGATGCTTTAAGGGACAAATTAACGTTTCTGTATCGTACTGTATGCAGTCGTGTACGTCATTCGCATCCATAGGTATGTATGAGTCCTTTTGTATGTTTAAGGCGACGTGTTTTGATATAGGAATTATACGGATCATATTTCCTTTTAGTTGTCGTGGAATTGATAAGACGTTGAATAGCTCATAGTTGTCTCTACTCACTAGAGGTATCTTCACTTCAAAAATAATAAATTGTTTCATGACTCTTGCCCTGACCTTGAGTAATTGATAAATTTTGGGTAACTCCATCTGAATACTATTCATTGGAAGGGTTAAATCTTTTGGTAATTGGCCTGATATGATATTAAGTTCACCTATTAATTGTTGAGGCGTAAGTAGATGACTGTTAAACCCTCTGTCATGGACGTTTGTGATAGTATCCACTAAGGTTTCTTGAATATTTCTGAGGTTCATCAGCACGCTGTTGGCTATAATAGAGGAAATGCTAAAACTGTTTAGTAAACTTGACTCTTGAATTTCTGAATTGATTGCATTAAATTCTTTTTTCAAGCTGTTTAAATGATTGTTAAAGGTTTTATAGTGCTTGTCCATTGCGTTTTCTACTCTTTTTATAATATTGTTCTCCGCTTCTATAATGGACGTTTGATTTTTCCACAAGGATGTGAGATGCTTTTGGTTGTTCCTGATTAATTCAATGTCCTTTTGATATTGTAGTGCAAAATCTTCGTCAAGTACACCGAACAAACTCCGTGCTATGTTACCAATGCCATTGATAAGGCCGCGCTTACGTCGCGCGCTTTCCGAGAATTGCTGATCGAGTAACAAGCCATTGTGATGGTCAAGTTCATCGCACCCGTGACGTAACTGAGTAAGAATTACGTCACAATGCGATATCTTTGTTGTGTTTAAACATATTTTATCCAAATGATTAACATATTTCTCCAGTAAATTTATTCCTTGCCAATAAGGTTTTAAGTTATAGTATACAATTAAATTCCAGCTATCTCGTTCTAAACGCATGTTTGAAATCTTGTCAAAGTATATGCTTTGATTCATATTGAAACTAGATATCTTAAAGGTACATTTTACTGGTGTTATAATTAACACAAGGAACATAAGTGCTAGGTTAATAATATTACAGGTTTTGAACTTCCTGCCTGTCCGATTGTATGTTTTGTTTGATAATGATTGTGTTACTGGGGAACTTTGCTGACATGATACTTTGTTTTGAACCTTACTTTGTTGCATTAAGGATTCTTTTTCATTGACCGGTAATAATGATAATTTATTGATAGGCCTTTTGATGATGCCGTTTTTAGTTTTTAATGATACTACTCGAACGAGCCCGTCTTTACCGGGATGTCGTTCAATGATTCTTCCGAGTGCCCACTTTCCGTTGGGCAGATTTACGTCATTGATAATCACTATGTCATTAACTTGCAGGTTTGGTTGCTGTTGATGCCATTTACTACGAGCTGATAGTTGACATAAGTATTCAGTTTTCCATCTTTTCCAGATATCATCGTAAATCTTTTGTGTGAGTTGCCATCTTGTTTTGTAATCCATTTCAGTTTCTATGATAGTAAGGGTTGGACCGCTCGCTAGAAAGTGAGACGGAGTTAAATAATCCAAGTCATTCGGATCATCTGATAAAGCGCAAAGAGGTCTTGAATTGAGGCAGCCTTCCAATTGTGCTAGCAATGTTGAATATTCTTCATAGGTCAACCTCTGTTCTCCTATGACTCTTTTAATATGATGTTTTAGGCTTTTAACAGCTGCCTCCCAGAGACCGCCAGCGTGTGGCCAGGAAGGCGCGTTAAAATGCCATTGTATATGCATCTCTGTTATTGCTGTATAAAAATTGTTATCGATAATATTTTGTATGTTGATAAACTCCTCTTGTAATATACGATTGGCCCCTACAAAGTTCGTGCCGTTATCACTATAGATGTGGGTAGGGGAACCTCGTCGAGCTGCCATTCTTCTGAGCGCGGCTAGAAATGATGCTGAGCTAAGGTCTGAAACTAGCTCCAGGTGCACGGCTTTTGTCGTCATGCACACGAACACACATATGTATCCTTTGCTAGTCCTGATGCCGCGACCTTTACATGATTTTACGTCGACAAATCCCGTAAAATCAACGCCTGTATGATTAAAAGGACGAGATTGATTGCTACGACATGTAGGTAAGTCGCCCATCATTTGTGTATGCTTGATAGGGCTGTGTCGTCGGCATGTGATGCAAAAACGGACACGTTTCTTTACAGCCCGAGTACCGCCTATGATCCAGTACTCTTGACGTAGACAAGCTAATGTTAAGCGTGCTCCGCCGTGATAGGTAAGTTGGTGAGCTTGGTCTATGATAAGGTCTGTGAGGTGACCGTTGTGAGGTAAGATAAGAGGATGCTGCATGTTTTTATGTATTTTGGCTTGACTTAACCGCCCACCAACTCTCAATAATCCGTCTGTATCTATATACGGATTTAAATTGAGTAACTTGCTTCGTGTGTTCACTCTGCTTTGCCTTTTTAATGATAAAATGTCTTCTGTAAACTCACATTGTTGATAATGCTTGATAATGATATTTTTTGCTTTTCTTAGTTCACAGATCGTAAGATATGATGATTTTTTATTTGATTTTGATAATGCGCGCAATACCCATGCTAATACACGCGTAAGTTTTGTAAAATTGCTATATTTCATGATTAAATTGCTAATGACGTCATCCGGTTGTTGTTGTATTACAACATTGATATGTGCTGAGTTTTTGATTTCCTCGCTAGTTGTATACACCGGACGCACCTCTTTATTTTTGTTGCTGTCAAATGATGATAGCCAATTTGGCCCGTGCCACCAAAGTGTATGTTGTTTTAAATGTTGTACAGACATACCTCGACTAGCACAATCAGCTGGGTTTTCTAGAGATTTAACATAACGCCAGCTCTCTGGTGCTATGACCTCAGTTATTTGCTTAACTCTATTGGCTACAAAAGGTTTCCAGCGGTTGATGTCGCCTTGCAACCATCCTAGCACGGCCGTTGAGTCAGACCATGCGTGGATATTGATATGATATGATGAGAGGCACTGTATAACCTTGCTCATCAGTTTTGATAATAATAGTGCTGCGCTTAATTCCAATCTAGGAAGCGTGATAGGTTTATTTAAAGGAACGAGTCTTGCCTTTCCTGCTAGTAATATGACAGACGTATGTTTGCTGTCATCTTGCTTGTTTATCTTACAGTAAATTACACAGGCATACGCCTTTACTGATGAATCGCAAAACCCATGTAATTCAATGCTAGCGTTCCTATTGATTTCTAACCACCTTGGTATTTTAAAATGATGTATTTCTTGTAGATCATGCGTAATTGTTGACCATTCTTTTATTATGTTTTCAGGAACTTTGTCATCCCATTGAATTTGTAGCTGCCATACTCTTTGAAAAATTAACTTTAGTTTGCTAGTTACCGGAGACAACCACCCCAAGGGATCGAAGATTTTGGAAATTTCAGATAAGAGAATCCTTTTTGTTACAGATATCTGAGGTGATATAATTTTAATTTTACTCCTAAATGTAAACAGGTCTTCCTTTGGATGCCACTGCAGTCCTAAGGTTTTTGTTGACTCTTCATGCTTAAAGTCAAATGCTTTGCCTGTGCTGCTGACGTCATCAAGTAATTCTTCTTTATTTGATGACCACTTACGAAGGTTAAATCCACCGCTTTTTAAGAGAGCTATTAAGTCCTGTTGTAACTGTTTCGCTCCTTCTAGGCTGTGATGACCGCTAAGCAAATCATCACAGTAAAACTCTTCTTCCAGGGCCTTTGATGCTGCTGGATACCTAGAACGTTCATCATTTGCTAACTGCTTTAACGTTCTCATTGCTAGAAACGGAGCAGCTTTCGTACCGTAGGTGACGGTCATTAGCTCATACTCCTTTAAAGGTTGATCGGGCGTGTCACGCCATATAATTTTCTGATATTGTAAATCGTCTTCATGGCAATAAATCTGGCGGAACATCTTTTCTAAATCTGCTGTGAAAGCATATTTATAAACCCTCCAATTTAGAATTAATAAAAATAAATCTTGTTGTAATTTTGGACCACAGAACATTAAATCGTTTAAACTAAATCCTGATGTTGTTTTTGCGGAGGCGTTAAATACAACGCGGAGTGCCGTAGTACTTGAATCGGATCTAATTACACAATGGTGCGGCAAGTAGTAACTTAATGATTGTTTGTTTATACTTTCTCGCATGTGACCTAAGTTTATGTATTCATTTATAAATGATTTGTAGCTAATTTGTAAGTCAGAATTTTTTGAAAATTTTCTTTCCAAATTGTAAAATTGAGCAATGGCTTTTTGTTTCGATTCTCCTAATTTTTCTTTTATTTCTGGTTTTAGAGGCAACCGTACGACATAGTGACCATCTTCTCTCCTTTTTGTTTCTGTCTTGTATTGATGTAGACAGAACTGATCTTCTTCCGATACTATACTATCGCTGTCAGTAACGTCCTCGATCGCCCAAAACCTTTGAATGTTATCTATATTGTTAAGGACGATGTTGCATTGAAATGAACGGACATTTCCACAGAGAATCCAGCCCAGGCGGGTCTGCTGAGCCACGAGCTGTGATTCACACCCTTTAATGATTCCACTCATGATGATTAGTGAATAAAAGTCTGCACCCAGTAACACATCAACCGGACGACTTATGTAATATTCAGGATCGGCTAGCTGTACATTTTCTAGGAAATCCCATGATGGCTGAGTAAATGATTGATTAGGTAAATTACCCACTAAACTTTTCATGATAAGTAATTCTCCCTGAAATCTAAAGTCATTTAAGACCGCAGTTCCTTCGATTTTGATAACACCCTTACAATTGTTTTGCTTTGCTCCGACTCCGAAGATTACTCCCTTACATGCTTGACGGGGAAGGCCTAACCGCTGTGCGGCGTTTTCGGAGATAAGGGAAGTTTGTGACCCTTGATCAATTAGTGCTCGCATGTATTGATAAGAGCCGTTTGCGGCTTTGATTTTAATTTGAGCTGTTGCTAATAAAGTTTCTATGATACTTTCATTAGACACGTGGGTAACGTTTCTACGTATCTCCCTTTTGTTATTTGATGAGCCGGCGGCGACGCCGGCATTAGCGCTATTGTAATTGGAGTTGAAACTGTCGTGTAGTAATGAGTTGTGATTGCCTTGACATTGCTTACACCTTTTTACAGAAAAACAAGTCTTATTCTTGTGATCATAAAGACAGTTTTTGCATAAGTTTAACTTAGTCACAGTGTCAAGTTTCGATGCAGGTGGCAATTCCAGAAACATGTTGCAATTGAATAACCGATGTGTTTCATTGCAAAGTGGGCATTTTTGTATCCATGAATATGGGGTTTTCGTGGGAGAAATATTACTAAAGGTTTTATTAAATGTATTCTGATTCTTGTAAAAATGTTTTTTAGGGAATGGCTCCTGCACCGTCTTATTATGCTGATCTTGCTTTGGCGGATCTTGTTTACGTCGAGACGACTCTAGTGACGTAAATTTATTTTCCATAAATTCCATAAAGTCGCTTAATTTCGGCAATTCTCGAGGATTAACTAATGAGTCGATATAATCGCTGTGCGTTTGAGAATCTAATTTATTTGATAATATGTAGACAACCAACGGATCCCAACTTGATATGTCGGCTCCTAGGTTCTTGACTGCGTTTAAGCACTCGTTCGTGGTGTCATACATTTTCTTGATAGGTACTGCTGATTGTTGTTGTAAAACAGGTAAGGAGAAAAGATTGTGCATGTGTGAATTAAATATCAATTTTGTATTATTGTATCTGTGATTTAGTATATCCCAAGATACTTGATAATTTTCAGTACTGATGTGTAAATGTTGAATTAACCTTTCCGGTTCTCCTTTCAATTTGCTCTTTAAAAATTGAAGTTTTTGAGCACCGGACATTGATCTATTGCTGTGTATAGACTCGGTGAACAAATCTTTGAAAGGAACCCATTGATGATAACTACCGCTGAACGTAGGAATGTCCATTTTCGGTGTGCTTTTTTCACGATGATTGACCGACCACATTTTGCTATTTAATGACCTCTTCATATTCTCATAAGCTTTTTCGTAATCCGAAAATGTCATCTCGTAGGAGTTATCTTCATCATCCAGCTCGCCTTCTAACTCCCAATGAAGTGAGTCTATGATAGTCCAACGTGCTTCTAATTTCTTTAAAGTGTCTTCAAATTCCCACTTTTCCGAAATATCGTTTATGTTAATATTTTTTATTGTTCTTGAAAATGCTTTGAAATTGATAAATTGTTTTTTAAACAATTCATCTCGCTTGCTGTCAATGCCCTGCGATTTTAATTTAGGCAGGACGGGTGTTGGAAACTCGACGTCTGCGGTGGAGGTTCCAGCCTCGGGTGTTGCTGGGGTTACCACGACGGATACCGTTGATAATTTAATGATAGTTTCACGCGCCGAATCGTAAAAATCCTTTGCTCGTTGATAATGATTTAAAGTAAAATAGTCATATGATTTATCGGTAAAACCGCTCATAACAGTATGATTATTTTGATATTGAAGCCAAAGCTCGTCCAAGGCTGCTACCCGCCGCTTGCCGGCGGCAGGCGTCCTTTGTGCCAGTCCAGACTTCCTAAAGTTTGATAAATGTTGTTGCATGGCTAACATGATATCATCTTGATTTGTTATAAGACCTTCCATTGTTTGAGACATGCTGATTATGATAATAAAAAAGGAAAGATCTTACTTGAGTTCACAGCTTACTGCTACTGATACTGCTAGGCTCGACTGCTGCTTGTTTCTAGCTGGCACTTGATAACACGTGACGTGATTGATAGTTTGATATGATACACACACTGATAGTTTTGATTTGATAGAATGATAATGTCCAAAGTTGCTGGTAAATTGGAATCACACACGAAATGTCAAATATTTCTGCTGTTTAACACTCGCGTAAATTATGATCCCAAACTTTGCGTCGTTCGAAGGACCAAATTTTGTACGGGACAAAATAAATGATAAGTTTTGATATATTTAAATGATTTATTGATATTGGTTACAAAATGCTAATGATTAAAGTTATGAGTACACGCGGCGGCGAGTTAATGTGAACTGATACTTAAAGCTAATAAAATGTATGCGGTACAAAATGCTGACAAACATATTCCATTGTGCGGTTGCACCGTACACTCGGTTTTGTAAATTTTTTCAATAACACCACTGTAGAGTACGTTCACACAGAGTATGTTCTGATGGTAAACGATACGTAAGACGTCCCCCGAATACAGCATTCGACCCTAAGTATACCAAAGTTACTTTAAAGCATGGTGGGGAAAATGTGATAATTTGGGGTTGCTTTTCTGGACATGGTGTTGGATCTGTAAAGTTGATAGAAGGTAACATGGACCAGTTCCAATAAAGAAATATACTGGAAGAAACAATGTTACCTTATGCTGAAGACGTCCTTCGGGTATATGGACATTCCAGCATGACAATGATCCAAAGCACACTGCACGCATCGTAAAGGATTTTCTAACAGCACAATCAGTTTCTGTCCTAGACTGGCCAGCTAATAGCCCAGATCTAAACCCAATAGAGAATTAGTAGTTCGAAGTAAAAAAAAAGGCTTTTAGAGGAATGGAATTGTATTTTTCTTGCGAAATGTCAAAATTTAATAGATACTATGCCTCGCCGGTGTAAAGCAGTAATTAAAAGCCGTGGATATGCTATCAACTATTAATTTTAGTTACAAATGTATTCAAATGCTTTTTAAAACTTCCGCGCTACATTATTATTATATTTTTTTAAATGTAAGTGTCATACAAAATAATTTCCGAGTAGTGTATTAAATCGTTCTTAATTATTTGTCCAACTTCAGTAATATTTGAATGTGTTACTTTGGTACAATAAAATAAATTGTCAATAAAAAAATGCGTATTTATTCTTTATTACTAAGACACGTTGCTCTATTAATATGGCTATTTTATAGCATAACTAGTTGCTTTTCAGAAGGTACACATCTCTGCGTATGACACGATTTACATGAAAAACTCCTAGAACTTCAAATCGTTCTTAATTATATGACCACAACTGTATATAGAAATCGAATTAATTCGAATTAGTTCTGAAAAGAACTAATTCGCTTTTCTACAAGTTGAATGTATATAAGTCACTATATACCAAACAGTTCTTTTCAGAGCTATTCACTTTTCTATAAAGTGAAGTGATTAAAGTCATATTCAAAACAGCTCTTATCAGAGCTATTCACTATTTCTATTGAATTAATCTGTAGCAGCCACGGCAGCTACACCTGTGTTGTAAATTATTTTTCTTTTATACCTTTTTCATATTTAGTTTCAATTTGTAACAGGCCAAAACAGCTCTTTAAAATAACTTAGGCAAATATACCTACTTATACCCCTTCCAGCGTAAGTTTAGCTTTTTGACAGTTCACGTCCATGAAGTTTCGTAATACTTCCGCTTATTTTTCGAAATTATTATATTGTATTTCATGGACGTTCCCATGTTTTTTTTTTCAGTTACCATGGTTACTTAGTGATGGACACTCATAACGATTACCACCATTATGAAACAAATTACAAATAATCGGTAGAAATAAATGCTATGAATAAACCTGAACTCTTCATAATACGTTTATAAAATGTAATTATGATATTTTAGATTAGCTATAACCCGCGACGGTGTCACGATATAATTATGTATTTTAAATAATACCTAAGCTAACTATAATTTTATCATTTTAAGCTATATGCTAATTCTCTTAACATAGAAGAAAGAAACACTAATTACATGATAATGTAAGTTGATGTAAGGATCCAAATGTGTAAAATAAAGTAATTTGAAAAATCGCGAAATCGCTTACAATCGAATGGCATTACATTCGAGATACTGCTGAACGTCACTAACACCAGTCTGTCAAATGTCGTTAAATATAGTGGAAAGGGTATAGTTCTGATCTGTCTATTCCAACAAAAAAACCTTCTTGTAAACTGGTTCCGTCACCTCCATGGTGGGATGCTGAATGTACTGATAGTGTACGGCAAAGGAAAGAGGCAGAAAATAAATTTGCCTCATCCTTGTTAATGTCAGATTTCCTTGTTTTTAAACAAACAGCTGCGAGAACTTGTCGTCTTCTAGCACAAAAAAAATATCAAGGATGGCGTAGGTTTTGTGAGTCTCTATCGCCGCGTACCAACATATCACAAGTTTGGAAAAGCATTAAAGCTTATCGTGGAAGTCTTATAGACACTAATATCTCTTCTAACGATCCTAATTCATGGTTGTATGATTTTCATGCTAATTTAGCCCCTCCTTTTGTTCCGGAATTGGACTGCTTTTCATCTATGATCTCTTGTCATTCTCCTGGAGAAGATTGGATGAATGACCCTTTCTCCTTTAGCGAACTTTCCAGTGCACTTGACCACCTACATGATTCTTCCCCTGGTGTAGATGGCATCCCCTACTCCTTCATTTGCAAATCTTCTAAATTATGTAAATCATTTTTTCTTACCATTCTCAATACCATTTTTTCTTCAGGAATCATCCCTAAATCTTGGAAAACACAGTTAGTTGTTACTATCCTCAAGCCTGGTAAAGACCCAAATGACCCTACTTCTTACCGACCTATTGCCTTATCCTCTGTTTTGGCTAAAATAATGGAGAACTTAATTAAAAACCGTTTAGAGTGGTTTATAGAAAGAAATAATTTGCTGGCAAAGAATCAATTCGGCTTCAGAAAGGGTAAGAGTGCGTTGGATAACCTTAGTATTTTTACGTCTGAGGTCAGGCTTGCTTTTACTAAAAATGAGCATGTTATTGGGGCATTCTTAGATATCTCGGCTGCATATGATAATGTCAAACTTTCTTTACTTAGGGAGAAAATGCTTCAACTAGGTGTTTCTGGAAGGTTGACTAATATTATCTTTAATATGTTAGTATGTCGCTTTGTATCTGTTCGTTATCATTCTATTCTTCTTCCTCCTCGGGCTGTGTGGAAGGGCCTTCCGCAAGGCTCGGTGCTTAGTCCTCTTCTTTACAATATTTATACTTCTGACTTAGATTTATGTGTTTCCCCTTTTTGTAAGATTTTACAATTTGCCGATGACGTAGCATTATTCACCGTTTCTCCTTCTTTTTCTGAAGCTTCATCTTGTATTAATTCGGCTTTGTTTTACCTAAATCAATGGCTATCTGATCATAATCTCTCTCTCTCTCTGTGCCTAAATGCAATGCTGTTATTTTCTCTCGCAAACGTAATGTGCCACCTTTAGAAATCCGTGTTGGTGAAGAGACTATTCCCTTAAAGGATTCTGTCAAATTCTTGGGACTTATTCTAGATTCCAAGTTAACAGGTATCCCTCACCTGACATATATTGAGCAGAAATGTGAAAAAGGAGTGAATGTCATGAGGGCTCTTTCTGGAGTCCGGTGGGGTTCTCATCCTTCTTGTCAAAAACTAGTTTACGATTCTATTGTTCGTAGCCATTTTGATTACGGGGGGTTCCTACTTGAACCATGCAATAAAATTGCTATGGCCAGGTTAGATAGAATCCAGTCGAAATGTTTAAGAATTATTACAGGTGCTATGAATTGTTCTCCTATAAATGCTCTACAGGTTGAATGCTTGGAATCTCCTCTCCATCTTCGACGTCAATACCTTGCCGATAGGTTCTTATATAAAGTAATTCAAATAAAGTCTCACCCTCTTATTCCTGTTCTCAATTCTCTTCTGAATATTCTACCAAATTCTCCATATTGGTCACATAAGGACCCTCCTCGGCTTATAATTTCATTTAAAAAACTCAAAGAACTTCCTTGTTCAGTTTACCAGTCCTCATCTCATCCCATATTTGAAAGTGATTACCTCTCTCTTTCATTTCGTCCATCCATTATTTTGTCCTTAGGCATAGACAAAAATGATATTGATGCTAACAAACGTTTTGAGAAAATTTTAGCCAATAATTGGTGCGACTGGCTTACAATTTACACTGATGCTTCTAAATCATTACATAATGACACTCCTGTCGGGTCAGCAGTCTGGATTCCTAAGTTTAGAATCATTCTTAATTTTAAATCTCCTTCTTTTAATTCAATCTTTACAGCAGAATCAATAGCTCTGTTAGAGGCTGTACTGTATGTGGAATCTCATAATCTGAATAGATCCATAATCTTTACTGACTCGTTGTCTTGTTTAAGAGATTTGCTAAGCTTTCCATTTAGATCGCGGGATCATTGTGTTATCACGCTGAAAATTAAAGAAGCTTTACACAGATGTCATGTATCTGGCGTAGATGTGGTTTTAGCCTGGATTCCAAGTCATGTTGGCATTCTTGGAAATGAAACTGCCGATTCCTGTGCCAAAATGGCCATTCACTGTGGCAGTAACAATTACAATTACTGTTTTGCTCGTGATCTACGTCCCCTAGCCAAAACTTCTTTATTATGTTCATGGAATGAACAGTGGCAGTCCAGCAAGCTGGTGAAAGGTCGATTTTATGGATCTATTCAACCTCTTATTCCATTAAAACCGTGGTTTAGTGTGCGAAGAAATGTAAACTAATTTGCCACTTCAATAATAATTCGACTTCGTTTGGGGTTTGTTTGTACACCGGTCTTTTTAGCGAAGATGCACATTAGAGATCATTCTATCTGCGATTGTGGCTTGGACGACGGCACTCTCGAGCACCTGTTTTTCTTCTGTCCTAACCTTTCTGTTCCTCTTTATGACTTATTGCCTAACTGTATACCCCGCCCAGTAAACATTCCTTTTCTTCTATCCCTAGCTCACACCCCACTTATTAACGTCTTATATAGATTCATATCCATTAATAAGTTATTATTATAATGAATTTGCATGATTAAAATATATTTTTATGTTTTTCACTTAGGTATGTATATAGATGATTTATTTTACTTAGAATTTAGCTTTCTACTGATGACTTACCAAGCTTCATTTTAATTTAATTTATTTTTTTTGTTTTAGTAATAGAAATCAGACTAACTTTTGTATTTTCAACCACTTTGATAGAAAGCCTTTTATTAAGTGTAAAAAAGGACATTAATATAAAATAATGCGCATTACAGTAAACTACGTACTAAGCATATTATATGATACTTACAAACTAAAGGAACCTACATACTATCCTAAAGGAACATACACACTTCACCTCCCGGGGCATAAAAAAGAAAAAAAAAAATCTTAATTTTTTTTTTTTTTTTTATACAATGAAACAACTAGCATTATCTTGGAATGAACTACATTAATAAATGTGAATTTGTTCTCATCATAAAATTTATAACATATTTAAAATATTCTTATTACTTAATAAGTATTTAAAAAAAAAAAAGAAAACGTAAAAACACTACTTTCTCTAACTGCAGTTAAACAAAGTTAAGATAAGGTAATTATTACAAGTTAATATTACATACATTTAATTCATTTTTAATGCTTAACTATTGATAGTAGAGCCTAGTTCTATTCTTATGAACTAATTCTATTTTATTATTTTTACATATTCTAACATTAGAACCTAAATCATCTATAACTTTATAGGGACCTTCAAATAATGCATCTAATTTACGACCTGTTTCATTTTTTAGTAATATCAAATCATTTTTCTCGTACTGAATAGGGTTAATATACCTATCATACAGACATTTACGTTTGTGTTTACTAGTTAATAATTTTTCTTTTGCATCGGCGTTGGCTAATTGTAACCTATATTTTAGTTGTAAAGGATAATCATCTCTATTGTACAATGGTTCTACTGTTCCCTGAAGTCTACTAGGTAATCTGCAAATTTTACCAAAAACAAGTTCGTATGGCGTATAATTTGTTTCGGAATGGACTGTGTTATTGAAACTAAAACACCAAAACGGTAACCAATAACTCCAACTACCTGTATTATTATTACACTGAATTCTTAAGAATGCACCTAAGGTTTTGTGTGCATTCTCAAGAGCTCCTATGGACTGGTGATGGTAGG
Organism: Schrankia costaestrigalis; assembly: GCA_905475405.1. Classification (NCBI taxonomy): domain Eukaryota; kingdom Metazoa; phylum Arthropoda; class Insecta; order Lepidoptera; family Erebidae; genus Schrankia; species Schrankia costaestrigalis. Next base: position 54,832 of record FR997843.1, on the reverse strand, counting down.
CTGTGGAAGATAATTTATCAATATTAAGAATTTTGCAAACCTGTTCCATCGTCGAAGAAATGAACTCGGTGCCTCGATCCGTTGCTATTGTAGCCGGAACGCCAAACCTTAAAACGAACTGTCTAACAAAAGCATCTGCAATGGATACAGTTTCTTTATTTTTTAAGAGGAACAGCTTGTACGAACTTTGTTAGTTCACATTGCATGGTCAATATATAGCAATTACCGTCATCGTCCCTATCTAACGGTCCTACTACATCTAAATAAATTTTATCAAATGCCGAAGAAGCCGTTGTGGTTATCTCCATTGGCTCTTTTGTATATCTAAAATATTTAGATTTTTGGCATTGTGTACATGTCTTGATAAAATTTTGGACGTCCTTTTCTACATTTGGCCAATAATATCTTTGTTTAATAGTATTCACCATCCTGCGCACTCCAGCATGTCCACTGGATGGCAGTAAATGGAAGTCATTTAAAATAATAGTCTTTTCTTTATCGTCCCTAATTCTCTTTACACCTCGTAATATACAAATTCGGGGTCCGGACCATTCTTTAAGTGTCGATATTTCATCGCACAAATTCTTTATAAAATCAATATTGTCTTCATTTTTTATTATACAAATTTCATTAACACCAATTTTCTCACAAAATAATCTTAATTTTTGCACAAATTCGGCTCGCGAGAAGTGCGCCTTAAAATCAAGATTAATAAATAACATTTTATTATTTAGAGCAAATGCAAAACATTCTACTTCTTCTGTTATCATATTCCTTTCTCTAATTCTTTTTAACTCATCGGGTTTAATAAAATTCATCTCTACTGATTCACACGGTTTTCTTAATATATCCACAACTCTCGGTTGATCAGGCCTTGTGTCAGTGGATTTACTAAGATCAACTTTCTTTTCATTCCTTTTACTTTCATTCATAATATCATTCATTCTCTTCTTTTGAGCTCTCGTCACTACAGCCACAACTTGTTCATGCATACACTTCAGATCATCCGAAGTTAAACAAACTCTAGACAATGCATCCGCTACAACATTTTCTTTACCTTTTACATACACAATTTTAAAGTCATATTCTTCAATGGTTAATCTAAATTTAAGAAGTCTACTTGATGGGTCTTTAATTCCGCAAAGATTAACTAATTGTTTGTGATCTGTCATAATAGTGAATTTTCGTCCATACAGGTAGGGTCTAAAATATTTAACTGACCAAACAATTGCCAAAAGTTCTTTCTGTATGGTAGGATAATTCTTTTCCGCTTTATTTAATGGTCTACTAGCATATGCTACGGGTCGAAGGTCTTTGTTACATAAAACTGAACCAATAGCAAAACCTGAAGCGTCTGTTTGTAATATGAATTCGTTACTTTCACTAAAATCAGGATATTGAAGAACTGGTGAAGAAATTAAAGCGTTTCTTAAATGTTCAAATGCATTTTGACATTCTTCTGACCAAATAAACATTTCATTTTTTCTAGTTAATTTATTGAGAGGCATTGCAATTTGGGAAAATGACTTTATAAATCTACGGTAATAGTTACAGAATGCTACAAAACGTTTAACTTCTTCTACATTTTTAGGTATAGGATTGCGATGCCGGGAGCTCGGGAGATAAGTTAAACAAACGAATGATGAATTATGACTACTTTATTAGGCAAGATACATTGTTATATATTGATTATTACTTATGAATAGGTACTTACTTACACTTACACTTACTACACCACTACACCTCCGGGGGTGCGCGGAAAAAAAAACAACTTATAAGATTGTTTTTTTTTTTTTTTTTTAATATATATATATATATAAACTTTATATTAATGTCACTAAAATGATAATATAAATGGAGTAAAATAGGTTGATTATAATGAGTATATTTAGATAAACTGATTAAACAATTTTAAAAAAAAATGGTTACATAGTATCTTTATTGACGATACAACTTAGTTCTATCCTTATGAACTATTTCGTGTTTATTATTTTTACTTATTCTAACATTAGGGTCCATATCTTCTATGACACTGTACGGTCCATTATAAATATTGTCCATCTTTGTTCCACTTTCGTTTTTAACTAAAATTAAATCGTCTACCTTATAAGTAATAGGATTACATTGTTTATCGTATATTATCTTTCTTTTTTCCTTACTACTAACTAAATTATTTCTAGCATCCTGAAGTGCTATCTGTAATTTGTGTTTTAGGTCTAATGAATAGTTATCGGGGTTGTAAAGCGGTTCTACGTTATCAGTGATAGATTTTGGTATATTACAAGTTTTACCGAATATAAGTTCGAAAGGCGCATATTGAGTTTCTGTGTGGACGGTATTATTAAAACTGAAACACCAGAAGGGTAACCAGTGAGACCATGAGTAACCGTCTGCACTATACGTTCTTAGAAATGCTCCCAAATGCTTGTGAGCATTTTCGAGAGAACCTATTGATTGATGATGATATGCAGTGGAATTTAGTTTTTCTATTTGTAACAGTTTACAAACCTCTATCATTGTTGCAGAAATAAATTCTGTACCTCTGTCTGTTGCAATAGCGTCAGGGATACCGAAACGTAGAATAAAATTTTGTACAAAAGCTTTAGCTATACTTACAGTTTCCTTGTTTTTTAACGGGTATGCTTCAATAAATTTTGTCAGTTCACACTGAATAGTAAGGATGTAACAATTTCCATCTTCATCTCTGGTTAGACCTACCACATCTAAATAGACTTTTTGAAAACCTGATGAAGCTGTGGTTGTAATTGTCATTGGCTGTCTAATATATCTACTGTATTTAGCTTTTTGGCACCTAGGACATTTGCTAACAAAATCGTAAACATCGTTCGATAGACCTGGCCAGTAAAATTTCCTCTTTATATTATTTGTCATTCTGCGTACCCCAGCGTGACCACTGGTCGGTAGCAAATGATAGTCATTCAAAATAAATCTTTTTTCGTCTTCATTAAATACTCTCTGTACTCCTCTAAGGATATACACTCGTGGACCGGTCCAAGTTTTTAATAGTTTGAGCTCATTACATAATCCTTTGATAAATTCTTCATTATCTTCATTTTTAATAATACATATTTCTCTTAAATTTATTTTTTTTACTAAATTTCTCTAACTTAGTCACAAATTCGGCTCGCGAGAAGTGTGCCCTAAAGTTGAGATTTATGCATAACATTTTCTTAGTATCAATGTAATTAAAACATTCATCTAAAACAGTTATTAAATTCTGTTTTTTATATATGTCTAACTTTTCCTTCTCTACTAAAATCATTTCTACCAAACCGCACGGTTTCTTTAATAACTCAACGACTCTTGGTTGATCAGACCCGTTGTCTGTCGGTTTATTAAGGATTGGTGATTCTGCTTTACTGTTCTCATCCATCTTTCTTTTCATTGATCTAGTCAGAATATTCACTTCAGAAATTTTCTCATTCATACCTTTTAATTCACTCGATGTAACATGTACTCTAGACAAAGCGTCAGCAACCGCATTGTCTTTCCCTTTCACATACACTATCTTAAAATCGTACTCTTCAAGGGTTAAACGGAACTTTAGTAATCTACTTGAAGGATCTCTTATTCCAAACAAGTATATTAAAGGTTTATGGTCTGTCATTATTGTGAAATGCCTAGCATATAAATATGGTCGGAAATACTTGACTGCCCAGACTATAGCAGTAAGCTCCTTTTGGATTGTAGGGTAATTTAATTCGCCTTTATTTAACGGCCTACTAGCATATGCTACAGGTCTCAAATCTGCATTACATAAGACCGCACCTATAGCTGTACCTGATGCGTCTGTCTGTAATATAAACTCGTTTGTATCTGCAAAATTTGGGTATTGGAGTATGGGTGGAGTCATTAATGCTTGTTTTAGTAATATAAATGAATTTTGGCATTCATCTGTCCAATTGAAATTAACGTTCTTTCGACATAATTGATTTAAGGGTAAGGTTAATTGAGCAAACCCCTGTACAAATTTTCGGTAATAATTACAAAATGCGACGAAACGTCTAACTTCGTCCGCATTTTGGGGAACAGGGTAATTTTGTAGAATTTTGGTTTTCTCTGGGTCTGGTAAAACACCATCTGCTGACACGAGATGTCCTAAATATAGAATTTCTTTTTTCAAAAAGTTACACTTTCCTGGATTGAGTTTTAAATTTACCTTCCTAAGTCGCTCAAGTACTGAAATAAGGTTAGAATTGTGAATTTCTAAACTTCTGCCCATGATAACTAAATCATCCATATACAGAAAACATTTTTCAGGAGCTATTCCGGACATAGCAATAGACATTACTCTACTAAAATTACTACAGGAAGTTTTCAAACCCATCGGTAATCGTTTTAATTGATATTGACCATTGTTTGTAATAAATGCTGTATATTTACGGCTTTCTGGATCGAGACTTACTTGGTAATAACCTTGATTTAGGTCTAAATGTGAGTAATAAATAGAACCTGATAGGGAATCTAAAATATCGGTGATGTTTGGAAGTGGAAACTTATCATCGACAATTACATCATTAAGTTTTCTATAGTCCACGACTAAGCGCCACTTTTTAGTAGTGTCTGACTTTTTTGGCACTAAAAGTATAGGGCTAGACCACTCACTAGTGGCTTCTTCAATTATGTCATCTTCTAACATTTTTTTAATTTGTTTATCAACTTCTGGCTTCATTGACTGTGGTAGTCTATAAGGCTTTACATATACTGGGCTAGTGTTAGGTTTGAGTGTAATAGATTGTTCATACACGTTAGTTGTAGACAGTCTATCCCCTGGTAAAAAGAAAACATCAGAATATTTAGAACAAATTACTTCAATGGAATTCTTTTCTTCAGAGTTTAAATGGTTTATCTGTAGTAAAGAAAGTAATTTTTGAGCTCTGCTAACGTCAGAATTTGTTTCAGCAAAAGAAAAAATGTTATATTCGTCTAAACAACTAACTTGTGGTACAAAATTAGTTAAAGTAACTTCTTCCTCCCCAACGTTAAGTATTTTTATTGGTATTCTACCGCATTTTGGTTTTACAATAGTCCCAGCTAAAAACACATCCTTCTCTATTTCTCTCGTGCTTACAATACAATCATCATTTACATCAGTACCTATATAGACATAATGTATAGACTCACTCCGTGGCGGTATTTTCAGATTATTCGTAAAGTTTGGCTTGTCTAATAGTTGTAAATGGGTTATACTAGTGTTATAATTAATAGTCAAAATGTTAGCTGATAAATCAATATTACAATGATAAGTAGATAGAAAGTCTAATCCTAAAATACCATTCGCTTTCAAAGGTAATTTTTCAAATACATAAAACTTTTGTGATATACTAGTGTGGTTTGGTAGCTTAAGTTTTAAATTTACGTATCCTATAGAATAAATTTGGCCTCCTATTCCATTAATTACGGTATCGTCGTTAACTATAGGTATACACTTGGGTAATTCGTCTCTCTTTATAATTGATATTGATGCTCCGGTGTCTAAGAGAAATAAATATTTTCGATTATTGATACAAAACGTCACGAATTTACACTGACCATTAGTAGATAAAACATAATTCTTAATCACGAAAAAACTCCTTAGTTAAATCTTTAGAAGTACCTGGTGAGTCAGTGTTTGAAGTTTGATAATTATCATTATCATTTTGTTCTATAGAATAAATATTTTTACGCTGGCCATGCCATTCACCACGAGGTCGGTGGTCGTACCTGTTGTTATTAATTCTACCACGGTTATTATTTTGGAAAGGTTTTCCGGAACCACGAGAATGAAAATTGTTACTTCCACTATAGTAATTCCCTGAACCACGAGAATGGAAATTGTTACTACCATTATAGTAACTACCTCGCTGACCTTGACCCCTAGATCTCATAAAGGGTTTGTACATACCTCGCGGCCTCCGAGTAAACTGCATAACATCGGACATGGTTGAATGGGAATACTTTGTCGCCTCCTCATCCTTAGCTACCTGTATTGCCTCCCTGAGGCTGGTGCAGTTTCGCGCTGCTACAATAGTGCTCAGCCTGGCATCTTTCAGACCATCTGAAAATTTTTTTATGGACATTTTTTCATTTAATGGTTTTAACACCTTATAATTAGTTGAGTCACCATCGGCCTGAGATATTGTAAGATCTGTAAAAAGTTTTTCCAGTTCAGCACCATACTCGTCAATAGACTTCCAACCTTGGTTAGTGCTAAGTAATCGAGATTGAATAGCTGAAGGACATTTAACAGCCAAAAAATGTTTTCTCATATCCTGGAGTAAACTACTAACCGTAGAATAGTCGCTTGATAAACGTAGCTTAGCACTTTCTGAGAGTCGACCTTTAAGTACAAACTTAATTAAATAGTTTTGACCTGCACTATCTAACATATCCGCATACAATTCCACTGCATCTATCAACCGTTTAGTGGTCTCCTCTTTATCATCCATAAGAGGTATTAAACTACACGCGGTACGCATATCAAAAGCCATTTTGCTTAATTTTGGTTCGTATGAACACAGCTTAGTAATTTCTAAATATAATTGTTTAATATTATCATAAACAGTAGTTATGGATGTCACTACTTCGGGTGTCTCGTCACTAGATAATTTTGATAACAATAAATCGGCTTCTTTGTATAAGCATTCAGCCTCTTCTAATTTATTTGAAGCAATAGAACCCTGATATCTACTCTGACCTTTCTTCACTAAATATTTACGAATGTCTAATATCTCATTATATAATTTTATAAAATTTTCAGCCATACTATAATTAAACAAAGAAGAATAACAATGTTATTACATCATAAATTCAGAATAATTCTTGGTTGTTACCAACAGACGCTAAATAAGTCCAACTATTCTAAACAATACCATATACGTAACGAGCTATCATGTTCGATGAGTCTCTGCGCTCGATTTAAGAACAGTTTATATGTACTTAATTTCTAAAATTAAAATAAAACTTACCTATTTTAATGTTGTTTTTTCATAATTACACATGATTACAATATTCATACTATAAATTTCTTCTAACATACGTACTGTAAATTTAAGTAAGCATTAATAAACACAGACATAATTAAAAACAAAAGTAGGTATACGAGTAATACACTATTGAAGATTCTTTAACATTATAAAATTATTATTAAATTATTGATACGCTTAATCTATCGTCGATTGTCTTTCTCAAGTTCTAGTGGAGCCCTAAAATGTAGTTTTCTTCACATGGACATTAAAATGTAGCACCGTTTATTATTATTATAGTTTTTAGTCAATTTTTTTTTTTTTTTTAACACTTTAACTTATTATTTATTTATATATTTCACTTTTAGTATACGCACTTAGACCTTTTCAACACGAGCGAAGTTACACTTACAACCACTTGTAGACGCCTGTCTCCGGTGTATAGAACGACGGTTCATCTGTCTTTCCATCCATCTGGTATGCGTTTTTTTGTAAAAATAGCAAGTTGCATACAATGCTGCAGCCAGTAAGACGATCACGATGACGGTCAACAATATGTTTGTCACACTGATGGTCGCATAAGAAGTTTCCGCCGATGCGCTATTTTTGCCATCACCAGCAGCAGTTTGCGCAATAATTGTTTCCTCTTTTGAGTATGTCTTCCCCATGATGTATAATTTTAATAAAAAAAAATATTTGTCCAAATCACTGCACAGTTTACATTCGCGGCGTTACAAGAATGCGCTCCATTACCATATATGGCAGGCAGGGTCGCCATGCGATGCCGGGAGCTCGGGAGATAAGTTAAACAAACGAATGATGAATTATGACTACTTTATTAGGCAAGATACATTGTTATATATTGATTATTACTTATGAATAGGTACTTACTTACACTTACACTTACTACACCACTACAGGATAATCTTTTAAAACTCTTGTTTTTTCTGGATCGGGTAACACACCTTTTTCTGAAACGACATGTCCTAGATAAAGAACTTCTTTTCTTAAAAATTCGCATTTTTGAGGATTTAGCTTTAAATTAACTTTCCTTAATCTCTCTAAAATGCTAATCAAATTTTTATTATGACATAAGAGACTTCTACCTGTTACAATTAAATCGTCTTGGTATAGAAGACATTTATCGAAAGCCAAACCAGATAAAGCTACAGACATCATACGACTAAAAGAATTTGGACTTATCTTAAGTCCCATCGGTAAACGTTTCATTTGGTATTGACCTGTACTTGTAGAAAAAGCTGTTAACTTACGACTAGCCTGTTCTAATTTAACTTGATAGTAACCTTGATGAAGATCAAGGTGACTAAAGTAAACAGCTCCTGAAAGCGAATCTAAAATTTCGTTTATATTAGGTAGTGGAAACTTATCATCACAAATCATTTCGTTTACTTTTCTGTAATCCACTACTAATCGCCATTTCTTTTCACTACTATCACTACTCCGTTTCGGTACTAATAAAATTGGACTCGACCACTCACTGTTTGTCTTTTCAATAATATCGTTATCTAACATTTTATTTATTTGCCTAGCTATTTCAGGTTTTAATGCTTGTGGTAATCTGTAAGGTTTTGTGTAAACTGGTGTGCAACTTGGTTTTAATACTATCGATTGTTCATAAATGTTAGTAGTCGTCAGCTTATCCCCCTCTACATAGAAAACATCTGCATATTTAGCACATATTTTCTGAATAGATTCTCTCTCGTCTTCATTTAAATAATTCAATTTTAACTCGTTAAATAACGTGTTAACTCTAGATACATCTACCTTGTTATCATGAAACTGACAAACATCATAATCACATAAAGTCTGCAAGTTAGGAGAAAGTGATGGTAAAGTGACATCTTTTTCACTAACATTAAGTATTCTTACTGGGATCCTATTATTTTTTACTATTGCTATTGTGTTGGCCAAAAACACATCAGTCGCTAGCTCTTGTCCACATACAAGCACTTCATTATTTAACGGTTTGTTTACATAAATAAAATGTATCGATTCTGAACGAGCTGGAATAGTTAAAGTATTTTGAAATCTTTCTTGCTCAGTAACAAAATTAAAATCATACGCTTTTCCAAAATTGCTAAGTGTTAAGACATTTGAATTTAAATTAATATTAGCTTGAAATTTGTTTAAGAAGTCTAAACCAATTATTCCATCTACTTTCAAAGGCAAGGAACTAAAAATAAGAAATTCTTGTTGAAATATTTGATCATTATGTTCAAGGTTTAATATAACAGAACCTTGAGAATATTGCTGACCACCTATTCCATTTATCAGTGTGCAGTTGTTTCTAATATTAGCATTTTTAGGTAAACTTTCACTTTTAACTATAGATAATGAAGCTCCTGTGTCGACAATCCAATAATACTTCACATGGTTGATGTAAAATGCAATATATTTCGCATTACCTTGACATGACAATATAAAATGATTAAGATCGAAAAAACTGGTTCTTATTATCTGTCTCAATATTAGATTTATTTTCAGTAGTAGTTTGTTCTAATGAAAAAACATTTTGTCCTCGTCTAGTATTTTTAAAATGTCTTGAACCTCTAAAACCACGTTGGTTTATTGAAGACGGGCGCGAGTTGCCTCTAAAATAATTATTACGCCATAATTGACCATTATTATTGTAACTACCACGCTGTTGACCACGATGATAATTGCTATTAAAATATTGACCACGCCAACTACCCCTTTGGCGCTGATGGCCTTGAAAACGTGTCATTCTAGATGAACTGTTCCCCTGTCTATGTATATGTAAAATGTTACCTGATGTTTGCTGAAATGAAGTACACTCCTCGTCTTTGGCTGCTTGAATGGCTTCCGTCAGGCTAGAATAATTTCTGGCAGAAATAATAGTACTCAGCTTTGAACTGCGCAACCCATCTGAAAACCGTTTTATAGCAAACTTTTCATTAATCTGCTTTAATGTCTTGCAAGTAACCGGGTTACCATCGGCTTGAGAGATAGTTAAGTCTGTTAATAATTTCTCAATCTCACTACCATATACTTCAATAGGCCTTGAACCTTGTTGAGCATTTTGTAATTGGGATTGTATTGCTATAAAAGACTTTTTAGGTAAAAGAAATTGACGTAAATCTGCAATTAACTCTTTTACAGTTTTGTACGAACTAGATAACCGTAACTTAGCATTTTCAGACAACCTGTTTTTAAGAACAAAAGTGATTAATAAAACCTCACCTTCTGGATTAATCATATCGGCGTACATTTCAACTGAATCTATTAACCGTTTGGTTGTCTCCTCAACACCGTCCAATACTGAAATCAAACTACACGCCACTTTTAAGTCAAATTCCATTTTTACTAATTTTTCTTTAGTGGGAACAATACATAAACTTTTTATTTCATTATAAATAGTAGTTATATTTTGATATACCTCTAATGCCGATGTTAAATTACAGTCCTGTGTATTTTCCAATAAAGATAATATCTCACGACATTTATTAAAAATATATTGGGATTCATTTAATTTTAACTCTATCACTTGACCTTTATATCTACTCTGTCCCTTTTTAATCAAATATTTTCTAATATCTATCAAACTATTATAACATTCAATTAAACTATCACTCATTATCTAAAAATAACATAACTTAAATTAACAAAGAACATACTCGTAGCTCCCGCACTGATAATACTACGTACGACACGACATATAACACCGCTGCGTTGCACTTTTCCCACGCGGTACGTAGTGTTCATGCACAATTATAGCACGTTTTATTTTATAAGTAATGAAATTTGATATCTACCACAAGAAACAAAACAGGTGAAATTTTCGGATGATGATATTTTTATATCATTGGCGTCTTGAAATCTAGCTATCAGGTGTACCTTCCATTCGTCCTCGCATGGATGCTCGAATACGTTGAATCGTGTTCAGTCCAATCTCATCTTGAATCCAACGTTGATGGCAATTTTTGTACAGGCGCAAGAGGAAGTAGATCACCATGCCAGCCAATATGGCCAGGGTAATGATGGTCACACCGCTTAACCGCTCCACGTGGCCTCCAATGTCCTTGAGTATAGCGTCATTTTTACCAACCGCGTTCTGGTTAATAAAAACCTCTTCTTTTCCGATGGATGAACGACACATTTTATACTTTTATATGTAGGCAAATACTTTAACTATAATGAGCCCCTTGGCAGACCAGACCAGAGGCAGGGTCGCCATGTAATGTTGGGGATTTGGTGACGTAAATAACTAACAACCACTTTGATAGAAAGCCTTTTATTAAGTGTAAAAAAGGACATTAATATAAAATAATGCGCATTACAGTAAACTACGTACTAAGCATATTATATGATACTTACAAACTAAAGGAACCTACATACTATCCTAAAGGAACATACACACTTCACAGTTTTTATTAGGGACCGGGCATTTTTCTTTTTTATACTTTTATTCTCTCCACCTTGACGTTGGCAGAATCATCGGGGAACGATGGGGGCCATTGAATTAAAAAAACAGAAACAGAACAGAAACAGGGTATAGTTATTTTATCGAGTAATTTTGACTTCTTTTTGTTCTGTCGAAAACGATTTCAAATAATTAATAATATCATTCGAATCTGCTAAGATCTGTTGAGAGCTAATGCTAATTAGCTCTCAACAGATCTTGAAGGTCACAATCTACGCGAAGGTGCAGAGGTGTTATATGATAGGGGAATGGCAGCGCATATAATTAGTCTCGAGTCTGGAGTCAGGACATTTTTGTGTTTATTTATTTATTTTAAGGTACATCAACAATATACATATTAAAATCTGTTAACAATGAATCTTAGAAATAATAAACTTATATGAATATCGATTACAGACATACACAACATTATTATAATTATAACACAGAATTATCATATTATTATATTGGAATAGAATTAGTAATTTTAACAAAATAAATCAGTATAAAATAAGAATCAAAAATAAAATAACAGAAAGGAATAAATTAAATTACATTTAAGAAAAATAAAAATACAATTGATATAATTAAGGAAACAATTTACAAAAACAATTTATTAGCATAAAATTATCTGCGCCAACTTACGCTTAAATACTTTGATAGAGTCATGGAAAATATTAAGCTCAAGATCATGCGAGCGCCCACACAATGTATTGTACTCTAAACAAATACGAACCAGTGGCGAGTGCCTGCCAACATTGGTCATTGTGTTCTGTGAATGTGTTAAAATTGTGTCGCGGGAATTTTTACATACAGGGTACACAAATTTCCCTTATAATAGACAAATACAATAAATAATAAATGGATACAGGCACTGGTGAAGGCGATAGTGGAGATGAGCGCAGCGCTGGAGAGCGACGCCGAGGCGGAGGGCGAGCCCGGCGCGGCGGACAGTAGCGCGGCGGACAGTAGCGCGGCGGACAGTAGCGCGGCGGACAGGTCGGACGAGGAGCGCTCGGACGCCGCCAGCGCCGCCGCCGCGCTGCTGCACGCGCTGCCCACGCTGCGTGCGGCGCCGCGCGCGCGCCTGGACGCGCTACTCGCGCGTGACGACCTGCATCCACATCTGTACGTTACTTACACCCCTCTCACTTGTGCTCTGTAGCTATTTATAATATGTTGTCAATTGTTTCCTATAGTTCGTTGCAAACTATGATAATATTTCGTTTCGGAGGCACCGCTCTCGGTGATAAGTTACAGTAAATAAATGACATTCAAAACTAAGTTTACCTTAATACATAGGTATGTATGTGTTAAATTAACGCTCGCCACATCCGGGCCAAAATGTAAGAGGCGTACCGAGCCTCCGCAAACTAGTTATCTTGTCCGCAGCGGCGCGCTGTGTGGCGCGCTGGGGCTGGCGGGCACGCTGGCGGCGCACGGCGCGGTGGCGGAGCTGCTGGCGCTGCGCACAGCGGACCCGCCGCTGCACCTCGCGCTCACCTACCTCGCCGCGCTCACGCTCGCGCATCAACCGCAAGTACGTGATCCTTTACACTAATGTTAATATATCTTAAATAAAAAATAAAATAAATCTAATAATAATATCTTAAATAAATAAAAAAAAAAAAAAATATCTTCAACCGGGAAATAACTAATTATTCTCGTTTTAAATGACCAATTTCGATCTATATTTACATCCAGATCTTTGATGGTATCTAACAAACGAGAGTTTGCTGACTGTTTAATTTTATTTATTTTGTTAATAATACATAACTTGTTTTATAATGGTTGTTTTAACAAGAACTTTGTTTTTCATTTAGGACTACACCTCAGTTTAGACAGCACCACAGCTTAGACATTTACTTACTTAGTATGACTTAAGTATTCGTAGTAAATGCTTTGGCATCTCTCACAATAAATTTAATTTCGTTCAAAAATGACTGTACGGTAGGTGTTAGGGACAAGTGAAACAACCGACTTCTGTTGTAAGACTGTGTAACATATTGTCTCAATATAATAGTGATAATATGATAATACATTATGCTTAATTAGGTATGGAATAAATACAGAGTAATGTTATATATTTTAAGTACACACTACAATGACATTAAAATAATTAAAATCTATTTTGAACACATTTAGTGGTTCGTAAAATTAAATTATTGGGAAGGCAGATAGCCTCAATTTCATTGTGTTAGTACAATGCCGTTAGATCGTAACTCGTGCGTGTTGCAGGAGAGCGTGGTCCGTGACGTGTTGCGGCTCGGCGAGGAGGCGCGAACGGAGCCCGTGGCGCACGCGGCGCTGCTGGCGGCCGGCGCCGGAGCCGCGCGTGTCTCAGGCGACCTGGCGCAGGACGTGCGGGACGCCCTCGCCCGCGGCCTGGCGCGCTGCAAGGTAGTACTGGGGGAGCAGCGAGCACGACGCGGGGCGGGGCGGGGCGACACTGACGCGCTGTGTGTGCAGGAGGAGCGGTGCAGCGCGGCGCGGCTGCAGGCGCTGGGCAACATGCGGCGCGCGGACACCGTGGACCTGCTGCTAGAGCACGCCGCCGCCGCGGGGGCGCCGCGCGCCGCGCTCGCCGCACTGGACGCGCTGGCGCTGGCGCCGCCCGCCGCGCTCACGCACGCGCGCCTGCAGCGGCTAGACGCGCTGGTGCGGGACGCGCGCGCGCCGCTGGAGCAGCGCGGCGCAGCGCTGGAGCTGCTGCTGCGGCGCACGTCGCTGCCGGCCGCGCTGGCGCCGCTCGTGTACGCGCTGCACGAGGACGAGCCGGAGCTGTGGCGCGTGCTGTGGCAGCGCCTGCGCACGCGCACGGACCTGCCCACGCTCGACACGATGCTGTCGTCCAGGCTGCGCGGCTGGGACGCTCAGGCGCACGCAGGTACTCCTCGATACACCTACTTTACTCCTAAAATAATTCGAGCGAGATAACTAAAATGGTTTTGTATTTGCACCTAATATTATGTGTGGAGTTTCACAGGGGTCGGTTCTTGGTCCGCTCCTGTGGAACATCGGTTATGACTGGGCGCTGCGCGGTGCGCTCCTCGCGGGTGTCAGCATTGTGTTTTATGCTGACACTCTTGTCACCGCGAGGGGTAAGACGCACCGGCAGGAGCCGCATGCTGGGAGCGCAAAAAATAAAAATGCAACTGTAAAAATACTACTACTTAAGTAAAGTTATCTGTACAACCTCGTGGTATAGCAAGCAGTATAATATAACGTCGTAGGTACGTCGTCGGCGCTGAGCCGCGCGCCGGGCTGGGCGCTGGCGGGCTGGAGCGCGCGGCTGGACTCGCTGCAGCTGGCGCGCGGCGGGCTGCTGCGGCGCGGGCAGGTGACGCTGAGCGCGGCGGGGCCGGGCGCGGACGTGCCGCTGCTGTCCGTGGCGCTGTGGACGCGCGGGCTCAGTGCCTTCGGCGGCGCAGAGGGCGACGCGGAGCCGGAGGACGCGGCCGGCACTCTCACGCTCGCCGTCGCCGGCGCCAGCATGAGGGATATCACGCTCTTCGAAGGCCAGGTAGGCCATATTTTCACTCTAAAAAAATATGTAGATCTAAAAAAATAGAATTCAACCGAATATTTGATAATTAAATATTTTTTTATTGAAAAGGGTTTAGTCACTCACCCCCTTTCTCATAAACGCGTCTTACATTTAATCACTGTTTAGCGAGATTTTTATTACGAAAACCAACCTTATACCAATCAATTTAAGAGTCTATGCTAATTAATCAATTGACTCAAATTTAAGAAGCGTTTATGAGTGAGGGGGTCAGTGACTATGCCACCCGATAATGAAATTAATAAACTTATCTTAACCCTTCCACAGTGTCGCCAAGTTTAGTCTTTGGTTTTGAATTGAATAATATTCATTTCAGATAAATGACATCCATATTGTTAGTAAACATACATCTATGTTAGAAATTAAATTAAATTGCAAATAACATTTTTAATGATGCGTCTTTTTTTAGATTAATATTCAATAAAATCAATATGATTTCGAAAAAAGAAACCCATTATAACATTACAATATTTTAAGACGGCTTTTACAGGCACTAACTAGAAACTAAAATGTAAATGGCAAAGGCCAAGTTATCAATTCAACAACAATTTTGAACAAATGATGCAAATTGAGTGTTTTATTTAATTTTGAAATAAAACAACTTTTAAAAAATCTTTCGTTATAAGTACACCAATATACAGTATGTAAAGTGAGACATAGGCAATACTTTAGGGCGTGATAGATAACGTTTATTTATTTATTTAAAGTATGACACACTTACAGCAATACATACAAATTTACACAATAAAACTTACTTAAACACAATATTAGGTATGTTTACCTATTAAAAGTGTACACAGCATTCTTTTTTATAATAGGCAACATTTTACATAGGTACATTTCAAAAACAAATGATAATTTTAAAATACGACAAAACACAAAATCTAGATACAACGTATGTGGCATAATACAATACTAAAATATAAAGCTAACATTACATAAAATAGAATAAAATATAATAAGTAGAATAAACTTAATGAACACATTTTTTAATCGAGCAGTTTCTGATCGAAACTTGGTTTCCGAGGTGTTAAATATATCCAAATCATACTTCGCATTAAGACTGTTGTAAGTATTACAAATTCTGGCCAGGGGATAATGAAGACCTAGGTTGGTGCGAGCAGTAGGCGGAGCAAAAGTTTTAGTGATTGCCTTCCTAGGGTATCGACTAGACGTTCAATTAATCAACGTTATTTAACGAAGGAAAAAAGATACAAAATAAATAAATATTAAATTACTACATAGTAAACGACGTGTAAAGCTTAGCCATGAATTTTACTAATCATGGACACCGCGCTGTGCGCGGACGCAGCGAGCGATCGAACTCAACGCTAAGTTCGCCAGCTGATTTAGATACATACCTACGACGCGCGGGTCAATTCACCGAGTCTTGAACAATATTTTAGCGCAGCGGGAACGTGTCCACACTTACCTACACAGTAGTACACAAAAATTAAGTACCTAATTTTATTACATAATTCGGATCAGAATCACGTACAGAGTCACCTCCTTAATTATTGCCTATGACTTAAAAAACACCCTGTATAGAATAAACACATAAGTTCATAATCGGCAGAGTCGTTAACTAATAGTTCGTCTGGCCTCAGGCGGAGCTGCTCGGGCACGTGTGGGCAGGCACGGCGAGCACGAGCACGCCCGTGCTGCGCGCGCTGCATGCAGCCGTATGGGCGCGCGGCGCGGTGGCGCTGCAGGGCGGCGCGTGGCTGGCGGCGCGGCACGGCGCGGCGCTGGCGCTGGCGCTGGACGCGCAGGCGCAGGTGTCGCTGTGGCACCGCAGCGCGCGCGCCGAGCTGCAGCTGCGCGGCGGCGCGGCGCTGCACGTGGCGGCCGAGGTGCGCACGGCGTGGGGCCGCAGCGAGGCGAGCGCCTGGGCCCGCGCGGCGCCGCAGCTGCACATCGGCGCGGAGCTGGACTTCTACTCGGACGTGCAGCTGTGCGTGCGCGCGCGCTCCCCCCCGCACGTGTGGCGGCGCGCGGTGACGCTGGAGGCGCGGCACGGGCGGCACGCGGTGCGGCGCGCGCGGCGCTGGGCGCTCCCCTCCCCCGCGCGCTCGCTGTCGCTGGGCGCGCTCAACGACCGCACGTGCCGCACGCTCGTCGCGCCCGACAAGTAGTGGCACGCGACTCGTCTACGCTCGGCTCTCACTCCACACGTAAGAGTGACCCTACTCTAAGTTAAAGTGCCTAATACTCATTATACTTGTTCCCTCGGTGGAGAGGTCACAAGTCATTGTTCCAAAGTGTTTCTAGTTTACACAATTAACCTCATAATACACCCTAACTGACAGTTATATGTGAGGCATAGTTATTGTATACATAATAGTTGTGTAAGTTATTGTAGATCTGAAATATATTTATGTATTGTACGTGCCGTGTAACATGTAACAATTATCTAGATACCTAAATATAATATAAACTATGTGATGTAACGCGACACTATGTCAGTCTGGTACGATCTGATCTATAATATTGTGTTATTATGTATCTATTCTACACTTTTTTTATTAAAATATTATTTATTAATTTAAAGAAAAATAGTTAATAATATTACTTTAAGTAAACATAATACTGTAATTAATACTCATATAAGATACTCTGTGCATATTATAATATATACCTGTTACTTTGTATTTTATTTATTAATCTCTCAACAACAATAATTATTATTAAACTATCATTAACCCTTTCCACGCCAAAGTCTGATATATGAGACAACTCATTTTCGTGCCCACGACGCCAACGTCTGATTTCTAAGACAAAAAAATGTGTACTTTTGTTTTTTATTTTTACTAGCACACACGTAGTTATTAGTGTGAGTTATAGGTTTTTCTGGGCAATTACTATCTTAAAATTAAAAAAGATAAAAAGTTGCAACTTATTCTCATCTTGTTTTATGTTTATTTATGTAAAAACAAAACCATTTTTATGCCAAAAATGTAGTTTAATTTTACTTGAGTGCTACACGCCGAAGTCTGATATATTGTGAAGTCATGCTTCTCACCTCTCCACGGCAGCGGCGCGAGCGCGCCGTGGTGGGGGCTACCCAGCGGCCGCTATATAAAGAAGACGCGGGGGACGGGCCAGCCGTGGAGTCGTCTGTCGCCGCTCAGAGCACTCGTGCCTCTCAATACTCGCCGCGCTCCTCAGTCGCAGGAACCGTCGCGCAGTGTACGGACGTCCACCATTTTGTGTGCACGGCGCCACGTGCCGTGCACATGTAGGTTAGGGCAGTGCGCGTCGACACATTACCGCAGATTTTCTTTCGTTTTTCGTTACAAATAACATCGTGCGGCCGCGTGCCGTCTGCCGCGCCGCACGATGCCACCACCGCCACCACC
This sequence comes from Schrankia costaestrigalis, assembly GCA_905475405.1. Lineage (NCBI taxonomy): Eukaryota > Metazoa > Arthropoda > Insecta > Lepidoptera > Erebidae > Schrankia > Schrankia costaestrigalis. The sequence goes on along the minus strand of FR997843.1, from coordinate 36,502 downwards.
ACAACTACGCCTGAAGCCTCCGACGAGGACATTTCGTCGCCGGAAGCCTCTGACGCCCGCCGAGTTTGCAGCGCTTCGAGCCGCCGCTGTTCAGACCGCCATGACCGGGTCGTCCGCGTCGAGCACCCCCACCGGGGGTGGGGAATGGCAATTCCCTGTCGCTCCGCGGGCCACCACCACGACACCACCACCACCACCGCCGCCCCCGTCGCCTCGGTCTAAGATACCGAGGCCGCGCGCGTCCCCACCGACGGACCCACGCCGCCGCCCCGCCGCGAACCCAGCGCCACCCAGCGCCCCGGTACCGCCGCCGTCACCACCACCGCCACTCGCGCCCTCGCTCCGCGTCGCGCCTCCGCCGGTTCGAGCGCCGCCCGCTCCCGGCCCGAGCGCGCCACGTGTCGAGCCACGTGCCGAGCCACGCGCCGCCGCCTCCCGTGCCGTGCCACCACCGCGTGATACCGCTGCACCCGCTTCACCACCATCGAAGCGGGCCGCACGCGCCGCCGCCCCCGTCACCACCAGTGAAAGTGACTGTGACTATGAAAGTGCGAGTGTGCCCGCGTCGCCGATGCGTACAACGCCGCCGTCGTACGCGGCCGCCGCCGCCACCGCCGCCTCCCCCACAACACCTACGGGGACCACCGCAGCCGCCACCCAGAGGAAGGAACCCCGCTACCCTCCCATCGTAGTGGAGCGGTTCCCAAACTGGGGTAAGCATTTCGCAGCTCGTAACCGCGCCCTAGGCCACCTACCACCGGCCCGCCCCTTCGGTAAGGGCGTGCGCTTCCTCCCCACCAACGCCGACGAATACCGCGTTATACAGCGCTACCTCGCCGAGCTGGAGGGGCCCGAGAAGGTTGAGTGGTTCAGCTACTCCCTTCCCCAAGAGCAAGCTTTCAAGGTGGCCATCAGAGGGCTACCTGTGAACACCCCACCCATCGACATCGCCGACGCCCTTAGGGAGCGCGGCATAGTAGCGGATTTCGTGCGCCCCATCCGCGCCCGCTCAGGACGACCCGGGTGCATATACTTCGCCCAGCTACAGCGAACGCCGACCCTGCTGCCGGGCGTGTACGGCATCACGGACTTGCTGTGCATGCCCGGCATCACCATCGAAGCCTGGCGGGGCAAGCGCGGACCCGCGAAATGCCACCGCTGCCAGCAGTTCAGGCACTCGTCACACCAATGCCGCCGCAAGCTTGCGTGCGTGAGGTGTGGCGAGGAACATCGCGCCTCGGACTGCCCTCGACCCCTAGAGGACCCACCGACCTGCGTGAACTGCGGGGGGGGGCACCCCTCGAACCACACCAGCTGCTCCGTGTTCCGCAGGGAGGTGCGGAACAAGAAGGCCAGCACGGTGGCGCGCACGTACTCCGCGCGCCCCGTCAAGAAGACACCCGCTCCCGCTAGCGAAGCTGAAGTGGATGCACCCGGCTCGCTCATGGCGGACGCTAACGCGCCCGGGGCGAGCAAGCGCCGGAGAAGACGCCGGAAGAAGAAGCCGCAGCCAACAGAGGCCGCCACCACCACCACCGCTGCCCCGTCAGCCCCAGCCCAAGCGGTCGCCGCCCCCTCACAGGGGAAGAAGGCGAAGCGGGGGGAGAGTGACACTGCTGCCACCACAATAACACTCCGCGTCGTTAAACGTTGCCTGGAGACCCTCAACGAGGTGCTCCAAGCGATGGATAGCGGCGCGGACGTCGTCGAGACCGTGCGGCGAGGGATCGCTAATATATGCACCCTCGCCGCAGACCTACAAGGACCAGACTCGGCCGCCAGCTCGACGGAGGCCCGCAAGGGCTGACCTCGCTGGCGACCCGCACCACCGGACATGACCACGGCCGCCGTGCTTGTAGTCGCTCGCTGGGCCTCCCCCAACGGGGTCCCACTCGGCGGGCTGACTCGCCGGCGGCCAAGAAACAAGAAAATACGACGCCACAGCTCAATAATGAGAAACCCAACGACCGTAGCTCCTTTCGTGGGCTACGCGCATACGACACCTCATGCAGGGGGCCAACGCCCCGACCTTGATCCACACGCCCCCTGGGACTCAATCCACAAAGGGACCCAGCGCGGGACGTTGTGACGACCTTCGACTGGGCCAGCCGTTAGGCGACCCCAATCTGCGTCCAACGCCCTCAGCGATTGGTTCCAGAAATGGAGGATAACAGTCAACCCCGAAAAGAGCCAAGCGGTGATGTTTCACAAGAAACGGAACCACTCGCCTCTCTCGGCAGCGACACAAAAAGTCAAGATGTTTGGCTCCCCGATCCCTTGGGCTAAGGAAGCCAAATATCTTGGAGTTTTGCTCGACGATAAGCTCTCTTTCCGTCCCCACATAAACATGGTTCGCAAGCGGGCCACGTTTGTGTTGGGACGGCTGCACATGCTCCTCCGGAAGGAGTCTAAGATGTCGATCCGAAACAAAGTTAGGTTATACACTACTTGTATCAGACCAATAATGACGTATGCGTGCGTAGTTTTTGCCCACCTTAGGCCACACAGGATCCATTGGTTACAAACAGTTCAGAATAGGTTCATGCGCAAAGCGACGGGAGCACCGTGGTTCATGCGTAACGAGGATCTTCACATAGACCTCGAGTTGCCTACTATCCAGCAACACATGTCAAAGTCAAATAGCTTTATTCACTTAGGTTACAAAGTAACACATGCAAATCGTTATACATGTAGTAGAATAGTATAGAGAAAAATGTCTGCCAAACTACTACCACTTTCGCAGACGACTATAGTAGAGCTCTGAGAAGAATGTGGCCAAGAAACTCAGGCCACTCTTTTCAAAAATAATAATTTGACTTTGTTACAATTACCAACAGCAGCGTGAAGAATGATGTGTGCAAGCAAATCTTACATGCATAGCAATTTAAAGTTTAATTGATAAAAAAAATTTCATTGTTAATAAATTGATTTAAAAAAGCTTTAATTGCATGGCACGTTCATCAGTCATCTCGTCACTGCGATATCCGACAGAAATTAACACACAAGCATTTGTGTCGTCAAGTTGATTTTGTTAATCTTTAAGTAGTTGAGAATGGAATAGAATACCATTTAGATAATATAATTAAATACATTTACAAATGCAAGTGAAGTATTTCTATCGTTACAATAACAAATAAAACTGTAAAAGAAAGTAATAAGGTAGTAACATAACATCCGCACAACTACCTAGGTTAAGCCACAATCTACACCATGGAACAAGCAACATGAAATCACGATAATTGAAATCTAAGCCCATGAGTTTTTGTCATTAATATAATCGTTTATTGTATAATAGCCTTTCGATAATAGCTGATTTTTTACAAATGCTTTAAAGTTTAGTAAAGGTAGATCCATTACATGCTTAGGCAGTTTATTGAATAAACGTATACCGAGTCCCGCAAAAGTGTTATGTACCTTATGTAGGCGATGTTGTGGACCTATCAACTTATGCCTATTCCTCGTACCAATGCTATGAATGTCGCCATTTCTATCATACTGTTCAATATTTTGCTTAATATATATTATATTAGCATATATATATTGTGAAGCAACTGTTAAAATACCTATTTCCTTAAAACGATCTCTCAATGAAACATTCGATTCAAGATTGTAAATAGCTCGAACTGCACGCTTCTGAAGAATAAAAATAGATTCGATGTCTGCAGCCCTACCCCACAAAAGAACACCATAGGACATTAAGCTGTGAAAGTAACTAAAGTATACCAATCTTGCTGTCTCTATATTCGTTAGCTGCCTCACTTTTTTAACTGCATAAGCAGCTGAACTTAGTTTTCCTGCTAGAGCTAATATATGAGCACCCCATTGCAGCTTACTATCCAACGTTATTCCTAAAAATACAGTAGTGTCTACAAAACGAAGGACCTCACCGTTTAAAATCAGATTATTACTAAGGCTTTTAACATTGGGCATAGAGAATTTTAAGCATTTTGTTTTGGCAGCATTTAAAAGCAAATTGTTAGCAGTAAACCAGTTCAGGACTTGTGCGAGAGATTCGTTAACTTCATCTAACTTCATGAAACTCTGTTCCCGCCGCTACTTTGATTCGGCTGCCACTCACCCCAACCAACTAGTGGTCGGGGCGTCCGGGTACATCCCCTCCAAGATTAGCAAAATTCGTAGACCTAGGCATGCTCTCGAAGAGCCGGACGATAGGATCACGATCGCTCAACGTAGAGCTTACACGGCTCGCGAAGCCACAACAAAACGTCCGCGGTTCCGTCCTCGCCGTCGAGGCCGGAATACGCGCCGCGTTCGCTCCTAGAGGGCGTGCCTTCCGCACGTCCTGTTAGTCAGTGACGGTCCAGGCCGAGGTTCGTACCCCAAAGGGGGTGCCCCTGTGGCACGTCACTTAAATGTCTTTGGTTGAGGGCCATCCGCCCCACCACAGCCCGCGTAAAGTAGTAATGGTCGTCTGAGACCGACTACTCGTCCTCACAAAAAAAAAAAACGGGCCAGCCCTTTTGTTCCGGTCCCGGCTTGTTGAAGATAAGTGTCTGCCTTTCTGAAGGACAGCCTTCGAACCTCGTGCTCTCGAATCCTCTAATCCTTCTGATTACCATTAGCCGGCTTGCTTAATTCATATTCATATTGATTCTAAATTAAGAAACAAGTATTATTATATAGATTCATTATATACAGAATATAGCTACATTGTTATACTTGAGTTATCTTTGCATTTATCTCCTTATACCATCAACGTTTTAGTGGCCAACGTCACAATATAAGACTAGTGAAGTAGACTAGTGACGTCACCAATACAAAAACTTAATTCTTAAAATTGTTTTTTTTTCTGAAATAAAAGGTAACTTACTTATTAATATACTTCTTATGGGAATAACATGTAGATATTTCACTGTTCTTTCTATTTTCTGTTTATCTGGCTAGTAAATATACTAGCAAAGATAGTTTATTACTTCTTACTATTAAAAATAATATTTCAGAGAGGAGAGAATGAATTAAAAAAATCAAATTATTGGAAAACCAATATCAGTCAGTAAAATATAAACTACTTTATATTTTTGTGTAAATAGGATTCAATATTACTTTTAATTTAACTGAAATCATTGTAGATTTTTTTAATTATCAGTACCGGAAGTAGTCTTCTCCCTATAAAACTCAAGAAACATTAAGCAAGCATAAACCAAAGTCACATTTATCAGACCGCTAGCGCTGGAAAATATATTCCTTGTAAGCTTTTTCTTTGCTCTATTTTTTGTTCCAAACTAATAAGAGACATTGAAATATGTTTAAACAGTGTGAGAATTGAATATTAATACATAATGAAACGATGAACAAGTTTGTATTTATTAAATTGATCTAGGATATTAAATATACCTATCGATATCAAACATTCCCAACACTAGGTCATTTGACGAATTTTGGGCCGTGGCGTGTGGCGAGCGTTTTTGATTAAAGTGCGTGGCGTGGAAAGGGTTAATAAAAAGTAAGAGCGCCGGAAGACCGGCGCCAAGAGTATAGACCAATCTCTAAATTATGCGTCCTAGGTAATGAACTTAGCCTTGTTGTCTCACGTCACATATCTGCACAGCATGGGTTTTTTTAGAGGTAGAAACTAATTTAGTGTTTTATACTGGCTATCTTCTTAAACTATTGTAGGGACACAACACACAACATATTGTAATTTAAGCGACTGCTGACAAATCACTTACAGGCGCGCGATGGTATCTTTTTTTGGCTTTTTTGGTGGCAACACTACGGCTAACATCTGATTGCATTTCGTCCCGTGTTTATTTTATTTTATTATTAATTATATTGATATATAAGGCTAAAACTTATCATAAAATTCAATTTTATAATTATAATAGTGTATATAGAATAAAACTTGTAAGTTAAAGTGCATAAAATCAGTGAAAATTGCGATCGGCTAATTTTGCTTACCGGCTCAATGACACCGCATATTTAAAAAATAATTTGTTTAGTTGGTGAACTTTGTCATATTTCTATTTCATAATAGTTTTCATTTTCAGTGATTTTACTCAGGTAATCGTGCCAATAAGTACTAATTTTCATATTATTTTAGATATATAGCATTAATCTATTTCATTTTGAGGTTAAGTACTTATTTTATTTGTGTGGGTACGAATTGATCAAACTGCCTTTTGGTATTTATTTAGCTTATCATTTATAAAATCAAAATGCCAATCACACGTAGCATGTCTTCTGCACGCCGTGATGAAGTTAAGGTAGATAATATCATTAGAAAACTTGATTTGACGTTAAAGGAATTAGACATATCCAAAGGGCTGGTTGAGCAATTGCACAAAGAAAGAGATGAAAATGAGAGGGAGCTACTGGATATTTTGAAGAAATATGATTTGATAAAAAAGCAGTTGGCTGAGCTGCACACAGAGCATGAGTTAGTGTTAGGTGAGCGGGACAGATTGCACAACATTGTGTCTGGGTTTAGGGAGTGCAGCGAAGAGTACGAACAGGGCCTCAAGCGGATGTCAGTCTTAGAGCAGGAATTGCAAGAAGCCCACCACCACATTACCCACCTTGAGGCGGAGAAACAGGAAAAAGATGTATCCCATACCCACAGCTTGTTTGAAGAGTTAGTCGGTAGTGTGCCCAGCCTTGTTTCTACTGAACTTAACTTAGATCCCACATTTACTATTGACTTAACAAAGAATAACACCTTAATAGATCATACTTTCAGCTCCAAGACGGGCATAGTTGAGTGCAGTAGGAACAAATTCAAGAAATATGTAAAAATTAATAAATATATAAGAAAAACACAGAAACTTATCAAAAGAGAAAAAAGTTTATACAAGAAAGTCAAATATATTAAAGAGAGAAGGCAACTAGGTGATGAACTTGATATGTACTCTATATTAATAGAAAAAAACTTTTTAGAATATAATAGTAACATTTTAAAGTTAGAGACAGAAATTAGTACTTTAAAAAAATCATTAGACTCAATGACAGACAAATATAGTAATGTTAAAAGTGAGTATCAGGAATACATTCTGGCTATGAAGGATTTGATGTGTTCAAGTTCCTCAGTAACATCTAAAGATAATTTACTCAGTCCTCAGTCAGTCTGTAAGTCCTTACTGACTTCACACAAAAGCCCTTCACTTGAGTTAAATGAAAAAGCCAGTAGCTCCTACCCTCAACAACAACAACAAAATAATGCACAATCTGATATATTTATGTTTTGTGATGAATTAGGAAAATCAATGGGACAGTCACTAAGATCATACTTAGAACAAAATGTAATTAATTATTGTATGCCAGGGTTAACATATAGTTCCATTATAGAAAAAGTTAAGGATCACAATTTAAACAGTAACAGTACTCTTATAATTTTAGTAGGAGACAGAGGAAATGCAAACAGAAATATACTTATAAATTGTTTTGAATCATTGAGTTTATTAAATGTTAAAAATATAATATTATTCACACTTCCTTATAGCCGTAGTTTGTCACAGGCAGAAAACAATATAAGATATATGCTCAATCAAACATTACATACATTAACATTTAATAATTCAAACAAGTTCCATTTGATTGACATAAACTTTTACTTAGAAAGTAAATTATTATTGATGAAAGATAAATTCTATTTGAATAGATTTTTTAAGAGACAGATAGCATCTTCGCTATCATATTGTATTAGACAGTCAGCCAAGAACTTGGCTAACCAACCTGCTTTTATTGAGCAAAATCTTAGTTTAGCGACTTTGGAATCTGTTCCAAATCATGATTTAAATTTAAGTGTAGGACAATAGGGGAAAACTCTAGCGACTTAGTTTTAAGGACACAGAAGAACTCTTTGTTCTTGAATAATATACAACAAAATATTGTAGGATCTTTTGGCAAAGAATTAGATTTATCTTTAAATGAGATGCATATTCATAGAGATATTAAGAAGGTAGAGTTTCACTCTAGTTTAGAAAAAACGCATACTTTTCATAACTGTAAGAAAAATGCCAATTATATCAACTTGGTGCACCAGAATATTCAGTGTTTAAGAAATAAAGAGCTAGAAATAGAACTTTTTTTGAATAGTTGTAATATTAGTATTTTATGTTTAACTGAACATTGGTTAAAAAGTTTTGAATTCATGTTTAATTTCAGTGGCCACCAGGTTGGTAGTTCATTCACCAGGTTAAATTCAATACATGGAGGTTCATTAATAATAATTAATAAACAATTTAAATTTAAGGAGCGTAAGGACATAGTAAATCTATCTGTTGAACGAACAATTGAATTGGCATCATTGGAAACAGGACAATTCATAGTAGTGTCAGTATATAGACCACCATTGGGTTCCTTTGATATTTTTGAAGTAATAATGGAAGAGGTTTTATTCAAACTGTCAAAATCTAACAAGAAACTTATTATATGTGGAGACTTTAATGTTAATATTTTAGAACGTAGCAAATTGAGTCTTAGATTGATAAATCTATTTAAATCATACAACTTACTTAATATGTTTATGGAACCTACTAGAATAACGTCAACTAGTGCAACATGTATAGATAATATTTTTACAAATATAATTCCTATTCAGAAATGTGTTATTAACAAATTAAATTCAGATCATAGTGGACAATTAATCCAATTCCATAATGTTAATAAAATAATATCAAAGAAGTATATTACTTGTGTACCGGTAACTGCAAACCGTTTGAACAATTTGAAAACAAAGTTACTTAGTATTGATTATTCATTTTTATTAAATATATCACATCCAAATGAAATGTATAACTCTTTTTTTACTTCATTTCATAAATTATTTAGTGAGATTTTTACCTCTAAAACATTTTCAGTTACTAATACATTGGTATTTAATGACTGGGCAACAGCAGAGTTACACAAAGATAGGCAATTATTATATAACTTATATGCAGAAAAATCAATTAACACTAGTGATGAGTTCAAAGAGTATGTAAAAGAGTTTTCAAAAAAATTTAAAATCAACTGTAAAAATACCAAAGCACAATTTATAACCTCTAAGATAAGAAACAGTAATAATAAAATTAAGACTACTTGGAATATAATAAATGAGGAAACAGGTCGGAAAAATCAACAACACAAAGACCTAAAATTAAAAATTGAAGATAAAATTATTGATTCTAATTTAGATATAGCGAATACATTTGAAAGATATTTTACAAATATTTCTATAGATATTACTAAATCTTTGAACTCCTCATCCAATGCAGCTATCACTCTCTTAGCAGAAAATGTACCAGAATGTAACAAAATTCTTAAATTTAGCCATGTTAGTCCACTTGAGATTATTAAAATCTTTAATTCAATAAGTGTTAAGAAAACAGCTGATCTATGGGGAATCTCTGTTAGCATTTTAAAAACAGTGATAGATGTTATTGCACCAGAGTTAGCTGTCATCTTTAATAATAGTGTAGACTTAGGTATATTCCCTGATCTTATGAAACCTAGTAAAATAACACCTCTGTTCAAATCAGGTAGTACTCTAGATCCTACAAACTTTAGACCAATATCTGTGTTGCCTACGTTTAGTAAGATATTTGAAAAACTAATTCTTAATCAATTAATTAGTCATTTTAATGAGAATAAATTACTTCACGATAAGCAATTCGGATTTACACGTGGTCGTTCAACTACCGATGCCGGAGCTAATTTAGTAGAACATATATTTGAGGCCTGGGAAGAATCACAAGATGCTTTTGGCGTTTTTTGCGATTTATCTAAGGCATTTGACTGTGTCGAACACGAGACATTACTGGGAAAACTAGGTCACTATGGTGTTAGGGATTATGCTTTAGGTATTATTAGATCATATTTAAGCGATAGAGTACAAAAAGTAGATGTAAATGGTAAGCGTTCGCCTGGATCGGTTGTTAAAATGGGGGTACCCCAAGGCTCAGTACTAGGACCATTTCTATTTCTCATATATATAAACGATTTGCCATATTTAGTTAAAAAGAACCCCGAGATAATTTTGTTTGCCGATGATACATCCTTTATTTTTAAGATTAATAGACGACAACCTGCGGTAGACTACATAAATAATTCTCTTTTGGAAATAGTGTATTGGTTCAATTCAAATAATTTGTTATTAAATAAAATCAAGACAAAATGCGTAAAATTTACCTTGCCAAACGTACTTAATATAAATCCAATTGTTAAGATTAGTGATGAGGAATTAGAAATCGTTAACACTACAGTATTCCTAGGTATTACTTTAGATAGTAAATTGCAATGGGGCCCCCATATTGAAAACTTGTCAGGTAGGCTTTCTTCAGCAGCATACGCAGTGAAAAAAATACGTCAGTTAACAGACATAGAAACAGCTAGGCTAGTTTATTTTAGCTACTTTCATAGTGCTATGTCGTATGGTATTCTGTTGTGGGGTAGTGCGGCTGATATCAACACAATATTTGTATTGCAAAAAAGAGCGGTACGTTGTATATATAATATGGGCCCAAGAGAGTCTCTTAGAGACAAATTTAAAGTGATTAAGATTATGACTGTGCATTGCCAGTATATATTCGAAAATCTAATGTATGTACACAAAAATATAAACAAATATAAAAAAATGAGTGATATACACAATGTTAATACAAGAAATAAAAATAAACTTGCTGTTCTCCACACTAGGCTTCATAAAATAAGTAATTCTTTCGCTGGTAATGGTATTCGTTTTTATAATAAGCTCCCTATGGAAGTTAAAGAATTGTCAATTAATAAATTTAAATCTTTCATTAAACATAAGTTAATATTGAAATCATATTACAGTGTAAAGGATTACTTAAACGATAAAAATGCCTGGATCTGAATTGTCCTGTTTTCTTAATAAAATATTTGTGAAGTGATCACCTAAAAGAGCGATAGGAACCCAGCAGAGTTTCTTGTGGGTGTCTTCTCTGTCATGGTAGTGTTCCGAACCCTCAGTAAACTTAGCCGTTAAGTTAGACGTGCTGTGATCACTATAAAAACTCCGACGTTCATAAGTGTCATTGATTTGACTTATATGAAATAAAATATTTTTTCATTTTCATATCAGCGTCGCCGCAGTCGTCTCCCCGCCATTATGTGTTTAGGTCGTTAAGTATAATTGTATATTATAGTTATTTGTATTTTATTAATAATCTGGAACCAGGAAATATACAGGGTGTCTCAAAACCCGACGTCAACCCGAATTCGGTTGATAAGGCAAACACGCTGGTTATAAGGAAAATTAAAAAAAAACTAGATTGCTTGGTTGTAAAGTTATAGGGATTTGAAAAAAAACGCAAAAATTCACACCCTGTAACAGTCTTTTTACTCCTGTTGCCACAAATCTTAACTTTTTCCAACTTTTTTTTGCTGTATTACCCTGAATAATGCCTTTTTAAACTCTACTAAATAATTTAAAACCGGCTGGTCTTGTTTTTATATCAATAGGACTTATTTCTTAGAATAAAATTTATAATGAAAATAAAACCAGTCAAGTGCGAGTCTGACTCGCGCACCGAGGGTTCCGTACAAACTTATTTATTTTCCCGCCAACATGCGATGACGTCACGATCAGCTATCAAAAATTTATGACGTCACGAATTATTTGTCAAAATTCTATGACGTCTCGAATCTTCTGTTAAAAATACTGTGACGTCACTACTCAGCTGTCAAAAAATATTTTCTCGCTAAATTCTATGACGTCACGACTCAGCTGTCAAAAATGTTTAACGCCAAAATGCTATGACGTCATGATCAGCTGTCAAAAATTTATGACGTCAAGAGAATAATCTGTAAAAATTCCATGACGACACGACGTTGCTGTCAAAAAAAATTCCGGCAGAATTTTATGACATCACGTCTCAGCTGTCAAAAATTCTGTGACGTCATGACTCATCTGTCAAAAATTCTATGACGTCATGACTCAGCTGTCAATAATATTTTCCCGCTAAAATTCTATGACGTCACGACTCATCTGTCAAAATTCTATGACGTCACGGGACCAAAATTCTATGACGTCACTGGTCACGTATTCTATCGTCACGCGCTGTCGATTATGGTCGAGGTTGGTATTCGATTTAATATAATTTTCTAATTAAAAAACCGACTTCAACAGGAGTCGGTTAAAAACCATGCTGATAACAATTTCTAAGATTAGTATTAAATAAATTTCTGCAGTCGTCTTCATCATAAGATCATGTTTGTGTAAAGTTTTCATTAATACGAATAAAATAAGCCCAAACACTAGGTAGCTGCTATATACCGTTGAGAAGTTTCCTCGACCCTCAGTCGTCTTCATCATCAGATCATGTTTGTGTAAAGTTGTGTAAAGTTTCCATCAATACAATTAAAATAAGCCCAAACACAAGGTAGCTGCTAAATGTGAGCATCAATATGGCGGGATCAAGTCTCCAATTCAAAATATAGCACCTGAAGGCTTTTGTACTACATATGTACTAATTGTACCCTAAAGCACACATTTGTACCTCTTAGGGTTAAGGTAGTATGCCTAAACTTACCTGGACCCGCTACTTTGATGTCAAAGTGGCTGGACCTTCTGCAGCGCTGCTCAGAGACTGGAAATTCACACACGAAGGTTTAGTACTGTATATGTACATATATGTACTCAATTTCCAATACAATTGTAAGTGCCAAATAAAAGTTATGCGATTTAAACATTGGTCCCGCCACTTTGTTATTCTATGTTATAGCTGAAAACATATGAAAATCGTTAGATCTTGAGTAAAATCAAATGTGTTTGTTTAGTACGACCTAAGTACAAACACATATATAATTTTCATATGTATAATATAAGTACTTTAAAAGTTATCTATCTTTCATCGTTATATTTGAAATGAACACTTTTATGCAGAAATGAAACAACAAAAATATTATTATGTATTTATATTATCTAACTTCAATTATAACTGCTACTTTTTGTGTTATAATGATTAAACTAACTTAAATGTAAAAATAAAGTTTAATAAGACTTATTATTGTACATATATTAAGCAATTATAGGCACTATGTATGTTGGACTCTTCGTAACTTTCGTCTTTAAGTCATCGTAACACTCCCAGTTACCAATTAAACGAGAAATATGAGCACGATAATGCCCGATGCCGCTAGATGTAGGAGGAGCTATGAACTCTATTACAGATAAAATAGTATAGTATTTTCCCTTTAAGTTAATTTTTCTCGGAATTTCAAATATGTTTGTTTTTTTCAAATCGTTAAGTCCAAAAAATATAGTAGATGATAGTGAGTAAGATATTGTTTTACTTCCATTACATCCTGAGACACGGCATGATAATATTTGATTTTGAATCATTTCTTCAGCTGATTTTTAGGATTTGGAAAAAAAATAACATAAAAAAAATTAAATTGTTTTATAATATTAGTGCATAAACCTCTCCAATTCTATGAAAATAACGAGATTCGGAAATAAAATAACGATGAATGAAAGATATTTTTAAAGTACTTAGATTATACATATGAAATTTATATATGTTTTTGTACTCAGGTCGTACTAAACATACACATTTGATTTTACTCAAGATCTAACGATTTTCATATGTTTTCAGCTATAACATAGAATAACAAAGTGGCGGGACCAATGTTTAAATCGCATAAACTTTTATTTGGCACTTACAATTGTATTGGAAATTAAGTACATATATGTACATATACAGTACTAAACCTTCGTGTGTGAATTTCCAGTCTCTGAGCAGCGCTGCAGAAGGTCCAGCCACTTTGACATCAAAGTAGCGGGTCCAGGTAAGTTTAGGCATACTACCTTAACCCTAAGAGGTACAAATGTGTGCTTTAGGGTACAATTAGTACATATGTAGTACAAAAGCCTTCAGGTGCTATATTTTGAATTGGAGACTTGATCCCGCCATCTTGATGCTCACTGCTAAATGCCGTTGAGGTGTTCCCTCGACTCTCGGTGGTCTCCAGGATCTGACCAGTTCTAACTCTTGATTATTTGGTAGTGACGTCAAAGACATGTATGACAAGATTTTACACAATGCGTCCCTACAATTTTCAAGAGATGCCCTCGATTTCTCTGGGATCCTGTCATCCAGATCCAGATCTGGTGACAATGGGACCAAATGGGAAGCATACCCATACGAACAAAAAAAAAATTTTTCAAATCGGTCTAGCCGTTTTCGAGAAATCAGGTAACAAACACAAAAAAAAAAAAAAAAAAAAATACAACCGAATTGAGAACCTCCTCCTTTTTTTGAAGTCGGTTAAAAATAAAATTAAGGTTCTACACTAAATATAGGTCTCCACTCTCCAGTGATGATGGGAAATCTATCTATACTATAATAAAACTGTAGAGGTCGAAATGTCTGTTCTTTTCGAAAATTCAGATAAAAATTTTCTATAAAATCTAGAAAAATGTCAAAAAGCACGAAATCACAATTTTTAGAATTAATGTCTGTCTGTCTGTCTGTTTGTTACCGCACATCTTTAAAACGAATTAATAAAATCTAAAGACCTATACATTGTATTGTAGCCTTTTTTATTAAGCTTAAACTGAGGTATGTTTCATCAAAATCGGATAAGTATTACTAGAGATATCGCTAGATCTCTTTATTAGAACAGTCCAATACAAATCAGGGGTCATGAAAAATGGATTTGGTTCAATGTTGAATGAATTTAAATTTCGTTTCTTTTGTTCAAGAGATGGCGTTACCAGTAGTAATCATAAAATAAATGAGTTTGTAAATAATCTATAACTATTTTATTATTAAGTGCTATTAATTATAAGTTATTCCTTTTAAATGTTAATAAAATTAACCATGAATCGTATGTGTAATATCAAATTATAAGTCTTATTAAATTAATTTAGTTTAAACTGTAGTAAGTAGTTACTGGTCAACGTAAAAGTATGCAACAGACTCCACCTGTTTTTATTAATGTAAATAAAACACACACAATAATTATGCACAAATAAAAGTATTTTACATCATTACAATCTTTTTATTTACCTATTTAAATAATCACTAAAAAGATCAACGACAAATCGTCGCACGAATACTTAAGTGTCCAACCTCCATTTGCAACATTTTACACCAGAGACGTTTTATTGATTAGTTTAAGCAAATAATATGATTTTAGGTATAAAAGTTTTATATTAAAAAAATAGTTAACGTGTTTATGAAATGATATATTACAAATAATCATTAAAAAGTCAATTATTTTCACAATTTTTTATGGAGGTTGAGCAAATAAACACAAAACAAATTATGCAATTGGAGATAGACGACTATTGGAGTGGAGGTTGAGCATTTTGCATTCGAATATATTTAGTACTTAAGTGCCCTAAAACCAAATACAGTGTGTTTGGGTATCGTGGTGAAAAAATATAACTAGTAAACTGGCTATTTATTATTTAAAAAAACACAGAATTAAAAAAAACACTGTTTGATATTATGTTACGGTAAATGTGATTAATTGAAAATTATTAATAATTACCGGTTATTATTAAAAATAACCACATCTTTTGGTAAATGTGATTAATCGATCGAAATTTATTACTTTTAGTAGTAATTATTAATAATTCACGACACATATTGGTAAAAGTGATAAAATAAATAAAAACCCAACGTTTTTTGACCAGCAGATATTTTTTTTTTCATAAATTAAGAATGTGGCGCTGGGCGGTCGCTGCCGAGGCCCGCTCGCTTCGCTCGCTCGCCTTCGCGCGTTGGTTGTCACAGTTCTAACATTTATTTATTTTATTTATTTATATAAACTTAAATCTATCTTTACAGGCAGACCTAATGCGACAGATAAGTTGCTTATTATCTAATAACTTTTTATGTACTAGTAACTATATACTATCTTATAATTAACTTATTATAATATATATTTTAAAACACGGTAAACAATTAAAAACAAAAACTAGTTGCTGCACAGGCAGTAAGCAGTCCTTGTGAATTCATTCAGTGAACAAGAGAATAAGTCTATTTGACCAGACAGGTCGTTGAGCATACGCAGCGCCCGCACCAGCGGTGCGCGCTGCAGCAGGTTGGTGCGCGCGTGGGGCACCGCCAACAGAGGTGGTCGTCGCCGACGTCCCACATACTCGTCTGGTACACACAGCTGAACAATCTCCATAATACCCGGGTTGTGAATTTTACCGCGTATTACACTAAATATGTAAGTGGAGAGAGCTACCTCACGTCTCACTTCGAGTCTGTAATAGCCAATCATACCTAAAACAAATAAACTGGGATACAAAAGTGGGTACCCTGGGTACACGCCATACTGCTTTAGGTATAAGAACCTAAGAAATTTGTTTTGAATACGCTCTATCATTAGCTTGTACTTTTCTTCGTGTGGTGACCAAATTACTGCATTGTACTCCAACTGACTCTTTACGAGTGCTTCGTAGAGAGCTTTCAAGGCATATATGTTAGTAAAGTTGTTACCCTGTCGCAATACTATCCCTAAATTCCGGTATGCTTTTTTGCATATGTCAATAATTTGCTGCCGGATTAGGTTAGGTTAGGTTTTTTTTTTTTTTTATAAAATGTTCAAAATGTACCTCTGATAAATGTCAGAGACCTTTATTACTTAATTTAAGTTCGTATAGTTTCATATTAATTTCTAAAAGTTTAAAGTTTTCAATCACTATATAGTTTCTGCTGTTAATTTCTTATTTCCAACTTTGATTTCAATCCTATGTTCATCTTTTTATAATTACTTAATTACAAAAACGACATCAACCATTTTGCGCTTTATTTTGCGCACATGCTTTCTGTACAATCCTTTCGCAGAATTTCATTAAAATATTTCTTTTACTTGTCTCCTCCATAATAGTTTTAACATTCTCAACTGTCATGTTTTCTCCAAGCAGTTGACTCGTTTCCCATCTACACTTTTCATGAGCTGGGCATTCAAATAGCACATGTATGGCAGTTTGATCGCACTCTGGGTCGCACGTGCAAGATGGGCTCTCCTTACACTTAAAGCGACTTAGGTATGCGGAGAACCCACCGTGCCCAGTCAGTGCCTGTATCATATGCGGCGTCAACTTCATACGTCGTACACTTTTGTACGCCTCTATGGGATCCGGAAAGAACACCTTGGTGACCGCCGCAGTATCTCCTTCCTTATACCTCCGTCTCCATTCCTCAAGAGATTCCTTCCGGATGTTTCTCTTCAGGAATGAAATAGGATATCGGTCATAGTGCGGAGACACTTTTAATTTTTGAGCGGCCTCCTTGGCTAGCTCATCTGCCCTTTCATTGCCCTCATGTCCTGCATGCGCTTTGATCCAGAACAAGGATACTTTCTTGCCCTGGATCAAAGCTGCGCTTAGGCTATTTCGGGCTGCTACAGCGAGAGGATGAAGAGCCTCCCAACTTACCAGAGTCTCTAGGGCCGCGCGAGAGTCACTAAAGACACCGAAGCTCTTTTCCGGGCGCTTTGCAACCTCTCCAAGTGCTTTCCGTATGGCGAGAAGTTCCGCCTGATACACCGTACAGTGTCCTGATAGCTTAAGCTTGACGGCACTGGCTTCGCCTACATTTGTCCATATGGACAGTGCTGCTCCAACTTTGCCGTCAAGCCTACTGCCATCTGTGTAAATGCGAATCTCCTGTTCAGCATGAGTACTTACTTCCTCCGGATGTATCAGTCTGACAAAATCCAAAGCCATACGGTCAGCTGGGTGTGGAGTCTTTCGGTAGTCAACTCTTCGCTCTATTTCACCACCTTTTATATCCAGCCCTGTCATCCCCATCTTGGTTTCGTAAAGGACCGCTGCCTCCCGGATCCTCAAATCTAAGGGTAATATACCTGATAAGGTTAGGGACGCATTTAGAGACACCGTCCTATATGACCGGCAAATTTTTTGAGCGAACCCTCTTTGTACAAAGTTAAGTTGTTTTTGTACGCTTTTCTTTGCAACCGCCGGCGCCCAGGAACTAGCTGCGTACAGAGTAATGGGTTCTATTACTGCCGTATAGATGGATCTTATTACCTCCTGATGAAGTCCCCAGCTGATTTTCGCAGATCGTGACATCCCCTTATAGATCGTCTGAACTTTGGCAATAGTCTCCTTGACATGTAAGTTAAAGTTCAGTTTTGGGTCAATGGTAAGTCCCAGGACTCTGACCTCATTCGAGAAACCAATCCCAACCCCACCCATGCTCAAAAGCGGTGTGTCGTACTTTAATTTGCTGGTCAGAAGCATAGCCTTAGTTTTATGAGCAGCAAATTTAAGCTTATTCTGTACACCCCACTTTCGAACATGTTCAAGGGAGGAATTGGCTCGTTGCTGGATTTCCACTGCCTCGAGGCCGTCGAACACGAGGACCACGTCATCGGCAAAGGCCTGGCAGTAGTCTCCGCGCTCGCCGAGTGATCTTAGCAGTGGGTCCAGCAAAAGATTCCAGAGAATGGGACCCCCCACCGACCCCTGAACACATCCCTTGGTCGTTGCCTTAACCTGTTCATGCCCAGCATAGCGCACCTTCACAGAGCGATGCTGAAGATAGCTGTCCAGCAAACGCCTGACATTTACCGGGCAGCCATCCTCAGCAAGACGCACCCTTATTGACGGCCACCATGCGCTGTCAAAAGCGCCCTCTATGTCTAGTGAAACCAGCACAACTAATTTCTTTTGTTTTATTTTACACCTTAAATGGTTCACCAGAGCATAGAGGGCGTCTTCTGTTGATTTTTGGGGCACAAACCCATACTGGTTAGAGCTCAGTTTTGGGAGTATATGCCACTTTACCCGTGTTATAACCATCTTCTCCAGAATCTTACCCATCACTGGCAAAAGTCCTATAGGCCTATGAGCTTTTGGATTTGTGTAGTCCTCTTTTCCGGGTTTCCGGAGGACTACAACTACAGCTGTTTTCCAGTTCGTTGGGAAATGACCTAATTCTAGGCACTTGTTTGCCAGTGATAGGTAAATTTGTGGATCGTTCATGATTGTGGTGTGGCATATATCAGCCGTGAAACCGTCCTCACCAGGGGCCTTTCTGGGATTAAAGGAGCCCAACGCAACCTGTAGCTCGTCTATGGTAAATGGCGGATCCAAGTATTCACCTTGAACCTGCTCATTTATTATTTTAGCCTGGTTCCTTACCAGCTTGTGCTCCTCATTATCCCCCTCCTCCTCATCGTCCGGGTAAAAAGTATCAGACAGCAATTTAACTGATCCCTCCCCACTAAGTGTTCTCCCTCCATGCACCAGTAGCTCATCCTCCGGTCGGTTTTGCGTCTTCCTTATTACCCTGTATATCCCATCCCACATTGTCTCCCTATCCTGTTTCTTACAGAACTCCTTCCAACTGGCTATTTGAGCTTGCTGCGCCTTAACTTCATAT
This sequence comes from Schrankia costaestrigalis, assembly GCA_905475405.1. Classification (NCBI taxonomy): domain Eukaryota; kingdom Metazoa; phylum Arthropoda; class Insecta; order Lepidoptera; family Erebidae; genus Schrankia; species Schrankia costaestrigalis. The sequence continues at coordinate 17,174 of FR997843.1, read as the reverse complement.
TCTTGTTTTAGTTCCAGGTACTCGCCAACAACTGCGGTTCGTCGTGATGGTGCTGCACAGCTGATTCGCCGGCGACGGGTTCGGACAGCCTTCCTGAGATCATTGAGTTCGTCGGACCACCAAGGTAAGTGAAACTTTTTTCTATTTTGTATTTTAGGTATGCTACTTTCACATGTCTCTCCTGTAATTTTTATATATTGATCTACAATTTCATCCAGTCTTTCCTTTGTAACTACTTGCTCTATCATTTCCTTATTTATTTGTCTTTCCCGTGTTAACTGGCTCAGTTAACACGGGAAAGCCAAAATAAATAAAAACCCAACGTTTTTTGACCAGCAGATATTTTTTTTTTCATAAATTAAGAATGTGGCGCTGGGCGGTCGCTGCCGAGGCCCGCTCGCTTCGCTCGCTTCGCTCGCTTCGCTCGCTCGCCTTCGCGCGTTGGTTGTCACAGTTCTAACATTTATTTATTTTATTTATTTATATAAACTTAAATCTATCTTTACAGGCAGACCTAATGCGACAGATAAGTTGCTTATTATCTAATAACTTTTTATGTACTAGTAACTATATACTAGTGGCGAAGTGTCCATATAACTCGATTCCTACCGGCTTACCTTTGCAAAAACCGCTTAGCATTGTCTATTAATCAATTATAAATCAATGATGCAACATCCACTCAATACAAAATAATATAAAACAAAAAAGTATTCTCTTACGTAAATCGCAATAATAATACAAAATTATAGTAATAATAATTTTCAATATGATTATTTACGTACTCATAACGCCATCTAGTAATTAAAGGTTGTCAACTAACCACTTGTTATGGGTCAGTCAGAGAGTACCTAAAGCGCGCATGCGCGGGGCGCGGTAAGCCGGTCGCGAAATTAGGAATCCAGTACAACAATACGTACGGAAATCGTACGGCCACGTGACACTTTGTCTTCGTCGATCTAAGGTACCATATAAGCCGATGGCCACCGGCTTATGACAAGGATAAAAGATACAACTACAACATTGCGAGAGCGAGAAAGCACTATTGCAACCAGTGGACCGACCAATTGTAACGAAGTTTCATTTCATTTTACGTTAAGTACTTAATTTGCCATTGACATTCCTTTTTGTTTTTATCAATTTATTTAAATCTATACGATGTATGGCTATCTTTAAATAAATGAGATTTAAAAAAAAAAAAAATTAAATCTGATAGAAATCAGTCTTTCTTCTGAATTTTCAGCTTTTAATTATATTTATTTGTTTTTATTTTTTTATTCTCTCCATCTTGACTTTGGCAGAATCATCGGTAAACGATAGGACCATTAGAAGAAAAAACAGAATTATTTATTTTCTGCAAATAGGTTATAAAATTCGCTTTCTTGTTTAAAGTCATTGAGGTAATTATGTACTACGTACTTTAAAGTAGTAAAATTTGTATGTTTAATTATTTATGATTGTGTATTATGTGTTATGCATTGGTTGACTTTATTTTTGTCGTAGTGCGTTGGGATCCTATGGAATATTTTTGTAAGTAAGTACTTGTTTGTATTATTTATCAGCAAATTTAATAGTTTGTTGTTATAAGGGACACGTTAATAGTGTTAGATTATATTGTCTATCCATAATAATGTGTTGTGTGATAAAACATCGTGAAATTAAATTATAAATATAAGAAACGCCGGCGCACTTTGGGGCGCCTACGAATACCTATGAACTACAGAATAATAGTAATATAAAGTAGAACGAAAGTCCACGGAATCTTCGGCTTCCCTTTTATAAAAATCCACCCTTCGCCACTGCTATATACTATCTTATAATTAACTTATTATAATATATATTTTAAAACACGGTAAACAATTAAAAACAAAAACTAGTTGCTGCACAGGCAGTAAGCAGTCCTTGTGAATTCATTCAGTGAACAAGAGAATAAGTCTATTTGACCAGACAGGTCGTTGAGCATACGCAGCGCCCGCACCAGCGGTGCGCGCTGCAGCAGGTTGGTGCGCGCGTGGGGCACCGCCAACAGAGGTGGTCGTCGCCGACGTCCCACATACTCGTCTGGTACACACAGCTGAACAATCTCCATAATACCCGGGTTGTGAATTTTACCGCGTATTACACTAAATATGTAAGTGGAGAGAGCTACCTCACGTCTCACTTCGAGTCTGTAATAGCCAATCATACCTAAAACAAATAAACTGGGATACAAAAGTGGGTACCCTGGGTACACGCCATACTGCTTTAGGTATAAGAACCTAAGAAATTTGTTTTGAATACGCTCTATCATTAGCTTGTACTTTTCTTCGTGTGGTGACCAAATTACTGCATTGTACTCCAACTGACTCTTTACGAGTGCTTCGTAGAGAGCTTTCAAGGCATATATGTTAGTAAAGTTGTTACCCTGTCGCAATACTATCCCTAAATTCCGGTATGCTTTTTTGCATATGTCAATAATTTGCTGCCGGATTAGGTTAGGTTAGGTTTTTTTTTTTTTTATAAAATGTTCAAAATGTACCTCTGATAAATGTCAGAGACCTTTATTACTTAATTTAAGTTCGTATAGTTTCATATTAATTTCTAAAAGTTTAAAGTTTTCAATCACTATATAGTTTCTGCTGTTAATTTCTTATTTCCAACTTTGATTTCAATCCTATGTTCATCTTTTTATAATTACTTAATTACAAAAACGACATCAACCATTTTGCGCTTTATTTTGCGCACATGCTTTCTGTACAATCCTTTCGCAGAATTTCATTAAAATATTTCTTTTACTTGTCTCCTCCATAATAGTTTTAACATTCTCAACTGTCATGTTTTCTCCAAGCAGTTGACTCGTTTCCCATCTACACTTTTCATGAGCTGGGCATTCAAATAGCACATGTATGGCAGTTTGATCGCACTCTGGGTCGCACGTGCAAGATGGGCTCTCCTTACACTTAAAGCGACTTAGGTATGCGGAGAACCCACCGTGCCCAGTCAGTGCCTGTATCATATGCGGCGTCAACTTCATACGTCGTACACTTTTGTACGCCTCTATGGGATCCGGAAAGAACACCTTGGTGACCGCCGCAGTATCTCCTTCCTTATACCTCCGTCTCCATTCCTCAAGAGATTCCTTCCGGATGTTTCTCTTCAGGAATGAAATAGGATATCGGTCATAGTGCGGAGACACTTTTAATTTTTGAGCGGCCTCCTTGGCTAGCTCATCTGCCCTTTCATTGCCCTCATGTCCTGCATGCGCTTTGATCCAGAACAAGGATACTTTCTTGCCCTGGATCAAAGCTGCGCTTAGGCTATTTCGGGCTGCTACAGCGAGAGGATGAAGAGCCTCCCAACTTACCAGAGTCTCTAGGGCCGCGCGAGAGTCACTAAAGACACCGAAGCTCTTTTCCGGGCGCTTTGCAACCTCTCCAAGTGCTTTCCGTATGGTGAGAAGTTCCGCCTGATACACCGTACAGTGTCCTGATAGCTTAAGCTTGACGGCACTGGCTTCGCCTACATTTGTCCATATGGACAGTGCTGCTCCAACTTTGCCGTCAAGCCTACTGCCATCTGTGTAAATGCGAATCTCCTGTTCAGCATGAGTACTTACTTCCTCCGGATGTATCAGTCTGACAAAATCCAAAGCCATACGGTCAGCTGGGTGTGGAGTCTTTCGGTAGTCAACTCTTCGCTCTATTTCACCACCTTTTATATCCAGCCCTGTCATCCCCATCTTGGTTTCGTAAAGGACCGCTGCCTCCCGGATCCTCAAATCTAAGGGTAATATACCTGATAAGGTTAGGGACGCATTTAGAGACACCGTCCTATATGACCGGCAAATTTTTTGAGCGAACCCTCTTTGTACAAAGTTAAGTTGTTTTTGTACGCTTTTCTTTGCAACCGCCGGCGCCCAGGAACTAGCTGCGTACAGAGTAATGGGTTCTATTACTGCCGTATAGATGGATCTTATTACCTCCTGATGAAGTCCCCAGCTGATTTTCGCAGATCGTGACATCCCCTTATAGATCGTCTGAACTTTGGCAATAGTCTCCTTGACATGTAAGTTAAAGTTCAGTTTTGGGTCAATGGTAAGTCCCAGGACTCTGACCTCATTCGAGAAACCAATCCCAACCCCACCCATGCTCAAAAGCGGTGTGTCGTACTTTAATTTGCTGGTCAGAAGCATAGCCTTAGTTTTATGAGCAGCAAATTTAAGCTTATTCTGTACACCCCACTTTCGAACATGTTCAAGGGAGGAATTGGCTCGTTGCTGGATTTCCACTGCCTCGAGGCCGTCGAACACGAGGACCACGTCATCGGCAAAGGCCTGGCAGTAGTCTCCGCGCTCGCCGAGTGATCTTAGCAGTGGGTCCAGCAAAAGATTCCAGAGAATGGGACCCCCCACCGACCCCTGAACACATCCCTTGGTCGTTGCCTTAACCTGTTCATGCCCAGCATAGCGCACCTTCACAGAGCGATGCTGAAGATAGCTGTCCAGCAAACGCCTGACATTTACCGGGCAGCCATCCTCAGCAAGACGCACCCTTATTGACGGCCACCATGCGCTGTCAAAAGCGCCCTCTATGTCTAGTGAAACCAGCACAACTAATTTCTTTTGTTTTATTTTACACCTTAAATGGTTCACCAGAGCATAGAGGGCGTCTTCTGTTGATTTTTGGGGCACAAACCCATACTGGTTAGAGCTCAGTTTTGGGAGTATATGCCACTTTACCCGTGTTATAACCATCTTCTCCAGAATCTTACCCATCACTGGCAAAAGTCCTATAGGCCTATGAGCTTTTGGATTTGTGTAGTCCTCTTTTCCGGGTTTCCGGAGGACTACAACTACAGCTGTTTTCCAGTTCGTTGGGAAATGACCTAATTCTAGGCACTTGTTTGCCAGTGATAGGTAAATTTGTGGATCGTTCATGATTGTGGTGTGGCATATATCAGCCGTGAAACCGTCCTCACCAGGGGCCTTTCTGGGATTAAAGGAGCCCAACGCAACCTGTAGCTCGTCTATGGTAAATGGCGGATCCAAGTATTCACCTTGAACCTGCTCATTTATTATTTTAGCCTGGTTCCTTACCAGCTTGTGCTCCTCATTATCCCCCTCCTCCTCATCGTCCGGGTAAAAAGTATCAGACAGCAATTTAACTGATCCCTCCCCACTAAGTGTTCTCCCTCCATGCACCAGTAGCTCATCCTCCGGTCGGTTTTGCGTCTTCCTTATTACCCTGTATATCCCATCCCACATTGTCTCCCTATCCTGTTTCTTACAGAACTCCTTCCAACTGGCTATTTGAGCTTGCTGCGCCTTAACTTCATATTCTTGTTTTAGTTCCAGGTACTCGCCAACAACTGCGGTTCGTCGTGATGGTGCTGCACAGCTGATTCGCCGGCGACGGGTTCGGACAGCCTTCCTGAGATCATTGAGTTCGTCGGACCACCAAGGTAAGTGAAACTTTTTTCTATTTTGTATTTTAGGTATGCTACTTTCACATGTCTCTCCTGTAATTTTTATATATTGATCTACAATTTCATCCAGTCTTTCCTTTGTAACTACTTGCTCTATCATTTCCTTATTTATTTGTCTTTCCCGTGTTAACTGGCTCAGTTTCTCACGAAACTGGGACCAGTTAGCCTTCTTAGTGTTGTATCTTTTTGTAGCAGTTTTAATCATGACCTTCTTTTCTGTTCTTAATCTTAGTCTAAGTGTTATCAGATTGTGGTCCGAACTTAACTCTCCTTCCTCTACTCTCCAGTTGTCGACGAGACCAAGCAAGTTCTCCGCGCAAGCAGTAACATCGATGTGGCTTGATAACATTTTTGTCCCCCTTACAGTTTGGAACGTCGGGATGCTGCCTGTGTTCAGAATCTGCAAGCCTTCTTCATCCAACAAGCCCGCCATTTCCTCCCCTCTCTTGTCGACGTTTAATCCACCCCACCATGTATGTCATGTATTCTTGGCGTTTGCGTCTCCACCGATCAGAACGTCCTTGTTACCAAATGCTTTCACAATCGTCCTTAGATGTTCAAGGTACGGCGTTATAGGTAAGTCCGGTTCAAAGTAGTACGAGACCACATTCACTCTCCAAAAACTGTTCCAAACCCCCACAACCACAATATTCTCGGTCGTCAGTTTTGGGTAATGCTCCACCTGTAAGTTGGGGTCGAGGATCGCGACCGCAGCCTTTACTTTGCTTTCTCCTTTCAAATTATGCTGGTATATTCTGGCTCCCTGGTAATCCTTCATCCTGGACGTTCCGCCTATATAGGGCTCTTGCAGCAACGCTATCGCCACCTTACGATTTGCGGCCTCAATGAATAGCTCTTCAGTGGCCAGTTTCTTCCTCTGCAGATTGACTTGCATCAGTTGGTAGCTGTGTCCGCTGGGGGCTATTGTGTGAACCTTAGCAATAAGCTATGGCAGCCCTAGCTAGTGCGTCCCATCTCCTTCTAACACTACACTCACCACTGAAAGCATTGTGACAGCCATCATCGAGTTTTGCTCTTTGGCAGTTTATGCAAGTAGGCGGCACTCCAGCGAGCCACTCCGGGCACTCTGCCTTCTTGTGGGAGCCACCGCAGTGGCAACATTTTTCTTGGGTTTCTTTACACTGCCGCCTACCGTGCCCATACGGCAGACAAATCGTGCACTGAACCAGTGGAGAATGGTCCTCCACCCTGACTCTTTGGAGGTCGATTCTCGCCACTCCGATGCTTGTCAGCCGCTGCCAAACGACAGGTGCCACCCTCATGATGATATGGCTGGAGTGCGGGTTTCGCGTTGGTTTGCGGAACCTTATTTCAAGAGCCCGGTCTTCTTCTTTCAAGTCCTCAAATATTTTTTCATTCTGCATCTTCATGGCCTTAATTACTTCTTCATCCCAGTTATAATTCAGAACGCTTTTAAGAGAGATCAGTGGATTTTTATTTCTTATCTCCTCTACATTCAGGCAGTCGCCCGCTTGCCTAATTTTCTCCTTGATCCTGTCCCGCTCAACTTCCGTCCTACATCCCATAACGACCTTCCTGTCCTTTGGTTTCCTAACTCGATCCACAGTTATACCACTCTCTGTTGCATTTATCACTTTTCTAACTCTGTTTAACACATCTTCTCCTGTTTCAGATTCATCCTTGGACGTTACCACAATGGAGTGCAGCGTCGTATGGTTCGGGATATGGCCCTTCACCGGTCCCGCCGCTGCAGTCACGCTTGCGTAAGTAATTTGTTCCTTACTTAATGTTTCCTGTATCTTCTCTAATCTATCCCTGTTTTCCTTCAATATTTTGCTTTGCTGCTCTATTATATTTATTATTTCCATGTCCCTTTCTTTATTATCTTTTCCCTTTATAGTTTCCTTATTCTTCAAAAGTGAAACAGAGTCCATTCCAGTCTTACCTAAGTTTTCCTTTAAATCCTTTTCAGCTTCTTTCACTAAATTATACAGGGTGTCCCAAAACTCGACGTTAATTCGAAACCGGGTGATAAGGCAAGTCATGCTGGTTATCAGAAAAATATTTTAAAAAATCTAAGTCGCATGGTTGTAAAGTTATAGGCTTTGAAAAAAAAACGCAAAAGTTCCCACTTTGTAACACTCTTTTCCCTCCTGTTGTCACAAATCTTAACTTTTTCCAACTTTTTTTTTTTGATGTGTTACCCTGAATAGTGCCTCTTTAAATTTTAATAAATAATTTAAAGCCACCTGGTCTAGTTTTCACATCAATAGGACTTATTTCTTAGAATAAAATTTATTATGAAAAAAATGTCCAGTTTGAACTGACTGTAGTGAAAAAAAAATGTACTACGGAAGTATGGCAAGTTCCGCCAAAAGTTGGCGCATTTAGTAAGGATTTGAAAATGGTATCATACTTGGTAAATTGTTGCCGCTATCGTGGACAAAAAAATACTTTTTAGTTAAATTTAGGAGCCGATTCCAATGCTGAATAAGTTAAACTGCTAAGTAATTGAGCCAGAAAGAGTCACCATATCAAGTGAAAAGTAGTAGAAACTATGGTATTAGTTGAAAGTGCCAAAAAGTACAGCCTATCGCAATTTTAAAAAGCCACCAGTTACACTCATTACATTCATGCAAATTATGCATGTTCATGTTGCTGCCTTTTTTAATGTTAAATCATCAGGCCAAAACTTTTTTTTAAAAAAAAAAGAGTCATCTCAGTACCTCTTCAATACTGTCCGGGAAAATTTACTCGATGTTGGAAGTCCCCGGATAGTAACGTTTGTACTCGCTGTACTAACGTGGTACGGGAGAAATTCGTGTGTTTTTAAAATACGATGGGCTGTATTTTTGGCACTTTTAACTAATACTACTGTTTCTACTACTTTTCACTTGATATGATGACTCTTTCCAGTTCAACTACTTAGCAGTTTAACCTAGCCGGTCTACGGCTTTTGTGACTTCGGTCTTTATCTCACATTTTAGGTTTCTTGAGTTGCTCAAATGATGTTTAGCTCGTGCTAAGCATGCTCTAGCTTCCGTAAGCCTGTCCGCACATTTCTCCTGCGATAGCACCTTCTTCACTTCCGCCGGTACTTTCTGGGATTCTTGAGTGATAACAGTCTTCTGCTTGGTTTGCGAAGCAACGTTTTGAGTCGACTGAGCAGTTTCTATAGATGACGAGAAACTGAGGTTTTTAACGGACTCCCACTCGTCTATGCTGCGCCTCACACTCGGTGCCTTTGTAACAGTCTTTGAGCCAGAATTTCCCAAGTCAACCGCTTGGACTTTGTCAGGTTTTTCGCCTGTTTCTTTAGATGGAGTACGAAACATTGTCAGAGGTACACTGTTACTCAATATAAATCAATATTAATCTGTCTCGATTTAGAATGTGAAAGCAGGTGTATATGGCCTGTTTCGTCAATATAAAATGCTTATTTTTATAAATTATTGTCAATAATATATGTATAATAATAATAATAATTAGTTAATAATAATAATTAAAGTCAATAAATTCAATAAAATAATATAAAATAATAAAATAAAATTCAATAATTTATGTAAATAATTACGTCTATGTCAATGTTTTTGTCCTATTGGTGTATATTGCCAATCAATATATAGTCCTTAAATCTAAAACCTAACTTATAAAATATTTTTCATGCGAATGACCACCACTCTCATACAAAAACCCAAAATATTTTATGTTCCAAGTTGAATTTTGGAATCAGTCCAATGCCATAAGAAAGGTCGCAATTTGCACTATCGATCGCGACTATGCAGTGGCTTAAGGCCACAGACACAAAGACAGACTCGGGCAAAATGTATAAAAATTTTGTTTTTATAGATGATGTATTAATTTTTTCAAACTCTCCCAAAAGTGACTAAAATCGCGATAAGTGGCCAAAAACACATTTATCATACATGCAGTGCTCTTAGGCAAACAGACATTCACAAAACCCACCCAATTTGTTTAAAAACCAGGAAAATTAATAAAAAACTGAGGAAATAAATTAAATTTAAAATTTCGAAAATAAAATGTTTACAAATTTAAAAAAGTTGAAATTATCTCGTAATTAATGACAATAAAGCAAAATAAATGAGTGCAATCCGCATAAAATGCAAAAGTGTACTTAGAGTTTTGCGAAAGTCCGCTTTGCACCATGGGAAGTCGGTCGGGTTAGGTTCCGGTTAGGTTAGGTTAGGTTAGGTTGGGGGGCGGGGTCGGAAAACCTCCCAGTGTGGGCCGGGGTTGCAATTCCTTGCTTAATGCGTCGATCGCGGATCGATGCATTCGGAGGGAAGGGCAACCTGCGGGTCCCGGTGCTCCCCGGGAATCTGTCAATAATTTCCTTGTCCGTGACAGGATATTGTTGACCGATTGCCAATATTCCGACGAAGGGGGGCTCTCTTTTCTGACTCGTCAGCGCAGGATGGTCTTGTGTGACTTGGCAGGATAGATGAGCGGACGAAAACAGTGACCAATCATTCGGTCGTGATCGGTTGTGCAGTCGGACAGCCGTAGAGTTAGGTTAGCTAGGAGAGGATAGGTAGTCAGGCCTGCTGTATCGACTGGGTCAGCTGTATTATGGCGGGGAGGTTGTGCACTGTTTTCGTCCAAACAATCTCGTAGACTCGGTGCCTTCAGTGCCGAGTACGAGGGCTGCCATTTATTGGTGGCTGTGGGGGGGGGCTCAACTTGCAGACCATCGCAAGTGAGCAAGTGGTCTCCACGTATTGCTTTGTTCTTCAGAGCGTACAGTGGATGCCCGTGGCGGGCTCGGTGTGCACTCACACTGCCTCCGGGCTGCGGCGAGGGGATCCTTCTTCTTGTCGCAACTGCCAAACTCGTAATCCCGATGTCATGTCTATCGGGACCGAGGGTCTTGGCTTAATTGCCTGGGCTGCCAGGAAGAAAACCTGTACAAAAATTACCCCAAATCCCAAGCTCTGCCCGCGGCGAAGGGATGCATGGCTGATGGGAAGTTCAGCCGTTAGTAGTGGCCCCTCTAGAGAACCAGCCGACTCTCTAGAGTATTTAGGCTTACCCAGCGACAGGGGGCGTAGCTGGGTGGACCTTATAATTCCCCCACTACTCGTGGGAACTGTATGGACCTTAATTACAACAATAATTTAACACCACAACAACCAGTCGTTGTGCTGGAGAGGCTGGCGAGTGTGGCGGACCCAGCGTCCGACATGCTCACCGCCTCAGATGGCAGCGACGCGGCGGCGGCCTTCTGGCGTCAGCTGCCTAGCGCGGGGAAGCGGCCGCGCAAGAGGGACGGGGATTCGCTCGTGGACTCGTCAAGTGACGAGTCCGCGAGTGGTGTCCTGCCCAAGAGGGGCAAAGGAGGTGAGGAGCACACCTCCGAGGAGGTGATAGTGGCGATCACTAAGCGGATCGCCGCTGTCAGAAAGGCCCGCACAACAGCGGCGGGCAAGGGAGAGGGGGGCCTGCCGGTCTCCGACCTCATGCCTTGGCTGCAAGACGTGGCCGAGGCGGTCAGGAAGACAGGCAGGGTCTCCAAAGGTTTGAAGGGCACGCTCCAGCAAACCCTCAAGGAGGTGGCAGGGTCTGTGGACGACGTCAGGGAGATGCTGTCCAACCTGACCGCCACAGAGGATTTGCGCCGGGAGCGTGCCAAATGTGCCCGACTGGAGGCCGAGCTAAAGGCCACCAAAGAGGCGCAATTGGCCCACAAGAGTCAGTTGGAGGCCGTGGCCCTTATGGCCAAGCGCCTGGACGCTCTCACGGCGCGCTTTGATGCCCGTGAGAGACAAGAACTGCGTCCGCCGCTGGCCTCCGACAAGGGTCGGGAGAAGGGCCCAAAACCGGTGGTGCCGAAGCCGGTGGTGCCGGCACCGGTTCCGCCGGGGTCGTCAAGATCTGTGGCGCCGGAGACGTCGGCGCCAGTAGCCGTGGCCTCTACTTCCGAGGTGCCGGTTCTGAGAAAGAGGAAGAGAAAGAGAAGGAAAAAACCTGCCGGAGAACCGGCAAATGTCTTGGCAACTGCGGCAGCCCAGAAGCCCTCGGAGGGTGGCTGGGAAGTCGCCGGTGCCAAGAAACGGAAAAAGAAGCAAAAGAAGAAGGCCAGGAGGCTGGCCGCCAAGCTCCGTGCTCCGCGGTCCTCAGCGGTTGTGCTGAAATTGCAGCCGGCCGCTGTGGAAAAGGGCGCATCCTATGCGGATGTGCTCTTAAAAGCGAGGCAGACCATCAGCCTATCGGAGCTTGGCATCACGTCTGGGTTGAGGTGCAAGCCCACCCAGACCGGGGCCCGCCTCTTGGAGGTACCTGGGGCGACAAGTGGCCCGGCTGCCGACGCCCTTGCCGCAAGGCTTAGGGCAACCTTCCCGGAGGACGAGGTGTCGATCTCCAGACCCATGAAGATGCTAAGTCTTCGCATCTCGGGTCTGGACGACTCCCTCGCCGCCGAGGATATTAAGGCAGTCGTGGCGAAGAACGGAGCTTGCGCCCCAGAACTGGTAAGGGTTGGGAGACTGAGTCCCGGGGCAGCTGGCCATCGTGCCGTCATTGTTAGCTGCCCCGTGGCTGCAGCTAAAAAGGTGGCCTCCCAACGCCTCTTAGTTGGGTGGACCTCAGCGCAGGTGAGGCTGCTGGAGCCCAGGCCGATGAGGTGCTACCGGTGCCTCGTCCCGGGTCACGTGGGCGTGAACTGCACCTCGGAGGCAGACTGCAGCAGCCGCTGCTTCCGCTGTGGCCAGCCAGGCCACGTAGCCGGCTCGTGTGAGGCCGCACCACACTGCATCTTGTGTGCGGCAGCAGACAGGCCGGCTGACCATCGAGCGGGCAGCAAGGCGTGCGCTGGGCCCAACTCAAAAGGGCGCAGAGCACGCAGGGAAGCGGTAGCAATGGTTACATAATTAGTTATGGATCCATTGCTACGCTTCCTACAAACAAATTTAAACCACTGCGCCACGGCTCAAGACTTATTGGTCCAGAGCCTGGCGCAGTGGTGTATAGCTATAAGTGTGGCTGCCGAGCCGTACTTTATTCCCCAACGGGATGATTGGGTGGGTGACACTGACGGCTCGGTAGTCATTATAACGTCGCGCGCCGCCGGCGCCCCGATGCTCGAAGTGCTGTCGAGAGGTCGGGGCTGCGTGGCTGCGCGCCTTGGGTATTTTGTTGTAATTGGGGTTTACTTTTCCCCAAACCGCAGTCTCGCCGACTTTGAGGGGTTCCTAGTGGAGTTGGGCGCTGTCGTCGCTCGTTGTAGCCCCTACCCTGTATTTGTTTTGGGGGATCTCAATGCCAAATCTTCGGCGTGGGGATCCTCGACTACAGATGCTAGGGGAAGGGAGCTCGAAGAGTGGGCCATTACAACGGGCCCACTCGTCCTGAACCGCGGTGCGGTGCACACATGCGTGCGACAGCAGGGTGGTTCCGTAGTGGACGTGTCCTTCGCGAGCCCTGCTCTCGCACGCAGTGTTGCAAACTGGCGCGTGCTTGAGGGGGTGGAGACTCTATCGGATCATCGATATATTCGATTCGAGGTCTCCACCCGAAACTCGCACGCGCCTGTTAGAACCGGCCCGGTAGGAACCAGTAGTCCGCGCTGGGCGCTGAAGCAGCTGGATCGGGAGGCCCTCATTGAGGCCTCAATCGCTCAGGCTTGGAGCTCATCCCCTCCTAGGCCTGAGGACGTCGAGATTGAGGCCAGATGGTTCAGAGAGGCCATGTCACAAATATGTGACGCGGCGATGCCTAGAGTGTACGCAACTCGCTCGAGGCGCCAGGTGTACTGGTGGACGCCGGAGATCGCGCGTTTGCGGATCGAATGTGTTGCCGCACGTCGCCAGTACACCAGGTTTCGCAGGAGGCGTCGCCGCCCTCCCGATGCAGAAGCCAGGGAGGCAGAAATTTATGAAGGGTACAGACAGGCCAGGAAAACTCTGCGACTTACCATCAAGCGGGCCAAGGTGCTGGCCCGCGAGCAGTTTATAGAGACTCTGAACAGCGATCCGTGGGGGCGCCCCTATAAGTTAGTGCGCGGAAAACTGCGCTCCTGGGCACCCCCCTTGTCTCAAAGTCTTGCGCCAGAGCTACTGCAGGACGTGGTGGCCGCTCTGTTCCCTTCAAGAGCGGAGCATACTCCGCCGCTTATGGTTCTGCCTTCCATAGCAGCCAGTGCGGACGTCGACGACGGCGTGGTTCCCGAGGTCTCGCGGGTAGAATTGCGAGTGGCGATGTTAAGGCTTCAGGCCAAGAACACCGCCCCAGGACCCGATGGCATTCCCGGTCGCGCCTGGGTCCTGGCTCTTCGAGAACTCGCTCCCCGACTTGTAGTGCTTTTCACGGCGTGTCTAGAGAGGGGCCACTTTCCACAGCTATGGAAAGAGGGTAGGATGGTCCTTCTCAAAAAACCGGGGCGTCCAGCGGACTCTCCGTCCGCTTATCGGCCCATTGTCTTGTTGGACGATTCGGGCAAGCTTTTCGAGCGTGTGATTGCCGGCCGCCTCGTCGGACACCTCGAGAATGTCGGGCCGAATCTGGCGGATAACCAATATGGTTTCCGCCGGGGACGCTCCACAATACACGCGATCCAACGCGTGAAGAGCCCGGCGGAGGATGCTGTCTCCCAGGGTGAGGTGCTTTTGGCGGTGTCGCTTGACATCGCCAACGCCTTTAATAGTTTGCCCTGGAGCTGTATCAGGGCGGCACTAGTTTATCACAGAGTGCCGCCATATCTCCGCCGTATAGTCGGGGATTACCTTGGTAACAGGTGCGTTACCTACCCGGGGTCTTCGGGATGGGGTCGGCGAGACATGTCATGCGGTGTTCCACAGGGGTCGGTTCTGGGTCCGCTCCTGTGGAACATAGGCTACGACTGGGCACTGCGGGGTACTCACCTCGCCGGCGTCAACGTAGTCTGTTACGCTGACGACACCCTCGTCACGGCGAGGGGGGTATCTCACAGGCGTGCCACAGTTCTAGCCACGGCTGGCGTTGCGCAAGTCGTGGGCAGGATCCGGCGACTGGGTCTCGAGGTGGCATTGCACAAGTCTGAGGCTATATGTTTTCATGGGCCTCGGAATCGGCCACCTCCGGGATCGCACATAGTGGTGGGAGGGGTTCGCATCGGCATCGAGCCTACGCTCAAGTATCTTGGGCTTATGCTTGACAGCCGATGGAATTTCGGAGAACATTTCCGACGTTTGGTCCCCAAGCTCATGGGAGCGGCGGGCGCGCTTTCGCGTCTGCTACCGAACTTGGGGGGACCGAACGCCTCCTGCCGAGGGCTCTACTCGGGAATCGTGCGATCTATGGCCCTTTATGGGGCCCCGATATGGGCGGATGAACTGACGGCCAGAAAACTCGCGCTGCTGAGACCTGTGCAGCGCGTGTTGGCCGTCAGGGCTATCAGGGGGTATCGCACGATTTCTCTCGAGGCATCGTCCCTCCTCGCTGGATTCCCGCCATGGGACCTCGAAGCTAGGGTACTCGCGTCACTCTTTACATGGCGCGAGGACGCAATCGCGCGAGGTTCCTTTACAGAACCTCGTGAGAGAGACAGGATGAGGTCCCTATTCCGCCGCCTAATGGTGGCGGATTGGATGGCGCGACTCGCGCAACCCAGTGCCGGGCTCGCCACTGTTGTGGCGGTAAGACCCGTCTTGATAGAGTGGCTGGAGAGGCGTCATGGCGCCCTTACCTTCCGGTTGTCACAGATGATGACCGGGCACGGCTGCTTTGGCAAATATCTTTGCCAAATCGGCCGTGAGGAAACGCCCCAGTGTCATCACTGCCGGGACTGCCTCGAAGACACGGCACAGCACACGCTGGTCGAATGCTCTGCATGGGCCGGCGAGCGTGCCGTGCTCTTAGACGCAGTCGGACAGGTACCCCTTTCGCTCATCTCCGTTGTTAACGTGATGGTTAGGAGCGAAAGGGCGTGGGACGCCTTCGCCTCGTTTTGCGAGGCGGTGATGTCCGCAAAGGAGGCGGCGGAGCGAGAGAGGGAGAGATTACCAGCACCCCTCTCTGGCCGCCTACCGAGGCGCAGGAGAGCGCGCGACGATCTCCAGCCACCCTAAACTACTGGGCGGCGAACCATGAGGCCGGTTCGCCGCTCCAGAAAGGAATGCGGCGCACGACTTGCCATCGTGCGTTCCTTGAGTACGAGCCAGGGTGGTCTCCGCTACGTCCAATACACACGTAGCGGAGACTACCTCGCCGTAAGCGCGAAGGGGCCTCGGAGTTACTCTGGGGCCAAAGCCAGCCGGGGTCGCGGATGTAATGAGAAATTGACTACCGCGACCCGGCGCACATGGCTGTTAGGGGCACGTGGGTTTTAGTCGGTATACCGTGTTAACATCTATCGGGACTCCGACACTCCACCGCCGTCGGGCCTCCCAGGCGACGGCGGATGGGCCGCAAAGTATGGTTTCCCACGGAAAAAAAAAAAAAAAAGGTTTTGACTTCCACGCAGTGACCCCTGGGCAACGTCGCGCCTGACCACCGTAACGGAGTGGCAGGCCGACGGCTAACGAAAGCTGTGCATCAAAGTTCTTGTTGTCTTTGATTTGTTGTTGATTTGATTTGTTTTTGTTGTGTTACGGCGCATCAACCGTCCTCTACGCGGACCACTCCGTGGAGGAGATGGAGCGCATGGCGCTGGAGGATCAGGTGGAGATCTTGGAGGTGGCCTCCAAGTCCTCCAACCTTAAAGGGACGTTTCAGAAGGCCCTGAAATGCCGGGCAGCGAGCATGCTCGGCATTGTTAAGGAGTTAGCGCAGCGTACCACCTCGGACGAGACGCGCCAACTGCAGGCGAAGGTGGATCGCCTGCAGAAAGAAGTGTCTGCGCTTCATGCGCGCGTTGCCGAGCTGATTACTCGGCCTGAGGGGCCTACTTCTGAGGGTCCAACGTCGATAGCCGCCCCCTCCATCATTGAGGACATTATCCGTAAGGTCGTCATGGAGGAGAGGGCCTTCACCAGGGCCTGTTTGGCCGGAATTGAGGACCGGCTCCTGCCGGAGAAGCGGCTCCGCCCTTCGCTCGCGGCAGATAAGGCACCCGAAAGGGTGACGAGCGCACCGGGGCCCTCAACAGCCCCGGTCCAGTGGGAGCAGCCCCAACTCCCTAAGACCCACAAGGGAAAAGGAAAGGGCAAGAAAACCGCTCCGGCCCCAACTGCTGAGTCGGTCCTAGTCCCAGAAGGAGAGAGGGAAGACCCTCTTTTGCCCTCCACCACCCCTACCAACGAGCCTTGGACAAAGGTCGTCCAGAGGAAGAAGAAGGCTAAGAAGTCGGTCTCAGAGCCCCCTGCAGCCAAGCCTGCAGCCCCGGTTGACAGGAGTAGGAAACTCCCTTCTACTCCTAAAACCGCAGCCGTGGTGGTGACGCTGACCCCAGAGGCAGCGGAGCGAGGGGAGACTTACGAGTCCGTGCTGCGGCGGGCTCGTGCAAACGTTGACCCTACGCAACTTGGTGCAGGCAGAGTCACCTGCCGAAGGACCCAAACCGGGGCTCGCATTTTTACGTTCTCGGGGGCTCAAGGTGGCAGCAAGGCAGACCTCTTCGCGACTAAGGTCCGAGAGGCTGTCGCGGACACGGCCAAGGTAGTAAGGCCCGTGAAGTGTATGGGCCTTGAGGTGGTCGATCTGGACGACTGCGTCACGCAGGAAGAGGTGGTGGCCGCGGTTGCGGCGGCAGGAGGCTGCGCCGTCGGATTGATTAAGGGCCGGGCCATCAGGCCTGGTCC